>CM037090.1:70306665-71506665 GCA_020916435.1 Oxytropis ochrocephala
GGTTGCAAGTATTGGCCCAAGAGCCCAAGCCCAATGACTTAGGCTCCTAGGATTGGTGCAATTCGCACCATTTGGAAAAGAAAGAAAGAACACGAAAAAGAAGAGAGAAAGGAGAAGAGAAAATCGGCGCAAACCCTAGGGAGAGAAGGAAAGAGAGATCGCACCAAGAGAAGAAGGAAGAGAAGGAGCTCTGTTGCTGTGGTTTTGTAGGTGACTCAGTAAGAAGACTTTTCTACGGTTTATACAAGGTAAGGGTGGGTCTTGCTCTATAATAAGGAGTATAATGGGTTGTAGGTTAGATTAGGATGTTAATTGTATTGTTTGATGCGTTTTGATGTTAGAATGGTGTTTTGGAAATTGTTTGGAATGATTGGTTGAGTGAATGATTTATGAAAATTTAAGTAGGAAATCGATTTCATGTTTATTTTTGTTAGAAAATGTAATTGATGATGTTGGAATGATTATAATGTGTTTTTGGAATTGTTATGGATGATTGATCTTAAGAGAATTGAGAAATTTGGGGTTTTAGGGAACCCTAGGTGCATGGGCGCCTAATGTTTGTTGAAATGGCGCCTGTGTCTGTGTGTGCAGGGGTCTGTGTGAGTGTGTCACTGACTGGGCGCCAAATGCTTCCTGCAATGGCGCTCGGGTGCTTTGTGGCACAATGTGTGTGTGCGAGGTGCCAAATGGCTGCCTGGGCGCCAGGATGGCGCCAGCAGTCTTTGGTTGTCTTCTTTGTGGTGTGAATTGTGTGCGTGAGTTCTTTGGGTGGGCGCCAAAGGTGCCATAATTGGCGCTGTGCGCTGCGTTTAGCGTAAGGCGCCTGATGTGGCGCCAAGTCCTGTGTGGTGATTGTGTCTAGGTGCAGGGCGCCAAATGTGGCTGCCCATGCGCTTGGGGGTGCGTTGTTCAAGTGCAGAGCACCAAGTGGTTGCCCTGTGGCGCCTGTGGTGGCGCCAAGTTCTTCGGATATTTTGTGGTGTCTAAGTGTTGGGCGCCATTTTTGCCGCCATGGCGCCTGAGTGTGGCGCCCAGATTTGTGTCTTTGTGTGTGTGTGTGCATGTGGCGCAAAGATATAGGCGCCAAATGGCCGCCACTGGCGTGCTCGTGTTGCTTGCTATGTCTAGGCGGGGCACCAAATGTCTTTGCCAGGCGCTGTGAGTGCGCCCGTGTGCGAGATTGTGTCTCGCCAGGTCCTAGTTCGTGTCTAGGTCTGTCTTGCCGCCTGAGGAGCGCCCGAGTTGTTTGTGTCTTTGGCGCTAGTGCTCATGTTGCACAGGCGCCATTTGCCGGTGTTTTGGCGCTGTGTGCTAGTGTGGCACGCGGGCGCCAGCAGGTGTGATTTCTGCGCTGTGTGCTGGTGTTGGCATATGAGCGCCAGTTTGTGGGATTTTGGCGCCGGTGTTGTCAAATTGTGTGTCTTGTGTGCGGTTTTGGTCTTAGGTGTGCTGTTTTGGTCCCTAGGTGTGCTGTTTTGGTCCCTAGGTGATGTTTTGTCTTAGGTGTGTTGTTTTGGTCCCTAAGTGATGTTTAGGTCCTTGAGTGAGGTTTTGGTCCTCTGGTGAGTTTAGTCCTTGTGACATAATTATAATGATGAAGTGGATGATGTAAAAATGATGTTATTGACGATGATGCCATGGGGGCTAATATAATAAAATTGACGATGAGATGAGTGATGATGCATGAATTTGATTGTTGGTTGTTCATGGAGTCTCATGCATACACGTGCATTTATTGACGATGAAGCCATGGGGGCTAAAACTATTGACGATGATGCCATGGGGGCTATGCCATGTGGGCTAAAACTATTGACGATGAATGGTACCACATGCATGGCTGCACTACATTGCATTCATTCCCATAAATTGTATTTGAAGTGAATGTGACTGTTGTGGATATAACTTGTGATGTTGTGATTGATTGACTTCTATGAACTGATTTACTGCTTATTATGAACTTTATTATATAGTTTGAGACTCACCCCTTTCTGTTGTTGTTTACCATAGGTAACTATGAGTGAAGGCTTACTTCCTTCATTCCCCGAGTCGGTCTGCTCTGATACGTAGCACCTAGGGGATGGGATTAGGATATAGCTGTTTAGTCCTTTTGGCTGTTGAACTCTGTATTTGATGTTTTATGTTATTGATGAGACTGTATTTATTTTCGCTGCGTGATGTATGATTTTTCCAGTGTGTGGACTAAAATAATATATTTTGAGGATCCTATTTCCACTATTTTTGGTGTTACGTATTCTTCTGATTAAAGAGATGTTTTGTTTTATTCTGCTGTTGATTTTAATGAAGTAAGTGTAGCATCCCGTTTGGATGGATTAAAGGAATAAATTTTTATAACTCTGATTTTTATTATAAATTGCTGGTTAGAAATGAGGTGTTACACCTCTCCCCACGTCCACGTGAGAGTTTCCACTATTCTCCAAATAGATTTTACACCGCTTTGCTCAACAACAAAAGACTTTCACCACCACTCTCTTTTGATCAACACACAAAAGACAAGTGCTCACTTACACAGCTTCACCAAGCTGTCTCTACCTACTAGAAAACTCTCTTCTAGTTTCCTAAAGGTATTTCTGTCAAGTAGGATCACCAACAACACTCACCTCTCACTAGGTAGCTTGTTGTGAAACTTACACAATGTTTCTTACAATAAGGGGTTTGGGATGATTTAGGAGCTTGTTTACAGATGAATACAGTGTATTTGTAAAGAACACATAAGCTGACACACACTTAAGAAAGTATTCCCAAAATAGAACTTGAAGTAGCTTTGAGTGTGGATGAGAAGGTTGGATTACTTTGAGAAGTTTGACTTTGTGAAGGTTCCAATTAAATCTCATGAATTGTAACTTCGAAGAACAGCCTTTATATAGACTTTGAAGCTTGAATATAGCCGTTAGAAAGTTGAAGATAGCCGTTGCAAAGTAGTTCTAGGCTTGTAGATGTGTAATGATGACTTTGTGCTTTAGTTGTAGCCCTTGAACCTTCTTCAACGTATTTTGGTGTTTTAGCTGACATGATAAACCTTCTTTAGCAGGCACCGTACTCCCTTACACAGATTCTGACATTCCATGACCTGTTTTTGTACTTTGTGACAGTTTACATGCTTTTATATGAAGCTTCTCAAGCTTCCTTAACATGAACAAACATGCTTTTAAGGTACAAAGAATAATCAAGGAGTTTCTCTTTTACATAGGACAATTATTCTACAACATTTATTCCTAGAATATAGATTTGATGAACATTGGATTATAGAATCAGAAATAAGTGTGTTTCTCATAAAGAGAAGCTTGGAGTTCATTGAACCTTCTTTTAACCTTCTTCAACAATCAACCTTCTTTACAATTTCTTTAAATGGATCAACCTTCTTTTGACTTCAATCAAACTTTCTGTTGACTTTTGGCCAACCTTTTGTTGACTTTTGGTCAACCTTCTGTAGAAAAATCAAACTTTCATTTGACTTTATTTAACCTTCTGTAGACAACCTTCTTTAGGCAACCTTCTTTTGGTAACCATCTTTTGGCACTTTTATACTTTGAAATGCACTTGGTTTATTTGTAGAGCCAAGATTTTTTTTGCTATGATTCTTATTTCCTGTTCTTTTAAACACTTGATTGAAACCTGTTTAAATCATAATAAGTTTAGAAAACTTAACTCATTACTTTAAGTTTGTATCATCAAAACATGGAAAGAGATTACTTTAAGTTTGTGTCATCAACATATTCTTTGTCGGGGAAAAAGTACTCAACAAATCGCTGATAGTTGAACATGTTCCTGCACAGTTTTAAATTTTAGATATTCTCACTAAATCTCTGGCTCGTCCTCAGTTTTCTTTCTTAGAGACAAACTCAGAGTGTCAAACACCATTGAGTCTGTGGGGGGAGTAATAGATAATATGAAAGCCCAACACTAGCCTAGACTTAATTTCGCTTATGTCTTAGTTGAATATGAAAGGCCAGTCATAGAATATGAAAGGTCAAGACTAGCCTAGAATAAATATTCAATTATGTCTTAGTGGAATATGAAAGGTCAACCTTAGAATATGAAAGGCCACTTTCTTGTATAAATAGAGCACGATGCTCTATTCCCGGATAATCAAAAAAACAGATTCTCATTTTTCATATTTCTGAATCTTTTACCCCCTATGTCATTTGTATCTTTTCCACTCTTTATTGTAGGTGGAGTACTCTTTCCTTCTTGATGGTTTTTCACTAAGGAGGATTTTCTATCAGAAAATTTTAACCAGACTCCATAATCTCTTCTTTTGTTTAAAAAAAATATATAGGCCAAATATAAGTCTATAAGCAAGTTCCCCTTACTCTTACTTCATATTTGCATACCTCGGCTAGTACCCACTCGGTTAAATCTTAGCTTCGGCTAGGTCTTTCCTCAGCTAATCACTTTGCAGATTTTGAGTGTTAACAAGAGGTAATTGAAATATTTTGGGTAAAATACAGTTTTGGTCTTTTATCTTTCACTCTGTTTTCGTTTACGTCCTTTATTCTTTAAAATGTTTGTTTACGTATTTTATCTTTTCAAAATGGTTTAAAATTGTCCTTCCATTAAGTGGCACCTTAATTTTGAACTATTTTAATTAAAAAAATTCTATTGCCCCCAAAAATTAAATTATCATCAAAAAATACTTTATCCAAACACAGTGTTAGGGAATTTTTGTCAGTTTTCAAAAAAAAAATTCTGTTTCTTTCCTTTCTTTCCATTTTACAATTGTTTCATTTTGTACTCATTTTTTATTCCTTTCTTTTCTTTTGTGAAGCAAGGACATGCCACAGCATAAGTGTTATTCTGATTTTTCGGTGACCTACTTTGAGATGCAGAGATTCACTTAAACTCCCTCAAAAATAGAAATTGCTCATTTATTTCTTGTACAAAAATATTTTTATCCATTTATTTCTTATATAAAATATTTTGAATCTCCGGAAATTAACATTTTGCATTAGGATCCTTGATTTTGCATCCAATTGCACTCAAATACATCACTAAGCCAATTATGAGTTGCATAATTTATTTATTTGAATATATTAAAGTTGTTCTTAATTATATTTTTTGAGATTTTTGTTTTTAAAAATATTGAATCCCCCGACTCCGGGTCTTGAGTCCACCACTGTTGAGATGTCATCTGAACACCATTATCTTAGTCTAATTCTAAGTAGTCTTTTTTCATCAATAATTCTTATGTAGTGTTGTTATGTTTTTCATTTCTTTTCGAATTTATAGAAAATAAATTTGTTATCTAACGTATTTTTTTTTACCATGTTTTTGGTACGCAGTTTCTATCGGTTTTATCGATTACTAATCTACGTTGAAGTCTGTAGAACCTGGCTGGCCACGAGTACCGACTTTGTCGGCCCGTTTGGTTCTCCCCTCCCAACAGAGTATTTGCCACACTCAAGATTCGAACTCAAAATTTTAGAGTAGGATCCAACTTCAGTTACCACTTAGACCAACCCTTGTTGGTATTATCTAACGCGTTGTTATATGCTTTCGAATTCTTTTGAATATCATCAACTCAACTATAACTATTATCAAAACACCCACTACCAAAATTATCAATCTATCCTTTTCAAAAACTCATTTTTTTAAGGACAAATATGTCATTCCCAACTTTTCTATTTCACTTTTTATTTTTTGTGGGTCTCACTTTCTCACATCATCTCTTATCTTTCTCAATTTTCTCTCTATCTCTCTCCCATTTATTCTCTCTCTCTCTTCACATTTCTATTTTTTTAAACTTTTTTAAATCTTTTTAATCAAAACACACAATATTAAATATCTCTATTTTTTTCTTCTATTTAATTTTGATAAAATATTAGACGAGAAAACATCTTTATTTTTATAAATGAATATTTTAATTTTTATAATTTTTTATCTAATTTTTTGTGTGTTAACAGGTAAACGTTACATGTGGTTAGTATAATTTCATCACTTTTGATTTCTTACGGGAAAACATTACACGTTAACGGGTAAACATTACACATTGTTTGACTAATTATTTTATATTCTGCTTTTGAGTTACATCGAGAAAATGTTACATGTTTGTATAATTTTATTACTGATAAAATGTATTTCGTATATTTATTCGCCATTGGAACTACATTATTTTTAATTGATTGATAATCACCTAACGATAAAAAATTTCAATTGAAGAAAATATTTTAAAGTTATTAAACTTCATTTCTTATCAATTTGAAAGATGTGTTGTAAATTGTAATTGAACTTCATCCGAAAGATATTTATACAAAGAAAGAATACGATGTTCTTTCGTGCGTATGCATGCACGGATATCGCTAGTAATATATAAAAATAATGTAATAATCTAACGTAATCGTTATAAAGTTGAACTGTAAAATTCATTCACGTTACAAATAGCAAATCTGTTTTAATATTATCATCAGCACCGGCCAATTCCAAAATAATGGACATGACAGCTGTTTAGTTAGTGTGGAAGGAACAGCAAAGGTTATCTTCTCGCAATTAATAGGGAAGATAGTATCCTTCACGCTACAGTTTCCCAAGCCTAATTCAGCTTATCTCATGAGCATATGCAGCAAGAATGGAGATTTCGTCACTCTGTATTAAATTCTGAGCCATCCCTCGAATGAGATAGAAAATAAGGAAGAAATATTAAAAATGCGAGAGAGCAGATCGAATTGTGGGGTTTTAACACATAAAATTGATTAGTGAACCGAAAATGTTGTTTTTGTTTGTGTCGGTTTTACATTGGGTGAGAATAGGTTGGGTTGAGTTGAGTTGACTTTTGTAAGGGTTGAACTTGACCTGCATTAATGTGTTAAGCCTGAGTTTGATTTGTGGCCTCTGCTAGGCACATTTTTAGGTCCCGACATTTTTGAAAGTCATTTGAGACTTAAAAGCCTTTTAACAACTTTTTAAATTATTTTTTTAGAAAAACCTATGATTTTTTAGTAATGTATGTTTTTATAAGTAGATTAAAAATTTAATAGGTCAATGAGATTAAGTTTTGTTCGGTCCTGGAATTCGGATATACCTTGTCCGAGGAGCTTTGAGGATCTTGCTTCTTGAACCTTGAAGATTGTTGTCGGCGTTGAAGATTTAGCTCGGTTGGTCCGAGTTAGTCTTCTTCCCACGTCGGGTGGAGTGTCTGCCGTAGACACTCACGCCTGCGTCGATAGATGAACAAGGCGAGAATGTGCAAGAATGAGTTGGAATTGGAGGCTTGCACCTCTATTTATAGACGGTAGCTTGGTCTTGTCCGCCGACCGGGCGCATAATCCTGGCCGTCGGTCTTGAATGTCCAAGCGGGGCGTGATACGCTTAACGTTGTAGCGTATTTGGGTCGTGCTACTGAAGTGGGATTTGGGTCAGGCCCAATTCTTCAAAGAGGCTTATAGCCCAGGTCGGAACAAGTTATATTTTATATGACTTTTAATTTAAATTCTATTTTATAATAATAATTTTTAATATTTCAAAAAATAAAGTAGGTCAATATGTTAAAATTAATTTATAATGTTATCTTCATTATATTTCTGTAATAAAAAACATTATCATCGAACAAGTCCCCATCGGGGGCAATTCGAAAAACGTAGACACCTTTTTGATTATTGTGAGACAATTAAAGAGACTAGTTACTAGTATAGTTTTTTACTAAGCACTGTTAGGTGGAAAATGGTGGATTTGACTAGCAAATAATAAATAGACATGTTTGGTGACTTATGGCTATTCGGATGATCTTTGGTGTATTAAGTCTATCTTTAGAATTTATAAACCTGGTTTTCGGTTTGAAGGTGAACTTTCACAAGAGTAATTTATTTGGTGTGATTACAAGGTAGATTTCTTAGAGGCTAAAATGTCTTTCTTGTCTTGTAGACTGCTATCATTCCTTTCAAGTTTTTGGAGATCTTGGTGGGTGCGAATCCTATGAGGAATTTTACTTGGAATTCTATGTTGGAGAAGTTATGAGAGATTATCCGCTTGGTGGAGGGATTTTGTTACAATTAGAGGAATGTTTCTTAAATCGGCTGAATGCTTTTATTCAAGCTGTTAGACCAGTTTTGGGTAATAGGGTTTGTGGACTATTTTTGGCTACACAAGCCGTTAGGCAATGACTTGCTTAAGGATCTCTTGCCCCTATTTCAATGTCGCGAAATTGAAAGATGGGACAATGTTGGATCATGGTATCATGGATGCAACTGTGTGGAATTGGATTTTAGACAAACAAAATGTGTTTTCTGTTAAATCTTGTTATGCACACTTATTAAATCTTGCTCAACGTCTTTGTTCCGATTCAATGACTTAACAGCTTTGTCGGGTTACCCATGTAGGGGTTTTTCGGTTGGAGGTTGTTGCTTAAAAAGGTTCTTGATAGGCCACAAGCACACAGCTTCTATCACGTAATAAAATAGCATCGATCCACGAGGACTTATGTGACTACAAATCTTAGTTTCAGCTTGTGATTAACTAAAATGAATGTTTAGTAGAAGGAATTTTCAGTTGGTTTAAAATTCAGAAATATAAGAATCTCGGGTTATTAATTTCATCACAACAATAAGAAACCCATGTAATTCTTTTAGGCCATTTACCAACCCATAAGAATAGTATATTCTAAAGACAAGGTAACAAATGTAACTAATGTCTCCTTTCAGAATACAAGAATGTGTTTTGAACCAACAATCAAGCCTATTTGCATGTCTGATTGTCACCAAAACCCATTAAGCATAACACCTTTATAATGTTTTAAGAGTTTCAAAACTATTTTCATGGTTTGATTCCCTTGTCTAATTTCATATTTCCGACATTAATACTTCATCTTTCGGTTCTTCGTTTGACGTTTAAAATAATATTTGAAGGTGTTCCGGGGTGTGTATCAGCAAAACCGAGAGGTTCTACTAGCATTGGGTCGTCGGCCATACCAGCGTAATCGGCCCAAGCTCGGTTGCTTGGAGCGCACTTCGCGCTAGCCGGCCGAAATTCTCGCAGAACGGTCGGACTCCAACAGTATAAATACGCCATTCGCATATGGCTTCGTGCACGCTATCTTTACTTGTGATACCCCCGCCGAGCGACCAACACCGACTTGGCGTCCGGAGTGTCATTGCGGTACCACCCGAGGTGCTCTCGTGCAGCCAAGACCGGTCCTTTCCCTCACTCAACGACCGGCCAATCAAGCGAACGACTACAACACTTCATTGGTCTAAGGTACGATCAGAAGGACAATGAAATTAGATTAGAAATATAAGACAATTGGAGTGGAGAATAGTCTTGGAAATTACTGGGGACTTATCGTTGGATTACTCCCAACAACCCAATACTTTGGGTCTACTCACTCATATTCATAATATGAATTGTGATAAACATAAATGACATGAATAAAGGGGCAGAAAGATAAAGACAGAAACGTAAAACTGTAGGAATATAAAATAGCACAAAAATAAAGAAAAAGAATGTAAAGATGAAGTAGAATAATTCTATAAACATTGAGCAAGGATTACAATTATGGAATGATGCCATAGCTCTAAGAATTTTGTGCTATTTATAGGCCTAAGGTCATGAAAGTTGTTTAAGATCAATTACAGACAATGAAGAGAATACACGGGCATGTTTTAAAAACATTAGCACCCGTGTTTTCTTCATTGTGAATTCTGAACGTTTCAGTTTAACCAGGAAACATGGTCGTGTTTTGGAAACACGGGCAGCCATGTTTTCTTCTGTTTGAATGTCCTTTTCTTGCTTTTTCTTTGCTCTTTTGGTACTTCTTTCCACCCTTTGGTCTTGGTACTTCATTCTTATGTCTTTAAAGCTCAATTTCCCTTACTTTCCTTAAAGCTCGACCTAAAACAAGAAACAAAGATTTTGTAGTAAAATAACTCAAGAATATACTAAATTGCTACACAAGTTACTGAAAACAAATACTAAAAGTACATTTAAATTAGTACTCATCAATTACCCACTCGCAATGCTTTAATTTCAAGGGGTGTCATTTCGAACCCTGATGAAACTTTTTTGCCTTGATTAAGACAAACCAGTTAAGCATTTGTTTATTACGTGCATGTGTTCTAAAGTAGTGTGGTTAGATATTCAGAATTGGATGGGTATAACTATATATATCCGATTTGCGGGATGGTATTAATCGGTTTAAATCATCACGAGTTGAGGATTAAATCAAAATATTCGGGAAGAGTTAAATATTCAATTTGGATGGCAGTCACGTGGTGTATTTAAACTCACAAGAATCAAGTTTTGTTTAGAGGTTATGTCTTTGACATGAAGACTTTTGTTAATCATGCCAAATTCATTTCTTGAGAATGGTTTATTTACAATGAGGGCCGTAATTCTTCTTTTTTAATATTTGGTTGGGTTGGAGTACCCATCGTATTCCATTGAATAAAATTTCTTGCCTATAAAAATAAACAATAATTAACTACACATATTTTTAATATTTATAGTTGCGGCTTGGAGGAGAAATTCATCATTTCTTCAAATAATAGGTATCAATTTGATTTTGAAAAGAGAGAGTTTGCTTGTAAATGTATTAAGCTTAATAGATATACCAAATTGACACCACTTACGCTAAGTATTTTTAGATACCCTTTAGACTTTAGAGATTCTTTAAGTATATATAGTTATCTACACACACATCATAGACCCAACATCAACACCCTCAATTATTTGGTTTGAAAAGCAAATATCCATCGAAAATTCCTTCCTCTCTTTGGTTAAGCATTCTTTCAATATGGCTTCTTCTTCTGCCACTTCAGATATCAAAAAACTAGAAGAGAAGAAAACAATTCCAGTTTATGAAACCGTTCTTCAGAAACATGCTGCTTTCTTTGACAAGAATGGTGATGGTATCATTTATCCATCGGAGACTTTCCAAGGTTTTCTACTTAATTATATCCTTTAATTTTGTTCCTTTCTCCTTTTTAGTATTATCAATTTTTCTTTAATTTTAACAATTATCCATTTTTGGAATGTTAACAAAGTTTCAATAATTGACTACAACATATATACAGGGTTGCGTGAAATAGGATGTGGGATCTTGTTATCTACTGCAACTGCTCTTTTCATCAATGTGGCTCTCAGCCAGAGTACCCGCCCTGTATGTCTCCTCCACAAATAAAAAATAAATATTATCCTTTTAAAAAAAAATACACAAAGCTAAAATTAATTATTTAAAAATAAAAAAATTTATGTGCCATCAATTAAGTAGTCTTATCACCCTTGGTGTATCTCTCGAATTGTATTCGGTGGTTGAACTTCTTTTTGATGTATTTTTGATTCCTTTAGCCTAGCACATGGTTGGGTGTCCTCTCAAACCCTTCATAAAAAGTGGGTGGAGTGTGCACCAATGATACTGTGCTATTTGTCTTTTAATAATAAATTTTACTTATCCAAAAAAAAAAAATAGTCTTATCCACCTTGCTTCATTGTATATAGAGGAAGATCTTTTTTTTATATACTACTCTGTTAGCATTTATTCTTTCTAACCACTAATAAATTGTGCAGGGAAAGTTTCCATCTATACTTTTACCAATTGAAATTAAGAATATCCAACGTGGCAAACATGGTAGTGATACCGGAGCTTATGATGCTGAAGGAAGGTACATCATTTTTTTTTCTTTTAATGTTGGATCCCTTCACAAATTCCCTCTCTAACAGAATATAAGCAAAAATACTTCGATGAAAGTTGATGTATTTGGACATAGTTTTGAACTAAATACATAAAATTTCTTTTGATCTAGTTTCTTTATATTCTTACTTACGAGATGATGACATACATTTTTTCATTATACAAGAAGTATACGTAGACGCGCGTTAAAGTCAAAGCTATTAGGTAAAGGGATAAAACGACTACTCCGTCTATAGACAAAAAAAATAAAAATAAAAATAAAAGCTACTAGTCGTAGTTTCCACAGTGATTCATAGTTTCACATTGTTCTAAAGCAAAATCAAGCATTTGTGTATTTGTTTTTATTTGCTCATTGCCAATGATTTACTAGCTTACTTCTATGCTCAATTGTTTTAGGTTTGTTGCTTTAAAATTTGAAGAAATATTCAGCAAACATGCACATACACATCCAAATGCTTTAACATATGATGAGCTGAATGAGATGTTAAAGGCAAATAGAGAACCTAAAGATTTCAAAGGAAGGCAAGTTTGTCATATCTATGATTTTTCGATATTATCTACTTTTTGTCAATAAAAAAACATTAATAAACATTAATATATATTGCAACAATGTGATGCAGGATTGGCAGCTTGGTTGAATGGAAAATTCTTTACAAACTTGCAAAAGACAAGGATGGTTTACTACAGAAAGAAACAATTCGAGCTGTTTATGATGGAAGTGTGTTTGAACTACTGAAAAACGAACACAAAAAGAAATAATCCAATGTTTTATAATAATTTATTATAAGTGATTTGTGTTTGTATTGGGAAGTGATAGTCTTCAGCAGTTGTGTATATTTTTGGTTGTTTCTATTTTGATTGTGGGCAATGGTTCTTTATTAACTTAATCACGTGTGTTAATTTTTTTATAATTAGAAATGATTTATAGATGATGTGTAGTTTCAACATTATATGTGTCGGCTCTACCCACCTTCTATGAAGAATCGGATAAAACAACAACCACATTGTGCTAAGAAACTAGACTAAGCAAAAATTACACCAATTTTGGGATACAAAAGCTAAGGACCCTAAAGCATTTGAAAGATAAAATAGGATACACCAAAATGCAGGGCCGGCCGCTCAGGCACATGTACTGTCTTTCGCACGCGCCTGTGCCCAATATCATCTTTTTTGGGCCCCCCAAAAAATTAGGTATTTATATATGTACATAATTCGGGAAAGGAATACTACAAAATCACTTCTGGTTCGGTGGTGTCGTTTCCTCCTTGCCACTCGCTGGTTGCGGGTTTGATCCCCTCTGCAAAATTTTTAAATTTTGCTGTTTTAAAAATTGTATTGAATTTTCCACAAAACACACAAATCAGGATTTGAACCCTGGACATTTTAATCAACACGAAATCAAAACTAGATGATATTACCATCACACTACCAGTGATTTTGGGAGTAATTTGCAAACAGTTTTATATATCCCCTCTTATTTTGATATAAAAACAAACTATCATACAATTTTATTTTTTTTAGAAAATCATTCTATCAATTTTTGGTACTTTGGATGGCTACTATATTGTTTTTTAATATAAAATTATACTATTTCTTATGAAGAGAAACTCATTGCATTAGTTTTTCATGAATCTAATTTTAGTAAAAAGTTTTACATGTATGAAATTTATATGTCCTAAAAATTTGGAAATTTTTTAATTGAGATTGCATCAATGGTCATGCTATTCAACTACAAACCCCTCTGTCCGACCCTTCACCGAGAATCATTCATCGTTTGAAAATTAATATACCAAGATTAAAGTTATATTTAGATGTTATTTAAAATTTAAATTAAATAAAGTATTTTAAGGTTTTGGTGATTCATTCGGTAAGAATATAATTAGGGACCCAATTTTTGAAATTCGCACAGGACCTCCAAATTGTTTGGGACGACCCTGCCAAAACGCTTTGGATAATCAACACCAATGCAAGACACTGAAATAACAACTAACACCACAGCTGACCAAAATACTATCAAAGCAAACTAACCCAACATAAAGCACACCAGTGCTAAACAACACACGTCAGCAAGATACACCTAAGCTATCAAAACAAATACAAACTAGAAGCTACAACATCACACAACTACCAAAAAAAACAACGGACGCCCAAAGCAAGGAAGGCTATATATATGAGTTACAATCAATAAAATAAAAGAAAAGAAAAGAAAAAGAAACCAGAACAGAACAAGAGCTAAGCTGACAAGTGTTGATAAACCCAGCTAGATTCCCTCCACTTGAATGCATATCGAGGACACCAATATACCACCACACACTAACATAAGGATCACCCACTCCTCTCTCCTTTACTCCAAAGCAGTACGTCCATACACTTATAGCAGAGCACCATTCCACCCTCCTTTCACCCAAATTAATTCGATAATATTCTCGAAGCATAAAGGCGAAGACTTTACCATAGAGGGAGGGAACTCACCTATCATCCCAAGCTTAAAATTGACTTTTGACTGCGCATAGAGGCCATGAACCGGGGAATAATAGCAGAGTCCTACATAGTACGGTATATGTAGAACTGTTAAGCAGAGCAAAAAAATCAAACTGAACTGCAAAATCAAACAGAAGTACTGAACTTTTTTTAGTCGAGTTTTTCATAAAAGTTCTGATCCAAACTAACTTTGATAAAATCCATTCACAAACTGAACTGTGAACCAAACGAACTTCTCATTTAAGTGAACATAATGTTCATTCTACGAACCTTACTGCGAACAAAATATTCATTCGGCCCTAAATCAGCAAATCTCAAGCCTAAATTTCTAATCCTAATCCTAAATGTTGTTAATTAACAACAAATCTACCCTTTTGATAAATGGAAACGCAATCTCCTTCAAATAATTCTTATTAAAAAAAATATTTAGTGTTTTTTCTTGTAATTAATCTTTTGAGTTTTTTTTTTTTGGTTCTTTAATTTAGGCGACTTCAGAAGAATTTCTAAAGAACCAATTCTTCAAAGTATTGCAAACCAATTGGCAGTTCTTCATGTGTTAGAAGAATTATGTGACTATGATCTAATCCCAAGCCTAAATCCCTAATCATAATCATAATAAAACTTGGGTTTTCAAATCAGTAAGGGAAGGAGCATTGGGAAATGCTGTAATCTTTTGGTCTAATTACTTTATGCCATTCACGATGTCCTTGGAATCCTTCAATGTCGAGAAGCTTAATAGCAAGAGGCTGTTCTTGGAGTAATAAGAATAAGAGGAGCGCTTGCACTTACTGAAGTTTGTAAACCCCCTCTATTTCTGGTCACGAATATTTTCTTACCCTAGTAGATGATTTTAGTCATTTTACTTGGATTATTTTTTTGTAAAACAAAGGCGAAACTAGACAACACCTCAAAAATTTCATCACCTTCATCGACATCCAATTCCAAAAGAAACTTAAATGCATACGTAGTGACAACGACCCTGAGTTTCCTATGACTGAATATTACCTTTCCAAAGGTATCATCCACCAAAGATCTTGTGTTGAAACACCCCCAACAAAATGGCAATGTAGAACGCAAACACCAACATTAGGGGTGGGAATAAAATTGCCAAATTTGAAGGCAGCTGTTTGGCTGGCTCGACCTACATTGAAAATGTTAGCTGCTGCCGGCTCCTGTGGCTGTCGTCAGAGCCCATTTTCTAGGCTTGCCTGCCTTTCTGAAAGCCTGACAAGGCCTGAAAGCCTTTTTAAAAGCCTATTTGACTATTTTCTTAAGAAGACCTCCAACATTTCAATGGTGTAAACCATTAAAATAGACTAACAACCTAATAGGTCAATGAGATTAAGTTTCAATTGAGATCTAAATGAACTTTTTAGGAAAATATCTTTATATGACATTCTATTTAAATTTTATTTTATAATAATAACTTCAACTAAGTCCGCTCGGCTCGCTGTCGTAGGGTCAGGCCATAGGCCCTCACAGCTGATGCGCCTATTCCCACCCCTAACCAACATATTCGCAAAGTTGGTAGAGCCCTTTTTTTCAATCCCACGCCCACCTAACCTTTGGCATTTGGCTATACAACAAGTCGCTCACATTATAAAACTTTACCTACACCTCTCTTCAAACACATCTCACCATATGATCACCACACTCGACCCCTCCCACCTTACTTCACTTAAAAGTATGTGGTTTCCTTGCTCTCTCCTCCACCCTCCAAAACCAAATAAATAAGTTTACACCTCGTGCAAGGAAAGTTGTGTTCCTTGGATATAGGGATAGCACCAAAGGCTATCTCCTATATGATCTACACACCAATGAATTTTTCAACTCTCGAAATGTTATATTTCATGAAACTACGTTTCCCTTTTCTTCCAATCCAACTCCCAAAAATACCACCACCACACCTAATATAACATCGCTGGACCCCTTTGATATTCCTTGTGAGCACCCTACTTTTCCCAACCCTCCTATCACTTAATCAAGAATCAAACCACCCACCCCCCCCCCCTTAGCTCCACCTTCTCCCTCTCAACTACAAAACGATTTTACTCTAGTCCCTCAGGTAATTCTCTATATCCTCTCTCATTTGTTTATCCTACCAAAAATGTAATCCCTCTCACAAGAATTTCTTCCTAGCTGTTATTACAACCTTAGAACCTAAAACCAATGCCCAGGCTTGCAAACATGATTGTTGGCAAGTAGCTATGAAAAATGAACTCGATATTCTTGCAACAACTAACACATGGACTATTGTTGATCTACCACCTGGTAAGCATCCCATTGGATGCAAGTGGGTCTACAAAGTCAAATACCATGCAAATGGCTCTTTAGAAAGACACTAGGCACACTTGGCAGGTGCACCTTTGATGTATTTGAGAATTCTCAAGGCTGCTTGGTGATGTACCTGTAAGGGTTTGGCCATAAATTGGCTCAGTTGTTGCATGATGAAGGATAGGTCAGGGCGAGTGGTAGTGAGGTACAATGTTCTACTCCTCCTCGATCTTCTCCCATGAAACTTTTTGGCTTTGCAGATTCAGATTGGGCAAGTTGTCCATCCACTTGCAGATCAATTTCTTGCTATTGTGTGTTCCTTGGATCATCCTTACTATTCTGGAAATCTGAGAAACAATCAACAGTTTCTTGTTCTAGTTCTAAAGATGAATATAGAGCATTGGCTAGTCTCACTTGTGAACTCCAATGGCTCCGATACCTTCTTCAAGATCTTCATGTTACCTTTGATCAGCCAATTTCTGTGTACTGTGATAATAAAAGTGCAATTCACTTAGCTCACAACCCAACATTCTAGGAACGGAACAAACACATTGAGCCTTATGGACATCCATAGTCCAGTTTGTGGGGGGATATTATCTAGCCCATCTACTTAACCATAGTTAGGGGATATTATCTAGCCCACCTACTTAACCATAGTTAGATTAATATTTGTATTTAGTTATCTTTAGTTAGTTTGTTAAGTAATTTTAGCTAGTAGTTTCAGTTTATAACAAACTCTATTTTTTGGCCTATATATTAGTTTGCATTCCAACTGGTTATAGACAACTTCTTTCTTTTCATTCAATACAAAAGATGTGTTTTCCTATCTTATTTATCTGGTTCTCTTATAATTACCACCTTCAACCTTGAGGTGATCCCTTTTGAGAATGAACGCTAAATAATATATAATTAAGTACCCCTTTTACTTATGTCAAAAAAAAACTACCCCTTTTACTTAATTAAATGTTATTATTATTATTATTATTATTATTGGACAAACTTAATTATATATTATTTAACATCATAACTTTAGAAAATATCTTGCGTCCAAAAAAAAACTTTAGAAAATATCAGCTTAAAAAAACATTAGAAAATATCTAACATGTACTTGTGCTGTTCATCCCTATCATATAATACACTAACGTCATTTTGGAGGCAAAAAAAATTTTCCGCACCATTTACTAATATACCTCTCATTTTGTACCCTACTGTTTACCAATATACCCTCACTTTATATTTTTGGACCGACATACACCCACTCTATATTTTGTGCCTCACCATCTACCAATATACCCCTCATTTTGTACCCCACTGTTTACCAATATACCCTCACTATATATTTTTGGACCGACATATCCCTGACAAATTATTTTTTGTCCAACACTATTTTTTTTATCCACTTTTGGTGGGAAAATTTTATTCCCACCATTTACCAATATACCCCTCATTTTGTACCCCACTCCAATATACCCCACTCTATATTTTTGACCGACATACCCCCGATAAATTTTTTTTTTGTCAACACTCTTTTTTTTTTTTTATCCACTTTAGGTGGGAAAATTTTATTCCCACCATTTACCAATATACCCTCATTTGTACCCCATCTGCTTACCAATATACCCCACTCTATATTTTTGGACCGACATACCCCCACTCTATATTTTGTACCCCACCATTTACCAATATACCCTCATTTTGTACTCTCACTATTTATCAATATACTTCCACTCTATATTTTTTAATCGACATACCCTCGATAATTTTTTTTTTGTCCAACACTTTTTTTATTATCAAAATGTACTTCATTTTGTCTGCCATCGCTTCTACCAATATACCCCACTCTATTTTTTTGGACCGACATTGTTCTTTCATCCCACCAAAGCCATTTGTTGTTTCTTCTTAAATCTTATATATATCGTTGCGTATTTTTATACTGCCTTATAAAATGTTGATGTTTTTGAAAACTACATCCAGAGCGCAGTAATCACCTCTCTCGCATATAAGCGCGGCGTGTGTCCTAGTTCATTTAAAAATAGCAATTCTGTTTTGATATCTACGTCGACAGTCGACAGTCGACAGTCGACACCAATTCCAATTGCTGTCTAAAAATAGCAATTCTGTATAGGTGATGTGGAAGGAACAGCAAAACGTGTCGTTTCCTAGTTAACAGGCAATTCTATATCCTTCACGCAATGCTTTCCAAAACTTAATTCAGCTTACTACTATATATATTATACACACACTAAACCCCAAAAGCAACACCAAAATTCATTTGGTTTAGAAAAAAATAAAAAAAGCTATTCTCCTTCTTAAAGTCTTTTGGTTAATTAAGCATTCTTTCAATATGGCTTCTTATTCTCCTCCCTCTTCGGATATCAAAAAATTAGAAGAAAAGGAACCCATTCCAGTTTATGAAACCGTTCTTCAGAAACATGCTGCTTTCTTTGATATCAATAATGATGGTGTCATTTATCCATGGGAGACTTTCCAAGGTTTTTCTACTTATATTTTCTTTCTTCCACCCTTTCTAGTGTTATCCATTTTCTTTAATTTTTATATATTTGCACTGTACAAGAAAATAAATATAAAAATATTTCTTTCCATACAGGGTTGCGTCAAATTGGATGTGGGATCTTATTATCTGCTGCAACTGCTATTTTCATCAATGTGGGTCTCAGCCAGAGTACTCGCCCTGTACGTATCTTCTAACTATACTATTTAATTTGTTAATTCTTTTAGGAGAAAATAATGAAAAATTAGTAGTTTATTAATCCGATCTAAACAAAAAGTTCGGCTGAGAACAAATTACAAGTTGTTTATT
Organism: Oxytropis ochrocephala; assembly: GCA_020916435.1. Lineage (NCBI taxonomy): Eukaryota > Viridiplantae > Streptophyta > Magnoliopsida > Fabales > Fabaceae > Oxytropis > Oxytropis ochrocephala. The sequence goes on from CM037090.1 coordinate 70,325,877, forward strand.
GTTCTACCGTAAAAAGTAAGTTACAAGCTATTGAGATAAATTAAGCTATTGAGATAAATTAAGCTATTGAGAAAATAATGTGTTACTAGTTTCTGATTCTCTTATTTTTTTTTTTAATTTGGAGATTTGATTCTCTTAACTTTACTTTTGAATAAACAAATATGGAAAGAGGCATTTGAGCGGTGACGTGAGATTAAGGTCAAATGTCGGTTGAGGTTGATGTCGATCGTCGCTCACAATTTGCAACAAGAAATCTTATCTTCTCTTTTTCCTTATTTTCTTGTCAACAAATATTTTTGGACAGCATATATTGATGCGGTTGTTAAAGATTCGTAGACCAAATATATTAGTTATTCAATAAACTTAAAAAAATGTTCTTTTGCTTAAATACGTTTAGAAGGAATACTTAGTACTAGTTACCATACACCCAACAACTGACGAAATCTATAAAAAATATGGAATAAAAACTAAGCAAAAAAATGACCTAAAACCACCTCTTTGATGGTTATCTTGAAAGAAGAGAAGAGCGAAGTGAAGAGTGAGATAATATTGAGAGGCCGCTAAAGTATTTTGTCTTTTCAATTATTATTATTTAATGATATTAAGTTTTATTTTTTGTATTCGTATTCTCTATTTGCATTTATTGCTAACCAGTTTTATTACGTGTAGGGAAAGTTCCCATCTCTACTTCTTCCAATTGAAGTTAAGAATATCAAACTCAGCAAACATGGTAGTGACACCGGGGCTTATGATACTGAAGGAAGGTACATTATTTTTTCATATAATTTATTTTTTTCATTTTATAATATGTTTTGGATTTGCAACAGATAGATATAAATTAACGTGCATTAAAGTAGAAAATGTAAATTGTTTTTGTTCACAAAAGTAGAAGTTGTAAATTTTTTTAAGTTAGTGAACGATTCTGATTAAGGATTAATTTAATATTAGAAAATAATTAAGACATCATTAAATTATGTGATAACAATAATTTAGACATATTTCAACTTTTTTATTTTCTTTTACAATAAAAAAACTTGTTATTTTCTTTTTTTATTAGTAATGGCTATCCATACTTATGAAAATAGGGAAGAACTATACAGGCTAGCAAAGCCGATCTTTAGTGGCCACCCAAGTTTTTACATTATAGATTAGTCGTGAAAAATGATGAAAAATCATAGCACAATATCATCATGGTAACCAAAAAAAAATACTTATGAAAGGAGTATTGGGAAAAACTCAAGTTTCACATTGACTAGAAATATGGTCTCAAAAGAGTTTATAAGTGGGAGACATCTCTCACCTGACAAGTCGGTTTTGTGTGTTTGAGTTAGGTCTAAACCACATTCTAAGATGATATCAAAGTCTATCCTAGATCATTTGGGTCACCCACCATTATTATCTACGCACCAAGCTCAATAGTGCTGGGCTTGAGGGGGTGCACTGGGAAAACCCAAGTCTCAAATAACTTTACAAGTGGGGGGTATCACTCACCTTACAAACAGATTTTGTGGTGTTGAATTAGGCCTAAACAACATTCTAAGAATGAGTCATGTATTTTGTTCTGTGGTGATATATAAAAGTTTATTTTGAATGAACAAATTTTGTCAAAAGTGATTGAATGCAAAATGATTTATGTTAGGATACATTTAAATAGAAATTAGTTTAACAATATTTTAGAGTAATAAACACTTTCAAAAGCAAAATAAATTTCAAATTTCAAATTTCTAAATTGAATTAATTCTAGAGGCAAAATCATTTTTACTAATTGGGAACTTCCAAACTTTTCAAAACCGGTTGTATGTCTCTAAAACCCTTTTTTTCTCTACTAAATTAAAAGTGATTCAAAACTTGGAAGTTGTCCCTTGCAAAACAAAACAAAACATATGCTTATAATTAGTTGTTTTTTCTTGTTGCCAATGCTTTACTAGCTTACTTTGATGATCCACTTTTTTTAGGTTTGATGCTTTAAAATTTGAAGAAATATTCAGCAAACATGCACATACACATCCAAATGCTTTAACATATGATGAGCTGAATGAGATGTTAAAGGCAAATAGAGAACCTAAAGATTTCAAAGGAAGGCAAGTTTGTCATATCTATGATTTTTCGATATTATCTACTTTTTGTTAATAAAAAAACATTAATAAACATTAATATATATTGCAACAATGTGATGCAGGATTGGCAGCTTGGTTGAATGGAAAATTCTTTACAAACTTGCAAAAGACAAGGATGGTTTACTACAGAAAGAAAGAATTCGAGCTGTTTATGATGGAAGTGTGTTTGAACTACTGAAAAACGAACAATCCGTAAAAAAAATGAATTAATCAAACGTTCTGTTGATAATAATTTATGGTGAACACTCTCATCAAACGAATAATTTATGATGTATCTTATAAATCATAATAGGTTTTGTTTTCTGTTTGTAGGTTTTTTGTACTTGTTATGTTTTAAACTTCACGTTTCTTTATAAGTAAGGGAATTTATTTAAAAGAGTACAAGAATTACTCCAACCTATAGTGAGATGTTTGTTAGTGAGAGAAAGTGCGGAATATCGGTTCCTAGGGTGTATTCGCTAGGGTGTGTTACCTTTTGTATTGTTTAGTTATTAACCGCTGGGTGAATGAACTAATGCTTTTGTTTATCTGATGGGTTTGATGTGTTGTCTAATTTATACTAGCTTGAAAGGGGATTTTTGTTGTTATCCACTGGTCAAGTCAGGTTTGTTGGAGAAATTTGTTGCTCCACCACTGCATTATTCTTACTCTTTAGCGTTTGGTTCTTATGTTCTGAAGTTATTGTTCTCATCTACTTTTTATTGAGGCCATAATTAACAGTTATTGTAAGGATAATAGTGAGAATTTCAAGTCTGTCTTTGAGTTCTAAGTATTGTTTGTAAAAGAGCAAAAGTGCATGTCCGAAAGAGCTAAAGAGCATTAGAAAGTCCAGTCCATAGTTTACGGTCATCCCGGTTAGATAGAGTTTGTTGTGTGTCAAAAGAGCAAAAGAGCAAATTTCTTTGGTGTCAGTTTCTTAGGGTTGTCAAAAGAGCTAAAGAGCATTAGTTTGGTGTCTCTGTGTCCTGAGTAGTTGTGTCTAGTAGAGGTTCTGCCTTTGCTTGAAGCTGGTCTGCCTTTGGTTATCTCAGTTGTTTGTCTTCATGGCTATGTCTTCTCATAGGAGAAATCCCGGTGTTGATAATCCTGAGGTGTTGGAGGAAGCTCTTCTTCCTGTGGTACAAAATGAGGAAACAATGGTGAATGGAGCTCTGGTAGGTTATATATACAATGAGAAAAATATGAATGTCAAAGCTGTCAAGGAAATATTAGCTAAAGCGTGGGAAATGTTCCCTGGGTTACATATCTCTGAACTAGGGCAAAACAAATAATTAATAAACTTTGCTAGAGTGGAAGATGCTACTGAAGTTATGAGGAAAAGCTCGTGGTTTGTGTTGAATAATCTGTTTTGTCTACAGCTCTGGAGACCCTCCATCTCTTGTGATAATATTGTTTTCAATAAGTCTCCTTTTTGGATCCAAATCCATGGTCTTCCTCTTGAGAATATGAATATTCCTAATGCTACTACTATACTCAGTAAAGTTGGAAATGTTATTGAGGTGGAAAACCCCATTGTAGGTGGGAGAATTCTAAGGAATTTTGTGAGAGGAAGAGTTTGTATCTGTTTGGAGAAACCTCTCCCTGTGGGGTGTTGGATCCCTAGAGGTGTTCTTCCTAGACTCTGGGTTACTTATAAATATGAAAGGTTACAAGCGTTGTGTTACAAGTGTGGTAAAGTTGGACATGAGTTTAAATTGCTATCTCCCGCTAGCCACTATCCTGGGATCCTACTCAAAACACACGCCCTAAGGGTGGGAAAAGACCAAAAGGCCATTAATGAAACACCATTTTTCACCGATTCGGTTAAGGGCAACCGAAACTGGGCAATTTTTTGAAACACACCCCACTTTTCATTTTTGGGTATTCGGTTGACCCCATTCGAATGGATTCGGGCCAGGGCAACCGAATAGGTGTAATTTTGTTAAAACTGAAGGATAAATACTTAACAAACTAAACATGCGTTATTAACTTAAAAAATTAAAGCTGGAACAACCGAAATATATAGATAACTAAGTAAACATAAATGTCATACATAAGTCCACAAAATAAAATTCGTACAATACATTCACCAAATAAATAATTAAGTCCATAAATGTCATATAGTAACTACTGAGTGGTGCGGTTCCTCCTCCTACTATACACACAACCATACTTCCTAAGCCTACGTAGAATGTTTGGATGAGGGTCTCCTATCTGTGGGACTCCATGTGTAATAAGCCTCACGATCCTGCAATATCGAATGCTATATTAAGTAAACAGTTACAAACAATTTAATGATTAAATTATTTATAGAAAAAAGTAAGTTACTTACATTGCCATCCCATATGGCTCTAGCAATGTGAGCCCCGTAAGACGGTAACACTGATCTATCCTCCGGGCCACTAGGAAAAGGAAATGTGGCACGAGGAGCAGCAACAACATCAGTAGAAGTAGAAGGACCAGCTGCCTCCTCAACATGATCAGCTGCACTAAAGTCCTCAAGCAGACCAAATTAAGTCAATCGCAGGATGGTAAGCATCTCTCTCAATGTCTTGCCCAATGTCATCCTCCTGCACAATGTCTTAAATCATCTTCAAGGCCCAATTTAACTACAACTATTATTTTAACACCTCAATAGACCAAAATAATGTTCTAAGAAAATAATATCTCAAACACTAATATTTTATAAAAACAAAATAAATAAGTATAAATATGAATAACAATCATATATCACAAATAGCTTATAAAAATACATTTTTAAAGTGATTTCAACTAACTTTCATACTCAAACCCACAATAAATTAAATTAATTTAATCCTATCAATATAAAATAATTCATAAAATAAGTACATACTAAAAGAATCACAACACGCGAAAATCGGGGTGTTACAATCCAACCCCCCTAAAAAAAAATTTCGTCCTCGAAATTTATACAAGTCCCAAGGACAAATAATAGAATGAGTACTTCCTGGTTTTAAAACATGGAAGAGGAATTGAAACCTCGTCAAAGTTAAAAGGGGAATTGTCAATGACATCTGAGGGAAGGAAATAAAGGTATCAACAAAAGAGCATAAAATTGGGCTAGAGTCAAAGAAAGAAACATTTAAGTTGCAAGGACATGAAAGCTAGAATATCAACAAAATTAACTTAGAGATTTCGGCACAGAGAGCTACATGATTGAGTCTTGACAAATTTTAGTGAAAAGGCTTAGAAGAAGAATTGAGAGTAGAGTCTGATGCTTTAGGTTCGCACATCCACAAAAATCATGAATCATTAGTCGCTATTAGAGTAACTAATGAACTCACATCGCAATGCAAAGTATTATAAAAACTACTCATTCCACAAACAAGCATAGAAATAAATCCTAATGACATTAAATAAAGCTCACTAAAAACAAAATAGGACGAACACAATATAGTTATGTTATCACCACAACACAGACAACATTATAGTACAAGTTCAGACACAACAACAGTCACATAACCGACATATCTGAGAACGTAAGGATCAATTAATATGGAGATCTTACAAACTCATTATCCTCAAATAACACAGAAGTAAAATAATAATAATAAGAAGAAACTAGAAGTCGTGCAAACACAAAGATTACGATGTACATGAGTCGTACAAACACAAGACTTATTAGTAAAAATAATTTAGTTAAGTACATATAAACGTCAACAGAAAGAGTAAAACAAACTAAGAAACAATTCAAAGCAACTCAAAAATATTTTCCCTTGGGTTCATAAAGAGTTAGTGACATGCTTCGTAGGAGAGAAAATAGAGCATACAATACTACATCACTGATCAATTTTGCACATCGTTAAAATATAATTAAACACGAGCACGAACATCAACCGTTTAACTTTAGAAGTTTCATACATAAAGTTGTGTTTCAGTAAAGGTACTAGAACATCTCTAGGCCCCTATAAAAGAAAGAAATCAGATAACACAATGCAATTAAGTAAATGTCATTCATCGGCCGGTGGCTTCACAACATCCCACATTTAGAAAAATCGAACAATTGAGAGAAACGAAATAAAAAAATAAATAAATATTGTAAAAATGTAGTTATCATCAAACATCATTGCATCTATAATCTCACTCAAAGGAATCAACAACTATAGCAATTACGGGAAAAATTATTCTTATAGTAATCAGAATATCACAACACGCTAGTGGTCAAGTGAAAGCCTTATATAGATAACAAAGCAATTTTGTAAGCACTTAGTCTAGAGCATCATAAGCAAATAAAAGAAACACGTTATAAAAACTTTGAATAAGACACAGTAATGTTTACTTAAACAAGATAAACACATTTTGAGTATTCCATTAAATAGTGGTTTAACACAAGAGTACCAGCAGAGTCAATAACCATTTTAATTTTCACTCTCCAAACAACATAATGCAACCAACCACAACAAAGCCAAGTCATAGAAGCACAGACTAGTAAAGTTAGAATTCATAGAACAGTTACTAAACAATAATTACAGATTGTATGAATTCAAAGATCACGAAACAACAAAGTCACAAAATAAGGCCTAAATACAAAGTTCACACAAAAAACACTCGATTGGCCCACAACACACGGCCTAAAGGGAATATTGAACCCTATGAAAGTTTCTTTTGACAATTAATTTCACAACTAAACAAGAAATTCATTTTTTCCACTAACATCAGTAACGCTGTTCATAACCACATTTATAGAGACAGACTAACTGAGCAGGAATATAAAGTGAATATGCAATAACAGGGCCCTGGAAAAGGTTCTCTTTTAAATATGGAACTCAAATAGACACATTCGAAAACCAAACCAAAACCTTACCTTAACTTCAGCAACCAAAAAGATAACAAAAAAAAAAACAACTTTACAACCATAAAATTGTGTCAGCCAAATCTAACTGTTAAAGTTATAGACAATGGTCAAATAATCCACCAAACACCCATTGATCTACAGATTTGGCTCCTCTAAAACGAAAAATTGCAGTTTATATAACGGAATAAATACAGAATCCGTTAATTGAAAACTCAACCACTAGAGACTATAATGGAATTCACTTGCACTAAGTTTTGAAAATCTACCATGATTTTTCATCCAGAGATCATAGCTTTACACACTATCCTAAAAAATGCACCCCTTACTCATTTTCAGTTCAAATTAAAACCAAAATACTTACTTAGCAAAAACTCTCTCTCTTAGCATCTCCATAATTATGTTCTCTATTCAACAGAGATGCTTTAAGATCCACGAAACACAGAAGCATTCTGATTTTGCTCAATTTTCAATCTGTAATCCGAATCCAAGAAATTTTCTATTCAACTGTCTCAAAGCATCCATTAATTTTTTATTTTATTTTTTTTCTCTCTCTCTCTAGTAACATTTTAGTTTCCACCAAAAAATCTGATTTCTATCAACAGTCAACACACATGAAAGCAAAAAAAGTATTTTCATTAGTAAGATCCGCAGGTAACTCCTACATGCATCATAAAACATCACATTCCCTTGAAAACTTAACACTAAACTGGTTAGCTTCTCGACTATCAAGGATCCAGCGAATGACGTGTGTAACTCAATCAGAGTCCACATATCGGAGACACAAAGAAAAAAACGCACACGGTCCAGCTTAGGACCGAATCGCTCTGATACCACTAATGTAACACCCCTTCTACATAAGCTACGATTTAACTAATTGAAAATCGTGAGTCTACGAAAAATTTAGTGCGACCACTCGAGGTGCCACATTTAAACAACCACATTTAAAACTCCAAATTAATTAATAAAGTAAACTCCAGTATGAGATACTTAGCACCAAATAAATCCGAGGATACACACCATAGCAGCGGAAATAACAAAACTTAAGTACGGAAAGTACAAATATCCAAATGAAAGGTCAACTCATAAAATAAACAACAAATACTAAACGTCCCCTGCTGCTACGTGATCGTAGCCGACTCAACCAAAATAGAAGAAGGTACCAAACACCTTCGATCATTTCACACCGCGATTCTTGACATAAGAAGCAACATAACGCAGTAGGGTGAGTCTCTTTACATGGGTAATAACAAATAAAACAAGTAACGCAATAGGACAGGCATTAGCACACCAAAACAATGCAGTCAAATCAATTTCACCATTAGTTTATAAACATCCAAGCAATCACCAGAAAATGTATGCAAGTGTATGATATGCAGCCCAACGCCAAGGGCATATGCATGTGCATCCATCACCAAAAAGGCCCAGAGGGCATTCACCAATCACCAAAAAGGCCCAGAGGGCATTCACCAAAATATTTTATGAGGCCGAAGCCTATTCACCAAAAATGCATATGATTATGCGACACCATGACTATGCACCATCACACCAAAAACGCCAAAAATCATGCATAGAATGCTCACCATTAATTTATTTACTCACCAATCACCAAGAGAGGTCAAAGACCCTCAATCACCTAAAATATACTCATCATTAATTTGCATCACCATAGAGGACTAAAGGAACACCAAGGACTAAGCCACACCAAGGACTAAAGTCACCCAAAGGACTAAAGTCACCACAAACTTGTCCAAGTACTCACGAAAAATTTGGTTCATGTATCCCATGAATACTCCCGGCGCATTAGTCACACCGAAAGGCATAACGGAATACTCATAGTGCCCATATCTTGTCCTGAATGCCATCTTCGGAACATCTTCATCCTTGACCTTGATCTGGTGATAACTAGACCTTAAGTCAATCTTGCTAAATACTTTAGCACCCACTAATTGATCCATCAAGTCATCAATCCTCGGCAACGGGTACTTATTCTTGATTGTAACTTTATTTAACTGCCGATAGTCTACACACAACCTCATACTACCATCTTTCTTTTTCACTAGCAACACTGGGGCTCCCCAAGGTGACACACTCGGTCTCACGAACTTCTTTTCTAATAAATCTTCAAGTTGCTTTTTCAATTCTGCCAACTCAGATGCCGACATCCTATATGGTGCCATAGACACAGGCTTAGTGCCAGGAACCAGATCAATAGTAAACTCCACTTCTCTCTCTGGTGGTACATCGGGAATCTCATCAGGGAACACCTCCGAAAACTCACGCACTACTGGCAATTCATCAATCTTTGCTTGGCTCTCAGTAGAAAACGATGCTAATAGAGAAAACAGCTGAACCTCTTCTCTCATCATCCGGTGTAGCTGACCCGCAGATAGCAAACCAGACTTCTCTTCATGCGAAGCAAAACTCACTGACCTTTCACGACAATTGATATGAACATGGTTATCAACAAACCACCCATACCTGAATGACATCCATCCCACTCGGCAAAAAGCGGATCGGATCAACTAAAAATTCTCTACCATACATAGATACGGGGCATTTAGCACAAACAACGGAGGTAGTCACCGAACCCTTAGCTGAGTATCGATAACCATCTCCCTCAACATATCAGATAAAACAAGACTTAAGTTCTCAACACATGCAACAACAATAAAACTATGGGTAGCACCAGTATCAACAATAGCAACAAGAGGAGTATTATTGATATAGCACGTACCTCGAATCTCGTTCACTACGCCGCACCCAAACAGAGCAAATACTTTTCCATACGACTTCTCTTTCTTGGGTTTAGGACACTGTGTACTGATGTGACCACTCTCTTCACAATTGAAGCATACCACATCCTTCTTGTCACAGTTGAAGGACATGTGTCCCTCCTTCCCACACTTATAATATCTCTTCTTCTCCTTGTTTGGGCAATCTGGACTCTTATGGCCTGCTTTCCCACACGTGTAACAAGTAACACTGGCTGCAGCATCTCCCCCACTTCGCTTAGACCCACCAACAAATTTACCCACAAACTTCCCTGTGCCCTTACTAGCAGGCACCTCATATGGCTTACCACGACCCGAAAAATTCTTTTGCCTTTCCTTCATAACTCTGGAGAAGGCATTATTGTCCTCTTCAAAAATTCTGGCACTATTAACCAACAATGGGAACACACGGATCTGCTGATACCCTATGGCTCTCTTAATGTCAGCACGCAACCCATCATAGTGTGGATAAAACTTGGGACAACTCAAGAAATTTTGCAAAGATACTCGATTCTGATCATGCTACCTTGCTCAAGTCTCAAAAACTCCACCTCTTTCTTTCCGCGGACATCTTCCGGATAGTATTTCCTCTTGAACTCCCTCTCAAATACAGCCCAAGTGATCTCCTCATCATGACCACAACGCCCGACGATTAGCCGTCCTCCACCAGTCATAAGCTTCTTTCTTCAACATGTGAGTGCCATAGCGAACCTTCTGAGCATCGGTACAATCCATAACGCGGAAGATCCGCTCCATCTCACTCAGCCACTCAAGGGCACCATCAGGATTATACCCGCCTTCAAAAGAAGGAGGGTTCTCTCGCCGAACGCGTAGCCAAACTACGCGTCCCATCACCAATAGCATTGGGTATATTACCCACAACCCCAAATATAGCTAGCGCAGCGGCGAGAAGTCGCGCAAAGATCGTTCCGTCCTGCCATTCTAGCACTGCAACAAGCAACAGAATTTTAGAAACGAGTAACAAAACTCAAATGCTACTCAACTTAACGACTCAACAACCGGCCGGACAGACCGAACTGCTCTGATACCACTAATGTAACACCCCTTTTCTACCCCTTAATTTCCGACGTCATTATCAGAGTATTCCACTGTTCAAAAACATTATTTAAGTAGTAGAAAGAAGTGTTACGTCTTCATTAAATTAAACTCATCGTATGCACCATTAAGTTTGTGCAACAACATATACATCGTAAAGTTAAAACTTCAAAAAAAATCATCTCATCACAGCGGAAATAAACATTGACTCACTAGTCCACTCAAACACGTCTCATAATCCTCAAATAAACCTCATACAGTTAAGTGATTTAACATCATTCCCAAAATACGCCCCCTAGGTGCTACGGTATCAGAGAGCGACACAAACAGACTTCCCGACAGCTAACAAGGAAGGCAGCTAGACCTAGGGGTGGAAATTTCTACCCGCAAGTGGGGATCCTCGCGGGGACTTCCCTGAATGGGGCCCCGTGGGCGGAGGATTTTTCTTTGTGGGGATGGGGACGGGGGAGAAAATCCCCCCGCAATCAAAGTGGGGATGGGGATGAGGATCATACCCCCCGCCCCGCGGGGACCCCGCCCCGAATAAATTACATAAATATACTTATTATAGATATATATTATTTATAAGTAATTAATTTTTTAGTCTTTTTATACGTGTTTTGAATTTAAAATATTAACAAAATATTAAATTGTTCAAACTTTTATACTTTCCAAATATTAAAATATAAAACTAAGACTAACATTTATATTTTTTAATAAAAATGTTAAACTTTTGAATTTTAGTCTTACTTTTTATATATTTTTCTAATTTTATTATATTTTAATTTATATTTTTGTTAGCTATTGGGGTCCCCGCTGTAACACCCTAAATGATTTAATTAATTATTTGATTAAATTATTTAAAGTGTTACATTAGTGGTATCAGAGCAAAAGTTCGGTCTGTCCGGCCAAGTGTGTCAGTCTGTCATAGTGTGTATGACAACTAAGTGTCTTAAAATAGTTCTGAACTGGTTGTTTATGCTGCAGTGTTAGGTTGATATGGCCAGAAGGATCGATACTGCTTCTTCTTGAGGCCTTGCAGGCTATAAGCGCAGATCAGGTACCCAACGAGAATCATCGAGACCCGCATGCCGCAACGCCTGAGAGAACCCCTACCTTCAAGGGGAGGTACAACCCGGATGGTGCCTTGACTTGGCTGAAGGAGATTGAGAGGATCTTCAGAGTGATTAGCTGCACTGATGAGCAGAAAGTCAGGTACGGTACTCATACTTTATCTGAAGAGGTCGACGACCGGTGGCTGAGAGCACCGTGAGAGATTGGGTCTTTGCACGAGAGAGATCACTTGGGCGTGTGTTCGAAGGGAATTCTTGAGAAAGTATTTCCCGGAGGACGTGAGAGGTAAGAAAGAGCTGGAATTCCTTGAACTGAGGCAGGGAAGTATGTCTGTTACACCCGCGGGGACCGTGGGGATCCGTGGGGATGGGGATGGGGGAGGAAATGTCCCCGAGGTGGGGAACGGGGATGGGGACGGGGGACAATTTGGGAGGTGGGGACGGGGAGCAGGGGAGTACTCCCGCACCCGCCCCGCCCCATTGCCATCCCTAGCTAGACCTTCACTCGCGGTTACCTGCAGCGTTGCCACAATAGAGCAACATTCCAAGCAGAAGGGGTGAGAATTTCAATAAAATATAATCGAGTACTTAATAAAAAAAAGGAGCAGGCATTCGCTCAATATTGTCATCATCACCACATCATAATCACACAGCACCGGTTCAAATCACAAACAACATCAATTCACAGACATGGTTATGTATGAAGATGCAACCCCCACCAGGGCATATGCATGATGGTACCATATTCATCACAATTAAGAGGTCGAAACCTATTCTTCACTGGAGGCCGAAGCCTATTCTTCACAATTCTTCACAATTATGCACATGCCATGAGACTCTATATACACATGTGCATCTCATCAAAATACCCACCATCATCATCATAAAACACTCACAGGGTGTATTCGTCGCAATTCATCACTCATAGATATCACCTCGTCATAATCACTCATGGAGTGAACTCATCACATTTCACACAATTCATACTACAACATCATCATAATTATACTCATAGAGAACATCCACCGCAATCATCATAATCGTACATACCAACATCATTATAGAGGATATATATATATTTCAGTTATCCTTTGGTTTAGGGTGCTATAAAATAGTATTCTGATTGACTATGGGATTTCTCCGGACCAAGTTACAACTCACCACAGGCCTTGGCCACTCCAGAAGAAATTATTTTCTGAAAGTTGGTGAGGTTCACATGGTAGCCAAACAGAGAAAATACACCAGCGAACGAATTTCTGGCCTTAGTGGTAAACCACAGTCTAGCCATAGTCAATTAGAACACTAGTAGTATAACATATCACAGTAAATCACTTATATAAACATAGTATCACAATTTTCATAAAATATCACCATTTACTTAATAAGTACAGCAACAATAAACGGTTTATTTTGCCTTAAAAATAGAATATTCAGTTAGGCCTCTGAATAAGCTTTTCAACGCATTTTAGAACACCTCAAACGGGTTCCCGCTCAAAAGATATTCAATTTACAAAAACGTGATGAAGATTTGAAAGAAAAAATGAAGAAAAATAAGCAAAAACAGTTGACTCGCGCTCCGAGCGCGAGTCGCGCGCATCGGCGCGATTGGGCAGAACGCACACTAGCTGTGCATCTCACTGCGCTTTGGGGCGTGATCGCAGCGCAATGGCGCCAAAAGGCGAAGCTACCGTGCGTAACGTGCAGAAATGCGTAAATTCGATATCCTACCCACCTATGTTCACATCATGAATTCTTCCCCAATCATCCCCAACATCAAAACTGAATCATACATCATTTCAAGCCTCCAAATCCATCAAATTTTATTCTAACAATTCATTAATTCATGCAACACAACATCAAATTCAGCAAGACAACATCAAAGCTCTCAAACAATTTCAATTCCATCAAACGTCACAAACCTCATCAATCATCAACAACTTCAGATTTCATCAAGACATCATAATTAATATCAATTCATCAACAATATCTAACTCACAAAACCCCATAAAACCCTACCTATACCCAATTATGTTAAACGAAACGCTCACCCTTACCTTAAATTTTTTGATGTTCCGGAACGCAATGGTTAAGAGAATCACGTGCAAGAACCTAGCAACACCACGAACGAAACATCTCTTTCCTCCTTTGAAACCGTAATCTCGCTCACCTTCTTGATCAACGAGGAATCAATACAATGGAGTAAGGATCGAATGATACAACACAATGGAAAAGAGAAGAAAACGGCATAGAACTCTTACCAGGCGAAACTTGAGATGATTCCTCTTCCTTCTCCCTTCTTAGCGCCGTGCGCTCTCTTCCTTCTCACTCTCTCTCAAATTTTCGCAGCTCTCTCTCAATACAGCGAAAATGAGAGCCTTGGCTTAGACTCCCTAGGGTTTAAGCTGTGGGCTCAGTGAACACTGGGCCTTCCACGCCAACACCCCTTCTATTACCCGATCCACCTCCTGAATAACACATTTATTTTTCTTGGTCAATCATACCTCTAATGAACTTAATAATTCAATTAAACAATTTAATTAAATTATTTCCGGGGTGTTACACCCTGCTGCGCCACGCCCCACCCAGAAAACACAGCAGCAGCATCTTGCGCACACAGGCGCCTAATCCCTTCAAATTTGGCGCCCCTCCCCCTATTCCCAGCACAAACCGATGGCTCCCTCTAATACAACACCACCAAAACCTCCCCATTCAATCAATCAAACAAACACCTACTAAGCATCATGATTCCTCCTATTCAATCATATTGAATTAACACCTAAAACCCCTTAACATCAATTTACATTTCCCCCAATACATTTGATCGTACCTCGATCACCAAGTGTTTGTTGTTTGCTGCTCCTTCGTCCGGTCGCTGATGTTGGTGTGGAGACCGGTCTTCAGAGCACCTCGGGTGGTACCTACAAAGACACTCCGACGCTCTAGTCAGAGGTGTGTTAACGGGCAGCGTATCACAGGGTAGGAATTACGTACCTGACAGTGTGGATGAAGGTGGTATTTATACCACTGAGGCGACCTGGCCGTTGCGAGAGATGCGGCTGGTCGCCGATGATTACGGAACAAGACACGGTCTTGGGCCGTTTTGTAGGATTGGGCCGCTGGCCCATTGCTAACCGCGCCTCCGTTTCCTTGCTAATACACCCCAGAACAGTTGCCCCCCAAGCCTAGGTCGCTTTAGAGCGGGCTGAGGCTTGAATCGATGCCCCCTGGTGAGTAGGAAATGAGCGGGCTGAGGCTTGAATCGATGCCCCCTGGTGGGTAGGAAATGTTTCTACTTTCTGTAGAACGTCGTCCGGTCGTGCGCGGCGTTTGGGCTTCGACCCTGCCATTAATACGCAATGATGGTACTGACTTTTGCGTGTCTCGAGGTGCCTTTTGGTGTTCCCCACGCAACGGATGGGGGAGGCGTGCAGCAGACCCGCGATGCTTCGTCTTGTGGGCCCTCCTATAAATAGGGCCCTTGGTCAGCACGTGTTCAACACCTGAAAAGCATTCCTCTACTGCCGACCGAGTTGTCTGCCAGCGCCCTAAAAGCTTTCGTTCGAGAATCTTCCGTCCGCTCCTCTTTTCCCCAACTGCTCTCTTCCATGTAAGCCGCTCCTCTTTGCCTTTATTTCTTTATCTTCCGTCGCTTTATTGATTTCCTTTAGTTTTCCACGCCTCGTGAAAGGGGAGGCGTCCGATCGGGGGACGACCACGCCGCCTCTCTCGAGCGCTACTGCTCTGGTCGACCTTGACGCGTCTTGTCCCTTCTCGTGTGGATCGCGCGTAACAAAAAGCATCCCGCTCGAATTTCTCGTGCCCCAACAGAGTCTTGCGCTCATGGCGACGCGCCCTCAAAGAAGAACCGTGAGCGGCCGAGTCCGTGTCCTCCGGAGGTCGCCGGACCTTCCCAAGCCTTTGAAGAACAGAGGCGTTCCCCTGCGCGCTTCTTCCTCGTCAAGCTCTTCGATTCTTGCTCGAGCGATAGTGTTTTGCTATCAACCTCGACGGAGTCATCGGTCATGGGTCCCCCCGCCCCCACCAGAAACAACCGTGCCACCACCGGAAACAACTGTGCCGATCGGCGAAGGTAGCGACCAATTGATCGACATAGTAGGCGACGAGGAGATGGGTGAGGTTACTCAATCAGCTGCGGGGAGTCTTCATGACGAGGTGATCGACTTGGAAGCCGACCCTCTAGGGCCCGAGCCGATGCATGTTGAAGAAAGAGCGCCGTTGGGGAAGAAACGCCGGCGAGCTGATTGAGGAGGCCGCCGGTCCTCGCGGTTTCTTTGCGAACGTCTTTGAGGAAGAGGCCGGGCAGGATGCCGTTATTGATGTGAATGATATTTCCTGGGTATCTGAAAAGATGAGGACTTTTAAGAGTTTCATTGGTCCGGAGGCCCCTCAGACGACGACCTAAATGCCCTCTTCACCAAGCCGGGATGGAAGGTGAAAGGCATGCGTGAAGAAGAGAACATTGCAACCGTCCCTCCAAAATTGAAGTTTACTATGCATCGTGTCGTCTTTGAGAAGATGGGGATCGTCCCCTCCCTTCACTGATTTTCAACAGGACGTGCTCAACTACTTGAATGTCGCCTATATCTCGCATTCATCCGAGCGGTTGGGGATTCATGAAGACGTTCGAGCACTGCAGGCGGCCCGGTTGGGTCGAAACGTATCTACCAAGCTTTTCTTTGCCTTATTCGAACCGAGTTGGCATGGTGAGTATGGCACCAACATGGCCCGCAAGGAGCAGGTGTCTTTCAAGAATCAAAAGTCATTTCCCCGCAAGTTCTTCAGGGCTTACTCGGATTCGTTGTCGGGCGGGTGGAAAAAACAAGATTTCTGGGTCATCCCCGGCGCGGAGGACGCTAAAGATATTGCGGAGGTTCTTCCGGACGGCACAAAGCCAGGGCTCTCTTCTTTCCCATCTCATGGCGGGCGGCCCACTTTACTCCAAAGCCGGGCGATTACACTTTCGCTGTATCTTCATTGGACGAGGAGGACACTGCCACCTTGGGTATGATCACGGAGCTGTCCGCCCTACTCGCCGCAAAGATCTCGAAGGATATCCCCGCAGCCGCTCGCCATCTGAAGGGGATAAATCGGTGTCCGAGCTCGGTCGGTGAACTTTGACTTGATTTAATTTGATTGCTTTTTTGGATCGGTCGGCTAACGCCTTTATCTTTTGCGGGAAAACTTTGAAGATGTCAACCTCGGATTGGCTTAGCCTTGAGAAGCTCGTCACCGGCGCGCCAAAAAGACTCCTCGCCCCGGCTCGCAAGAACGCGCGAACACACCCCAAGCCGGATAGGAATGTTGGGGGAGGTCAACAAGATAGGAATGCTGGGGGCGGCCCTCAAGGTAAGGACGGTCGCACTCCACTCAAGCGTTAGAGGAGGGAGGAGGACCATCGGGTTGAGTCCCCCATTTTTTAACTTGAAGACTTCGGTGATGCTGAAGTGGCGCGCTTCAAGAGGGACCCCATGGACTTCTGTGGCGACCTGCTCAAGTCTGCCAACAAGACGCTTAAGGATTTGAAGAACAATGCAGCACGTAAGTCACTCATTATGATAACTGCTCGGTCGGATGTACGTTGTTCGTTCGTTAACCTTGTTTTCTATTTCAGCGCCAATCGAGCGCGGGATGCGGCCGAGCGGAAGGTCAAGGAGCTCGAGGTGGCCGAGCGGAGACTCAAAGAGCTTGAGCCTGAGATCGCCGCCCTAGAGCAAACTAAGATCAGGCTGGCGGCCGCTGAGAAGGACAAGAAGATGGCGGCCGAGGATAGGGCCAAGTTGGGGGCCAGAAATAAAGAACTTGCAGAACTGGTGAAGACCCTCAAGGCCGAGGTCACTCAATTTGAGGAAGTCAAGGCGGCCGCCATTCAGGAGAAGGTTGCCGAGGTAGCTTCAGTGGCGAAAGGGACGACCCTTTACCAGTTCGACAATGCTGTGGCCCAAATGAAGTTGCTCGCCGCCCGAGGCATTCAATACGACAGTCGTCTGGTGCAGCCCGACCACGTGGTCGAGGGTGAAGAGATCATCTTGCCTGCGAGGTTTGATGATGATGGCAAGGTGGTCCGCAAGCGGTCGGTGATCGTTGGCCGTGCTAAGAAATGATTAGCTCTTTATTTTGCCCGCCTGCGAGCGGTTTGTTAAATGTAATTTCGTTGCACTTATTTTCGCTCTTTGCACTCCGCCTTCGAGCGGTCGAACAAATTCTGCGCCCGGCGTCGACCGGGTGTCTTGCTTTGTAATGAATTTTAGCTTTTTAACTTTCTTTCCGCAAATTTATTTCTATGCATTTTCTACGGCGCTCGTTTTAAGCCGATCGTTGGCCAGTTCGCGCTTTGTTTAAAGTGCTCGTGTGGGCCGCTCGGAGCCCTTTCAATGATTCGAATTTGGGGCCGTTCGTCGGCACTCTTCGTAGGTCGCTCGGCCTACCATGGGTGTGGGTTAACACTTAACCCTTGGGCCATTTCGATGGCACTCTTTGTAGGTCGCTCGGCGGCCTACGATCGCTCGTGGGTTATCATTTAACCCTTGGGCCACTTCGGTGGCACTCTTTGTAGGTCGCTCGGCGGCCTACGATCGCTCGTGGGTTATCACTTAACCCTTGGGCCACTTCGGTGGCACTCTTTGTAGGTCGCCGGCGCCTACGATCGCTTCGTGGGTTATCACTTAACCGCGGGCCACTTCGGTGGCACTCTTTTTGTAGGTCGCCGGCGCCTCACGATCGCCGTGGGTTATCACTTAACCCTTGGGCCACTTCGGTGGCACTCTTTGTAGGTCGCCGCGCCTACGATCGCTAAATGGGTTATCACTTAACCGCGCCACTTCGGTGGCAATACGGTCACTAGTTGTTGCGAAATTTAAAACAGATGTAATTTAACGGACGGGCCTCTGTAAAAAACCCCAGTGGGGAAAAAGAGTGCCCGCCTGAAATTTATTCATTAAATTGATCGATCGATTACAAAATGGGGTACTACACATAGTACTGCTTTAACTTGTCACTATTCCATGTCCTGGGGATGATTGCCCTTCCATGGTTTCTAATTCATAAGCCCCACGGCGGGTCTTGTTTATGACACGACGGGCCTTCCCAATTGGGGCTAGTTTCCGCGCGTTCATTCTTGTTGCCAACGTCCGCTCGCTCGAGGACCAGCTTGTCCGATCGGAAAGTCTCTTTCTCGTACCGCAGGCGTTATATCCGCAACGACCTTCCGCTTGACTAATGCTTCTCTCGAGGATGCTTGATTGCGCAACTCTTCAACCAAGTCCAATTCTTCCGCCAAAGACTGGCCGTTGCGATCATTGTTGGGGTTGGCCGTCCTCCGCTTCAGCTCATTCATTTCAATGGGAATTACCGCGTCCATTCCGTAGACCAATTTGAAAGGTGACTCCCCGGCCGATGAGTGGGGGGTCGTCCTATATGCCCACAGAACGAACTGAAGCTCTTCGACCCAATTTCCCTTTGCCTCGTCAAGTCTTCTCTTCAACCCACGCAGATGATTCTGTTGGTCGCCTACTTGCCCGTCGCCCGAGGGTGCTCGACCGGCGTGAAGCTATTGCTTTCACTCCTAAGTCGGTCAACATTCCTCTGAATTTTCTATCTGCAAACTGGGTGTCGTTGTCTGTTATCAGCTGCTGGGGAACTCCAAACCGTGCTAGGACGTTCCGGCCGAAGAACTTGTTGACTTTTGCCGAAGTTATGGTCGCCAGAGGCTCGGCCTCTATCCACTTTGTAAAGTAGTCTACTGCCACGATCAGGAACTTGAATTGACTTGGTGCCGGTGGAAAGGGACCAAGCAAATCCATCCCCCACCAAGCGAACGGCCATGGTGAGGTGAGGCTTTGCAGTTCTGATGAGGGGGCGACGTGAACATCAGCATGTATTTGGCATTTCTTGCATTTCTGCACCAGCTTCTTGGCATCCTCATCCATGGTCGGCCAAGAGTACCCGGCTCACGGCGCGCCTTCTTCGCTATTGATCGTCCGCCCCGTGGCCGCCACATAATCCTCATGTATATCTCGTAGGACATGGTCGGATTCGCCGACGATAAACACCGAGGAGCGGGCATGAGAATCCTCCTATACAGCTTCCCTCCGATCACAGAATAATTGGTGGACCGTAATCTCAAGGTCTTGGCCTTCTTTGGATCGGTCGGCTCCTCACCCAATGTGATGTAGCGCAGAATGGGAGCGATCCAATCGTCTCCTGCTTCCATAGTGAGGACGGCCAAGGGTTGGCTAGGCTTAGTTGAGACGCCTACGGCGAGTCAAGGTTTCTTGAATTAAACTTCTATGGTTGCCCTGCCTTCGTCTTCGCTAGCTTTGACAGATGTCGGCCCGACATTTTCTCGTCCTCGGCGCGTGTTTGACCTCTCGCCCGGCCGAATCGTTCGGAGGAGCTCTCTAACTTTGGCGTAGTAGTTCTTCAACACTTCGCCTTTTGCATCGTCATAAACTCTTGGATCTGGGAGACGACCAGTAAGGAATCTGAGTGTAGCTCTACCCGGTCGACGTTGAACTCTTTTGCAAGCTGCAGCCCGGCTATGCATGCCTCGTACTCAGCCTGGTTATTGGATGTGTGGAACGCGAATGTCAGGGACACTTCTACCGCAAGTCCTTCTGAATTCTCTAATATAAGGCCCCCACCCACCGCTTTGCTTTGTTGGAGGAGCCGTCCACATGCAATGTCCACATTGTGTCCGGCCGGCCGTTCTGTGTTGGGGTCATTTCTGCAATGAAGTCGGCCAACACTTGGGCCTTAGCGGCCGATCTGGACTCGAACTTGATGCCGAATTCACTAAGTTCTACTGCCCATTTGATCATTCGTCCTGCCAGGTCTGGCCGATGGAGGATCTGTCTTATGGGTTAGTCCGTCCTTACCACGACCTGGTGAGCCACGAAATATGGTCTCAAGCGCCGGGCGGCCACTAGTAGCGCAAGTGCTAGCTTCTCGATCCTCTAGTATCTCAGCTCTGGTCCTTGCAACACCTTGCTGATGAAGTAGACTGGATTTTGCCTTGAGTCGTTTTCTCTGACCAGGACATCACTCAATACCTCTTCAGTTATGGCTAAGTACAAATATAGAATTTCCCCCAGCTCTGGTTTTGTCATGATGGGTGGGTTGGTCAAAGCCTCCTTCAATTGTTCTAGTGCCCACCGCACCGGTCTGGCCCATTCGAACTCTACTTCCTTCTTCAAAAGTTTGAATAGGGAGCGACTTGCATGCAGATTTAGGTATGAATCTTGAAAGGGCGGCGACCATGCCATTCAACCGTTGGATTTCTTTTTGTGGTGGGCGGCCTCATATCGGCGATCGCCTACATTTGTCCGGATTAGCCTCTATCCCCTTTCGGTCGGATGAAACCCCAAGAACTTGCTACTACTCTAACTCCAAAGGTGCACTTTTCTGGGTTTAGCCTTAGAGAATTTTTCCTTGCTTCTTTAAAGACTTCTCTTAGGTCGGCCGCATGATCTGGGTCGTTCTTGCTCTTAATGATCATATCATCAAGGTAGACTTCAGCCACTCGACCGATCTGCTCCTTGAAAATCTTGTTCATCATCCGCCGGTGGTAGTCGCCCAAGCGTCTTCGAACCGAACTAGCATAACCTTGTGCTTCGAAGTTGCCACGATCGGTCATGAAGGCGCTTTTATGATCGGGGCGGGTACATCGTAATCTGATTGTACCCAGAATAGGCATCCATGAACGACAGCAATTTATAGCCCGATGCCCCGTCGACCAATTTATCAATACTCGGCACCGGGAAGGCATCCTTCGGGCATGCCTTGTTCAGATCCGTGTAGTCGACGCACATGCGCCACTTGCCGTTTTTCTTCTTGACTAGCACCACATTTGACAGCCAGGTCGTGTATTTTATTTCTTCAATGAAATCGGCCTTGACTAGGTCGTCAACGGCTGAGCCGCTCGCCGATTTCTCTTGATTTTGGGTTCGCCTTCTTTGGGCTCTGGGCCCGACATTTTCATCTTCGCGAAATGATGACATGCAACTTCGTTGGGATGCCGGGCATGTCGATGCTTGCCACGCGAACAAGTCTACATACTCCTTAAGGCGGTGAGAGATCTGCTCGACGACCGCTTTCGGTAGGCCGCGTCCAAGCTTGGCCGTCTTCTTCTCTGGTCGCCCCTAGTTGGGCGTCAACTAGCTCTCCATGTGGCTCGGGTCTCATCGGTCTATTCTTTAGCTCGCGGGCTAATTCATCATCGCCGCCCTCGGGTCGCTATCGTGGTCATACCGGGGCGTCCAAGTCGGCAAGGTTAACTTGGTGCCTTTTCTCCGGTGCTCGTGGGTCGAAGATTCTATCTTGCTCGTTGCGGATGTCTTGATACAAATAATGGCTTTTCTTGGCCGCGTCTAGGTCGGCCAATAAGGTCACCACTTGATCGTCCTTCTTTGTAGAACTTCATCTTCGTGTGGATCAGGAGGCTACGACCCCCAACTTCCCTGTGGGTCGGTCGGCCTACAATACACCGATAGCAGCAGGATTTGATGGGTAGGACTAGGAATGTCGCCTTCACCGTCCGGTGCTTGGTGCTCGTTCTGAGTCATCGCCAAAAGTGACCAAGAGATCTATCGTTCCCGAGGGTAAGTGATCGCCGTTGAACCTGTTAGGGGTGTTGGATCGGTCCGTGGAATGATCTCACTCCGGTCGACATTGAGCTTGTCGATCAGCTCTTCAAATATGATGTCGGCCGAATCGCCTTGGTCGACTGAGTGGCGTGCCGGTAGATGGCCATGATCGCCTCGATTACCAACGGGCATAGCTATTGGCCCTTCCGTCCAAAGAAATCTTCATCTCCAAAGGAAATGGGCGGCTTTTTTGAAACCGGACGTTCGCGGATGTGAGACCCAACCATCATAAACTCGTTCCATTTTCTTTTTATAGCTTTCTTGAATCCCTTTTCTACGTAGCGGGTTTCTCCTTGATCACCATGGCCACTCTCCGCCGTTGGACATCCTGGACGCCCTCTTGAAGGTGTCTTTGTCCGCTATTGCCTCTATGGTTGCTGCAGTCGTTTCTTTGCCCTTTGATTGGGGCTTCTTCCCTCCGGTTTTCTCTTCAGGTCGTCCGGCACACTCAGCTCGGACATACTGCTTCAGCTTCCCTTTTTGGATGAGATCCTCGATGTCATCTTTTAGGGCCATGCAGTCATTGGTGTCGTGTCCCTTGCTTTTATGGTATCGGCAATATTTTTTGGTAGCCCGTGCGCCCTTCTTGAGTACCAACGGATCGGGCCTCTTCACATCGACAAATTCATTGTTCTGACACTCGGAAAATATTTGGGCTATGGGAGCATTGAGCCTCGTCCGATGCTCATACTTCTTGGCCGGTACTCCGGCTTGTTGTCCCGGTTATTGTCTTGATTTACGGCGCTTGCCGCCGTCTTCTCTAGCCGCCGCACGCGCGCCTTTCTCGCAGCGTGAGGTTTCCTCATAATGCATATGGGCGTTGGCTCTACGGAGGAACGTGCTTTGAGATCGCCGATATGGTTCAAAGTGAACTCTTCAACAAATCGTGGTCCCACGGATGCCTCTCTTGAGGTATTTCAACTTATCCTGTCTTTAGGTCGTGCACTTGATCGGCCTCATTGTTGAAACGCTCTATGTACCGTCTTAATGATTCATTGTCCCCCTGGAAAATAGTATCCAGGTGTTCCTCGTGGCGATATTGGCACCGGTTGGCAGTGTAATTTGCCAAAAGATTCTCGATCGACCGCTTCCCAAGAGGAAATGGTGTTCGGTCGTAATGACCCCCACCATTCAAGAGCTCGTCCGTCAAGTGACTGTGGGAACATCCGGCACTTCATGATGGAATCCAACTCCCTGTAGCTACAGTCATTGTTGAAGTACCTGATATGTTTGTCGTCGATCACCTCGCCACAAATTTGTTGAGGTTGGGCGGCTTTCTAAGGTCCCCGGGGATACGATAGCGTCTAATCTCCCTTGTGAAAGGGCCTTGGCCGCCGGTCGAGAAGTCATTAGGCCCGAACGTCTGCATTGTGAGATATGCTTCGCCGATCGGCATTCCATAGAATCCACCGCCGGCAGGATGTCCATACATAGGGGGCCCTTGGAACGAACGACTGCTTTTACGATGGAGTGATGTATTCTCGATCGGCGTGAAACATCTCTGATTTCACCGTTCTGATATTCATTCAACTCGTCGTAGGGGTCCCACGAACGACTTCTAGAGCGCTTGGAGTCGGAGGATTCGCACGAAGAATATCTTGTGGACGAACGGTCCGACTCGGGCTGGTAGAGTGAATCTGAATAATCATAATTATGTGAAGGGGAACGGCGACTGCGCGCGTTCCTGCGAGCGGGTGATCTGCGTGCCCAAACCCTTCGAGCTGGGGATCGACGAGAAGTACTTCCTCGACGGTGGGCGATCTTTCGGGGCTCCTTGCTCTTCGTGAAGGGCGAGTTTGGGCGGAGGACGCTCCATGTCCCGTCTCCTGACGAGCGGGCATGGACCCTCTCTCGAGCCGAGATATCAGATTATCCCGGTCGGCTATGAGTCGATTTTTGGTTTGGAGTAACTGGAGAACGGCCTGGGTGACGTGCTCCGGCAATTGCTCCATGATCCCGGCCTCTGCCAGTTCGTTCGGGATCTGCTGATGCTCTGGTTCCGAGGTCGCTCGCTGCCGCCGGGATCGAAGGTTCCAGCGAGGATTGCCTTGGGATTCACCGATTGTCGAGGCACGCCCTCCGGTGTCTCATGGCGACGGCGTCTTGACCGGTAGGGTCGCTACGTGTGGATGCCCGCGTAGTGATTTTCTTGGGCCCATCTTTGAAGTGGGGCGGCGCTTTCGGACTCCCACCGTGGTCGCCAAATGATCGTACCTCGATCACCAAGTGTTTGTTGTTTGCTTTGCTCCTTCGCCCAGTCGGCGATGTTGGTGTGGAGACCGGTCTTCAGAGCACCTCGGGTGGTACCTGCAAAGACACTCCGACGCTCTAGTCAGAGGTGTGCTAACGGGCAGGGTATCACAGGGTAGGAATTACGTACCTGACAGTGTGGATGAATGTGGTATTTATACCACTGAGGCGACCTGGCCGTTGCGAGAGATGCGGCCGGTCGCCGAGGATTACGGAACAAGACACGGTCTTGGGCCGTTTTGTAGGATTGGGCTGCTGGCCCATTGCTAACCGCGCCTCCGTTTCCTTGCTAATACACCCCAGAACAACATTCAAATTCAACAAAAATCCATATTTCCATTTGACAGCCAATCTAATCACATAATCATTCAATTACTCAACTCAATCATTCAAGCACACTATAAATCAATCAAATAATTCCTCCTATTCAATTATATTGAATTGACAACTAATCACCTTAATATCAATTGACATTTATCACCAAATTCAAATGCAACAAGGAAACAATATCCGCAATCAACAACAACAACACATAATCATGACAATCATATAACATGGTCATTCAATTCAATTAAAATCACTCCTAACACCTACTCCTATGGAGACTAGTTCTATAAGTTATTAAACATGGAAAGAGAGCCCCCTTACCTTTGATAATTGAGAAAATACCCAAGCTCCTAGCAATTTCTCCAAGGCACCAACAATTCAAGCTTCCTCCTTCCTTGAGTCTCGCGATCCTCCTTCTCTCTTCCTCCTCTCACGCTCCTTTCTTTCTTTTGACACAATGCAAGGACGAGTCACAAACTCTCGAGCGTGATCTATCGGAAAGTACCCGGAATGACAACACGGCGACGACGGTTGAAGGTATGGGTTTGAAAGCCATTACAGAGGGGTTGTTGCCTAACCTATGGCACGTGCATATGCGACAGGTTTGGAGTTGAATCCATGGTGGTTTTCGATTTGACCCATGACTAGTTCAAGATGATGATCGAAGAAATCTAAGCAAGGGTAGCAGGGAGAGGTTCTGTCGTGGTCACTGGTGACGGGTTGAATCACGGTGGTGGTGTCTCGAAGCTCTCGTGGTCATCCATGGAGTTTCGCGTGAGAGGGAGGGAGATTAAGGTGTCCGATCGAGGCTTCAACTGGTTGAAACGATACCAAAAACGGACTCAACGAGTGATTTCGAGTGGAAGGGCGAAGTTTAGGGTTCGATCGTGGAGGGAGGAGTGAGAACGCGTGGGTGAGAGAGGAACGGCGTGAGGGTTTTTTCTTGGCTGCTGTTCTCCCACGCAGAATCGTAGGGAAGAAGAAGGAGGGAGTGGGCCAGGTCGGTCCATGGGTCACACGTTGGTCTGGGAATGTTTGTTTACCAACAGGGGGGTGCAAGAATCAGGGGTGGGCTGTATGCGAGTAAAAGAGCTCAAAAATCCTATTTAAATCATCTTCAAGGCCCAATTTAACTACAACTATTATTTTAACACCTCAATAGACCAAAATAATGTTCTAAGAAAATAATATCTCAAACACTAATATTTTATAAAAACAAAATAAATAAGTATAAATATGAATAACAATCATATATCACAAATAGCTTATAACAATCATATATCACAAATAGCTTATAAAAATACATTTTTAAAGTGATTTCAACTAACTTTCATACTCAAACCCACAATAAATTAAATTAATTTAATCCTATCAATATAAAATAATTCATAAAATAAGTACATACTAAAAGAATCACAACACGCGAAAATCGGGGTGTTACACCACACAAAAGCTCTTCCCTTACACGTCAATTGAGTCAACGGAAGGGCTAGCTTAGAGAAACCCTCAATAAACCTCCTGTAGTAACCCGCCAACCCCAAGAAGCTTCTGATTTCAGTCACAGTCTTTGGGCTCTCCCACTGCAACACTGCATCAACCTTGGCTGGGTCCACAGCTATACTATCACCAGAGATAATATGACCCAAGAAGCTTACCTCATTCAGCCAGAACTCACACTTTGACAACTTAGCATAAAGTTTTTTCTCTTTCAACACCTCAAGCACCAACCTCAAGTGCTCTGCATGCTCCTCTTCAGACTTAGAGTACACCAGAATGTCATCTATAAAAACCACCACAAACCGATCCAAGTAGCTATGGAAAATACGGTTCATGTACTCCATAAACACCCCTGGTGCATTGGTGACGCCAAACGACATTACAGAGTACTCATAATGCCCATACCTTGTTCTCGACGCGCCTCGGATATCTTCATCTTTCACTTTGGTCTGATGATAGCCTGACCTTAAATCAATCTTGCTAAAAACCTTAGCACCTACCAACTGGTCCATCAGATCATCAATTCTCGGAAGAGGATACTTATTTTTGATAGTTACTTTATTCAGCTGCCTATAATCCACACAAAGACGCATACTCCCATCCTTCTTCTTCACTAACAATCACCGAGCTCCCCATGGTGACACACTAGGCCTCACAAATTTCTTCTCAAGTAACTCTTCCACCGCTCTTCAATTCGTGATAACTCGGTCGACATCCTGCAGCGGTGCCATAGATACAGGCCTAGTACCAGGTACAAGATCAATCCCAAACTCCACTTCCCTCAACGGAAGCACATTCTTCCCCAGTTTTGCAATCAAAGCTCTTGTGACCCGACTGGCCACACTTGAAACACACAATGTGAGCGGGAGCATCTCCCCCACTTGGCTTCTTGCCCTCAGCAGACTTCTTCCCATTAGCAGACCTACTACCACCAGCATACCTCTGTTTACCTCTATCAGCAGACACCTCATATGGTTTACCCCGATTCTGGAACTTACCCCTCTGATCTCTCATGACCCTGGAGCGAGCATTACTATCCTCCTCATAGATCCTACAACTGTCAACCAAATCAGCAAAAACCCGGATCTTCTGGTACCCAATGGCTTGCTTGATGTCAGCCCTCAACCCATTCTCAAATTTGATACACTTTGAGAATTCAGAACCAGCCTAACAGTACCTAGTTGTCATAAACACTATGACAGACAAACTTGGACGGACAGACCAAACTTTGGCTCTGATACCACTAATGTAACACCCCATTTCTACCCGGCAATTTAAAATCAATAATCAGAGTTTAAAAATTATTTATTTTAATTCATCCAAACGGATGCTACACTTACTTCAAATTAAAACAACGAAAAAAAATAACACAAATCATTTATTACATCAAAATAATACGCAACACCCATCAATGGGATGGAATTCTCAAAAGTTTATTCATTAAGTCCACGCACTAGAAAGTAAACATCACACATCGGAATAAAATACAGTCTCAACACTAACATAGAAATATCAAATATAATAGTTCAACAGCCAAAAAGGACTAAACAGCTAGAATCCTAAGCCCATCCCCTAGGTGCTACGTATCAGGGCAGACCGACTCGGGGAATGAAGGGAATAAGCCTTCAATCATGGTTACCTGTGGTAAATAACAACAGAAAAGGGGTGAGTCTCAAACTATATAATAAAGGTGATAATGAGCGGTATATACAATCACAACATCAAACAGGCACAGTTATACAGCACATCTAATCATACCAATCATCAACTACACACTCATGCGTTTATGAAAATGTATGCAATGCAATCATGCATGTGGTACCATTTGCCCCTATGGCATCATCATCAATCAATTGAGTCCCCATGACTCTGGCCCCCATGGCCTCATCATCACAATGTAAACGTCGCGACCGCAGCCGAATGTATCACAATATAAACGTCGCGACCGCAGCCGAATGTATGCATGAGACTCCATGACCATACCACAGCACAATTCACAATATCACAGTTAATACATTACTTCACAACTCATTAGTCAATCTTAGTTTTAGCCCCCATGGCTCATGCCCCCATGGCATCATCACATCTTAGCCCCCATGGCTCATGCCCCCATGGCATCATCAATCACTTCATTCACTATCTCATCACACTCATGTCCCAAGGACTAATTACCACTAGAGGACTAAGCCTCACTCAAGGACCTAAAACACCCTTTAGGACCAAAACAGCACTTAGGGACCAAACTGTCACCTAGGGACCAAAACCACACCCCCTAGGACCAAACTGTCACCTAGGGACCAAAACAACACCTAGGACACACTTTGGCACCACCAGGCGCCAAAAACCCCACATTCTGGCGCCCCCCTGTGCACACCAGCACATAGGCGCCAATTCTCCCACATTCTGGCGCCCCTGTGCCACACACTAGCACACGGGCGCCAACATAGGCGCAACAGGGCAGCCATTTGGCGCCCTGTGCTGCGCCACAGGCACACACACACCCTTGCCACAATTCTGGCGCCACCCTAGGCACCATGGGCAGCCAAAATGGCGCCCCACACCTAGACACCCACGCACACACCCACCTAGGCGCCACAACAGGCGCCACAGGCAGCCATTTGGCGCCCTGCACTTAGCACAACACACCCAGGCGCATTGGGCGGCCACTTTTGGCGCCCGCACCTGAGACACAAGACACACACAAGACGCACACAAAGGACACAGCGCCATTCTCGCGCCAGGGTAGCCTTTGGCGCCCCTGTCACTGGCACACACCCACACATCCACTCGCACATAAGGCACGAGAGCGCCATTTTCCGGCAACTTGGCGCCTGGCGAAGACAACTCGCACACGCACACCCAAACAAGAACCCAGCGCCATTTCCCAAAGAATGTATACGCCACGGCGATGACATCCCTGCCCAAACTCACAACACAACACATGAACAATACACAGGGTGCCAGATTCCCAACAACTTGGCGCCCTGGCAGCAGAAACAAAACACACCCTCACTGCTACAGTAGCACAGGCGCCAATTCCCTAGTCATATGGCGCCCTAGAGTGCCTAAAGTGCCCTAACTCAAATTCATCCAATTTTTCTCAGCTCTAATCACCAACAACAATCCAATTACACATTATGATCATGCCACCAACTTCAATTACGCATTTAAACACCAAGAACATATCAAAACACGAATCAAAGTCATGAAACCCTAACATTAAGCCCTAAATCGATTTCATGCTCTATTTCAAATTCAATCAAACAACCAATCACTCAATCGATCAATACCAACATCAAATAACATCAAATAAAGATCCTATGACCTACATACAAACTATTATACCCTCTATTATAGAGTGAGACTCCCCTTACCTTAATTTAACCGTAGAGACGTCCCTTCCCACTAAGTCACGTACAAAACCCACAACAACAACCTTTCCTTTCCTTCTTCTCCCTTGTGCGAAGCTCTTCTCTCTTTCTCTATAGGGTTCTTGCGCCGTTCTCCTCTTCTTTCTCTCTTCTCTCTATTTGTTTCTTTCTTTCTTTTGCACAATGATGCGAAATGCATCACTAGGAGCCTAAGTCATTTGGCTTGGGCTCCTGGGCCAATACTTGCAGTTCCGGTATTTCCAATACCACTCCCTTCAATTAAATAAAATATTACTATATTATAATTTAATATAATTAAAATAGTGCAACACTTAAATAATTTAATCAATTACTTAATTAAATCATTTAGGGTGTTACAACATGCTCTAATCCATTCTCTCCATTTCCTCGAGAAACGAAAACGTTCCAACATATAGTCTAAGTACACGCTTTAAAGATAATGCACTCTCTCCCTACTTTCTTTGCATAGTCAACTACCTCATTTACCACCATCACCCCATCACCTAGTTACCTCCCTTTTATAAATGTTAACTGGTTCCACGCCACAAGATGATCCATAACCCTACCTAGGCGAGCAACCGAAAACATTGGCGACTATTTTGTATAGACAACCCAGAAGAGAAATCGGTCTGAAGTCACCCAGTGACAATAGACAGTCGACCTTAGGGATCATAGTAATGAAGTATGAAAATCTCTTAAAAAGGACCCCACTTCATCTTTCAACAGTTGTCAGTATGCTTTCACAAAAGAGAAGTTAAAATCATCTGGCCCCGGGATATGATTCCCATCTGAAGACCTAATTATGTCCTCAATTTTAACATCCGAAAACGGAGCAATCAAACTCTCATTATGTGCAGAGGAGACTTGTGGAAAGGCTACACATCCAAGAATGGTCTGTTCCACCACCCTCTAGCATAGTGATTAGAGAAGTACCAAATCACCTCAAACACAGCTTGAGGCTCAACCTAGACAAGTGTTCTTTCGGCACACAAGCCGGAGAATTCCTAGGTTTTGTCCTCGCTCATAGGAGAATCGAGGCTAACCAATAAAGTTTGTTTGTTTATCAAAATAGATTCCAACATACAAATTATTTTTAAGTGTTCCCCAAATCTTCTTGATACCAAATTCACAAAATAATAGTATGATAGAAAGGTTAAAGGAGTGTGATTACCCATTTCTTAAAGGAATAAAATTCCGAACAAGGGTGTGTTCCTATCTCAGTCCTTCTGATGCGTAGCCGTCAGGTTATCATTCTTAATGTTATTTTATTTTTGTTGTTGTGAATTCTTAATTTATTATGCATAGCCGTCTGGTAGTCAATCTTTTTGTTTAGCGTTTGAGCTACTGTCTCATGAGCTTTGAAATTGTTTCCTCCACTTTTCAATACCTTGCTTATATAAAATTCCATTAGGCCAAGCTTCGTTTCTTTTCTAAGTAACCCAAATCCCAAATTGTCTTTTTTCTTGCCAATCTTATATTTTTAATTTAACTACTACTTTCATATTTTATAAAAACAATTACGTGTAAGAACTTATTTCTTTAAAAAAGGACAATCAAATATTTTAACTATTTTGTCACATGATGACAACTATCATTCACCGGTGGTCCGGAGCATGGGCAAGAGGAGCGACCGCCCAGAG
Organism: Oxytropis ochrocephala; assembly: GCA_020916435.1. Taxonomy (NCBI): domain Eukaryota; kingdom Viridiplantae; phylum Streptophyta; class Magnoliopsida; order Fabales; family Fabaceae; genus Oxytropis; species Oxytropis ochrocephala. Next base: position 70,357,456 of record CM037090.1, read on the forward strand.
CCCCATTTTTTGAGGGGCACCAAAATTTGGTTTTTTACTACGTTTTTTTTTATGGAGATTTTTTAATACTATATATAGATTAGGATAAGAAACATATAAATTTAAAACTACATAATATTTTCTAATTAAAGTTTTAGAGTAGTTAAAATATTGCTTATAATTAAGTTGTGTCGTATTAAATTATTTGAAAATATCTAATTGTTTTTTAATACATATGCAATTTATAAGAAATGACTTTACTACATTTTTGATCTCCCTTATTTTATTGAAACGAAATTTTAGTCTTAGAATTCCAAAATTCATGTTCTTGCTCATAAGTTTCTTACACAGTTGCGATTTTCGTTCTAACCCAAATTGTTGGGACCAAATGTGGTTATATTTAGGCTCAAAAGTAGTGATTTTGGCCCTAATGTCAAAGCTGAAAAGAAAATGCAAAAAGTTATCACTTGGTAGGCCCAAAAACATTACTTTTAGACCCCCACTTTTGGAGCTAAATGTCGCCACTTTTTGGGTGAAAATTTTGTATTAGGATCAAATTTGTAGCAATATGTGAAATTGGGGGACCAAAATCAAAATTTTGAAATAAAGGGACTAAAATCCGGAGCCAAGCCTGGATTGGGCCCTCGCTCTGGGTTGGGCAGTCCGAAACAATATCTAAACACAAATCGCGATAAATTCAACTCACTTTTAATTAAAATAAATTTTACAAAAAAAATACATACAAAATCAATTTTTGGCACCATAAAACTAAAGTAGTGCTATCTTACAATTCACTATTTCGATAGTGTGGAAGGAACAACCAAAGTTGCCATCTCCGCATTACCAGGGAAGAGATACTATCCTTCCCTCTACGCATTCCCAAAACCTAATTCAGCTTATATTACTATATATATATATACACACATACTAGACCCCAAAAGCAACATAGAAAGATTATTTGGGTTAGTAATAAAAAGCTATCCTCTTTCTAAAATAGCTTCCTCTTTCATTACGCATTCTTTCAATTATGGCTTTTTCTCCTTCATCATCATCGGATATCAAGAAACTAGAAGAGGGTATGCCACAAAATTTGCCTTCTTTCAACTGTTTTGCTTTGTTTTTCATAATATATTCCACTTTGATGTATGTCCTTAATACAAAAACCAATGCACATGCAGGAGTAGTAGTTCATGAGAAGAAGCCAATTCCAGGTCATGAAAACGTTCTTCAAAAGCATGCTGCTTTTTTTGATATGAATCATGATGGCGTCATTTACCCATGGGAGACATTCCAAGGTACTATTTTTTCTCTCTCGATCCTTTTTCTATTTGGTTTTGGTCTTTGAAGGTTTCAACGAGGCCCCCAGATATTGCTGTACACATGGGTGGAGTACCCCTTGTATACTCCCATCAATAAAATTATTTGCTTATGAAAAAAATGTTCTCTTATATAATTTCATCTAAGAATACTAACAATACACTGCGACTCATTTTTCATTAAATTATTATTGATTGAATTTAAAATTGGCTCATTCAGTCAAACATGTAGATCCAATATATAAATATGGCGTGACTCATGAATTTCAACAGATAGAATATGATGTGTTAAAAATAGAGTACTAAAGGGTGTAACACTAACAAAAAAATGAATTAAGTAAATATGTATTAATAAAATTCCATAATTAAACTACAGGGTTGCGTCAAATTGGAGCTGGGATTTTGTTATCTGGTGCAGCTGCTCTTTTCATCAATTTGGGTCTCAGCCAGACTACTCGCCCTGTATGTCTTTTCTACAAAAAAGTTTCTGTTTTTATTTAGTTCTGAAAATATATAAAAATAATATGCTTTTAACCCCAGTAAAGATATTGATGAAGAGTATAAATACACTATTTAAAAAAAAAAATTGGAAGCAAAACATTTTAACTCAGACTATTTATTTCATAATATGCTTTTAACCCCAGTAAAGATGTTGTACCAGTACCCACGTTTCCAATTATTTCTTGTCAAGTTAGTTTTTATGTTTAATTATTATTTAAAATAATCTTGCTTTATTTTATTTTTGTCTTATCCACCTTGCTTCATGGTAGAGGAAGATTTTTTCTTTTATGCTCTGTTAGAATATTTATTCTAACGACTAATATATGTGCAGGGAAAGTTTCCATCTATACTTTTACCAATTGAAATTAAGAATATCCAACGTGGCAAACATGGTAGTGACACCGGAGCTTATGATGCTGAAGGAAGGTACATCATTTTTTTTCTATAACTTATTTCTATCATATTATAATTGAAAATGGGTTAAAAGGAGAGAGGTGTGATGTCATATGTGAGTGATATGATAAAAAGAGAGACATAGAAAAAATGGGGTGTGTTGACACCTATTTTAAAGTATCTGAAATTGCCATGCTCGACCAATTTTAAATAGCAACCCAAGCCAATCCGGAAAATCAGCACAAAAATAAAATAAATGTGGAATAAACTCATCGTGCTCAAAACAAAAGGCGTAGCACAACCTATGGGGATCCTTGATATATAAGTCCCTTAGAAATAAGACTATTGTGAGTTGGAAGCTTCCCATGCCACAATCTCCAACCAAAAACTTCTACCTTAGTTGGAATAGCAGCTGCCAGCCTACCACATATCAACAAGAACACTCTAGATATCGCTATATATCCACCCTATCGTGCTGCAACTAATTAAACAAAAGCACATAACAACATTTAGCAGAAAAATAATGGAGGTTTTCAAGCCTCCACCGCCAACATTGCCCTGAATCGTCAGGATGAAACAGATGTAGAGTGGTCAGGAGATAATCCTGATCAACCCTCTCATTGTTAGACAAGTCACGACTCCAATTGAAATTCCAACACCAGATGTTGTCAAGCCAATACCTGTGCTCCAAAATACTCCCATGTTTAAGCTCTGAATTTTGTCGCTCATTGTGGTATTACCTGATTCGAGAGATTAGTCTCTGCAGTTTGCGCGCAAAGCATAAGCAATTTTTTAAGAAAGAAAAAAAGAATCCAAACCATGCAAGTAGCATACGACAAAACAAAACATATGGTTATTAGTTGTTTTTCCTAATTGCCAATGTATTTTCTTGCTTACTTTATGTCCAAATACTTTAGGTTTGTTGCTTCTAAATTTGAAGAAATATTCATCAAACATGCTCATACACATCAAAATGCATTAACATACGATGAGCTGAAGGAGATGTTAGAGGCGAACAGAGAGCCTAAAGATTCCAAAGGAAGGCAAGTTTGTTTAATCTGAGATGGGAATTATTATTTTCAGTATATTAATTATTTTTTTCTTATCAAAAAAAATGCATACACACTCATATACATTGCAAAACTTTGATTCAGGATTGGTAGCTCGCTTGAATGGAAAATTCTTTACAAATTTGGCAAAGACAAGAATGGTTTACTACAAAAAGACACAATTCGAGGTGTTTATGATGGAAGCGTGTTTGAACTACTTAAAAAGGAACATTCTGCACACAATAAGAAATAATCTCATTTTGTCAAAAAAAGAAGTAATCTCATGTTCGAGTGGTTTGTGGATCATATTGATTGTATTTGGGAGGGAATAAGCTTTAATTGTGTATATTGCTAGCTCTTTCTGTTTGGGTTGTCGGTTCTTCATCAACTTTGTCTGGTGTGATTGAGATTATGTACCACTATTACTCTGATTAATTAGATAATATTTCATTTGAAGGATTTATAATAATTTATTTATTTAAACATAAAATTTAAGAAGGAAGTTACTCAAAAAGTTGATTTCTAAAAATATATATTCATAACATTGTATATTTTCATAGTCGGATCTGTAATTTTAGATTTGTCAAATAAAAATGTAAGTTCATCAGTGAGAAACTATAGAATGAAATCTGTGAAACTTTTCATTGAATTGAAAGAGGACCTTACATCAGCATATATACAGGGATGATCTAAGCTTAACAACCTAACAGAAAATCAACTGAATCACTTATGATTTTATTGAGCTAACAAACTAACTAACAAAAAACCCTAGAGTTACAATTGGGAACGAGGGAAATGAATTACACCGAATGACTCTAGCCAATTGGTTTCATATCCTTCTCATTATCTGACTTGGCAAGTTTGCTGCCACTTGGAATGCTGACTGGTTTTGTTGAGAGGAATTGGCACAATTTATTAACACTGTATGCCAATTCTGGTCGTGTGAGTGTTACATATTGTAAAGCACCCACAATTGGCCTATAGAGATGAGGATCCTGGAGCACATCAGAACCATGTTTACTTAGCTTAACATTTGACAACATTTGTGTAGATATGCCCTTGCATGCTTGCATATTTGCTCTTTGCATAAGATCTCGTATGTATTTTGTTTGTGTGAGGAGCAATGAGCCATTCTTCATTTGCTTAACTTCCAGGCCTAGAAAATAATCAGGAGGTCCTAGAACTTTGAGTGCAAAAGACTGATGAAGTCTGGAAATAAGGTCAGAGATCAATTTGGGAGAAGAACCAGTTATGATTATATCATCAACATAGACTAATTCATAGAGAGTGACCCCCTTATGAGAATACACAAATAGAGAGTGATCACATCGACTTAAATTGAACCCAAATTTGACCAATTGATGTTAAAGGTGATCATACCAAGCCCTAGGGGCCTGTTTAAGACCATAAAGAGCCCTATTTAGTTTGCATACCAGAGATGTATCTGTTGACTCAAAATCGGGAGGCTGCTTCATGTATATTTCCTCATTTAGGTAGCCATTGATGAAAGCATTGTTTACATCAATGTGTTGCATAGTCCACTTGTAAGTGAGGGCAAGGGTGAGAATGATTTATATTGTGGTAGGCTTAACAACTGGGGAAAATGTCTCTGTGAAGTCCTTACCTTCTATTTGATGGAAGCCTTTTGCAACAAGTTGTGCTTTGTACTTGTTTATAGTACCATCAGTGTTCTCTTTGATTCTATAAACCCACTTACAACCAATAGCCTTTCTGTGAGGTGGGAGAGGTTAGAGTCCAAGTATTATTGTGTGTGAGGGCATCATATTCTGCTTGCATAGCAGCTCTCCACTGTGGATTAACCAAAGCTTGTTTAACTGTAGAGGGCTCTGCCACAGTGAGGAAGACTTTTGGTTTGGAGTGACCTGTTTTGGCCCTTGTGAGCATAGGGTGTGTGGAGACAGGTTCTGGAGTGATAGTGGGTTGAGTGCTAGTATTTGATATGGGAGGATCAGATGGTGAATTGGATGATACAGGTGCTGTTTGCAGAGTAGGATCAGATAAGTTTTGTGTTTCAGAGTTTGATGGTGAAGAAGTTTGAGTGGGTACAATGGTTGGAGTCTCAGGTAGAGTAGGTGGAGGAGGTTGTGTATCATTGTGTGATAGGTTAGGTGATGAAGTTGGAGGAATAATGGGCATGGATGGAATCTCTGAAGAAGGTACGGATGTGGTAGCAGTAGCTGGAAACAGAGTGTTGTAAGGGAATTTGGCTTCATCAAAGATAAGATCTTTGGTTATATAAATTCTACCAGTAGAGCTCAAACACTTATAACCCTTATGGTTAGGAGAAATACCCAAATTGATACATTATTCACTTCTGAATTGCAGTTTATGTTTGTTGTAGGGCCTGAGAAATGGATACACACTACACCCAAACACTCTTAGGGGAGTGTAGTCAGTACTTTGTTGAACAACATTTGATGAGGTGATGTGGGAGGCTTGTGAGCAGTGCTAGGCAGTATATTGATCAAATTGAACAACAGTTATAAAAGCATGATCCCAATAAACAACAGGTAAAGATGCATGAGCTAGTAGGAAGAGTCTCATTTCTACAATTTGCCTATGCTTACCTTCTACAGTGCCATTTTGATGTGATGTATAAGGGCATGTGAGCCTATGTGATATACCTAGATTTGCCAAGTGATGAGTAAAGGAACAAAACTCCCCCCCCCCCCCAAAATCAGATTGACAGACTTAATAGTAGTGTGAAATTGATTAGACACTTTAGCATTGAATTGAGTAAAAGCATGAAGTGCATCAGATTTGTGTTTGAGTTATATCCATGTGTACTTTGTGAAAGTGTCTACAAAGGCAATATAATAATTAAAACCAGTATTGGAGGGATTAGGAGAAGGTCCCCATAAATCTGTATGAATGAGTTCAAATGGTTTAGTATATGTAGTAGTAGAAGTAGGAGCATGCAATTTATGAGATTTGCCTAAACAACAAGCTTTGCACACAAAATTGGTACATTTATTTGGAATGGAAACATTACATTGTTTTAGAATAGAATGAACATTGTTTACATTGGTGTGGCCTAGCCTAGTGTGCCAAAGCTCAAAAACAGAACAAGAAGAAACTGTTTGTGGAAATTTTACAGTGTTAACAGATGGAACAACTGATTTATTCAACAAATTGACATGTGATTTCACTGCAGCTCTTGAAGAGCGAAGTTTGAATGTATAGAGGCCATCTTTGCCCACAAAGCCCTTGAGCAAGACTTGTTTAATGACCTGTGATTTAACAAGGCAATGCTTAGGATAAAACCCAAAGAAAACATTGTTATCCTTGGCAAATCTAGATACGGATAAAAGATTTTTCTTAATTGCAGGCACATGTAGTAAGTGATGCATATGCAAAAGCACATTGGGATTAAAATGTGATGCAAAAATGATGATCCTATGGATTTATGGGAATACAATGTCCATTTCCCATGGAAACCTTAGTAGTGTCTGTGTATTGTGTGCTACAATCTAGATGATCACTAAAAGGTGTTACGTGATGGGACGCATCTGTGTCTCCTTTCCATAGATCGTAGTCTTGATCTGCAATGTCTATAGTGGTGGCAAAATTCACATTAGGTTGCGACTTTGTCGATGAATCACCACCATTGTTGTTATCTTTGGAGCCTCCGGCTTCATTTGTATTCTTGCTACCAGGTTTTGGTGCATCAAAGCCCTCATCAAATCGATACCAGCAATCCCTTGGAACATGACCATATTTGGAGCAAATTTGGCAGGTAGGCCTATTGCCAGTTGAAGGCGCATCAGAAGAAGAAGCACGACCACGGCCACGTCCTCTTGCACGGTTGTTTCTACCACGACCACGAAGGTTCGAAGGGAATTGACGTGAAGTATGGGCAACATTGGCACTAATTGGTGTTGCCGTCAATTCTTGACGGCGCTTTTCTAATTGTGCTTCTTGCACAAGCAGCAGAGCTTCAATATCAGAAAGAGAAGGTGTATCGGTGATGGATTTACCGTAAATCATCATGACGAAGGCGTTGTACTCCTCCGGCAAGCCATCAAGAAGGACATCAATCTTGTCCTGATCAGAGATATTCTCGCCGATAGAAATGAGAGAGTCCGCAAGAGCATGAATACGCATGATATACTCAGAAATTGATCGATTGGCTTTCTTCGTGTTCTTGAACTCGGAGCGTAGTTGACGAATCCGAGCCTTCAAGTGCGAGTAATAGTGTTTGTGGATTCTATCCCAAACTTCATGAGAATGCTTGCAAGTTAGAACTCGGGGAAGAACACCATCGGGGAAGGTTGAAAGCAACCATGTGAAGAAAAATTGGTCTTGAACGAGCCATTTTCATACGCCTGCAGATCTTGTCCAAGATCTTGTTCGATTCGTAGTCGATTTGAATCTCTGGATTCACCAAGAAGCGGTGAAGCTTATACGAAGTGATGATTCCCTCAACTTGTTGGTTCCACATGAGGAAATTTTTATCGTCTAGCTTGATGGTGAGTTTCAGAGTGTAGGCGAAGCCATGCGATGTCGTTCATGATTGATTTCAATGGGAGAAGAGATTGAGAGGTAGATCGAGTTGCTTTTGTGTTCTGTCGTCTGCCATGGATGATGATTGAAGCTCGCGAAGCATGGAAGAATCAGTTGGTGATTGATACCATATTGAGAAACTATAGAATGAAATATGTCAAACTCTTCATTGAATTGAAATAGGGCTTTACATCAATATATATACATGGATGATCTAAGCTTAACAACCTAACAGAAAATCAACAGAATCAGTTATGATCTTCTTGAGCTAGCTAACTAACAAGAAAACCCTAGAGTTACAATTGGGAACGGGGAAATGAATTACACCGAAGGACTCTAGCCAATTGGTTTGCTGCCACTTGGAATGCTTGATGGTTTTTGTTGATCGAGGCATTGACTTGGTTGAATAGTCAATCTTGACTTTCTCTAATAATCATGTATTTCCTTGAATGGTAGGTAGAGTGTGCACTTTATGATGTTAAAGCCGAGCTAATTTATTGAAATTACTATGCAACATTCAGTGGTCACTTTAATAGTTGTCAACTTGTCACCAATTAGTAAACTTCAAAATTATGGTTTTTATAATTTCTGCTCGTTTTTTTAGTTTTTTCCGATAAGTAAAATTTCATCAGTAACGTTTGGTTACAAACATCATCACCTTTTAGAAAAGATGGCAGAGAGAACCTTCAATCCAGTGCTACCTAGACCGCTGGAAAATCAGCTTACTTCCATGCCTATATTAAGGCTCTTGACTGGAGAAACTTTGTTTCTACGCTGTGTGTGGACGACGGTTGGGTCGAAGGGGTGGCAGGTGTTGGGAGTGAGGTGGTTAGATATTTTTCAGACCACTACTCAAGGAAGTTTTGGGACCGTCCATTGTTTGGATGATGTGGTCTTTCACAACAAGAAACTTTGTTTCTAAACCCGTTATGGAAAATGAGTTTTTAAGCCAGTAGAACGGCTTTTTTACATCAGTTTTTTAGTTCAACCGATATTAAAAATCACTTTTTATATCGGTTATCAAAAGTAACCGATATTAAAATTGGAGTTTTTTTAAAAAAAAAAAACTGATCAGCATACAACCTCAATTATTTTACCAAAAAGAAACATCAATTGTTTCCATAAAAATCACAATCTACATATTACAAAATCTTCAACAAAATCTCAACACAATCTCAATTGTTTTTACATTTCCAACTAATATAGTAATTGCTTATCTAAAAAAAACTAATATAATAATTGTAAAAATCTCAATGGACCATAATCCTCCACCTGATCCTGCCATAGAAACTGCGTGCGCCTCCCAATCCACTAATGTAAACAGACACTGACCATAATTAATTCGTATGATGACCTGCATAAATAAATAGAACGAAATGAAGACCAATAGTTAACAGAACACAGTTTAATAGCACAAATGAAAGCCTGATACGAATTTATGGAAAAATGCAATAGCTTCTTATTAGACCCAACACCTCCCCCAAATAAACCAGAAACAAGCATCCTCCACACTAAAATTACTCTTCTGCATAACCAGAAACACATTTGAAGTAAATATAAGATTGTGCAAGATGGAAAGAAGTTGTAGCATGCCAAATACATATAAAAAACAAGATCAATATCTTTGTATAAATTTGGCAAGGGTCACTAAATCAGTCCATCAAGAGGTTACTAGTACATAAATCCAAATAGTGCAGGCTTATCAAATTTTCTAATGTAGCAGGGACTGGGAGAGAATTTTTAACAAGGATTACTTGATTAAGTTGAGTGCAAAGAAGGAATATACCAGTTGTAGAAATAGTACGACTTCGGTAAAGTTCAAGAAATAGTCCTGCACATCAAACAGAACTTTGTCATACTTCCACTCATGTATTTTTAAACAGAACAGAACTTTATCAATGTCATTGCATTCATTAACAACATCAAGGAGAGACTAGAATACAATCATATGCTCTGATCATTTCCATTCTCCAAAACCAATATTTAATATATATGATTATATTCAAATAGAGAAAGAGAAATTACCTCTAGCAACCTTGCAAATTATCTCTATCAAATTAGATTATTGATATATATATATATATATATATATATATATATATATATATATATATATATATATATATATATATTATACCATTTGATCATCGAGAATCTTTCTCGAAAGAGTTGAAATTGTTCCCGAACACGAAGTAGAGATGAGTTTAAATGAGTGTCAAATGCAAATTGAGACATCGTAGAGTGGGAACCAACAAAACGGCTCTAAGAGCATCAAGCTTAAGTATAAAAATCACCATGAGCAGCGTTTCCTCAAAGAGCGCCGCCTATCACAAAACACGCAAGTAATACTCATTTTTTTTTTCCAAACGCTGCGCGCATTGAAGGAGGCGTTCTCAAAGATACCCACCAGCTTTTGTTTCCAAACGCTACCCATAACTCAAGGAATACTCGCGTTTCTCTCTAAACGCTGCGCATTGAAGGACGCGTTCTACACATACTCGCCGCTTTTTTCAAAACGCTACCCATAACGCGTATAATACTCGGCGTTTTTAAAAAAACGCCCCCATCGATAACGCGTTCTACATATATTCAATTCTTTTCTAAAAAGCGCTGAGTATTACCTTAATTTTTTTTTTTTTCGCTTTCTTTCTTATTTTCATTCCTTCGCGCTTCTCTTCTCCTCTCTCTCAAAGAAAAACCCACACCCACAAACCTCCCTCTCAAAGATCGTCTTCCCTCTGCGCTACGTCTCTCTCTTCGCTCACGTCTCTCTCTCTCACGGTTCTCTTCTCTCTCTCACTCTCATTAGCTCTTCCTCTCTCAACTCTCCTCACTCTCGCTTCTCTAGAACCACCCCAAACCCACAAACCCACAAACCCATAAACCCACAATAACCCCCCCCCCCACAAACCCCCAAACCCACAATAACCCCAAAACCCACATTGCTTGTCTCAATCCTCTCTAGCACTCATAGTCCTCATTGCTTGTCCTCATCTTCTCTCAAAGGTTAGTTCTCTATTTTGTTTTTTGTTTTCTATTTTGTTTTTTGTTTTTAGGTTTTTTGTTAGGTTGGAGATGAATATGTAGTTTGATTGGAATATGTTGAATGTGTGAAAAAAATATTTGATAGGAGAGGAATATGTTGAATGTATTTGTATGTGTTTGATATGTGTAAAATTAGTTGAATGTGTTTGATAGGAGAGAAATTAGTTGATATGTGTTTGTTGCTTGGTTTTGTTGAGATTTTGATTCTCAAAGGATAGATTTTTTAAGCAAAGTGTGTGTCATCTATATTAGTAAAATCAAATATGCCTAAATCGAATATGCGAATTGTTTGTTAGGTTTTGGGAGTTTTTTTGTTTGAGCTTCACGATCGTTGTTCGAGTTTGTCTTGGTTCGAGAGTTCGTTGTAGTTCGAGTTCACAATTTGGTTGGATATTTTTCAAAGTTGCTTCCACTTGTTCGTACTTTTTTGTTCTTTTGTTTATTTTATATGAAGAATTAATGACTATATAGAAGACATCAAAGTCTTTGATTTGTTTAGTTGAAACTACTAGGTAGTTGATTGAATGTCTTAGCTTCAATAAAATTGTAAATTCTCTTATCCGAATTTATTATAGATATTGGGACATTATGGATAGAAAGTGGATGTCCGCCAATCGTCATCCAAGGAATATAGAGATGGAGTGGATTATTTTGTGAATCGTGTCTTTGCTCAACGTTTAGGAGATCTAGTAATATGATATGTCCCTCGCTTACGTTGTTGCTATGTAAAATCGCTTAATGCGAGGAGCGAGTTGGGGGACATTTAAAGGGTAATGGAATTGATCAAACTTACACTTGTTGGACAATGCATGGTGAGGAAAGAGTTGAATCTTCGAATATGGGTAATAGTAATCGAGAGATGTGCACCGGTTGACACCGAAATACCTACGTTTGTTGGGGATGAATTTGAAGAGATGGCAAAAGCTTTTGAAGACGATCTTAATGACCGTCCTCAAATGTTTGAGAAGTTGATAACGGATGCAGAGACGCCGTTGTATGAGGGTTGTATCTTGAATTCACAAAATTATTGGTCGTGATAAAGTTGTATAACTTGAAAACTTGCCACGGATGGACGGATAAGAGCTTTCTTGAATTACTCACACTATTGAAAGAAATGTTGCCAAAGGATAATGTGCTCCTTCTCGGACGTATGATGCAAAACAAATGTTAGGGTCCATTGGCTTGAACTATGAGAAGATACACGCTTGTCCCAATGATTGCATTCTATTTCTGAATGAACATGCATTTTTAAAGTCGTGTCCTAAATGTAATGCATCGCGGTATAAAAAGAAAGATTCTCGCTCCGAAAAAAGGTGTTGTGGTATTTTCCCATAATTCCTCGATTTAGGCGTATGTACCGTAGTTCGAAAGATGCAAAACACTTGACATGGCATGAGGATGAAAGGATTAAAGATGGCATGTTACGACACCCTCTACAGATTCTCCGCAATGGAAAAAATTTGATATTGATTATCCCGATTTTGGGTTGGATCCAAGAAACCTACGACTTGCATTGTCTGCCGATGGTTTTAACCCGCACGGTATTCGAGTAGCTCCCACAAGATACATGGCCCGTGATATTAGCGATTTATAACTTACCTCCATGGCTTTGCATGAAACGCAAATATATGATGTTGTCTTTGTTAATTTCAGGCCCAAGCAACCGGAAATGATATTGATGTATACTTGGCTCCTTTAATTGAAGACTTGAAGCTAATGTGGGAGAATGGAGTAGAGGTGTATGATGGGTTCAGGGAAGAAAGTTTCAACTTGAGGGCTATGATTTTTGGCACAATTAATGACTTTCCAAAGATATCGGCAATCTATCCGGTGCAAGATCACGAAGGTCGGTGTGCATGCCCTATATGTGAAGATAACACCGATTGGATGTGGTTGGAACATGGTAGGAAGAATATCTACCACGGTCATCGTAGATTTTTGCCATCTACTCATCAAGATCGATCGTTGAAAAAGGCATTCAATGGGAATACACGAAACCCGTAAAGCTCCCACGGCTTTGACGGGTGAACAACTGTTTGAAAAGGTGAAAGATTTGAACATTAAATTTGGGAAGCCATTTGCGGGAGAGGTTGCCAAACGGGGTGGAAGAAAAAGTCGATTTTCTTTGACTTGCCATCTTGAAGTCATTATATGTAAGACACTTCATTGATGTGATGCATGTTGAAAAAATGTCTTTGAAAGTGTCATTGGTACCTTACTCAATATGCCAGAAAGACTAAAGATACCATCAACTCGAGGTTGGACTTGCTTAGTATGGGGTTGAGACCGACTGGGTCCGATAAAGAAGGGTACACGTGCATATCTACCTCCTATGGCTCATACTCTATCTAAAAAGGAGAAGACCGTGTTTTGTAAGTTTCTTCATGGAGTAAAAGTTCCAGAGGGTATTCTTCAAATGTTACAAACCTTGTATCCATGAAAGACCTTAAGTTAAAGTCTTTAAAGTCCCATGATTGTCATGTTCTAATGGAGAATTTGCTCCCAATTGGTATACGATCCATTTTGCCTAAGAAAGTGCGCGAGACGCTAACCAAACTTTGTTACTTCTTTAAGGCGATTTGTAGTAGAGTGATTGACCCTAGAAAGTTGCCATCATTGCAAAGAGAAATTACTTGTCACTTTGTGTGAGCTTGAGATGTATTTCCCACCTTCATTTTTTGACATAATGATTCATCTAACAGTTCATTTGATTAGAGAGACACAATTGTGTGGCCCATGTTACATGAGATGGATGTATCCGTTTGAGCGTTACATGAAGATATTAAAAGGATATGTGAAAAACCGATCACGACCCGAGGGTTGTATTGTTGAGCGCTACATAGTTGAAGAAGTCTGTTGAGTTCCGCACCGCCTATCTATCTAGTCTTGAATATTCGGGACTTCCAAGGTCTCACTTAGGAAGCATTACTAAAGGGATGTCGGGATATAAAATAGTTATGGTGTCAAGGGAAGAACTACATCAAGCACACTTATATGTTTTGCACAATGATAGTGAGGTTGATTCATATGTTGCCAAGCACATGGACATACTTAAGAGTGATTACCCATATAAGAGTGAAGTTTGGTTAACAAAGGAACACAATCGGAGTTTCATAGTGTGGTTAAAAGACCACATTGATTTCGAGTTTGTTATGAATCCTACTTCGATTTCAAAAGATTGAGATGGTTAGCAAAAGGTCCAAATATGCATGTTTTCTCTTACACCGCTATCTAATTAATCTGTTACATCGTTCTATACAAAAACCCATGATGATCGAGTAAAATGCAAAATAGTGGGGTGACTCTTGTTGCTCAAGCTATGCATACATCAAGTGCCAAAGACAAATCCCGTATACGCGAATATGTCATACTTCGGGTCATTGAACAAATATGGGAGTTGGATTACACCATGTTTCGAGAGTCCGTGTTCCAATGTAAGTGGGTTGACAATAATAATGGTTTACGATTGATGAGTCGGGGTTCATGCGGGTGAATTTCAAGAAGTTGGGATATAAAGATGAGCCTTTTATTTTGGCATCCCAAGCTCAACAAGTGTTTTATGTCACCGATCCGATTGATATGAATTGGTCTATTGTTTCATCGACACAAAAAAATTAGTGAATTACATTTATGATCAAGAAACCAATGATGATGGTATCGAGGACGACCCTTTCTTGGGGACATCACTAGAAGAGGAAAGTACTTATAGAGAGGATGTTGTGTATGTTAGAAAGGATCATACTTGATGGAATTACGATTCAAGTCAAAAACAAAGTACCAAGGAGCGAATTGCAAAAAAATTGTATCGAAAAAAGGAAAAGGTAACCGACATAGATGTTATTTTATAGACATGGATCTTATTTTCATCTTCTTTGACTGATTATTTATTTTTTTGTTGGATGTTTTTTAAATGGATAAATATAACAAACAATGATTATGTTTTATTGCGGTAAGATGGCGGATCATAGTGATAGTGGGCATGACACCAGGTGAGGGCGTGTGATCATGATGTTACAAACTATATCGAAGCGTGCTCCTCGTGGAATGACAAGCTTAAAAGGATATCATCAACCGGTTAAGTAAAGGAAAAGAAAAATTAAGTGTAAGATACTAATTAATTGCTAATTAACTTCATTCAATACTAAGTTTTAATTGTTTGTGATCTAATTTACTATTTACATAATGCAGTCCAATGGAATGTTAAGGTGGTCCGCCAATTGGAGAAAACAAAGACTCATTTGATTACTTTCCTTGGTAGTAAGGTAAAACAAATGATACCAATAACAATCACTACTTGGGTGAGCACAAAGAATCCCGTTTTGGAGAAACAAAAACATGAGTTGTGGGTAACAATACAGTATATAATTTTAGATCTTTTGGTAATCTTATTTAGTAATTTTGTAGTCCCATATATATATATATAAATTTATTTATATGATTTTCATTTAATGTGCATAAGCGAAATATTTTGATGTGGATGATTCTAAAAGGACTGGATAATGAAGGAAGCCGGAAAGTGTCATAAAAATTTCGAACGACATTAACAAAAAATTGGCTTAAAGATGATAATGGAAACATCAATTGGAATCCTCCACCAATATATAGTGGGTTTATTTCAGAGGAGGATTGGCGGACATTTGTTAGGAGACGATCAAGATCCAAAATTCTTGGTTAGTGCTACTATCTATTAAGTTATAACATATTTTTATATTTGACAATTATCTATTATACATTAATGTATACTTATCTCTCTTAATAGAAAGCAAGTGAGGTGAATCGAAAGTGTGCTTCCTGGTCGTGAGTATCCTTATAGAGGCGGTGCTATTCCATATCAACATATTGAAGAGAGATTGGTAAGGCACAATAAGCTTGATTTTTTAGTTTCAATAAACTTTTTATAAATAGTTTCTTAATATTTGGTAAATTTAAATATAGTTGGTGGAGAGTGGGAAAGATCCTACTAAAGAAGGTGTTGAGCGACATGTTTTGTGGGTAGAGGCTCGACTAAACAAAGAAAAGGAGATTGTTGATCCTAAAACTAAGGAGGTGTCGGAAAAGAATTGTAAGTATTTCCTAAATTCAAGCTCACCGATTTTAATTGTAACTTTTATGATTTTTATAATGTATTATACTTTTGTTTTGTGAATCGGGAAGCCATATCACGATCGATTGTCACAGGAGAGCTCACCGATTGCTCGAAAAGAAATCCTTACACGTGCCTTAGGTAAAGAAGAATACTCGGTCGCATGGGGTGTTGGATTTGGAGTAGCACCAACCGAGTACTTTGGACCAAAACAGAAAGTCTATGATGAGAATCATGACTGCCCACCACCGAGAAAGATGATGGCATTGTATGAAAGTTTGCAAGCTCAACTTAATGATATGCGATCACTTTATGGCCATGTTATGCCACTCAAAGACCAACCCTGCTACACATAGCGATTGGTACACGAGATAGCTGCACCATGCCGTCAACTAAGGTATTAATTGTTTTTATTATTTTGTGGTTTATAATTGATTTATTGTACATATATATATATATATATATATATATATATATATATATATATATATATATATATAACATCAAATAATGTTTTTATTATTTTGTGGTTTATAATTGATTTAGGACAACAATGAGTGTGAGTGTGAATTGTATATCTCAAACCCACATGAAATGGTTGCAATTGGCTACACATGTAACGAATTGGGTCCCTTGATGCACAATGTACCCCTACCTCCAAATCATGTTAGAGTCAGAGTTGCGGTACCATTTAGGGAGGATGCACCATTGCACTGCTCCGATTGTGATATTGATATCTTGACGACTGTCACAAGCGCTGGTACCTTTGTGGCATGGCCATCCGCCTCTTGTCGTTGTAAGTGACAATATATTTGTAACTAACTAATTATAGTTTTTGTCATATAATTTGTGCTAACTAAGTAATTATTTTTGTTTAAACATAGATGCGCCAAAATGAAAAATCTAAGAAAGTGTCTACCAAGAAGAAAAGATCTCCTTTGAAAAGTCTTTGGCAAGGAAACATCTATTGGCAAGAAAGTGTCTCGATCCACCCTTCTACAAAAGTGTCTCACCCACCCCCTTATGTAGAAGTTTCACACCGCCTCTCCTCCAAAAGTGACCGATCAGCCCTCCTCTTCTCGCCAAGTGACTCATCCCACCCCTTCTCCAATTGTGTCTCACCCACCTCTTCCTCTTCCATTGAAGCTTATATGAAGATTGGTGAGGCCGACGCGCATCTGAAAATACATGATGAAAGACAAATTGCTTATCGTAAATTTTGATGAAGAAATTTTTGGAGTTGGCATGCCTCATATAGTCGGACGTGAGGATATCCGTCTTTGTATGTGATGCGGATGAGGCAACAACCAGTATGGCTATGAATATATATGTCGTACTATGTAATTTATTATTTGACATTGTCGATTTAATTTTATTATATCGTTAATTTAATTTATATATATATATATATATATATATATATATATATTTATATATCTAAATGTAGGTACTTGTACGAGGACATTGTGGTCCCTTCCAACAGACACATAGATATTTGTTCTTGTGTCCTAAAGTACAACCTTTCATCAAGTGAATCCCACCGCGAAATTATCAATCACTTGTGGAACAAAACCAGTTTCTTTGTTCTTGATTATGTCAATGACCGCTTCAAGGAAGCTCAAAATAGAAGTGATGATGATGTCTTACTTCTAGCACCTGTTAATCTAGGGTAAGAATTTTTACTCATTATTTCTTATATAACATGCATTTTTTAATAGTCGTCAATTACTTATTCCTAAATTTTTTTGTAGGAGACATTGGGTTTTGTATGCAATTAATCCTAGTAAAAACCGTGTATTACCTTGACTCACTTCAAAATCATTACAGAAACCACATGGAGTTTGTGGAGCTTTTTAACAGTGTGTTTATTTTTGTGTCATTCTGCATTTCTTACTTTTACTTATATATGTATATATTGTTATTAATATAGTTATATGACATTCTATTCAAATGTTTAAGGACATATTGGGGAGTGAATAAATTAACTGGTCGATGGTTACCAATAGTTGTAAGTGTCCTAAACAATTGAATAACATTGATTGTGGGTATATGACATTCTTTGTCAAAAACTATATTCAACTCAATCTAACAATTAACTAATCTAATTATGTTTTGTAGTGTCCTAAACAATTGAATAACATTGATTGTGGGTATTACGTCATGCAATATATGAAGGATATAATTACCCAAAGAAAACGACTATCCTCAAAGAAGGTATCTACTTCTAATATATTTTTATATGATTTCGATTTAATAGTGGTTTTTTCCAATATTTAACCATTTCAATTCTAATTTTATTTATTTATATAATTTCAGTATTTTAGCGATTGTCAAAGCAACACATACTCTGTTGAGCGATTCTTTGAGATTAGGGGAGAATGGTGCGATCATCTCTCCCGTTTTTTTAAAGTTTCATTTGGATACATATAAGTTAGCTTAGCTAGTTTTTGGTTCATAATATTGTAACTTGATAGCTTGTTTTGGATACATATGAATTAGATAATGAAACTTCTTAGCTATTTTGTTTTGGTTCCTCTTATGTAATTTGTGTTCCTCTTAGCAAATTGATTCATTATGTATTGGATTGGATTGGTATGCAGTAATTTGTAAATATAAAAAGGAAAACACACAAAACAGAAAAAAAAAAAAAAAAAAATTAGGTTTAATACAATACTCAGTAGCTTTTAATAAAGCTACTGGGTATTTAGTAACACAAATAGGCAATACTCGCTAGCTTTTAATAAAGCTACTGGGTATTTAGTAACACAAATAGGCAATATTCAGCGCTTTTAATGAAGCGCTTTTTGCGTATAAGGGGTAATATTCAGCGCTTTTTAAAAAGCGCTAAGTATCCGGGAGGACGCTTAGGATATATTCAGCTTTTTAAAAAGCGCTAAGTATTTGGGAGGACGCTTTGGATATATTCAGCGCTTTTTAAAAAGCGCTAAGTATTCGGGAGGACGTGTTTTGCAATGGGTGGCGTTTTTGAAACGCTACCCATTGTTGGAGTGAATAGCCGACGCCACCTTCAAAGGCGCTCCAAAAACGCTGCCCATTGTTGAAAAAAAACGCTGCCCATCTACTAGATCTGTTGTAGTGTTGCACAAGCAGCAGAGCTTCAATATCAGAAAGAGAAGGTGTATCGGTGATGGATTTACCGTAAATCATCATGACGAAGGCGTTGTACTCCTCCGGCAAGCCATCAAGAAGGACATCAATCTTGTCCTGATCAGAGATATTCTCGCCGATAGAAATGAGAGAGTCCGCAAGAGCATGAATACGCATGATATACTCAGAAATTGATCGATTGGCTTTCTTCGTGTTCTTGAACTCGGAGCGTAGTTGACGAATCCGAGCCTTCAAGTGCGAGTAATAGTGTTTGTGGATTCTATCCCAAACTTCATGAGAATGCTTGCAAGTTAGAACTCGGGGAAGAACACCATCGGGGAAGGTTGAAAGCAACCATGTGAAGAAAAATTGGTCTTGAACGAGCCATTTTCATACGCTTCAGAGATCTTGTCCAAGATCTTGTTCGATTCAGAGTCGTACTTCGCTGGAATCTCTGGATTCACCAAGAAGCGGTGAAGCTTATACGAAGTGACGATTCCCTCAACCTGTTGGTTCCACATGAGGAAATTTTTATCGTGATGGTGAGTTTCAGAGTGTAGGCGAAACCATGTGATGTCGTTGATGATTGATTTCCATGGGAGAAGAGATTGAGAGGTAGATCGGGTTGCTTTTGTGTTCCGTCGTCCGCCATGGATGAAGATTGAAGCTCGCGAAGCGTGGAAGAATCAATTGGCTCTGATACCATATTGAGAAACTATAGAATTAAATCTGTGAAACTTTTCATTGAATTGAAAGAGGACCTTACATCGCATATATACGTGGGATGATCTAAGCTTAACAACGTAATGCAGAAAATTACAGAATCAATTATGATTTTCTTGAGCTAACAAACTAACTAACAAAAAACCCTAGAGTTACAATTGGGAACGGGGAAATGAATTACACCGAAGGACTCTAGCCAATTGGTTTGCTGCCACTTGGAATGCTTGATGGTTTTGTTGACTGAGGCATTGACTTGGTTGAATAGTCAATCTTGACTTTCTCTAATAATCATGTATTTCCTTGAATGGTAGGTAGAGTGTGCACTTTATGATGTTAAAGCCGAGCTAATTTATTGAAATTACTATGCAACATTCAGTGGTCACTTTAATAGTTGTCAACTTGTCACCAATTAGTAAACTTCAAAATTATGGTTTTTATAATTTCTGCTCGTTTTTTAGTTTTTCCGATAAGTAAAATTTCATCAGTAATGTTTGGTTACAAACATCATCACCTTTTAGAAAAGATGGCAGAGAGAACCTTCAATCCAGTGCTACCTAGACCGCTGGAAAATCAGCTTACTTCCATGCCTATATTAAGGCTCTTGACTGGAGAAACTTTGTTTCTACGCTGTGTGTGGACGACGGTTGGGTCGAAGGGGTGGCAGGTGTTGGGAGTGAGGTGGTTAGATATTTTTCAGACCACTACTCAAGGAAGTTTTGGGACCGTCCATTGTTTGGATGATGTGGTCTTTCACAACAAGAAACTTTGTTTCTAAACCCGTTATGGAAAATGAGTTTTTAAGCCATGAAGAGCGGCTTTTTTACATCGATTTTTAGTTCAACCGATATTAAAAATCACTTTTATATCGGTTATCAAAAGAACCGATATTAAAATTGGAGTTTTTTAAAAAAAAAAAAAAGCCGATCAACATACAACCTCAATTATTTTACCAAAAGAAACATCAATTGTTTCCATAAAAATCACAATCTACATATTACAAAATCTTCAACAAAATCTCAACACAATCTCAATTGTTTTTACATTTCCAACTAATATAGTAATTGCTTATCTAAAAAAACTAATATAATAATTGTAAAAATCTCAATGGACCATAATCCTCCACCGATCCTCGCCATAGAAATCTGCGTGCGCCTCCCAATCCACTAATGTAAACAGACACTCGACCATAATTAATTCGTATGATGACCGCATAAATAAATAGAACGAAATGAAGACCAATAGTTAACGAGAACACGCTTTAATAGCACAAATGAAAGCCCGATACGAATTTATGGAAAAATGCAATAGCTTCTTATTAGACCCAACACCTCCCCAAATAAACCGAAACAAGCATCCTCCACACTAAAATTACTCTTCTCGCATAACCGAAACACATTTGAAGTAAATATAAGATTGTGCAAGATGGAAAGAAGTTGTAGCATGCCAAATACATATAAAAACAAGATCAATATCTTTGTATAAATTTGGCAAGGGTCACTAAATCACCCATCAAGAGGTTACTAGTACATAAATCCAAATAGTGCGAGCTTATCAAATTTTCTAATGTAGCAGGGATCGGGAGAGAATTTTTAACAAGGATTACTTGATTAAGTTGAGTGCAAAGAAGGAATATACCGGTTGTAGAAATAGTACGCGACTTGGTAAAGTTCAAGAAATAGTCCCGCACATCAAATGTAACTTTGTCATACTTCCACTCATGTATTTTTAAATGAATGTAACTTTATCAATGTCATTGCATTCATTAACAACATCAAGGAGAGACTAGAATACAATCATATGCTCTGATCATTTCCATTCTCCAAAACCAATATTTAATATATATGATTATATTCAAATAGAGAAAGAGAAATTACCTCTAGCAACCTTGCAAATTATCTCTATCAAATTAGATTATCGATATATATATATATATATATATATATATATATATATATATTATACCATTTGATCATCAGAGAATCTTTACGAAAGAGTTGAAATTGTTCTGAACACGAAGTAGAGATGAGTTTAAATGAGTGTCAAATGCGACTTGAGACATCGAGAGTGGGAACCAACAAAACGGCTCTAAGAGCATCAAGCTTAAGTATAAAAATCACATTCATGAGCATAAGAACCAGTAGGTTTAATGTGTAAAAGCAATATTTTAACTAATATCAATAAACTTAACAACAACTTAATAGAGTAAACTATCATTATAATCCCTAAAACTGTAAGCAATTTAGTTCTTAATAATGTAAGGTATCAACTGAAATTAATAAAGACAGGTTCCGATGTAATTCATACCAAAAGCATGAGGTCGTTGGTGAAGAAAAGCATCCCCAACACAGTTCACTACAACATTTTAAGCCTACGGCAACGGTTGAAAACTGTTGTTGAAAGTAGGAACGGTTTAAAAAACCGTTGCCATTGTTGGCTAAGGCAACGGTTTTTTGGGCATTGCAATTTTAGGCGTTGCCATAGGGTCTAAATGTTGTAGTGGTTCCTGCCTAAAAAGGTATGGCATATGAGAATGAAACAGAAAAGGTAAACTGGAAACAAAAGAAGAAAAGATATTTAACTAAGTTATTGAAAGAAAGTAGTTCAAAGAAATTTTCCTAGTTAGCCATAGCAAGGCAAAGCAAAGAAGGGCCATATATATTGATTTTTATTAAATTCTAATTGAGAATTTAAACAAAATAGAGCTGCAAAATCATATCCTTAAAAGTTGCAATATTCCTTTACTAATAGTTTTGATGATAAACATAGTGAAAGAAGAGAAATTAAAGAAGAATTCAAGATAGTGAAATCAAAGAAAGTAGCTAGGAAAAAGCGACCCCAAATAAAGGCAAGCTTCATCCGGAGCAAAGAGAAATTACCTCTAGCAACCTTGCAATATGAAGTGTAGAACAACTCATGAATAATTATCCCGAAGTGCAAAATCAATCAAAACAAGTAGAATCCAATTAATTCCTCGCTTTTATATCCTGTGTAATCAAAGGATATTATCAAATAAGTCATGAGTAGTTACGAGGTACATTTGTAACAAATGCAAAGTTGTAATAGGGCCCCAAAATGAAAAAACTACTTTGCATAAATATTGGGAAAAGTAAGAACTGATATAATTATTTAAATAAACCGATTCATCTAGGTATACCAATTAGTATAAACTTCAACTGCTAAATTTGTAAGACAATTTGTTGAAATCAAAGTTAAGAATGGTTGTTACATAATAATTTTTTTGGGAAAACCTCATGAAAAGGTTTTTAGTGCTTCTACTAGAAACTATAAAATAGTAGCTTCGGAGTAAAAATAACTTTTTAAGCTTAAAAATGAGCCTTGAGCCCTTAATGATACATTGATTCTCATAGCATATTTTCCTTTGATTGAATAATGCAAGATACGGTTGTTAACGAAAGTTCAATAACTTGATTGACAAAGTGTTAACTATAAAGGACTCTTAGTACAACAAACATTGATTCAAGGGATAAACCTCAACATAACTCATTGTTAACCTCAACATAACTCATTGATTGACAAGATGTCAACTATAATCGGTTCCCAATAAACCTCAACATAACTCGGTTCAATAACTTTATTGACAAGTGTTAACGACTACAAAAATTCACCGATTAAATAGAATAAACTATTGATGAAACTTTTTGTGGTTAAACACACTACATGTGTTGAAAGAAAGGGAAAAGAAACTTACCAAACAAACTAAGGTATAAGGAAATGAACACCAAAACTGTATCCTAGAAGTGTAAAACCCTACTTTGACGAAATGAATCGTACCCACATGTGCACAGAAGTAGCGATTTGGGAAAAGCGATTTGTGAAAAGCGATTTGGGACGAAATGGAAGGAAGGAGACGAAAAGGCGCAGCAACAGCGATTTTGAGAAAGGCTCCAACGAGAGGGCTCCAACGACGACGGCACAGCAGCAACGAGAGGGTTTTGCTTGCAGAGATCGATGAGTTTTGCTTGCAGTGAGAGAGTTTTTGGTTGAAGAGAGTGAGAGTGAGAGCCGTCGAGGGTTTTGCAGTGAGAGGGTACGATTTTGGTTTCAGCAGCGAAGAGAAGGTAGCGCAGTGAGAGCGAGAGCAAAGTAGCACGCCTCAAACAAAAAGTTTAGGGTTTTCTATATCTGGTTCAATGGGAGCCGATATGGATAGTGTAAATTAGAGTTTCCATATCAGTTAGCGCCTCAACCGATATAGATAATGTTTTCATAATTTCAAAAATGCCACCGCCTCTTTTTAATATCGGTTGCAATTGGAACCGTTATTAATTGCTGATGTAAAATCCAACTTTTCTAGTAGTGCGGTCTCCATTGATGTAAACATCCTCTGTAGCCTTGGCATAAGCGGCAGATAGAACATTGCTTTTCGTGGAACCGGTTTGCCTCTGCTCATCCCTCTCCTGCTGACACGATAGCGTGGCTCTCCACACAACTTGCATTCCGTCAAATTACCATCATTTATGCCAAACTCATTATTATAATAGAGCATGCAACCAGACACACAACAATCAATTCTCTTAGATTTTAAGCCAAGCTTCGATACCAGTCTTTTAGCATCATAATAACTCTGCGGCAAAAGTCCCTTTATAGGGGTTGCATCCAGTGGCGGACCTACATATATTTGAGGGGGTTCAAGTGAACCCCCTCAAATAATAAAATTAGCACTGATACTTTAGGAAAAAATGTTTTTGCATCCCCTGAAAAATGTGTTTTGCACCCAAGTTCTTAGTTTTGCACCAAAGTTCCTAATTTTGCACCACTCTAATGCACCACACTCACACAATCACTCACACTCTTACTATATTTTATTTTAAAAAAGTTTTTGTCTCTCTATCTCCTTGGATCCATTATTGTTCTTATTATCCTAATTTTGAATATGTTAGTATTATTTAGTTTGTATTTTGTGTTAGTGCTAGTTAATTTGAATTTTTTACCAACAACAGTTGATTTGAGTGGTAACTTAGATCCCATCGCAATGTCTCAGGTTCAGATTTTGGGTGTGACAAAAACTCAGTTGGAAGGGGAGCGGCATTATTGATTTTTTAGTGCTATTTAATTTGTATTTAGGAACTAATTTGTGCTATTTAATTTGTATTGGTCTAGTGCAACGCAAGTTGAACCTGATAAAGTCTTCTTTTGAAGCTGACACTAGTTTTGTATGTTGCAACCGTAACTGTATAACTTCTCTGCTATGAATATTGTGAAGAAAGGTTGCGTGATCGGATGTGGGATACATGGATGAACGATTGTTTGGTGACGTACATTGAGAGTGATGTATTCAATAAAATTGACTCTGAGCTTATTATTCAACGATTTCAGAATATGAAATCACGTAGAGGAGAATTATGAAATGTATAATTTTTTTTATTTATTTAAATATATATTATAGTCGTTTTTAATTATATTTTTAGTAAATTGTGTATTTAAAAAATTTGACACCCCTGACCCCAGGGTCCTGGATCCGCCACTGGTTGCATCCAACATCATTTTGGTCATATATTCCATGCACAACTCGGTAACATTAAATTGAGACTTAAGACCCAACAACCGAACACACATTGATAATTTTGAGTCTTTAGATCCTTCAAATAATGGTTTATTTGTCTCACTCAAATACGTGTAAAACAATTGTGCTTCCTCATTAGGAACTTCTTCAGCATCATATTCTGGTTCTTCAAAATCCAAATTTACTCCAACGGCATGAGATATCATTCCACGATAAACATCTAACGCGGGTTGCATGATTTGGCCGATCCGGATGTGGAAGCTACTTCTTCAACCTAACATTAGTACTTGAAAGATATACTTCAACCGGAACATTAATCATAGAACAGCTACCGCAGTACCCTGTGCTACTTACCGTGATTTACTCCATATCCAATAATCTGCCTAAACCCATTATTGTACAAATGCATTCTCGACTTCATCTTCATTTTTATAAATCGAATTGAACATTTCGCGCACAGACATCTAATTCCCCCTTCTCGCGCAAATCCTTCGTCACACTTAGCACAAAAAATAAACTCTTCTTCTCCTTCTGCAAAACGTCTCTTTAAACCGCTTCTTCCAGGAAATAATCGATCACACATCCAACTACGATCCATGTTTTCTAAATCCTAGTACTACGTGCTACATTTTCATATACATAAATGCACACACATACACATATACACATATTTATATACACTAACAATTTAAACATTACATTAGTTAATTATAATATAAATAGAATTAAAAAAATTTCAAACATTTTATATAATATGTTATCGTAAATGTAAATATTATTCATTTTAACTAACACTCTATTAACTAACAAACATAAATAACAACATTTAACACATACACTCTATTAATATCGGTCATTTTAAGTACTAACAATATAAATAACAAAAAACTAACAACTCTATCAAAAATTTTATTAATTTTTTTATTAACAATAAATTATCATGATTGTCGAAAATATAATAACATTTAACAATTTAATCAAAAAAATGATAATATAATGATTTTCAAAAATATAATAAACTTTAACAAATTAATAAAAAGAAGGATTATACAATGAATTTTCGAAAATTTAATATATTATTGTATTTTCTAACTATAATGATAATATAATGATTTTCAACTACTCTATCATTATGTTTCGTATTTTCTAAATAGAAATTAAAATTTAATAAATATTTTATTTATTTTATTTCGTTTTTATGTATTTTTTTAAAAATTAATATATGATTTGATTAATCAAGTAATTTACGTACTATATTATCATAAAAATATTAGAAACAATTAATAACTTCAATAACTAACCGGTGGTGCTGAGAAGACTCTGACTTGATGCTAAACCGGAGTCCTTCCAATAAACGAACAGAGCTCACCAAACTCAAACAACTCCTAAACAAACAACACAACAATTAGTAACTAATAGTTTATAACAAAGCATAAGCTAAAATAAAGTATAAACTAAAACAAACCTTCAAAAGTTTGAGAGAAGAGAAGAAAAAACTGAATTTGATCGAAGATTGAGTGAAGAAATCTTAAAGTTTAAGAGAGTGGAGAATTTGAGAATTTGATAGAAGTGGAGAATTTGATAGAATTTGAGAATTTGATAGAAATGTTAAAGTTTAAGAGAGTGAAGAAATGTTGTATGTAGGTCATAGGGTCCTTATTTGATGATATTGATTGTTGATTGAATTGTTGTTGGATTGAATTTGAAGAATTGCATGAGGAAATCGATTTAGGGCTTAAGTTAGGGTTTATAATATGTTGATTTTGTGGTTGTGATGTATGTGATGATTTGAACGTGCAATTGGTTGTTAAAATATGAAATTGGAAGTGTTAGAATGATTATAGAATGAATTGGTTTAAGAGAATTTGAAGAAATTGGGATTTTGGGGTATGGGCGCCAATGTGCTAGGAAAATGGCGCCACGTACCTTTATTCATGTCTTTGTGTTGTGAGTTTGTCTTTGGGTTGCCATCGATCGGGCGCCATATTGCTAGAGAAATGGCGCCTGGGTTACTGTTTGGGTGTCTGTGTGCAAGTTGTCCTTGCCCGGCGCCAAGTTCTTTGGGAAAATGGCGCCACAGGCACCGCTGGGCTGCAGATGGGCTGTGTGGGTGTGTGCCCGATGTGGCGCCAAATCGCCTCAGTGGCGCCTGAATGGCGCGCATGTGTCATCACTGGTGAGTGGCGTGTGTCTTGTGTCTAGGTGCAGGGCGCCAAAAGTGGCTGCCCAATGCGCCTGGTTGTGTTTATGCCAAGTGCAAGGCGCCAAATGGCTGCCTTGTGGCGCCTGTTGTGGCGCCTAGGTGGGTGTGTGCGTGGGTGTCTAAGTGTTGGGCTCCATTTTGGTTGCCCATGGCGCCTAGGGTGGCGCCAGAATTGTGGCAAGGGAGTGTGGGTGCTCAGGCCAAAGACAGAGCGCCAAATGGCCGCCTTTGCTGTGTGTGCCTGTGTTCTTTGCTGTGTCTAGGCAGGGCGCCAGATTGCTGTGTTCTTGGAGCCTAGTGCCTGTGTTGCACAGGGGCGCCATGTTGCTAGTGTTTTGGTGCATGTGTGCTAGTGTGTGGCACAGGGGCGCCAGTGTGTGGGAGAATTGGCGCCTATGTGCTGGTGTGCACAGGGGGGCGCCAGATTGTGGGGTTTTTAGCGCCTGGTGGTGCCAAAGTGTGTCCTATGTGCTGTTTTGGTCCCTAGGTGACAGTTTGGTCCTAGGGGTGTGGTTTTGGTCCCTAGGTGACAGTTTGGTCCTAGGTGTGCTGTTTTAGTCCCTAGGTGGTGTTTTGATCCTAAAGGTGACATTGGTCCCTAAGTGCTGTTTTGGTCCTAAAGGGTGTTTTAGGTCCTTGAGTGAGGTTTAGTCCTCTAGTTGTGATTAGTCCTTGGGACATGAGTGTGATGAGATAGTGAATGAAGTGATTGATGATGCCATGGGGGCTAGAGCCATGGGGGATAAAACTGAGATTGACTATGAGTTGTGAAATAATGTATAAACTGTGATATTGTGAATTGTGCTGTAATATGGTCATGGAGTCTCATGCATACATTCGGCTACGGTCGCGACGTTATATTGTGATGATGAGGCCATGGGGGCCAAGCCATGGGGGCCAGAGTCATGGGGACTCAATTTGTTGATGATGATGCCATGGGGGCAATTGGTATCACATGCATGACTGCATTGCACTGCATTCAT
The DNA here is from genome assembly GCA_020916435.1 of Oxytropis ochrocephala. Taxonomy (NCBI): domain Eukaryota; kingdom Viridiplantae; phylum Streptophyta; class Magnoliopsida; order Fabales; family Fabaceae; genus Oxytropis; species Oxytropis ochrocephala. Next base: position 70,385,887 of record CM037090.1, read on the forward strand.
TCTCATAAAAGCACGAGTGTTGTTGATTGATAATTAGTATGACTAGTTGTGCTGTATAACTGTGCTTGTTTGTTGCTGTGATAATATATACTGCTTATTATCACCTTTATTATATAGTTTGAGACTCACCCCTTTCTGTTGTTGTTTACCACAGGTAGCCATGAGTGAAGGCTCAGTCCCTTCACTTCCCCGAGTCGGTCTGCTCTGATACGTAGCACCTAGGGGATGGGATTACTATAGTTATTATGTTGTTCACTGTTGAACTATATATGTGATGTTTTATGTTATGGATGAGACTGTTGTTGGTCTCTTTGAGATTATGATTATTTCCGCTGCGTTATGTATGAGTTTTCCGGTGCGTGGACTACAAATACTATATTTATGAGAACCCTATTCCCACGTGTTTTCTTGTGTTACGTATCAATCTATTGCATGGGTTAAATTGTTTGTGGTCGTTATTTTGTTGAGGTAATGTGTAGCATCCCATTGGATGAGTTCAATTAAAGAAATGAATTTTTATACTCTGGTTTTTGATTTAAATTGCCGGGTAGAAATGGGGTGTTACATTAGTGGTATCAGAGCAAAAGTTCGGTCTGTCCGGCCAAGTCTGTCTGTCATAGTGTTTTATGACAACTAGGTATTGATTAGACTGGTTAGTAGATAACCACGTGCACATCAACTGTTTCAGCAAGTCTGTGAGTTTCCTTCCTCCAGTAGGGGAAGAGTCTGTTTTGTTGTCTGCAGGCCAGCTGCATAAGGTAATGAAGGAGGGTGGTCATCTGTTTGCTTTGATGGCATCTATGTCTGCTGAGAACCAAGTTGTGGTTGAAGGGTTGCAGGTGGTGTGTGAGTTCCCTGAAGTGTTCCCTGATGAGATTCTTAGTGTGCCACCAGAGAGGGAAGTAGAGTTTGGGATTGATCTTGTGCCTGGTACTAGGCCCGTGTCTATGGCACCGTACCGGATGTCAGCTTCTGAGTTGTCTGAACTAAAGAAGCAGTTGGAAGAGTTGCTTGAAAAGAAATTTGTGAGGCCTAGTGTGTCACCATGGGGAGCTTCGGTTTTGTTAGTAAAGAAGAAGGATGGGAGTATGCGTCTGTGTGTGGATTATAGGCAACTGAACAAGGTGACTATTAAAAATAAGTATCCTCTCCCGAGGATTGATGATCTAATGGATCAGCTGGTGGGTGCTAAGGTTTTTAGCAAGATTGATTTGAGGTCAGGGTATCATCAGATTAAAGTAAAGGATGAAGACATCCAGAAGACAGCGTTCAGAACGAGGTATGGACATTATGAGTACTCTGTGATGCCGTTTGGTGTCACCAATGCACCAGGGGTGTTTATGGAGTACATGAACCGTATTTTCCATAGCTACTTGGATCGGTTTGTGGTGGTTTTCATAGATGATATTCTGGTTTACTCTAAGTCTGAAGAGGAGCATGCAGAGCACTTGAGATTGGTGCTAGAGGTGTTGAAAGAGAAGAAGCTTTATGCTAAATTGTCAAAGTGTGAATTCTGGCTGAATGAGGTAAGCTTCTTGGGTCATATTATTTCTGGTGTTGGTATAGCTGTAGACCCAGCCAAGGTTGATGCAGTGTTGCAGTGGGAGAGCCCAAAGTCTGTGACTGAGATCAGGAGTTTCTTGAGGTTGGTTGGTTACTACAAGAGGTTCATTGAGGGTTTCTCTAAGCTAGCCCTTCCGTTGACTCAATTGACGTGTAAGGGAAGAGCTTTTGTGTGGGATGCCAAGTGTGAAGAGAGCTTCCAAGAGTTGAAGAAGAGGTTGACAACATCTCCAGTGCTAGTGTTGCCTGTGCCGGATCAACCATTTGTGGTATATTGTGATGCTTCCAAGATGGGTTTGGGAGGTGTTTTGATGCAGGATGGGAAGGTAGTTGCTTATGCGTCCAGACAGTTGAGGTCACATGAGAAGAACTATCCTACTCATGATTTGGAGTTGGCTGCTATTGTGTTTGTGCTGAAGATTTGGAGGCACTATTTGTATGGCACTAGATTCGAGGTATTCAGCGACCACAAGAGTTTGAGGTATCTGTTTGACCAGAAGGAGCTGAATATGAGACAGAGGCGTTGGTTAGAGCTGAATATGTAGCACAGTTCGTTTATGCATGTTTGACTTGCCAGAAGTCAAAGATTGAGCACCAGAAGCCTGCAGGGCTGATGCAACCTTTAGAGGTTCCGGAGTGGAAATGGGATAGTATTTCCATGGATTTTGTGACTGGGTTGCCAAATACTGTGAGAGGATTTGACTCTATTTGGGTGATTGTGGATAGGTTGACTAAGTCTGCCCATTTTATTCCTATCAACATCACTTATCCGGTGGCGAGGTTGGTGAGATATACATTCGTGTCATTTGTGAAGCTGCATGGTGTCCCGAAGAGTATTGTATCTGACAGAGACCCAAGGTTCACTTCTGATTTTTGGGGGAGTTTGCAAGAGGCATTGGGGTCTAGATTGAGGTTGAGTTCAGCTTATCATCCTCAGACTGATGGACAGACAGAGAGAACCATCCAGTTCTTGAAGGATTTATTGAGGTCATGTGTGCTAGAGCAGGGAGGTGCGTGGGATACACATCTTCCCTTGATTGAGTTTACTTATAATAACAGCTACCATTCGAGTATAGGGATGGCTCCTTTTGAGGCACTGTATGGGAGGAGGTGTAGGACTCCTTTGTGTTGGCATGAGTCTGGTGAGAGTGTTGTTCTTGGACCAGAAGTTGTTAGGGAGACTACAGAGAAGGTAAAGATGATCAGAGAGAAAATGAAAGAGTCTCAGAGTCGGCAGAAAAGTTACCATGATAGGAGGAGAAAGGACTTGGAATTTCAGGCTGGTGAGCATGTGTTCTTGAGGGTCACGCCTATGACTGGTGTTGGGCGTGCACTGAAGGCAAAGAAGTTGACTCCTAGATTTGTTGGACCGTACCAAATCACTGAGAGGGTTGGAAAGGTTGCTTATAGGGTGGCTCTGCCACCTAATCTTTCGAACTTGCACGATGTGTTCCACGTGTCATAGCTTCGGAAGTATATTCCAGACCCGTCTCATGTGATTCACATGGATGATGTGGAGAGACGCGTGAGAACCTCACCGTGGAGACTATGCCGGTGAGGATTGATGATAGGGAGATGAAGGTGCTGAGAGGGAAGGACATTGCCTTAGTCAAGGTAGTGTGGTTGGGAGCTGCTGGTGAGAGCATGACTTGGGAGCTGGAGAGCAGGATGCGGGAGTCTTATCCAGAGTTATTTGACTCAGGTATGAATTTCGAGGATGAAATTTCCTAAGTGGGGGAGAGTTGTAACACCCTAAATGATTTAATTAAGTAATTGATTAAATTATTTAAAGTGTTGCACTAATTTTAATTATATTAAATTATAATATAGTATTTTATTTAATTGAAGGGAGTGGTATTGGAAATACCGGGACTGCAAGTATTGAACCAAGAGCCCAAGCCCAATGACTTAGGCTCCTGGGAGTGATGCATTTCGCATCATTGTGCAAGAGAAAGGAAAAAGAAAGAAGTTTGCGAAGAGAGAAGAGAGAAAGGAAAGGAAATCGACGCAAAAACCCTAGAGGAAAGAGAGAGAGCTTCGCACCTTGAGAAGAAGGAGAAGAAGGCTCTAGTTGCTGTGGTTTTTGGTGGTGACTCGGAGAAAGGAACGTTTCTACGGTTAATTTAAGGTAAGGGGAGTCTCACTCTATAATAGAGGGTATAATAGGTTGTATGTAGGTCATAGGGTCCTTATTTGATGATATTGATTGTTGATTGAATTGTTGTTGGATTGAATTTGATGAATTGCATGAGGAAATCGATTTAGGGCTTAAGTTAGGGTTTATAATATGTTTATGTGATGATTTGAACGTGCAATTGGTTGTTAAAATATGAAATTGGAAGTGTTAGAATGATTATAGAATGAATTGGTTTAAGAGAATTTGAAGAAATTGGGATTTTTGGGGTATGGGCGCCAATGTGCTAGGAAAATGGCGCCCGTGCAATCGCTCATGTCTTTGTGTTGTGAGTTTGTCTTGGTTGCCACCGACCGGTGCCATATTCTTTGGAGAAATGGCACACAGGTTCTTGTTTGGGTGTCTGTGTGCGTGTTGTCACTTTGCCAGGCGCCAAGTTCTTTGGGAAAATGGCGCCCGTGCAATCGCTGCAGCGATGGTCGTGTGGGTGTGTGCCAATGATGGGCGCCAAATGCTGCCCAGTGGCGCCTGAATGGCGCCTGTGTCACTATTGGTGGTGAGCCGTGTGTGCCGTGTCTAGGTGCGGGCGCCAAAGTGGCTGCCAATGCGCTGGTTGTGTTTGTGCCAAGTGCGGGCGCCAAATGGTTGCCACTGTGGCGCTGTTGTGTGGCGCCAGGTGGGTGTGTGCGTGGGTGTCTAAGTGTTGGGCGCCATTTTGGCTGCCCATGGCGCGCTAATGTGGCGCCCGAGAATGTGGCAAGGAGTGTGGGTGCTCATGGCGCAAAGATGCGCCAAATGGCCGCTGCTGCTTGCGCTGTGTTCTTTGCCGTGTCTAGCAGGCGCCCAGACATCTGTGTTCTTGGCGCTAGTGCTCGTGTTGCACAGGGCGCCATGTTGCTAGTGTTTTGGCGCCTGTGTGCTAGTGTGTGGCACAAGGGCGCCAGTGTGTGGGAGAATTGGCTCCTATGTGCTGGTGTGCACAGGGGGCGCCATTTTGTGGGGTTTTTGGCGCCTGGTGGTGCCAAAGGGTGTCCTATGTGCTGTTTTGGTCCCTAGGTGACAGTTTGGTCCCTAGGTGACAGTTGGGTCCTAGGGGTGTGGTTTTGGTCCCTAGGTGACAGTTTGGTCCTAGGTGTGCTATTTTAGTCCCTAGGTGGTGTTTTGATCCTAAAGGTGACAGATTGGTCCCTAAGTGCTGTTTTGGTCCTAAATGGTGTTTTAGGTCCTTGAGTGAGGTTTAGTCCTCTAGTTGTGATTAGTCCTTGGGACATGAGTGTGATGAGATAGTGAATGAAGTGATTGATGATGCCATGGGGGCATGAGCCATGGTGGCTAGATCCATGGGGGCTAAAACTGAGTTTGACTATGAGTTGTGAAATAATGTATAAACTGTGATATTTTGAATTGTGCTGTGATATGGTCATGGAGTCTCATGCATACATTCGGCTGCGGTCGCGACGTTATATTGTGATGATGAGGCCATGGGGACCAGGCCATGGGGGCCAGAGTCATGGGGACTCAATTTGTTGATGATGATGCCATGGGGGCAATTGGTACCACATGCATGACTGCATTGCACTGCATTCATTCTCATATAACCACGAGTGTTGTTGATTGATAATTAGTATGACTAGTTGTGCTGTATAACTGTGCCTGTTTGATGCTGTGATAATATATACTGCTTATTATCACCTTTATTATATAGTTTGAGACTCACCCCTTTCTGTTGTTGTTTACCATAGGTAGCCATGAGTGAAGGCTCAGTCCCTTCACTTCCCCGAGTCGGTCTGCTCTGATACGTAGCACCTAGGGGATGGGATTAGTCTATAGTTATTATGTTGTTCATTGTTGAACTATATATGTGATGTTTTATGTTATGGATGAGACTGTTGTTGGTCTCTTTGAGATTATGATTATTTCCGCTGCGTTATGTATGAGTTTTCCGGTGCGTGGACTACAAATACTATATTTATGAGAACCCTATTCCCACGTGTTTTCTGGTGTTACGTATCAATCTATTGCATGGGTTAAATTGTTTGTGGTCGTTATTTTGTTGAGGTAATGTAGCATCCCATTGGATGAGTTCAATTAAATAAATGAATTTTTATACTCTGATTTTTGATTTAAATTGCCGGGTAGAAATGGGGTGTTACACCTATCACCCGGAAGATTCTCTCAATCTCCTTCAGCCATGCCAGAGCACCATCTGGATTGTACCTCCCCTTGAAGGTAGGAGGGTTCTCCCTCTGGAATGTAGCCAGACTACGAGTCTCAGTATTCTGTTGAGTCCCCATTGCCTGAGCTATAGCTTGCAAAGCCTCAACAAGAGCAGCATCAACCCTTCTAGCCATATCAACCTAGCACTGCAGCATGAACAACAATTCAGAACTAATTTAAGAACACCTAATTGTCATACACAATATGACAGACAGGAGAAGTAGTTGGTGGTACATAGGTCTTGATCTGAGCCTTTTGTGGCTGCTTAGCCGAAGGCACTATCTTGTATGTAATCCCCCTCTTGTTGAAACTGATCTTAGGCCTCTTATCGACCCACTTTCCTTTTCTCTTCAGTTGAGGTGTGAACCCTTCAAGGCTCTTAGCAGCCTCTTTGTCAAACACTGAACTGCACCTTGGGCACAGTGATAACTCATATTTATATGAGTTATTTATGCTCTTATTACTTAAATTAATTCAAGTTCTTAATTAATATTGTTGTTTAATTAAGTAAATATATGTTGTTTAGTGTAAAAGAGGGCTAGGAATTGATTTGTGATCATTTGGCACTTTGGTGCCCCATCTTGTGTTTTAATGTGTTTGTTCAGTATGCTATAACATCAGGCGTTATAGTGTTACATTCTGCAACTGATGAGAAAGAAAAACGAAAAACACAATTTTGGAGTTCATACTTTATGTCATTTCAGCCCATATTTAAAGGATATATTTGCTGCTAAAGTCACCTACTAAAAGGCTTTTTAGAGACACTTGTCCACTTGCATGGCTTGTCAAATCACCTTTTTGAGAAAGTTGGCTTTATCTTTTGCAAAGGGTCATCTTCTCCAACACACTACCTCCCATCTGAAGTTAGAGAGGGTTTTTGAGAGAGAAACTTGACACCATTCTCCTCCATTAACACACCTTTCAAGCTTTTTCTTTTTAGTTTTAGGTAACCATTATTTGTGTAACACCCCATTTCTACCCGGCAATTTAAATCAAAAATCAGAGTATAAAAATTGATTTTTCTTTATTACATCCAAATGGGATGCTACACTTACTTCATCAAAATCAACAACAAAATAACTTAAACGTCTCCTTAATCAAGAATACGTAACACCAGTCAAAGGACGGAGTTCTCAAGCTAGCTTCATTAAGTAAAGTAAACATTTGCGTTAAGCAGCGGAAAATAAACAGTTCTCAAAGAGACAAAACACAGTCTCATCCACAATATAAAATCATCAAGTATAACAGTTCAACAGTGAACAACAGAATAACTATAATCCTAACACATCCCCTAGGTGCTATGTATCAGAGCAGACCGACTCGGGGAAGTGAAGGGACTAAGCCTTCACTCATGGCTACCTGTGGTAAACAACAACAGAAAGGGGTGAGTCTCAAACCACATAAAAAAGACTATAATGAGCAGTATATTTAATCATAGCATCACACAAGCACAGTTATACAGCACACTAGTCATACCAATTATCAGCTAGCACAACATGCACAATTATGATAATGAATGCAATGCAGTGCAGTCATGCATGTGGTACCATTTGCCCCCATGGCAGTATCATCAACAAATTGAGCCCCCATGACTCTGGCCCCCATGGCCTCATCATCAATATATAAACGTCGCGACCGCAGCCGAATGTATGCATGAGACTCCATGAACATGCCATAAACTCAATTACACATCATCACCATCACAGTTTATACCTCATTCCCAACATCTCTCATCTCATTGTCAATTTTAGTTTTAGCCCCCATGGCTCATACCTCCATGGCATCATCAATCACCTCATTTACTATCTCATCACAATCATGTCCCGAGGACTAATCCCAACTAGAGGACTAAAACCTCACTCAAGGACCTAAACACCACTTAGGACCAAAACACCACCTAGGGACTAAAACAGCCCACCTATGACCAAACTGTCACCTAGGGACCAAAACAACACCTAGGGACCAAAACCACACCCTTAGGACCAAACTGTCACCTAGGGACCAAAACAACACCTAGGGACCAAAACCACACCCTTAGGACCAAACTGTAACCTAGGGACCAAAGCAACACCTAGGACACACTTTGGCACCATCAGGCGCCAAATACCCCACAATCTGTCTCCCCCCTATGCACACCAGCACACAGGCGCCAAATTTCCCACACACAGGCGCCCCTGTGCCACCCACTAGCACACAGGCGCCAAAACACCAAAGAATATGGCGCCTCAGGCAACACAGCACTAGCGCCAAGAACACAAATCTAGCGCCCGAGCGGCCTGAAACCTAGACACAAACTAAGACACAAACTGAGACAAAGTCTCAGACACAGGCGCATTCCCAGGCGCCATGGGCAGCACTTTTGGCGCTCTGCCTAGACACAGGCAACAACACAGGCGCAACAGGGCAGCCATTTGGCGCCCTGTGCTGTGCCACATGCACACACACACCCTTGCCACAATTCTGGCACCACCCTAGGCGCCATGGGCAGCCGAAATGGCACCCAGCACTTAGACACCCACGCACACACCCACCTGGCGCCCTGCAACAGCGCCACGCAGCAGCCATTTGGCGCCCGCACTTGCACCACACAACCAGCGCATTGGGCAGCCACATTTGGCGCCCTGCACCTAGACACAGCACACACAGCTCACATTCAGCACACAGGCGCCATTCTCGGCGTCCTGGGGCAGCCATTTGCGCCCACATCGCGCACACACCCACGCCACACGACCACGGTGCACGCAGGCGCCATATTTCCAAAGAACTTGGCGCCCGAGCGTGAAACACGCACACACACTCATCAAGCTAAGGCATTGTGGCGCCATTTTCTCAAGAACTTGGCGACGAGCGGTGACAAACTCGCACAAACACACAACACAAAGACATGAATAAAGGCACGAGCGCCATATTTCCAACAACTTGGCGCCCTATAAACCTAGGGTTCCCAAAAATCCCAAATTCTCACATTCTCCCAATTCCAATCATCATATACAATTCAAATACACTCTATAATCATTCTAATACCTTCAATTTCATATTTTAAACATCAAATCACGCATCAAAACGAAATCAAGAACATGAAACCCTAACATTAAGCCCTAAATCGATTTTTCCTGAAATTTATCAATTTCAACCAATCCAAACAATCATACCATAATCAAATAACATCAAACAAAGATCCTATGATCTACATACAACCTATTATACTCTCTATTATAGAGTGAGACTCCCCTTACCTTAAATTAACCGTAGAGAAGTTCTTTTCACAGGGTCACGTACAAAACCTCAGCAACAAGAGCTCCTTCTCTTCCTTTCTCCCTTGTGCGATCAAGCTCTCTCTTCTTTCTCCCTTGAGCGCCGTTTTTCTCTTCTCCTTTCTCCTCTCTTTCGTTTTCTTTCTTTCTTTGGAAAATGGTGCGAATTGCACCAGCCCTAGGAGCCTAAGTCATTGGGCTTGGGCTCTTGGGCCAATATTTGCATCCAGTGTACCAATACCACTCCTTCAATTAAATAAAATACTACATTATAATTTAATATAATTAAAAAAATAGTGCAACACTTTAAATAATTTAATCAATTACTTAATTAAATCATTTAGGGTGTTACAATTTGTACCGCTGTGAAGCTCACGTTATAACGTCATCAAGCTGTTGATGAAGTGGAGTTTACGGTTTGTATATATTGCAACCGTCTTCCCTCTTCTTGTTTACGGTAATATGAGTCATTTGTCTTGTATTTTGTTGATGATGTTTATCATGAGCTAAACACTTGTAGTTGGATTGCTTTGAGCTTTGTAATGACCCTTTAGTATTGTATTTATAACATCTAATGTTTTACGTTTCAATCTTTGCATTCTAATACTTTCAACTTATTTTAGAATTGATCAGCTAAAATGGGTATATTCATGGGTACAGACATGGTTCATGAATTGAACTCAAAGATTGATATGAATGAAAAGTTATTTAAAGACATTTAAGCAACATTTGCTTCGCCTAGACATAGGAAAGTAATAGTTCATAAGGCAAAAGTTGTGGGTTCTTTATTATACAGGGGTGAATTTATTTAGAACCTAGACATAGGAATCTTGTAACGAAACCCTGACGTTAGTGACTAAAAGGTGTCATACCCCAATTTTGTCCGGCTTAGGTCAAAACCCTAATTTTCCACAAAAAATAAATAAATTGAAGAGTGAAGAGCATCATGCATTGCATTTTGGGTCCTAGAAGTCATTCCAAGGTTCTTGAAATCATTTTTAGGGTTGAAATGCACTTTTTGGGCAAATTAGGGGTTTAGGGTCAAAAAGGGTATTTTGGTCATTTCACAGAAAAAAATGGTTTTCCATCACAAATCACTGGACAATTGTCAGGGGAATTATTTGAGGAAGAATGTGCTTAATTTATTTTTATGCGCATGAATGTCAATTATTTGCATAAAAATTCAAATTTAAAGGAGAGGGCAAAATGGGAATTTCCTTCAAGGTGAGGTATCAAATCAATTTTGGGGATGGTGATATCATGGAATTTTGGGCCCAATCATTGATTCCTAAGATATGGCCCAAAAATATGGGACACATTTTCAATAGGTGCACCTAGTAAGCAACAATGACATAATTACCCCTAGACCTAAAACAACTCTATAAATACCCTCTCATTTTCACACCTAAGGATCTTTTGCCTCTCATTTTTCTCACACACACAACTCACCCCTCTCCTCCCCCTCTCCAAAACCGTAGCCCTCTTCTCCTCTCCCTCACTTCATCTTGTTTTTTTTTCTTTCATCTCCAATCAACCTTTTGCTCATTCCCTCCTACACTAAACCTAGCACACAACTCTCTCCTCTCCTTCCCTCTCCTTGGCCGTCAGCTCCCTCCTCCTCCTCCATCCATCTTTTTGTTTTCCTCCACCCAAACACCATCAATCCATCTCCTTTCCATTCCTCTCTCACATACTACCTCCATCCTTCACTAAAACTAAAGAATCATCATCACTTGGGTATCTTCTTCATTTGTGTTATTGCTCTCCTTTTCTTCATAATCTAGCTTGGTCTAAGGTATACTCTAAAAACCATAGCATTATCTCCAACATTTTTGCATCAAAAAACACACTTTTTCTTTCCTTCATTTCGCATACTCTCATAAAAATGTGATTTGCTAGTTGTTGTTGGTGAGAGAAGCATTAAACACTATGGACAAGCACTTAGGGAGGCTTGGGTGTTTAAGGTTCCTCTCACCCTTGAATAAATTGATTCATGTTGTTTTGTGTTGATTTTATATCTTGTTGAGAAATAAAATTGTTGTTTCATGTGTTATTTAGTTCGCATATTATGTTAGAATTGGCTTTAATGAGATTTTGTTGTTCTTTGTTTGATGATGTTTAATCTTGTTGTTAGTATTTTATTTTAGTGTTAAATGTTGATGATAGGCAAGTTGATTCTCACTAGTGCCTAGTGCACTTTTCCCAAAGTGAGAGGATTTCTCTATGTGATTCAACCTAGTTTTTGTGTTTATTTAAATCTTGTTTTAGTTTGCTTATTGTTAGTTGTTGATGATAGGCAAGTTGATTCTCACTAGTGCCTAGTGCACTTTTCTCAAAGTGAGAGGATTGCTCTATGTGATTCAACCTAGTTTTTGTGTTTGTTTAAATCCTTTTTTAGTTTGCCTATTGTTAGTTGATGATGATAGGCAAGTTGATTCTCACTAGTGCCTAGTGCACTTTTCTCAAAGTGAGAGGATTGCTCTATGTGATTCAACCTAGTTTTTGTGTTTATTTAAATCTTGTTTTAGGTTGCTTATTGTGATTTGTTGATGATAGGCAAGTTGATTCTCACTAGTGCCTAGTGCACTTTTTTCAAAGTGAGAGGATTGCTTTATGTGATTCAACCTAGTTTTTGTGTTTATTTAAATCTTGTTTAGTTTACTTATTGTTAGTTGTTGATGATAGGCAAGTTGATTCTCACTAGTGCCTAGTGCACTTTTCTCAAAGTGAGAGGATTGCTCTATGTGATTCAACTTGGTTTTAGTGTTTACTTACTTGCTCTTGTATTCTAGTTTTATTATTGTCCATTGTTGATGATAATCATATGATTCCCACTTATGCCTAGTGCATCATGTTTTAAAGTGGTGAAGATGATTTTAGATGATTCAACCTTCCCCTTTTAATTTCTTAGTGAATAACAAATGAGATTGTATGTTTAGGGTTTAGGGTTTGTGAGGTATTGCAAAGGATAGGCTTACCTTAGCCTTGATGCAATTCCTCTTTGTTCATGTTATTAAGAAATCGTTGCTCACATGTCATTAGTTTAATTAAGATCATTCTTTGCCAATGATCATACTTGAGGCTACTCTTTTGAATTCATTTGTGCCTACAACTTCCTTGTCTACTCTCATGCAGTATCATCAATACTTAGATATGTCCATTCCTTACATTGCATCTTCCACTAGATGTGCATTTAGATTCCCTTGCGTTTTGTAGAAATGTTTGAGTATGGTCCTCGCCTAGCATCTTCCATTAGATGTGCATTTAGGTTCAATCTTGCCTACTCTTGCATTTTTGCTTAATGCCCAATTCAAGTTCCTTCTTTGCCTATTTTTGTGTTGTGGTCTAATATGTGTAGTCTAGGCTAATATTTGCTCAAGAATTCAAATGAGATTAGTTGCAAGTTATGTCCATGTTGTTGCTTGCCTAAGGATTTGATTTCAATGATTGTGCCATGCTTGAATCTCCAAATCTTCTTGCATTCATTGTTTTCTTTTCTAAATAGCTTAGCATGAAAATGGTGACTAGTTACAATAGCCCATAACCTTTGTTAGTTTGATTTCAAAAGATATTTTCCTAAGCATCAAAAGTTATGGCAAGTTGTTAGTGATGACCACGCATAACCTTTGTTAGTTTGGTCATCATGAAGGCTTTCATTTTTCAAAAGAGATTTTTACATGCATTTAAGTGAGTTTTTAGTAATGATCACCCATAACCTTTGTTAGTTTGATCATTATGAATGCCCTTCACTTTTCAAAATCAAAGCAAAAAGACTTTCACTTTCAAGGCTCATTAGAACTGCGTCGCTTTGATTCCCATTTGGGATACGTAGGAGTGAGCCACGTTCTTGTCAAGCGCAACAAATAAAAATCCTTTTCGCAACCATAAACATTAGTATTTTTCATAACAAAAAGAATCATTTTTAAACCCATTGTTGCTAGTGGCTAATCAGAACCTTTGTTCGTCTAGCCATTGGTGGCAATGTCTTTTTCCAAAGAACAATAAGTGATGGTCACCCATAACTTTGGTTAGTTTGATCATTCGTGCCAATTAATCTCTTTCGAAAACCATTTTCAAAAGATCAAATAAAAAATGAGTCGCTACTAACGATCAATCAGAACCTTTGTTCGTCTGACTAGTGGCGGTGACTCCCATTTTTCAAGAGTACTTAGTGGTGATTACCCATAACCTTTGTTAGTTTAATCATTCGCTGAATACTCGTCCTATTTCGAAAACTCACTAAAAAGATAAAAAACAAAAACCTTTTCATGACAACCAAAAACTACGTAGCTTTGAATTCTCCATCGCACCAGGAGATACGTAGAAGCGAGAGGCCAACTCTCGTTAAGCGCCAAAAATAAAAATTTTCATTAAGTTTTCCCATTAATCTTCAAGCAAGAAATAAATAGGCCAATCTAGGTATTTTTCAAATCAAACGTTAAAACCACACACTTAGTTAGAGGTTGCCTTTCGGTAGAAAGGACGCGTGCGGTGCTAATACCTTCCTCACACGTAATCTACCCCCGAACCTATATCTCTAGTTTTCAAAAGACCATCCGCCTTGTTCAAAAGACCTTTTTTCAATGTTTTGGTCTTAAAATTAAAATATTGGTGGCGGCTTCAAAATTTTTCCACGTTGTACATTGAGAAGCCCAAACCAGATTTTTCGGGGTGCAACAAAAGACACACAATCATATGCTACAGCGCTTAACGTTATGGCGTCTGATGTTATAACGCTGTGCTTTCAACTACTCTCATTTTGAGTTTCTACTCATCATCTATCTTTACTTGCTTACTTTCATTTATGTTAATCACAATACTTGTTGATAACTTGTTATTGTTATTTGTGATACTCACTAGCTAAATTACTAATTTAAAAATACTAATTTAAACTCAACAATCCTCGTGGGAACAATCTTTACTTATCATTGTATTACTTGTTGCGATTGTGTATACTTGCACATCACCTTTTCGCACAACACACAACATCACTTTAGTATTATTAATCTTGCAATGGTTCAGGAAGTCAATGAGTTCTTCCTCAGCTTTGGGGTAAACCACTTGAATTTTCTCGTTATACTGGCATTCAGTAACCACTTCGACATCAACCTTCTGGTTCTCAGTGGTTTCTTTAGCACCATTGTTTGCAGTAGTGTCTTCCATAGCTTAAACCATATGAATTTCGACTGGCTCAGCATACATTGCCTCAACTACTGGCAGAGGGTCAGTGTCAATCTTCATTGGAGGCTTCGACTTGTCTCCAAATTGCAACCTACCTTCATTCAAGGCCTTTTGGACCAAATCCCTGAAAAGAACACATTGTGATGTATTATGCCCTAAATTTTTTTGATATTTGCAATAACCTCTTTTCTTTTGTTGCTCTGTTGGTGGTATTTCAGGCCCTTAGGCACTATTATTTGACGATTAGCAACTAAAAGATCAAAATTTGATCACACTTAGTGACATCAAAGGTATAAGTTTTTGCAACGAATCTATCATTTTTAGGTTCGACGGGATTTTTCCCATCTGAAGGTTTTAACAATTTACAAGTATAAGGAGGTCCTGGTTTAATTCAGCAACATTAACCTCCTCTTCGACATCTTCATATGAGATATCAAATTCTTGGTTACTGTCATTTGTTTCGACATATGCAACCTTTTATTTTTTGTTAAACCTAGTGGTTCTATCTTTTTCAGCTTTTAGCCGTTCGACTTGTCGAACTCTATCAGCCAACTGGGCCATCACTACAAAAAAACAGGCAATTAGCGAGGGACATTAGCAAGGGAACATAGGTCCCTCGTGTAACACCCCTTTTCTACCCCTCAATTTTTTCACGTCATTATCAGAGTAATTTCCTTTTCAAAAGTATTAATTTAATTGGTAGAAAAGAAATGCTACCTCGTCATATAAACTCATCTCATCAATTGCACTCATTAAAGTTTGTGCAAAGAAACCACGTCTTAAAAGTACATGTCATAAATCGGTCATCACAAATGAATAAAATAGTAACCTCACTAAGCCTCTCAAAACACATCTCATAGTATCAACATAGTCATTAAACAGCTTAACTAATAACTAATAAATGTCAACCACGCCCCTAGGTGCTACGGTATCGAGAAGCGACACAAAACAGACTCCCCGACGACTAACAAGAAGGCGGCTAGACCTTCACTCGCGGTTACTGCGCTGTTGCCACCATAGAGCAACATTCCAAGCGAAAGGGTGAGAATTTCAATAAAACATAATCGGATACATAATAGGGAAATGAGAGCGGGCAATCACGTAGCATCATCAACATCACCAATTCACGGTCACACAACAACAGCTCCAATCACAACAAAGACAATTCACACGGTCACACACACAACAAAGCTCCAATCACAACAAAGACAATTCACACTTATAATGATGTATGAAAATGCAACCCACACGCGGGCATATGCATGATGGTACCATATCATCTTTAAAAACCACTCAAGGCATATCTTCATCATAGAAGAAAAACCACTCAAGGCATAACATCATCAATATTAGTCATAGTATGCACATGCCATGAGACTCTATAACACATGTGCAACTCAATCAACACTCACTCGGAGTACTCATCATCATCATCATAAAAGAAATAACCACTCAAGGCATGTCATCATAAAAGAAATAACCACTCAAGGCATGTCATCATAAAAGAAGTAACCACTCAAGGCATGTCATCATAAAACACTCGTAGAGTGTATTCTTCGCAATTCATCACAGTCACACAACAGCATTATTAATACTATACTCATAGAGTATATTCTTCACAAAACATCACAAGTCATATCACAACATCATAATCACTCATAGAGTGAACTCATCACCTTTCACACAAATCATACTACAACACCATCCTAATTACACTCATAGGGAACATTTACCGCAACTCACAAAACCAATACACACCAACATCATTTAAAATATATATACTTTTCTCTCGTTATCTTTTGGTTTAGTGTGTTATAAAATAGTGAACCGATTGACTATGGGATTACTCGGAATCGATACGATACTACTTGCAAGAGGCATTGGCCACATTTGCAAGGCTCTCGATGATGCCTTTGTAAATACACCGGTGAAAGAAATTACGCCTTAGTGGTAAACCACGGTCTAGCCATAGTCAAGGAGTACACTAGTAGTATAACCTCTTCAAAGAATTCAATCATAAAATGAACTCGAGAAAATTCGGTTCTTGACCAAAGACAAAACTAGAAAAATAAAGGACTTTTTGAGGCGCGAATCGGTAACAAACAAAGCGAAATTTTTCGAGCCAAAAACAATGATAAAAACAAAGAAGATTTTAATACAAAATCGCACCTCATTGTTTTGTAAAACAAAGAACATATTAATTAAGAAAACAAAGACCTCTATTCTTGAAAAACAAAGAACTTTGATTCATAAAAACAAAGATCAATTTAGTAACAAAAATAGCCACTTATATTTTTGAAAAACAGCACTATATATTCATAAAAACAGCATCATTTTAGTGACAAAAACAGCAACTTATATTTTTGAAAAAAGCGCACTATATATTCGTAAAAAACAAAGATCAATTTGAGTAACTAAAAGCGACAACTTATATTTTTGAAAAACACAAAGAACCCTTTTCTATTTTTTTTTTTTTTTTTTTTTGTAAACAACCAAAAACAAAGAACTTTAATTTGTGAAAACAACACACATCTATAATAAAAAAATTACAAAGAGCCCCAAGACTCAATTTACCAAAACACGCTTTACTTCACATCTCAATTTCATCTCAAATTACTCCATTTACACGCTCTCATCACCATATATTTAAATTCGATTTTAACCCCATAAAATCACCCACACATACGCAATTTATATTAAAACACATGACAACATCAACAATCATCAAGCAACATCAAGAAACTCCACAAAACACATCCCATACGCAATTCATACTAAATCACATACTCAATTATACTCAATCATAGATAATCACATGACAACATCAACAAATCATCAAACAACATCAAGAAACCCCACTACACCCATCATATACCCAATTATGCTAAATGAAACGCTCACCCTTACCTCGAATTTGTATGTTCGGAATTAACGGCGACGAGTCACGTACAAAACTCAAAGAACACAACGAACGCAGCGTCTCCTCCTCCTTGAAATCGCAGCCACTCACTCTCCTGAAGGAAACTTGCGAAATCCCCCTTCCTTTCCTCTTCTTAGTGCAGCGCTCCTTTTCTCTCTTTCTCACTCTCTCCAAATTCTGATTTCTTTCTCTCTCGAAATTGAAGAACTAGGAAGAACTCCAAGCAACCATTAAGGACCACCAAAAGAAATAAGCTTTCCCTCTTTCTCCATGAGCCCACGCCATCTCCTCTTTTTCTCTCATTCCCTCTTTTCTTTTCATCCTCTCCAATCATCCCACGCCACCTCTTCTCCTTTTCTTCTTATTCTCCTTCTTTTCTATTACCCCTTTGACTTTCTTCTTTATCTCTTTTCCTCTCTCCTTCTTCACTCACGTAAGTTTCACTTCTTCTCCCCTCACTCTCACTTTTCTTTCTTTCTTCTTTCTGTATCTACCCAGCGCCGATCCCCTCCTTCCTTCATTCCCTTTTTTTTTTATTTCAATTCTCTTAACCCTAATCCACTTAATTTGGCCTTTGGGCCATAATACCTACACCTCCCTTTTTATTTATGCACTTCCTAATACAATAAAACCCCCAAATTAATTAAACACCTCCTCCATTTAATTAACTCCACCACTCCCCAATTACTTAAATAAATATTTGCAAGCCTTAAATAACTTAATTAAATAAATAATTAAATGAATAATTAAATAAATAATTAAATTATTTCGGGGCGTTACAATTCTCCCCCACTTAGAATATTTTCGTCCTCGAAAATCTACGCCAAACTCATGATAACAATGCCAAATCTTCTCGCCATCTCTAACCATCCTTATCATATAACATAAAATAACTTTAAGATATTCCACTCGTGTACTATACATAACTTCAAAATCAAGCATTTTTCACAACATCACATATTGAGAACCTATACATATATGTATTAATTAGCATGAAGTCAAGTATGAGCGCACCACTTAATCAATCAAATTAAAACTAGCACATTTATCCACAATTGATAATACCATGAGTCATTGTCGCCTCTTTCATTGGAGATGAGTTATTGGGGTGATCAGTCCCTCCTACTCATACAACCAATTAATTAAGGTCACAAAACTACAATCCTTCCAATTTACCCATACCACACTAAAAGGCTTTTAACGCGGTCTAGAGTGCGAAGGCGTCGTCCGTCACGACTTTCACTCTTCTCATCATCGTTAAAACTCTTTTATTTCCACATATCTAAACAATTAGCAACACAACTTCGTATCACATCAACTAATTAGTTAAAAGGAACAAGCAAACACATCAAACTCCACAAGTTCAACTAGTCATGTATAACCACATACTTTGTAAGTACAAAATCAATTCATCAATCAGATCATTAGACTATTCTTATGACCATACACAATAAGTTTATGAACAAATCATTTTCATTGTCCTAGTACACTAAGCAAATCGTCAATCAATCATAATTATACCTAACCACG
Source organism: Oxytropis ochrocephala (assembly GCA_020916435.1). Taxonomy (NCBI): domain Eukaryota; kingdom Viridiplantae; phylum Streptophyta; class Magnoliopsida; order Fabales; family Fabaceae; genus Oxytropis; species Oxytropis ochrocephala. The sequence continues at coordinate 70,404,686 of CM037090.1, forward strand.
TTATCATCAAAACATGCATTTGCCCTACTTATTATAAAGAACTCGTCACTTATGTTTATTTCATTGCTCCTACAATGGTTCTCACATAATACATAACATGTAACACATAAACGCCAAATTGGGGTCACCGGGTACCCCAACTAAAAATTTCCCCTAGAGGTCAAACAATGAGGCATCTTAACACAAGCATCAAGATTAGTCTACAAGGCACCAAGCATACAACATCAACATGTAATCAAGAACATGCTACAGTAAAGTCCATACTATGCTTCCCCCAATTCATATAGTTAAAGTAATGACGCTAAATTAACCACATAACAAGTTCATGCTAGACGAAAATTCAACTTAGCCATCTAAGCAAATACGTATGAGAACATACGACAACAAGGATAATATTCATTTATTGGAAATAAATTTAACACTCACATTAATACCCCACCATAAAAAAATCGTTTCTCAAAGGTTCACAAGCATCCTCAACAACCACTTCGTTTTTAGATCACGTAACCACAACGTTTAAATATCAAGGTTCAAAACGTTTTGCTAATCTTCAAAAACTCGAGTGCAGAAAATTCTGTAACTATGCGCCTTCTTTGGCGAATTAATTAAAATAGTAAACGACCTCGGATTTTAGCAAATAAATACTTGTTGGAAAGCTCTATGAATGTAGTTTCTACCCAAAATTTTTATTTTTCAAAATAAGTAGCCAATTGGTACAGTTTTTCAAAACACTACACGGAGGTACCAAACTTGGACAGAATTTCTTACTCAATTTTCAACCAAATTATCTTTCTCATTTCTTAATGAAAATTTATGAAACCAGTGCCTACCTTGCAGAGAATTAAGTCTACTTTCCAAAGAAACAAGAATCATTCAAAACGGAGTTCATTTGATGACACAAAACCTCCAAAAACCGAACCCACTCACAGTTTGATTTCAAAACTTTGACCTAACTTGAAACAATCATAACTTGAGCTACAAAACTCCAAATTGAACGAAACCAGCGGCAAAACGACCCGGCGGTAAATATATTTTCAAAACAATCAACCACATAATTTTTGAATCAACCAAACGATACCAGTTTTAGAAAAACTGAAACAGTGTCCGAAATGTGCAAAACCGTAAACAATTAAAATTCTTCATGTCCAATCACCAAACAATAATTTTCAAACAACACTCAATTCAACAACTCATATCATTTAAACAACACTTGGGCATTCAATCAACATAAGGCTATTTGGTTAAATACCTATGTGTAACACTTGGACTACTACCCAATCAAACCATCAAGACCCCCACATTCACCCAATCACCAAAATACCAATTCCAACATCAACATAAACATTTGGTCACATTGACCCAACAACAAGAACAACAACTTTAATATATTTAGACACACGACAACGACAACAAAATCATGGACCAAATCCAAGCCAAACAACAGTCACATAATCAAACATAATTAGTTACTATGGAGCAACTATAAACTTGCTACCGAAACAACATGCCAAGTAAGCAAAGGTCACATGAGCACAACAGTCACACAGTTGACATATCATTTAATGTGATGCCTCTACCTCAAAATACTTATAAGTGGAAGTGCGAAAATGAGGAAAAATTGTTTTTCACAATCAACAATTTATTTTTGGAAATGATTTTCGCAAGTGAAAAGTGTCATCAGCTCTTCAAATCATATAATTAATTTTTTTTTTTATTTATAAGAACATCAAATCCCAGAGAGGCAAAATATTTCTTTTGATATGATAACTAAGATGACCTGAAATACAATATTGAAAATTCACCCCATCCCCGAAAATATTTTCCTTCGGTTTCAAAAGAGGTTACTAATGCATCTTTCAAAACCAAGCATTTTCCAAACCAAAGAGAGAAAACAAAACAAAGGACACAGAGTTCACACATTGAAAACACAATACAAGACACATTATCGTGCAGGTATCTCCCCACTTATTCACTTACCATCGTGAGTACTCTCGTTTGTCCTCCACCGCAGGAACATCACTTACTACACAAACAATGGTTAGAACTAACAGACAACACTCTATTTGTCAACCGACACCACGACGACTCGACGACTTGGCCTGACGCATCGAATCGCTCGATACCACTAATGTAACACCCTTTTCTACCCCTCAATTTTTTCACGCCATTATCGTAGTAATTTCCTTTTCAAAAGTATTAATTTAATTGGTAGAAAAGAAATGCTACCTCGTCATATAAACTCATCTCATCAATTGCACTCATTAAAGTTTGTGCAAAAAACCACGCCTTAAAAGTACATGTCATAAATCACCATCACAATGGAATAAAATAGTAACCTCACTAAGCCTCTCAAAACACATCTCATAGTATCAACATAGTCATTAAACAGCTTAACTAATAACTAATAAATGTCAACCACGCCCCTAGGTGCTACAGGTATCGAGAGCGACACAAAATGAGACTCCCGACAACGGCTAAGAAGGCAACTAGACCTTCACTCGCGATTTACTGCAGCGTTGCCACCATAGAGCAACATTCCAAGCGTAAGGGTGAGAATTTCAATAAAACATAATCGATACATAATAGGGAAATGAGAGCAGGCAATCACGTAGCATCATCAACATCACCAATTCACGGTCACACAACAACAGGCTCCAATCACAACAAAGACAATTCACACTCACACACAACAACGGGCTCCAATCACAACAAAGACAATTCACACTTATAATGATGTATGAAAATGCAACCCACACGCGGGCATATGCATGATGGTACCATATCATCTTTAAAAACCACTCAAGGCATATCTTCATCATAGAAGAAAAACCACTCAAGGCATAACATCATCAATATTAGTCATAGTATGCACATGCCATGAGACTCTATAACACATGTGCAACTCAATCAACACTCACTCGAGTACTCATCATCATCATCATAAAAGAAATAACCACTCAAGGCATGTCATCATAAAAGAAATAACCACTCAAGGCATGTCATCATAAAAGAAGTAACCACTCAAGGCATGTCATCATAAAACACTCGTAGAGTGTATTCTTCGCAATTCATCACAAATCACACAACAAAGATTATTAATACTATACTCATAGAGTATATTCTTCACAAAACATCACAAGTCATATCACAACATCATAATCACTCATAGAGTGAACTCATCACCTTTCACACAAATCATACTACAACACCATCCTAATTACACTCATAGGGAACATTTACATAACTCGTCAAAACCAATACACACCAACATCATTTAAAATATATATACTTTTCTCATTATCTTTTGGTTTAGTGTGTTATAAAATAGTGAACCGATTGACTATGGGATTACTCGGGTAACTGATACTACTTGCAAGAGGCATTGGCCACATTTGCAAGGCTCTCAGTGATGCCTTTGTAAATACACCAGTGAAAGAAATTCTGGCCTTAGTGGTAAACCACAGTCTAGCCATAGTCAAGGAGTACACTAGTAGTATAACCTCTTACAGCAATTCAATCATAAAATGAACTCAGAAAATTCGGTTCTTGACCAGCACAAAACTAGAGAAAACAGTGACTTTTTGAGGCGCGTAGAATTAACCAAACAAAGCAGAATTTTTCGAGCCAAAAACAGCAGTAAAACAGTAAGATTTTAATACAAAAACTGCACCTCATTGTTTTGTAAAACAGCAACATATTAATTAAGAAAACAGCAGCCTCTATTCTTGAAAAACAGCAACTTTGATTCATAAAAACAGCATCAATTTAGTAACAAAAATAGCCACTTATATTTTTGAAAAACAGCACTATATATTCATAAAAACAGCATCATTTTAGTGACAAAAACAGCAACTTATATTTTTGAAAAAACTGCACTATATATTCGTAAAACAGCATCAATTTGAGTAACGAAACAGCAACTTATATTTTTGAAAAACACAGCAACCCTTTCTATTTTTTTTTGTAAACAACCAAACAGCAACTTTAATTTGTGAAAACAGCACACATCTATAATAAAAAAATTACAAAGACCCCAAGACTCAATTTACTAAAACACGCTTTACTTCACATTTCAATTTCATCTCAAATTACTCCATTTACACGCTCTCATCACTATATATTTAAATTCGATTTTAACCCCATAAAATCACCCGTCACATACGCAATTTATATTAAAACACATGACAACATCAACAATCATCAAGCAACATCAAGAAACTCCACAAAACACATCCCATACGCAATTCATACTAAATCACATACTCAATTATACTCAATCATAGATAATCACATGACAACATCAACAAATCATCAAACAACATCAAGAAACCCCACTACACCCATCATATACCCAATTATGCTAAATGAAACGCTCACCCTTACCTCGAATTTGTATGTTCCGAATTAACGGCGACGGAGTCACGTACAAAACTCAAAGAACACAACGAACGGCCGCCTCCTCCTCCTTGAAATCGCAGCCACTCACTCTCCCGAAGGAAACTTGCGAAATCCCCTTCCTTTCCTCTTCTTAGTGCAAAGCGCTCCTTTTCTCTCTTTCTCACTCTCTCCAAATTCTGATTTCTTTCTCTCTCGAAATTGAAGAACTAGGAAGAACTCCAAGCAACCATTAAGGACCACCAAAAGAAATAAGCTTTCCGTCTTTCTCCATGAGCCCACGCCATCTCCTCTTTTTCTCTCATTCCTCTTTTCTTTTCATCCTCTCCAATCATCCCACGCCACCTCTTCTCCTTTTCTTCTTATTCTCCTTCTTTTCTATTACCCCTTTGACTTTCTTCTTTATCTCTCTTCCTCTCTCCTTCTTCACTCACGTAAGTTTCACTTCTTCTCCCCTCACTCTCACTTTTCTTTCTTTCTTCTTTCTCAGTATCTACCCAAATACCGATCCTCCTTCCTTCATTCCCTTTTTTTTTTTTTATTTCAATTCTCTTAACCCTAACCCACTTAATTTGGCCTTTGGGCCATAATACCTACACCTCCCTTTTTATTTATGCACTTCCTAATACAATAAAACCCCCAAATTAATTAAACACCTCCTCCATTTAATTAACTCCACCACTCCCCAATTACTTAAATAAATATTTGCAAGCCTTAAATAACTTAATTAAATAAATAATTAAATGAATAATTAAATAAATAATTAAATTATTTCGGGGCGTTACACCTTGCAAAACTAGGAATTAGCGACAAAATTAGCTAGAGAAAAGAGGCCCTCGCAAACCTGACAATTAGCGACAAAAATTATCCAATTAGCGACAGAAAATCAATCGCTAAAGGCAAGGCGCCAATTTCAAACTGAACTGCACGAAATTCAAAGCAATTAGCGACGGAATTGGCTAGGTCCCTCGCAAATGTTTTGACCGTTGGCAGGCTTTGGGAAGCGCGCGGATTAGCGACAGAAATTCGGTTGCTAAATCCGTCGCTAAATGGCATAAATGTTTGACCGAAAGCTTTCCCTCACTCTTCTCTCATTCTTTCATTCTTCTCTCTCACCTCACACCACCCAAACCTAAACCCTCTTCTATCATTTTCACCACCACCACCCACGCCCCCCACTGGAGCTCCTCTTCATCTCCTCTCTCTCTCTCTCTCTCCTTTAACTCTTCTTCTCTCCACCTTCTTTCACCACACCACCAAAACCTAAACCCTCTTCTCTCATTTCCACCACCACCACCCACGAAACCACCACCACCACCACCACCAAAGCCCCTATTTATCTCCTCTCTCTCTCTCTTACCATTTCTCATTCCTCTCTTACTCTCTACACCTTCATCCACCACCACTACCGCCATCGGAGCTCCACTTCCCTCTTCTTGTAAGTTTTGATTTTTAAATTTTTTATGATACTGTTTTAATTTTAATTTTTTATTGAATTTGTTTTAATTTATTTTTTCCTTGAAATTGAAATTGGTTAGGATTAAATTTTGGTGTTTGAAGTTTTGCAACCGCACCGGAGTGCGCACCGTCACCGAACCACCGCACCGGACGTCAATCTCATAGAGATTTGTTTTTAAAATAAATTTGTTGTTATATATTAGAATTGAGTATTGTTGTGAATTGTGAGTTATAATTAAGTATTAGGATTAACTGTTGTTGTGAAATGTGAGTTGAATTGGGTGTGAAATGTGAGTTAAAATTTGTTGTTGTTGTTGTTAAAATTTACTTGTTTTAAAGATTGTAGGATTGAGTGTGAGATGTGAGTTAAAATTGAGTGAATGTTGTTTGGGAAACTATATTGTTAAATATGATTGTTGTTAGTAATTGAAAATTGTGTATGTTGTTAATTGTGTTAAGTTGTTGAAACTGAAATTGAAAAATGTATGTTTTTAGAGCAAAACTTAAATAGAGATATTAATTGAAAAGTGTTATTGAAAAGTGTATTATTTTAGAGTTGTTAATTGAAAAGTGTTAAATGTTTTTTGGATGAACACTAGGTTAGATGACTGTGTGTTGTTGATGGAAAAGGGTGAGGTGTTGTCCCTCACCCCCATATTTTGCTCGAAATCATCTCCATTGAGATATTTTGTTCCTCTTTTTTCATAGAAATGGATTCAGGAGGAGGCTCTGACCCACCGAGAAAAGATAAAGGGAAGGCAAAAGGGTCTCCCAAGAGGAGGCGTAATCGTAGTAGAACTAATGAGGTGGTACTTAATATTGGAAATATGAGGTCGAATACATTTGTTGGTCCGCCCCAGACTACCACCGCGGATGCCCCACCAACCCAGTCTCCATCGGGCCCCAATTGGTTTCATATTCCCTCACATGGACATATGCCACCTCCTGGGTATATAGCTGGGCATATGCCACCTCCTGGGTATACAGCTCCATATACAGCTGGACTCTTCCCCCCACCACCTCTGTGGTATACAGCTGGGCATATGCCACCTGAGCATATAGGCACATGTCTGAGCATATGTCATCTGGGCATATAGGCCCATCGACTGAACATATAGGTACATCGACTGGATTATCTATGCCCACACCGGAGGATGATCATGTTGGTGGTGATGGTGCTAATGAGTCGGGAGTGGAGGTGGTTGATGACGAGGAAGTGCAGGTGGTTTATATCAACAACTAGAAGCTCTATATCATTTATCCATATGGTAACACGTAAGTATTATATTGTTTGGATTTTTTTAATTTAAGTTCATTATGCAACAACTTATATATATATATATATATGATTGTTTGATATATTTTTTCATTATGCAGGCTTGTTTCGTCGAAGACAGCTTCATCATCACATATGTGATCCAGAAGAAATATTTTCAAACTGACCATAAAAAGTGGAGTAAAGTTAGTAGTAAAGAGAAGGAAGAGCTGTTGAATTTTTTTAGGGTAAGTGTCAATTATGACATTATGTACCTATATATATTGTTAGTTTTAATTTAATGCTTGGTAATGTTTAATATTATTACTAATACATACTTTCATTATGCTTAATACAGAACAAAGTGACATGGTATGAAGAGCATGATGAGGAAGTTAAAAGATGTTTTTTTCTGAGGTTCGGTATGCAATTGTCGGATATGCTGTATAAGTTGAGGCGTGCAGATTTGAGGCCTCCTTACATGGGTGAAAATGTTTGGAATGCCTTCAAGGCACATTGGGAAACAGAGAAGTTCAAGCTTAATTCTAAAAAGGCGAAGCAGAATAGAAACTCAGAAAAGGGTGGCTCGCTTAACTGTGTTGGGTGCATAAGCCAGGCTCAACATGCTATTCGATTGGTAAATTATTTTAAATATCCGTGTGTTTTTTACATTAGTTAATTAGTTAGCAAGTGTTGAAAATGTGTTTCATTTTACAGAGTAAGAAGTTGGGATGGCCTATCACTGCTGCTGAGCTGCACAGGGCCACCCATGTAAGGAAGGGTACTCAAGGTCAATATGTTGAGGAGCGCGAGAGGGTTATTCAGGTAAATACACAACTTGATTTGTATTATATATACATATGTTGCTTTGTTAAAATGAATGGAGCACTAATTATGCTATGTTTTGTGGTTATACAAAACGGAGGCACATTCTCAAGAGATGGGTCCGGCGACTCAGGGGACCTGGAACTCTGAATCACCTGGTGAACTTACTCCTGAGTTGATAACTCTGTCGAATGCACACTGAGAAAGTAGCGGGTTGGAACAAAGGTCGCCTGTATGGTGTTGCACCCCGAAAAATCCGGTTTGGGATTCTCAATGTACAACGTGGAAAAATTTTGAAGCCGCCACCAATATTTTAATTTTAAGACGAAAACATTGAAAAAACGTCTTTTTATACAAGGCGGGTGGTCTTTTCAAAACAGAGATGTAGGTTCGGGGTCGGTTAGGTATGGGGAAGGTATTAGCACCCCACACCTCCTTTCTACCGAAAAGGAACCATTAATTTGATGTGTGGTTTCGACAAGGTTTGATTTGAAACAATTGTTCTACTTCTTTTCGTATTCTTTTTATTTGAGAAAAATGTTTTGTAAGCGGAGGAAAGAAATATTCTTTTTAGAATTTTTGAAAAGCGCGCTTGACGGGACGTGGCCCGCTCCTACGTATCTCCCGGTGCGATGGAGAATTCAAAGCTTACGTAGTTCTCCTGAGTCGAGAAGTTTTGGTATGTTGGTGTTTTTTATTTTAGGGTTTCTCGGGTCTGAACTGTACAGTCCACTAACACTAAAACATAGACATTCCCGCCTGTACAGGCGACGTGGCCCCTACTTATCGAAAAGTGGTTTGAATTATTTGAAAAATTTGTTGTGAGGTTGGTTGTTTTTATTTGAGCAAGTATCTCAGGCTCGCACGAACTGTACAGCTCGCTAACCCTAAGATGCTAACCAACCCGGATGTACACCCGACTTGATTCCTTACTCATTTTTGAAATAGGGTTTAAATTGGTAGTTGCTTGTTTTATTTCTCATAAGTATCCCAAGATGTTTGAGTTGTACAACTCCGATCTTAGGACGCTAGTCAACATCGGCCGTACGTCCGACTTGACTCCTTATGAGTTTTTTTTTTAGAAAAAAAACGGGTTTATTACTTTATTTACTTGTGAAAGGAAAAGAAGTTAATTTGGTGAGATTTTAGGAAAAGAGTAGGACATTTCAATCAATTCCAAATCCACAACCATTCAAACACATTTGCCATTTCAATTTACCATGAACATGTCAATTATTAGTTAAGACTAAACATGCCAATATGAATCAAGTGTTTAATTGTCAAAGATGCAAAGTAGAGTTCTCAAGAGTAATTGTGTGTGTGAGAGAGAGTGTGCAAACCCTAATGACCCTATGCTACAACATGCATGTAGGCTTACATCTTCATTAGGAAATCATGCAAGTGGAAATGGTGGCACACAATCAAGTTAAGACATCTAATTGGCATCAATAGCAAGTGAACAATTGACCATAGGCATAGAGTGGTCTTAATTAAACAATGAACATAGAAGAATGATTATTTGATTAAACAAGCTAAGGCATCAAGGTCGAAATGGACCCATCCTTTGCAACCATCCATGTGGACAAAGAGAATTGCATCAAGACTTGGATAAGTCTATCCTTTGCTCAAACCTTAAACTTTAAGCCCAAAACCTCATTTTTAATTATTCAAGAATACAAATGAAAGGCGTTGAATCAAATAAATGAACATTAAATAAAGTTGAATCATATCTTGCAATCCTCTCACTTAAATCATGGTGCTCTAAGCACAAGTGAGAATCAAGTTGCAAAATCATCAACAAACAAACAACTAAGAAGATTAAACAAGAAAAACTCATAAACAAGGTTGAATCATATCTTGCAATCTTCTCACTTAAATCATGGTGCTCTAAGCACAAGTGAGAATCAAGTTGCAAAATCATCAACAAACAATAACTAAAAGATTAAACAAGAAAAACTCATAAACAATGTTGAATCATATCTTGCAATCTTCTCACTTAAATCATGGTGCTCTAAGCACAAGTGAGAATCAAGTTGCAAAATCATCAACAAACAATAACTAAAAGATTAAACAAGAAAAACTCATAAACAAGGTTGAATCATATCTTGCAATCTTCTCACTTAGATCATGGTGCTCTAAGCACAAGTGAGAATCAAGTTGCAAAATCATCAACAAACAACAACTAAAAAGATTAAACAAGAAAAACTCATAAACAAGGTTGAATCATATCTTGCAATCTTCTCACTTAAATCATGGTGCTCTAAGCACAAGTGAGAATCAAGTTGCAAAATCATCAACAAACAACAACTAAAAGATTAAACAAGAAAAACTCATAAACAAGGTTGAATCATATCTTGCAATCTTCTCACTTAAATCATGGTGCTCTAAGCACAAGTGAGAATCAAGTTGCAAAATCATCAACAAACAACAACTAAAAAGATTAAACAAGAAAAACTCATAAACAAGGTTGAATCATATCTTGCAATCTTCTCACTTAAATCATGGTGCTCTAAGCACAAGTGAGAATCAAGTTGCAAAATCATCAACAATCAACAACTAAAAAGATTAAACATCATCAAGTAAAAAAAAGAACAATAAGATAAATTAAAACCCAAAAAATGCGAACTAAATAGGAAGTAAAAACACATGTGTATTCCATTAAAATGCCAAGATCAACACAAAATAACAACAAACTAAATTATTCAAGGGTGAGATGCTAACTCTCACCCCAACAACAACAACAAACTACATTTTAAAGATGAAAATGATGAGTATGCAAAAATGATGAAGAGAATATGAGTTTTGATGCAAAATATTGTAAATGATACAAGGGTCTTAGAGATTCACCTTGGACCCAAGCTAGTAGGAGTAGGAAATGAAGAATAAGTAACCAAATCAACTAGAAACTCTCACTTGATGATGAAAATGTGAAATAAAAGGTGAAAGGAGGAAGATTTATAGAGGAGGAGTGGATTTGAGGTGATTTGGTGGTGGGGTGAAGGAAACAAAAGAATGGAGGGAGGAGGAGGAAAAGGGTGTTCGGCCAAGGAGGGAGAGGAGGAGAGGAGAGTGGTGTGCTAGGTTTTGTGTAGGAGAGAATGAGCAAAAGGTTGGGAAAGAGTGAATATGTGAGGTATTTATAGAGTGGGAGTGAGCTTAGAGGTAAAATAGTAATCAAACCAATTAAATCAATCAATATTCAGCTGAATATTAATAAATAAAATTAATTTGAATTTGGTCACCAAGTTAGGGGGTATATTGGTCATTGATCTTGAGAGGTGCACTAGGATTAGACTTTAAATTTGAATGGAGGGTGGAGATTCATCATCACATGGATTGAGGGTGTTGAAGAAACACAAAAAATGAGGGTGAAAGGAGAGGGGGGAATTCGGCCAGCTGTGGGAGAGGGGGGAAAAATGCAAGTTGTCATTGTACTTTTTGTTCCCCACTACCTTTGTAATTATCCTTTCTTTTTCTTGATTATTCTTTTCTAGATAATTCCTTTTGATTATTTCATGAAGATATTTTCTATTTTGGGCCTATCCTAGGAATCAATCATTGGGCTCTAAATTCTATGATATCACCATTCCCAAAATTGATTTGATACCTCACCTTGAGGGAAATTCCCATTTTACCCTTTCTTTTAAATTTGAATTTTTATGCAAATAATTAACATTCATGCGCATAAAATAAGATAATTAAGCACATTCTTCCTCAAATAATTCATTGATGATTGCTCAGTGATTTGGGACGAAAAACCGTTTTTATTGTGAAATGACCAAAATGCCCTTTCACCCTAAAAACCCTAGTTCTTTGCCCAAAGCACATTTTCACTTCAAAAATGACTTTTCACCATAGGAATGACCTCTAATACCTTGAAATGCATGTTAAATGGCTCAAATCTGAGAAATTATCCCTTTTTGCGAAATGACTAAAATACCCTTTTGTCTTTGAAAAACCCTAGTTTGTCCAAAAGTGCATTCCAACTCCAAAAATGATTTTAGAAGCTTTGAAATGACTTTTAGAACCCTAAATGCAATGCATGATGCTCTTTTCTCTTCTATTTATTTATTTTTGGGGAAAATTAGGGTTTTGACCTAAGCCGGACAAAATTGGGGTATGACATATGGTACGGGGCCCTTGGCTCCATTAATGACCCCGTCTGTGTTGGACCAATGAGCTCCTAGAAGAGGAAGACCATTTCCTACTCAATCAGTTCGGAGAGAGAGCGGTTTAGGAAGATGGAGAAGGAGTGCATGCATGCTACACGCCAGGAAGGCTGCGAGAGAGTGAGATGCAAAAGCAGGAGTGGCAGCAAATGATGGAGATGCAAAAGCAGGAGTGGCAGCAAAAGATGGAGAATGACATGAAGAGAGTGATGGAGCTTCTTCAGTCTAAGGAGAGCATGTCTCAGCCTGCGCAGTAACTTGGGGAGTCTGACTCATCTGAGTATCGAATTTTAGAGGAGTCTGAGGAGTCTGATGACGGGTCCTTTTAGTACTGTTTGTATTATAAGTCTTACATTTGAGTATTTGAGTATTTTGTTATGACATTTCAGTATTTTGTGTTGTACTGACATTTGATTTTATGCTGTGTTGATTCGGATTCTGACATTTTAGTATTTTATCCTGACCGAACATTTTAGAAATGTTTGATTTATAATGATTTAGATATTTGAAATTTTATTATTTATTAATAAATTATAATAAGCAGAGTTAATAGCAGGTTTTAAAAAAAAAATTGGACTTTAGTGAGGGAATTAGTGAGGGAATTAGCGAGGGACGTGCAGACACGTGGCAGTCACGCATGGGACTTGCAATCATGGCAGTTAGCGACAAAATATATGTCCCTCGCTAATTCCCTCGCTAATTTGCACTGGAATTGGCTGTGGGTAATTAGCGACGGAACACTATTTCTCTCGCTAATTGCCATTAGCGAGGAGGTAATTAGCGACCGAACTGGTCCCTCGCTAATTCCCTCGCTAATGGCAAGTAGCGACGGAATTGGGTCTTTTAGCCACTGATATTTCCCTCTCTAAACCCAATGTTTTTTTGTAGTGCATATCTCTTAAGCAGCGTGTCTAACTTCTTCATTATAGAGTAATCTAGGCTACCAGCAGCAATTTCGACTAACTCATGCGCTCAGGCACTTGAGTAAAGCATCTTTCCTTGAGTAGTCTAAATCTATTGAGATAATCATCAATTGACTCAGCCACTTTGCGTCGAACACTGGCCAACTCCTTAAGGCTAATTTTCGACTGTCCCATGTAAAACTGCTCATGAAATGCTTCTCCAATTACCCCCAGTTAAATATAGAATGTGGGGGAGTGTGGTAAACCATGTGAAAGCATTCTTTGTTAGAGAATTTGGGAAGTATTTTAATCTCAAGTTCTGATTATGGGCTAAGTCCCCTGCCTCAGTTAAATAACAGGCAACGTGTTCGACAGTAGATTCGCTATCTGATTAACAATATTGTTAAGAAACCAGTTCTCACTCTTCTTAGCTTAAAGTCACATTGTACATTAGGGTTATACTGTTTCAGGTAGTTTTTAAAAGGGTAACATTTCCAACCCCTCCCCCCCCCCCCACACCCCCACCCCGCCATTCCTTATGACACTTATTGACTTCATAACATAAACATACCTTAATTTTTTTGAAAACCATGTACCAGTACCCGCACCCAATTTTGGTACCGTACCCGTATCTATGCAACTTAGTCATACAATTTTTCCAAGACAATATCTGAGATGATAAGCTACACAATCCTATGTATATTCATGCTAAGATCAATTCTTTATTGTAAACAAATTTAGATTCTAATATTGTACTTTTCAATAGATGCATCACATGAACTCTTTTGGGGTCTATGTTGTTATTACCGTATACTCCCTTTGGACTCATATATAAGCAACCAGTGTCGGCTCTTTACAAGTGTTCCCTGTGCAACAGCACAGAGCCCTAACCCAAAATATTTTTTTATAGTGCCTCCCAAAAAGTAATCACCCCAGCTCACATTACCTTTCATTTTTTGCCCCCCATTTTTTTCATTGAAATTAGCTTGGCGTATTTGGTTCCATTTGCTGTAGCACATGATTGGAATTCCTCTCAAACCGTTCATAGTAGGTGGGGGAAGCACGTGTCAATGATGTTTGTAACACCTCAATAATTTAATTAAATAATTGATTAAATCATTTGAAGTGTTGCACTAAATTTAATTACATTGAGTTATAATGTGGTAATTATTTTATTGTGCTAGGGAGTGGTGGAAAGCTTATTGGAAGGGGGTGTAAAAGGGCCCAAACCGGTTTGAGCCCAAAATATAAATAAACCAGGGTTAGTTGCATCAGAAGGAAAAGAAAAGAAAAACAACAGAAGAGAAAAAACATAGGGTTTGCGCTGTGGGAGTAGAGAGGAAGGAGAAGAGAGAAAATTTCTCAAGGTTGCTCAAGGTAAGGGTTTTTGGTCCTTTCTTTCTCAATTTTTTCCCCTTTTCCTGTTGTAGTGATTTTCAATCACTCATTGTTTGTTATTGTGGTTCGCAAGTTGCTCAAGAAGGAGCACCATCGTTGATTTCGAAGGAGAGGAAGGGAAAGCTTGCGATTTGGGTGATTTTTGGCGTTAGTGGAGTCCTACGATTTAATTTAAGGTAAGGGTGAGCGTTTCATCTAACATAATGGGGTATATGATGGATTTTGTTGGGTTTTGGTGTTGTATGATATATTGTTGATGTATTCACGTGATTAAATTTATGGAATGATGAATTGAGTTTCGAATTGGGTGAGTTGATGAAGTTAAAAATCGATTCCCATGGTTTTGTTGATTAAAGTGTTGCTGTTGGCCTTGTTTAATTAGGCGTGGTTGCTTTGTTTTTTTGGATATAGTCTTTGTTTTGTGAAAATACAAGGTCTTTGTTTTGATGAATTAAAATCGTTGCTGTTTGCTTGTGTTAAATTGTGTGTTGTTGCTAGTTTTAATTGAATATAGTTGCTGTTTTTCAAGGATATAAGGTGTTGTTTTTGGTTGTTAAATGGTTGCTGTTTTGTTAACAAATAATGGATGTTTTCATGAAAATATATAGTGCAGATTTTTATCAATGAATATAGTTGCTGTTTTCATGAAAATATATAGTGCAGATTTTTATAAAGATTTTTATAAATGAATATAGTTGTTGTTTTCATGAAAATATATAGTGCAGATTTTTATAAATGAATATAGTTGCTGTTTTCATGAAAATATATAGTGCAGATTTTTATAAATGAATATAGTTGCTGTTTTCGTGAAAATATATAGCGCAAATTTTTATCAATGAATATAGTTGCTGTTTTCATGAAAATATATAGTGCAGATTTTTATAAATGAATATAGTTGCTGTTTTCGTGAAAATATATAGTGCAGATTTTTATCAATGAATATAGTTGCTGTTTTCATGAAAAAATATAGTGCAGATTTTTATAAATGAATATAGTTGCTGATTTCTGAAAATATATAGTGCAGATTTTTATAAATGAATATAGTTCTTTGTTTTGTGAAAAACATATAGTGCGATTTTTTAAACATGAGTTCTTTGTTTTGGTCAATAAAATTGGTCTTTGTTTTGCGAAACCGTAGTGTAGTTTTTCAAAATATAAGTGGTCGTTTTGTTACTAAATTGATCTTTGTTTTCTCAAATAGTGTTCTTTGGGCGAGGATCGAATTTTACGAGTTTATTTTATGATTGAATTCTTTGTAGAGGTTATACTACTAGTGAACTCCTTGACTATGGCTAGACCGTGGTTTACCACTAAGGCGAAATTTCTTTCATCGTGTATTTACAAAGGCATCACCGAGAGCCTTGCAAATGTGGCCAATGCCTCTTGCGAGTAGTACCAGATTACGAGTAATCCCATAGTCAATCGGTTTACTATTTTATAACCTGAAAACTAAAAGATAAGTGATCGATGATGATGTGTTATTTAATGATTGTGATGTGAATGATTTAATGCACTCTACGAGTGTTTTATGATGATGTGTTGTTTAATGAGTGTGATGTGAATGATTTGAGTACACTCTACGAGTGTTTTATGATGACATACCTTGAGTGGTTATTTATTTTATGATGATGATGGCAAGTACCCCAGTGGGTGTTGGTTGAATTGCACATGTGTTATAGGATTTCATGGCATGTGCATACTATGACTTATATTGATGATGTTATGCCTTGAGTGGTTCTCTTCTATAATGAAGATATGCCTTGAGTGGTTTTAAAGATGATATGGTACCATCATGCATATGCCCGCGTGTGGGTTGCATCTTCATACATAAACATAATTGTGAGTGGTCTTTGTTGTGATTTGAAATGGTGTTGTGTAATTATGATGTGGTGATGATACCTTGTGATTGTCCCTTCTTATTACTCTATTGTGTATCCGATTATGTTCCTTTGAAATTCTCACCCTTACGCTTGGAATGTTGCTCCATTGTGCAGCAACGCTGCAGTACCACAGTGAAGGACTTGCTTTGCCTTATTCTTTAGTTTTGGGAAGTATTGTTGTGTCGCTCTCACGTCTCAGTAACACCTAGGGGTGTGGAGTTGGATAATTTATTAGTAGTTGTATGCTGAATTTTTATTTGTTATATTGAGGCGTGTTTGAGGGTATTTGGTGAGTGGGTGTTTAGTAGTATTTGCGATTGTGTTTTATGAGAATGGGATTTTCCACAACATGATGTTTGATTGCACAAATTGAAGAGTGCATTATTTGATGAGTTTTAATGAAGTGTAGCATTTCTTTTCTATCAAATAACGAAATTTTATTTTTAAGAAAAGGAATTACTCGATAAATGACACATAATATAAGGGTAGAAAAGGGGGTGTTACATTAGTGGTATCGAGCGATTCGGTCTGTCCGTACGGTGGTTGAGTCATCAAGTTGAGTAACATTTGAGCTTTGTTACTCGTTTACGATTTTTGTTTTCTGTTGCGCGATACTAGAATGGCGGGGCGGAACGATCTTCGCTTCTTGCCGCCTTGCGAGCTATTGCGGGGTTGTGGGTAATGCTACGGGTGATGGAACGCGTGAGTCCGCCACGTTCGGCGTGAGAACCCTCCTACTTTTGAAGGCGGGTATAATCGATGGTGCCCTTGAGTGGCTAAGTGAGATGGAGCGGATATTCCGTGTCATGGAGTGCACCGATGCTCAGAAGGTTCGCTATGGCACACATATGTTGAAGAAAGAGGCTTATGATTGGTGGAGAACAACTAGTCGGGGTTGACGATCGCCAATGAGGCGATCACGTGGGCGATGTTGAGAGGGAGTTCGGGAGGAAATACTATCCTAAGATGTCCGTGGAAAGAAAGAGGTGGAGTTTTTGAGACTTGAGCAAGGTAGCATGGTATGAATCGAGTATCTTTGCAAAATTTCTTTGAATCTTGTCCAAGTTTTATCCACACTATGATGGAGAGGGGGCTGAGTTCTCCAAGTGCATCAAGTTTGAGAACGGGTTGCGTGCTGATATTAAGAGAGCCATAGGGTATCAGCAGATCCGAGTATTTCCGTTGTTGGTTAATAGTGCCAGAATCTTTGAAGAGGACAATAATGCTTTCTCTAGAGCTATGAAGGAAAAGCAAAAGATTTTTTCGGGTCGGGGAAAGCCATATGAGGTGCATGCTGGTAAGGGCAAAGGGAAGTCTGTTGGTAAATTTGTTGGTGGGTCTAAGCGAAGTGGGGGAGATGCTGCAGCCAGTGTTACTTGTTACACGTGTGGAAAGGCAGGCCATAAGAGTCCGGTTGTCCAAATAATGAGAAAAAGAGATGTTACAGGTGTGGAAAAGAGGGACACATGGCTTCCAACTGTGATAGGAAGGAGGTGTTGTGCTTCAATTGTGGGGAGAGTGGTCACATCGGTACACATTGTCCAAAGCCAAAGAAAGAGAAGTCCACTGGGAGAGTCTTTGCCTTTGGCGAGTTCGAGAGGGACCCAATGCGATGAAAGGTACATGCTTCATCTATGGTACACCTTTAATTGCTATTGTTGACACGGGTGCTACGCACTCTTTTATTGCTTCTAATTGTGCTGAAAAGTTGAAATTAGTGTTATGCATTATGGAGAGAGGGATGGTTATCGACACTCCACGGCTAAAGTCCGGTAACTACTTCTCGATGTGTGCTAGGTGTCCTCTGTCGGTCTTGGCGAGAGATTTTCTCAGTTGATCCGATTTGTTTGCCTTTGGGTGGGTTAGACGTGATTACGGGCATGGGTCGTTAGTAGATAACCATGTGCACATCAACCGTCCTAGTAAGTTCATTAGTTTTCTTCTTCCCGAGGAGGAAGGGGTGCGCTTTCTTTGTCTGGCGAGCAATTGCGCGGGGTAATGAAAGAGGGTGGTCGGTTGTTTGCTTTGATGGCGTCCCATGTCCGCCTGAGAACCAAGTGTGGTTGATGGGTTGCGGTGGTGTGTGAGTTCCACGAAGTGTTTCTGATGAGATTCCTAGTGTGCCCCCGAGAGAGAAGTTGAGTTCGGGATTGAGCTTGTGCACAGTACTAGGCACGTGTGCATGGCACCGCACGGATGTCGGCTTACGAGTTATCTCAATTGAAGAAGCGATTAGAAGAGCTTCTTGAGAAGAAATTTGTGAGGCCTAGTGTGTCACCATGGGGAACTCGATTTTGTTAGTAAAGAAGAAGGATGGGAGTATGCGTCAGGCGTGGACTACGAGACAGAATGAATAAAGTGACTATCAAGAATAAGTATCCTCTCCCGAGGATAGATGATCCGATGGATCACCGGTGGGTGCTAAAGTGTTTAGCAAGATTGACTTGAGGTCCGGTATCACCAGTTAAGGTGAAGGATGAGGATATCCGTAAGACAAAGATTCGTGAGAACAAGGTATGGGCATTATGAGTACTCTGTAATGCCGTTTGGTGTCACAAATGCACGGGGTGTTTATGGAGTACATGAACCGAATTTTCCATAGCTATCTCGGATCGGTTTGTGGTGGTCTTCATTGATGATATTTTGGTGTACTCAAAATCGAGGAAGAGCATGCGAGCACTTGAGGTTGGTGCTAGAGGTCTCTGAAAGAGAGGAAGTTGTATGCGAAGTTGTCAAAGTGTGAGTTACGTTTGCATGAGGTGAGCTTCTTGGGTCATATTATTTCGCGATGGTATAGGCCGTGGATCCAAACCAAGGTTGATGCAGTGTTGCAGTGGGAGAGCCCAAAGTCTGTGACTGAAATCAGGAGCTTCTTGGGGTTGGCTGGTTACTACAGGAGGTTTATTGAGGGGTTCTCTAAGCTAGCCCTCCCGTTGACCCGATTGACTGTAAGGGAAGAGCTTTTTGTGTGGGGCGCCAAGTGTGAAGAGAGCTTCCAAGAGCTGAAAAAGAGGTTGACAACATCTCCAGTGCTAGTGTTGCCTGTGCCAGACCAGCCTTTTGTGGTGTACTGTGATGCTTCCAAGATGGGGTTGGGAGGTGTATTGATGCAGGATGGGAAGGTAGTTGCTTATGCGTCCGAGCGATTGAGGATACATGAGAGGAACTATCCTACTCACGATTTGGAACTAGCTGCTATTGTGTTTGTGTTGAAGATTTGGAGGCACTACCTCTATGGTACTAGATTTGAAGTGTTCAGTGATCACAAGAGTCTGAAGTACTTGTTTGACCAGAAGGAGCTGAATATGAGACAGAGGCGTTGGTTAGAAAGCCGCCAAGGACTATGATTTCGGCTTGAACTATCACCCCAAGCAAAGCTAATGTCGTGGGCGATGCTTTGAGTCGGAAAACCTTGCATATGTCAGCTATGATGGTGAGGGAGTTGGAGTTGATTGAGCAATTCCGCGACTTGAGTCTGGTTTGTGAGGTGACACCCCAGAGTGTCAGATTGGGTATGCTGAGGATTGGGAATGACTTCTTGGTTAGTATCGAGACGCCCGAAAGTTAGATGTGAAGTTGGTAGATTTGTTGGTTCTTTGGTGAGCAAGTCGTTGATGGGGATTACGAGTTGGATTCTCGGGGTGTGTTGAGGTTCGAGACGCAATTTGTGTTCGGATGATCTTTGAGTTAAAGAAGATGATACTTGAGGAGAGCCATAGGAGTAAGTTGAGCATTCATCCAAAGTGCTACTAAGATGTACCATGATCTCAAGAAACTATTTTGGTGGCCTCGGTATGAAGAGGGATGTTGCGCGATTTGTATATGCATGTTTGACTTGCCGTAAGTCAAAGATTGAGCACCGTGGCCGGCGGGGTTGATGCAACCTTTGGAGATTCCGAATGGAAGTGGGGACAACATTTCCATGGATTTTGTGGACCCAGGGTTGCCAAATCATCGTGAGAGGTCCGACACCCTTTGGGTGATTGTGGATAGGTTGACCAAGTCTCGCTCACTTTATTCCTATCAACATCACCTTTCCTGTGCCAAAGTTGGCTAGGATTTACATTCAGGTGATTGTGAAGCTTCATGGGGTTCCGAAGAGTATTGTGTCGGATAGAGACCCGCGGTTTACATCAGAGTTTTGGGGAAGCTTACAGGAGGCTTTGGGGTCCAAGCTGAGGTTGAGCTCAGCTTATCATCCTCGGGATCGATGGTCGACAGAGAGAGAACCATCCAGTCTCTGGAGGATCTTCTGAGAGCTTGTGTGCTGGAGCAGGGAGGTGCGTGGGATACACACCTTCCACTGATTGAGTTCACTTATAATAACAGCTATCACTCGAGCATTGGGATGGCTCCTTTTGAGGCGCTGTATGGGCGGAGGTGCAGAACTCCTTTGTGTTGGCATGAGTCCGGTGAGAGTGTTGTTCTTGGACCGGAGTTGGTTAGGGAGACGCATCGAGAAGGTGAAAATGATCGAGAGAGATGATGAAAGAGTCCCGCCGCCGGCGTAAAAGTTATCATGATAAGAGGAGGAAGGATTTGGAGTTTCAGTGGTGAGCATGTGTTCTTGAGGGTCACGCCTATGATCGTGTTGGGCGTGCTCAAGGCAAAGAAGTTGACTCCAAGGTTTATTGGACCGTACCAGATCACTGAGAGGGTTGGAAAGGTTGCTTATAGGGTGGCCTTGCCACCCAATCTTTCGAACTTGCACGATGTTTTTCACGTGTCACAGCTTCGGAAGTATATTCCAGACCCGTCTCATGTGATTCACATGGATGATGTGGAGGTACGTGAAAACCTCACCGTGGAGACTATGCCGGTGAGGATTGATGATAGAGAAGTGAAGGTGTTGAGAGGAAAGACATTGCCTTGGTCAAGGTAGTGTGGCTGGGAGAGTCTTTGGTGAGAGTATGACTTGGGAGCTAGAGAGCGGGGATGAGGAGTCCTATCCGTAACTATTTGACTTCAGTATGAATTTCGAGGACGAAATTTCCTAAGTGGGGAGAGTTGTAACACCTCAATAATTTAATTAAATAATTGATTAAATCATTTGAAGTGTTGCACTAAATTTAATTACATTGAGTTATAATGTGGTAATTATTTTATTGTGCTAGGGAGTGGTGGAAGCGCTGGAAGGGGGGTGTAAAAAGGGCCCAAACCGTTTGAGCCCAAAATATAAATAAACCAGGGTTAGTTGCATCAGAAGGAAAAGAAAAGAAAAACAACAGAAGAGAAAAAACATAGGGTTTGCTTGTGTGGGAGTAGAGAGGAAGGAGAAGAGAGAAAATTTCTCAAGGTTGCTCAAGGTAAGGGTTTTTGGTCCTTTCTTTCTCAATTTTTTCCCCTTTTCCTGTTGTAGTGATTTTCAATCACTCATTGTTTGTTATTGTGGTTCGCAAGTTGCTCAAGAAGGAGCACCATCGTTGATTTCGAAGGAGAGGAAGGGAAAGCTTGCGATTTGGGTGATTTTTGGCGTTAGTGGAGTCCTACGATTTAAT
Source organism: Oxytropis ochrocephala (assembly GCA_020916435.1). Taxonomy (NCBI): domain Eukaryota; kingdom Viridiplantae; phylum Streptophyta; class Magnoliopsida; order Fabales; family Fabaceae; genus Oxytropis; species Oxytropis ochrocephala. The sequence goes on from CM037090.1 coordinate 70,426,466, forward strand.
TTAAGGTAAGGGTGAGCGTTTCATCTAACATAATGGGGTATATGATGGATTTTGTTGGGTTTTGGTGTTGTATGATATATTGTTGATGTATTCACGTGATTAAATTTATGGAATGATGAATTGAGTTTCGAATTGGGTGAGTTGATGAAGTTAAAAATCGATTCCCATGGTTTTGTTGATTAAAGTGTTGCTGTTGGCCTTGTTTAATTAGGCGTGGTTGCTGTTTTTTTGGATATAGTGCTGTTTTGTGAAAATACAAGGTGTTGTTTTGATGAATTAAAATCGTTGCTGTTTGCTTGTGTTAAATTGTGTGTTGTTGCTAGTTTTAATTGAATATAGTTGCTGTTTTTCAAGGATATAAGGTGTTGTTTTTGGTTGTTAAATGGTTGCTGTTTTGTTAACAAATAATGGATGTTTTCATGAAAATATATAGTGCAGATTTTTATCAATGAATATAGTTGCTGTTTTCATGAAAATATATAGTGCAGATTTTTATAAATGAATATAGTTGCTGTTTTCATGAAAATATATAGTGCAGATTTTTATAAATGAATATAGTTGTTGTTTTCATGAAAATATATAGTGCAGATTTTTATAAATGAATATAGTTGCTGTTTTCATGAAAATATATAGTGCAGATTTTTATAAATGAATATAGTTGCTGTTTTCGTGAAAATATATAGCGCAGATTTTTATCAATGAATATAGTTGCTGTTTTCATGAAAATATATAGTGCAGATTTTTATAAATGAATATAGTTGCTGTTTTCGTGAAAATATATAGTGCAGATTTTTATCAATGAATATAGTTGCTGTTTTCATGAAAAAATATAGTGCAGATTTTTATAAATGAATATAGTTGCTGATTTCATGAAAATATATAGTGCAGATTTTTATAAATGAATATAATTGCTGTTTTGTGAAAAACATATAGTGCAGTTTTTTTTAAACATGAGTTGCTGTTTTGGTCAATAAAATTGGTGCTGTTTTGCGAAACCGTAGTGTAGTTTTTCAAAAATATAAGTGGCTGTTTTGTTACTAAATTGATACTGTTTTCTCAAATAGTGTTGCTGGACGAGGATCGAATTTTCTGAGTTTATTTTATGATTGAATTGCTGTAAGAGGTTATACTACTAATGAACTCCTTGACTATGGCTAGACTGTGGTTTACCACTAAGGCCAGAATTTCTTTCACTGGTGTATTTACAAAGGCATCACTGAGAGCCTTGCAAATGTGGCCAATGCCTCTTGCGAGTAGTACCAGTTACCTGAGTAATCCCATAGTCAATCAGTTTACTATTTATAACCCACAAAACTAAAAGATAAGTGATCGATGATGATGTGTTATTTAATGATTGTGATGTGAATGACGAATGCACTCTACGAGTGTTTTATGATGATGTGTTGTTTAATGAGTGTGATGTGAATGACGAGTACACTCTACGAGTGTTTTATGATGACATACCTTGAGTGGTTATTTATTTTATGATGATGATGGCAAGTACCCCGAGTGGGTGTTGGTTGAATTGCACATGTGTTATAGGATTTCATGGCATGTGCATACTATGACTTATATTGATGATGTTATGCCTTGAGTGGTTCTCTTCTATAATGAAGATATGCCTTGAGTGGTTTTTAAAGATGATATGGTACCATCATGCATATGCCCGCGTGTGGGTTGCATCTTCATACATAAACATAATTGTGAGTGGTGCTGTTGTGATTTGAGCTGGTGTTGTGTAATTATGATGTGGTGATGATACCTTGTGATTGTCCCTTCTTATTACTCTATTGTGTATCTGATTATGTTCCTTTGAAATTCTCACCCCTTCTGCTTGGAATGTTGCTCCATTGTGGCAACGCTGCAGGTACCCACGAGTGAAGGACTTGCTGCCTTATTCTTTAGTTTTGGGAGGTATTGTTGTGTCGCTCTCTGATACTGTAACACCTAGGGGGCGTGGAGTTGGATAATTTATTTGTAGTTGTATGCTGAATTTTTATTTGTTATATTGAGACGTGTTTGAGGGTATTTGGTGAGTGGGTGTTTAGGCCGCTGCGATTGTGTTTTATGAGAATGGGATTTTCCACAACATGATGTTTGATTGCACAAATTGAAGAGTGCATTATTTGATGAGTTTTAATGAAGTGTAGCATTTCTTTTCTATCAAATAACGAAATTTTATTTTTAAGAAAAAGGAATTACTCTGATAAATGACACATAATATAAGGGTAGAAAAGGGGTGTTACAATGTTGAGCTAAATGATGATTAATATCATTACCTCAATTATCGAAAAAATGTTATTTACAATTTAAATACTAAAATTTGAGTTTTATTTAGTAAAAATATAATTAGGGCCCCACTTTTAATATTTGCACAGTGTCTTTGTATTGTTTGGGACGACCAGTATGTATTAATAACTTTTAGATTCATGAAAAAGTGATATATCCTGACTATATGTAAGTCCAAACATCAATTTTTTTTGACGAATCTAAAAAGTTGTTTGTTGCTTATTTGTGAGTCCGGAGGGAGCACTGGTTTTTGTAGTGGTGCTCTGCACTACTTGTGTCTGTCCCACCTTGTTTAGATAATAGTATATCTTTGATATTAGAAAATGAAAACACAATGACAAATTGACAATAGCTATTGTATTGAAATAATTTGTTCACTTTTCCTTATGTCAACTTATTTAGTCGTGGATAATATTGCAAATTGTAAGAAAGTTTGACTTTCATTCATACGACTCGTGGCTGATGCAAAATGCAATATAAGATTCAAATCAGAATTATCATTATTGATATGTTGGCGCAGACATTTGCAAACTGTGAATTATGACGTCGACAAAATTCAAGTGCCGTTTTTTAGGTGTTAGTTTTTATAATTTTCTGATTACTTAATTCCATACATATGAGACCGCCCGGGAGGTGTTCCATGTTCATGGCAATGAGTTGGCATTGGTTCGTGGTCTCATAGGTCGGGCTTGGCAGGTGCGACTTGAGCATGTCTACAGGGAAGCAAATTTTTGTGCATATTTTTTCGCGAAGTTGGGTATGAATGCATCTCTTGAGCAGATCCAGGTGCTCGCTCCACCAGCTGGTTTAGTGCATCTTCTTCAGGCTGATGTGCAGAGGCTCTCAGTTGTGAAGCCTTAGTTTTGTTTTTGTTTTGCATATTTCTCTTTTTTAATAAAAAAAAAATTCATACATAAATTATGTTTCAAAACTACTATCTACTATCTATCTATATCATTAACCTACTACCAAAATATCAATCTTACCCATTTCTCAACAAAACAATTTTAGGATATTTATATAATTTTACTTTTTCACTTTTTTAAACTTTTTCACTCTCACCTATATTTTTCAAACTTTTTTTTTCTCTCTCTCTCTCTCACACTTTTTTCAAACTTTTTCACTTTTTCACTCTCTCTCTTTCTTTCTTCCTCTAATTCTATCTCATTTTTCTATTTTCACAATATATATTCTTTAATTTCATCTACATTTCACCTTCCTTTTTAATATTCCATTTTTCCTTATCAATAATATCTATTTTTTTGACGCATCAATAATATCTATTTAGTCTTTATGGGAAATATTACGATTTAGAAAATTTGAAACTTTAATTCAATTTTGTTTTCTAATCTCTATGGAAAATATTACATATTGCTGGTAAATGTTCACGGGGTAATGTTCAGTAACTAAATTACAATATGAAATTTTTTGTTTATCTACTTTAAATTAATCTTTATTTTCACAGGATAATATTCGGACTAATTAAATTATGTCTAAGTCTGTTAATAAAAATAACAAGACAACACCCATGCGTATGCACGGGTATACTGCTAGTATAATATAAATACAAAAAAATATGTTTCCAATATAATATAAATAGAATTCTTTTAATGAAAAACACCATTGGTATTACGTTTATTTCTTGTATTGCTGGTGCCTTTAATTAGAATTAAACATGTTCGGTACTTGGACTTCTGACACGGTCTGAGGTCTGTGGTACTTGCTTTAAGAGGTCTAGGAAAGAGAGGTAGGAGTCTTCAAGGAGAGAGTGCAGAGCTTGAAGGTTGAAGTCCATACTCGGTCAGTCCGAGATAGCTTGAAGATCCACGTCGGGTGGGGGGTACCTGCAAGACACTCTGACGCTTAAGTCATTATGAGACCGAGATAAGAAAAAGGGGGAGAATAGAGAAGAATCAGAGGGAGAAGGTTACAAGCAGAAGCTCGAAATGTAGAGTGTCGAGAATTACCGTGATAGGAGGGTCGCAACTCTATTTATAGAGGAAGAAGACGTACCCGGAGCGTCGGATACAGACAGGAGATCTTGGCCGTTGTAAACGGGAGTCCGCTGCGGAGCGCACATTGGGTCGTGCTTTGGCGTGGAGTTGGGCCTGGCCCTGCTTCTCAAGGGAATTTGGCCCAGGCCGGAACAGTGGACCCCCAAGTCGAGGATGAACGTTGAGGTCGGCCTCGGCTTTTGTTCGCTGCAGTTGGTGAGGGAGCCATGATGACAATGCCACGTGTTGACTGTTGAGTGGAGCGACATTGACGTGACATTTGGGCGTCTCAAGGTGACACTTCGCAGGTCTGTTGCAGCTTTGTCGAGAAGAATTGATGGCCCATGCTGAGGAGAGGCGTTGTTTCGCCTTCTTTTCAGTTAAGGGGATATAAGGTTGAGTGGCGCACTCATTTTCCACCAAGGTCTGCAGGAAACACGACAAACTAAGGCCGGACAAACCTGTCTCTTATTTTGAGAAGTATATGAATCCGCCCGAGGAAGAGAAATGGAGGTTGACATTGGTGCTCGGGGTCCCTGTGTGTAGTTATCACAAGCACCTCGGGTATTTCTTCTACGGAGCGCCGTTGGAGGCGATGAACGTCGGTCTTCCACTGATTTCCTTCCAGCAGCAAGATCTGAGATATTTAAGAGCGACCCCGTCGCAGCTGTTGCCGAATTATTGGGGATTCATGCGAGGGTTTGAGCTTACTATGTAGTACCTTGGGAGAAAACCTACTTCCCGAGTCTTCTTTACTCTATTCAGCATTACACGCAAGGCAGAGCCTGGGTCAGATGGGACTAGGCAAGGTCACATCAGATTCCGAAGTAAGGGCGAACGTTCGTACTTCTTGTCGCCCAATGATTCAAATAAAAACTTCAAGCCAGTTTTCTTCTTTGTCCAAGCTACGAATGGAGCGGCCAAGAGATCTATTGCCGAATTCAACAATGGAAACTTGGTCAAGTCACACTTCCCACTTAGTTGGAGTCGAGCTCATCACTTCACCTGTAGTGAAATTGCGATTGAGAACACATATTACGCAGTAAAACCCAACACGCTAAGAGGAGACGACGTGGAGTCGTTTAAATTGATTAATCAGTGGGGGAAGAGATTGGCCAAGAGAGGTCTAAAACTCCACTGTGGTTCCATGTTTGACGAGTTGGGCAAGTCCGATGCCAAGTTCAAAGAATACTTTGATAACTGTATTTCCCTTAATTTTATGATTTCTTTTTTATGTTAGCTCTTTATAAAGATGATGCCGAGTCTAACGCTGATTTGTCCTTCTGCAGGTAACATGGAAAGGCTAGATGCTTTGATCGCCAGCAGCACGGTTGACACAACCATCAAGATCCAGAAGTCGGCCGACAAAAAAGTTGCCCCTACCAGCTCGAGAAAGGGGGGAGAGTCAGCCTCTCGATTTGACGTCGGGAACCAGTCTCTGAAGCGTAAAGGCAAGAACCCCAGTTCTGGCAAAGGCTCCAAGTCGGGCTCTATCAAAAGGGAAAAGTCCAAGGAGCAGGAGAAATCCGGCTCTGAGAAACTGAAGCGTGTCCGAGACGCTATACAGGAACTTAATGCGGAAGGCGGGGGCGACAATCCAAGAGATGCAAAGATGCAAAAGTTGTCAGAACAAAAAATAAAGAGCAGATTCCCGAGCTTACCGAGGCTGATTTCGATGCGCTGGCCAAGATCGCCAAGTTTGGGGCAGAGGATTTTAAGAGAATGAAGACTTTTGCTGAGGAGAATTCCCCTGCCAAGCTCCGACGTACATTCACCGAAACTCAAACTTATAACCGTGCAATTGAGGTCCAGTTAGCCTAGACAACCGAAGCCTTGAAATTTTACCGGGGTTATTGGTATGTAGAACCTTCTAAAGAGAACCGCAAGCTGAAGGAGAAATCTAAAGAAAACGCCGAGTTGAAGAAGAAGCTTTCTGAAGCACACGAGAAGGTGAAGAAGCAAAAAGAAAAAGTAGACAACCTATCTTCAGTAGCAGACGAGTTAAAGCTCGCCAAGGAAGATCTAGAGCGAGTCAAGAAGGAAAGTGAGGACGCCGAAGTCAAAGCATTGACCCGGATTGGGGAGCTTGAGAAAGAGAACCAGTAGCTGAATGACAACGTTGTTGCAATGGCCGTGTTCGGCTTCAAGCAGTGTCTAAGCCAAGCTCTGGTTCTTGAACCCAACATCCAAAGTGAATACATGTAGCTGGCATATAAAGTGGTTGATGGCAAGATCGTCAGCAAAGACAGTGCCGTCTACCCTCCTCCCGAAATGGCCGGGAAGAAGAGGTTGATAATGTCGGCGATACCACTCCTAATGTTGTAGCTGATGTTGGGACCGGAGCTGAAGACACCCCTGCCAAGGATGTTAATGGCGAGATGGGGGAGACTGATGGCCGAACCCTCTTGTAATTTCCTCTTTTTGTTTTGAACAGTTTGGTTTTAAAGTTGGCTCCGGGCATGTCCGGGGCCAGTTCATGCTTGTATGTACAATGGGCATTGTCCCTTTTCTCCAGTACTAATTTTCTGCATTTTGTTTACATCTTTCTGTCAAATATAAATATGCATGTTTAGTTAAGTATGCTTTACCCGTTATGTGTGTCGACGTAGTGCATAGATAACCGGGGCAACAGAGAGAGAGTGAGGTCGTACAAAACCTTTAGCAATCCGAGGTCAGTGGCACCTAAAGAGGGTGCGTGACTTGAGAGAATTCGCACAAGTGTTCAAACTTGTGGATTAGAGCCGAGGCGGTGAGTAGGTGAGTGCCGAGGTGGCAGATTTCTTGAGCCGAATTCAATGATGAGAAAGTCGCTGCGGGCCCCCTGGCTCATTTAGATAGGAAGGCCGCTGTGGGCCTCCTTCTCCTCCATCTTCTTACCAATGCGGTTGTGGGTGATCAGCCTTGGTACCGAAGCTGTTGCAGGTGCTCGGCCTTCACTTTATCCTACCAAGGCCGCTGTGGGCTTATCGACCTTCTTACTGAGGTCGTAAGAGACACTCGTCCTTCTTACCGGAGTTGGGTGAGACGTCTGGCCTTCTTACCGGAATCGCGTAAGACGTCCGACCTTAAGGGGCAGAGACCGCACAATGGGTCTCCTTCCTTCGGCCTCTAATGGAACTCGCAGTTCAGACATCAGAGGGAAGGCTGGGCTCGCATAAATTGAATTGGGAAACCGTTTGACCCCTGATGGAGTTCGTCAACTCGACATCAGAGGGAGGGCTAGCTCGCGTGAAGCGAGGAGAAGTCGCGGCGGACTGATCATATGGGACTCTCTGATGGAGTGTCGGACCCGACAGTCAGAGAGCCACTGAGGCCGTGATGGGCCATTCTACAAGAGCTCGCAGAGAGTTGTTGAAGCCAGAAAAGGCTATTCAGCGACGATCTCGGAGAGACGAGCTATTGGAGCCAGATTAGGCTAATCAGCGACGAGCTCCGAGAGACGAGCTATTGGAGCCGATTAGGCTATTCAAATGACGAGCTATGAGAGACATGCTATTGGAGCCAAATTAGGCTATTCAGCGATGAGCTCGTGCGCGAAGATGGAAGAAGATTCCGAGGTACAAACTTTGTTTGAGGAGATTCCCTCAAGCGATTCACGTATCTTGTCGACGCTGCAAATTATCAAGAGGTAGCAATAAGAATATGGCGGTCGAGCGGAGGTACCTCGGTAAGTCTGTTGTAGGCAAATGTTAGTCCGAGATCATCACTGACTGGGTGGTCTTCGGGGCATATGTTGTAAGCCGAGGACGATCATTCTCATGAATTTTGGAAGCCAGTGACCTAACTCCCACTCTGGTCGCCATTGTTCGGTACTTGGACTTCGGACTCAGACTGAGGTCTGGGGTACTTTCTTCTGAAGATGTCCAGGAAAGAGAGGTAGGAGTCTTCAAGGAGAGAGGGCAGAATTTGAAGGTTGAATTCCATACTCGTTCAGACCGAGATAGCTTGAAGTTCCACGTCGGGTGGGGGGTACCTGCAAGACACTCCTACACTCAAGTCAGTATGAGACCGAGATAAGAAAAAGGGGGAGAATAGAGAAGAGTCAGAAGGAGAAGGTTACGAGCAGAAGCTCGTAATGTAGAGAGTGTCGAGAGTTACCATGATAGGACGGTCGCACCTCTATTTATAGAGGAAGAAGACGTACCAGGAGCGTCGGATACAAGCAGGAGATCTTGGCCGTTGAAAATGGGAGTCGCTACAGAGCGCGCATTGGGTCGTGTTTTGGCGTGAAGTTGGGCCTAGCACAGCTTCTCAAGGAACTTTGGCCCAGGCCAGAACAAAACACAGTAACATTTTTTTCTGTTACCAACACAATAATATTTGTTAACAATAATAAAATTTAATTCAAATAAGAGTTTTATTATTATTTTTTGAAACATGAGTATTATTATTTTAATGCATCACAGATTGTTTGTATCATTCAAACGTTACTGATTCATCATTAATTCAAACATTTTTTTACCAAAATTCATCATTCACTCTTGAAAACATCATTTTGAGATTTGGTCAACATAAACAAATTGGAAATTTCAACTCTAATAAATTAATGTATCAATTGCCATTAGTTCTGTGGAGCCCGCATGTGTTGTATAAGCAAAACAATTTTTAGGTGGTTACAAATATTTGGTTACATTATTTGGTCACACACACAAAATAGCAATAAATGTACTAATAAAATAATAATTTTGTGCTTCTCCCAAGTGCATTTATTGTTATTGTATGTGACCAAATATCGTGACCAAATATTTGTAATTTCACTTAAAAATTACTCTAACCTCTTACTATAGTTTATGACTATAAATAGGTTTCGGAGTTTCATGATCAAGAGGCATAATCAAGCGTGTCTTCATAATCATGAAGAAAACTTGCTTCATTCTCACTTTTGTCTTGTCCTTCCACCATTTCATGGCCTACACAAACATAACTATAGACCAATCTTCTCTCATAGCCTTAAAATCTTCTATCACTATTGATCCTCAAAACATCTTAGCCAAAAATTGGTCAACTTCTTCATCTATATGCAACTGGTTTGGGGTCACTTGTGATCCCAACAATGGAAGGGTCACAACCTTAAATCTCACAAACATGAATTTAAATGGTACCCTTCCATCTCACTTAGGAAACATGTCTTTTCTTGTTGAGCTTGATCTTCACAATAATAGCTTTCATGGAATTCTACCAAAAGAGTTAACCTTATTGCCTAGGTTGAAGGTCTTTAACTTGTGCACCAACAAATTTGGTGGAGAAATTCCAACATGGATTGGGAATTTATCTAAACTCCAACATTTAAGTCTTTGTAATAATAGTTTTGCAGGTTCAATTCCTCCATCTTTATCTAACTTGTTGGAGCTGGAGAGTTTGGATTTGAGCTTTAATTTGTTATATGGTAGAATTCCACATGAGCTTCGAAGGCTTCAAAACTTGACGGTTTTGGTGTTGGCACACAATCAGCTATCAAGTGAAATCCCTTCTTCAATCTTCAATGTTTCCACCTTGCAAGTTGTTAATTTTGAGTACAATTCTTTATCAGGTAATTTATTTTAGGCTTAATTGCACTTTTTTAGGCTTAATTAATTGCAGTTTTTGTCACACGTCCATGATTTTGGTCTCTTATGTTTTTTTTCCACAATTTTGAACTCTATTATTCCAATTTGTAAAATATTGCTCATACCAAAATTGGTCAACTCATAAACTAACGCGGTACCCACTTTAAATTTCTTGTCATGTCATGTTTGACTAGCACAGGAGCTTTTTAACTAAAAAACAATAATATTTTTAGTATAAAAATTTGTTTTTAAAAAAGGTGATTTTATTATTTTAGTTATTAGTAATTATTTAAAAACAATTTGTTATTTAGAACTATTATTTTTTGCTGAAAAAATTCACATGGCTGACGAATGTGACATACCACCTCATTCTAATAAAAAAAAAGGTAACACATCTGCTAATGGATTGACCAATTTTAATAGGGGACAATCATTTTATAAATTAGAATAATAAAGAAATCGAAATTGTAGGATTAAAATATCTATCTTTTGACACAATAAAAGTTACTTTTTAAATACGTTGTTTTTAGCATACCAGATTACATCAATAATTTTTTTTTTCCGCATCACAAAAGAATTAACACAATTAATCTCATGCCCTCATCCCAGCCAAACTCTCAAACACACCCTATCTAGTCAAGTGTTCGATCCTGACCTGTGTGTATAGAAAACAGTTTGTTGGGAGACGTCAACCCTTAATGAATATATATCTGCAGTTAGGTGTAGAGAATACATTGATTTACCAAAAAAAAAGTAATGTTACATTGTGCTTTATAACATAAATGGAACTTACCCAAGAGCACTTGGATGAGATGGTAAGGGTCTCTTCCAACTTAACCAAGGTCCTAGGATCGAATCCAGCCTTGGGTATGCAGCAATGTTAAATCTCTTGAGGGAGAGCTTTGCCGCCAATTGTGGTCCTACTCGGCTCGAGGGATTAGTCTCTACAGTTGTGCGCAGAGGATACTCAGTTTATACCAAAAAAACATAAATGAAACTTAATTTTTACTACTACCAAGCTAAGAATCTTAAGTTATTTTTTGTCTGCGACTTTTTATGAATATGCTTTTTGCTTAATATATGCAGCTGAATAACACCGCTTTCAATGAATTTTGTCGTCACTATTATTTGTTTTGGGGAACTTCGGACAAGGTCAACCGTCTCATAAGAGCTCTAAGTAAAGCAGATTTAACTATGTTGTTCTAATGTTTCGGGCTCCCATAAATAAGATGCCTCATATTGTTATGAGTAGCACCAATCAATTCTTAGAAGTCCTCCTTCAACTAAGCATTGTAACATAAGCTACTTAGTATCCATGTTCATTGCACCAACAATGACTCTCTACACTTCTTGGTCTCAAACGCTATGTGCCCACAACCTTTTCTGTTTCTACCTTAACTACGTCGTATGGAAGAGGTCTGTTTGCGATATCATTTGTAACAACTCACATTTCTTTCAAAACTGATAATTATCCCCCACCAACCAACACAGGTCTTCTCATATGCTTTGTCCTCACCAGTGGCGGATCTTGATCAAAAATCTCAGGAGGGCCGCAATGAAAGAGAGATGGAGTCTGACGACGATGAAGAATGGGTTGCATGAGAGGGAGAAGAAGAGTAAAGCGTGAGCAAGAATAGTGGTGAATCTTAATAAAAATACAAGTAAAATAAATAAATATAAATTAATAATTATTTATAAAAAAAATAAATTAACTAAAAAGGTAATTTTAATTTCACATATAGACTCAATTAAGTTGATTTAAATTTTACTAAATATATACTTGTTTGTACAAAATTCACAATAAATTGTTATGATGCTAATTAAACAATAATTTAGTTATTGTTACTAAATGAGCATAATAGTTCCCCATCAATGAAAAATTTCGGTGCCCACAGCATGGTTATATTGTGGCAAACACGTACTAACCAGTGTTTTTATTTACCCGCTCACTCACCACACAAAAGTTAAATTGTGCTACGTACTAACCATTGGATTGTTGTATAATGGTCACCGAAATATTTAGTAAATGAGCATAATAGTTCCCCATCAATGAAAAAATTCGGTGCCCACAACATGATTATATTGTGACAAACATGTACTAACCAGTGTTTTCATTTACCCACTCACTCACCACACAAAATTAAATTGTGTCTAATTTATACTAACAGATTGCTGTATAATGGTCACCGAAATATATATTTAGTAATTATTACTAAAAAATTTATTTAGTATCGTAAGCCATTGCACGTAAAATTTATCATTTTTATTTTGAGGTTGGAGGGTCGAATCCCTTGCTTGCCATTTTTAACAAGCTGCGCTGATATTGGTTAGCAAAAAAAAAAACTGATACTATATTACAAAAAGAAGAAGGGGCGCTAATATTTGCAAAATGTTATTTGTAAAAATAGTGAAAATAAAGAGAGTTGAACACAGGAGATACCGGTGGTGGAATTGACATGGAACCACTACTCTAATTAGCAATTTCTATGAATTGATGCAGCGCGCGAACATTTTATATGTTAATATATAGTTGTTTGTTGTAATATAGGGGGTATTATAGTAAATCCCTAAAAAAATTCGGATGGGTTGTGGCTCTGTCCAGCCCATACAAAGATCCGCCCCTAGTCCTCACGACCACGTGTTCCTGAAAGTATTCTAGAAGGTCACCCATCCTACCAGTGTTTAAAGTCAAGCACACTTAAGTGTAAAACTCTTGTGTTTTGAACACCTCAAAAGGATATGTATTATATTATCGATGGTATCGGTCAATTCTTAGCAGAGACGTACAAGCAGGACCTTATAAAATGAGTGCAAGTAGGTAGCTCAGTTGGTACCGAAGGAGTGCAACAAATGAGTGCTAAAAGGAGGTCCCGGATTCAAGTCCCGAAAACTAACATTTCCCCCACCTCACACAATTGCCTATCTAAAAAAAAAACAAGCAAGACCTTATACTGCCTCTCATTCCAATGTGATTTAGGTTAATTCACGAGAGCCTTTGCTAAGAGGCGAGATAGGAGTAACTCATTGTCTAGGCTAAACACTAGAAATTACTTTCCTCCCTCCCTCGTCAACCTCAAGCTTCATGCGTGTCTTAACTTAATTTCAAATTTACGCCCCTTAACTATGCATCTTTGGCAATTAACTTGCTTACTTAGGTTTTCATTAGTGTTGACCCGGTTCCTTAATTTCTTACGCGTTTAAATCTAGTCTTATAAGTTTTTTATCTAAAAAAGTTTCTTAATTTTTTCTTGAATTTCTTTTCTTTCTTTCTTTCTTTTTGAATGACAGGAACCATCCCTCGAAGTGTTGGAAATCTACCACAACTAAAAAGCATAAATTTGAACAAAAATAACCTTTCTGGCTCAATCCCATTGTCCTTGTTCAATATGTCTACACTTGAAGAGATTCGATTTACTTATAACAACCTATCTGGCTCTTTGCCATCAGATATGTGTCATAGGCTGTCGAAGCTTGAAAGGCTTGACCTCTCTGGGAATGTATTTTCTAGTCAAATTCCATCAAGTTTGAATCAATGTAGAGTGCTCAAGTTTCTGAATTTGATAAACAACAAATTTTATGGACACTTACCAAGTGACATTGGTAGATTATCTATGCTTGAGGAGTTAGATCTTAGTAACAACAATCTATCAGGTACTCAATACTAATATCTTATCTCATTTCACATGCCAACTTTTCTTATTCTCGTTCCATTTTACTTGTCTTTTAAGGCCCATTTGGTGGTTAAGATACGATAAAGACATGATATGATATAAAGCAGGATAGAAATAAGATATAATAAAGACAAGATAACACTACCATATCACTTGTTTGATGTGCAACACATGATAGGATGTTAGATAATATATATTATTCTCTTTTTAAGTACAAAAGCATTTAACCTTAATAGACATTTATTTACAACAGGTTCACTTCCACCGTCACTTTTCAACGTATCCACTTTGAGGCTAATAAATCTTAGAAACAACATCTTTGGCGGGCAACTTCCAGAAAATATGTGTCACAATGCTCACTCGCTTCAACAAATTTCTGTACTAAACAATAAAATTGGGGGAATCATTCCAAGGTCTATTAGCAACTGCACTTCATTGACAAGAATATTTTTGGGAGCAAACTTTTTTACAGGTATTCTTTCTTTTTAACCTTATGCATGAAATAACACGACCATAAATTCTTTATTTAGCAATCAATTTAGAGACAGATAATAGATCCCTAAATCCGCCGCAAATGAGTTAGCAATCAATTTAGCAAATCTCTCTCCCTAAATCGGTCACAAATATAGCTAACGGCTGATGTTGTAAAGTTGCTAAACCACTAGTCACTAATTTAACAACTAATTCACAGTTGATTTGATACTTCGGTCATCAAATCTGTCAAAAAGGTTAGTCACTATATAGTGTATTTTTCTTATAGTTGGCCACATGGAAGTTTATTTTTGAGGTTGTTGACTATGAATCAAATGTCGGCTTGGCCTAATCTTTTTGGGGGAGTGCGCTTGGGGGTGTGGGGGCGTTAGCCCACCGCAGTACGATTTAGGGGTATTGTAATCTGGAATGAGTTATTAATAGTATCTATTGTAATACTAACACCCTAATTCATCATGCAATAAGACAGAACTACAACCGCTGTATAGTTGCAAACATAGGCATATTTTGGTCGAACTGTGTGATATAGATCATGTCTCTATTTTGTAATTTCGTTTCTTTATTTTCTTCTTTTATTGGTTGACATTCTACCAATTGGTATCATATGATGTCTAACATGGTGTGAAAGTCGAATGTCAAGGTTCGACAGAACGGGAAATTTTGGAATATATGGCAAAGGTGGGTTAAGGATCTGTTGGCTCAGCAAAGTTTATGAAAGGCGTTGTGTGAGACAAAAACGACAGACATGGAACATGATGATTGGGCAAATATGAAGTAGAAGACTATGAGACTGATACATCTATGTGTTTCAGAAAAAGTGATCTATTATATCTCGTTCCTAACGACCCCGAAGGCGGTTTGAGATAAGTTGGAGAATCAATATATGTCAAAGATGATGATCAACAATTTTTTTTTGTGAAAAAACGACTATACAACTTGAACATGCTGGAAGTATCTGATATGCAACAACACGTCGCTCACGAAGACAAGGAAATTGTTTTGTTTTGCTCGTTACTAGGTTCTTGCGTCCACTTTGTGACTACTATTACCTACGGGAAAGACACTATCAGCCTTGACGTAAATAATGCTTCACTCTAGTCTCATTCTCAGAGGAGAGAGAGTGCAGAGGAAGGAAGTCAAGGCGACCATCTGTATGTGAAAGAGAGTCAAAATTGTGGGCCGAACAAGGGTAAAGCAGGTTATGGAGGGAAAAGGTCTAAATCCAAGAACAGGAAAACAACAAAGTGTTATGGTTGCAAACAGACTAGGCATTGGGTAACAGACTGTCCGAACAGAAACAGGGCACATCCAGTTCTGCAAATATGGTTCAAGCCGATAATTATGGTAGTGAATGAGATGTTCTTTGTGCTCTATATAGCAAGTGCATAGATGCCTGGATTCTTGACAACGAATGCTCTTCAAATGACGTCACAATGAGAGTGGTTAACCACATTCAGGTCATGTAATTTTGTATTTTTTTATTCAGGTGATGATATAGAATGTGATGTCACAAGAATGGGACACATTAAAATTTCAATGGACGATGGTTGGGGCGGATGTTGTACGATGTCAGATACATTCAAGAATTGGGAAAGAATTTTATTTCCTTAGGTACTCTATAGGAAAAGGGTTTCTCTTACAAGTCAGATGGAGATAGGGATATCATGAAGGTGAGCAAGGGTGCTTTGATAGTAATGAGAGCAAAATGCACCCTTGTTAAAATCTACAAACTATTTGAATGTATTGTTGTAGGAGATGTTATGTTAGTTGGGTTTGAAACTGATGCAACTAAACTGTGGGACAGGCTTCTGGGTCATCTCAAAGAGCATGGGATGATGGAACTTCATAAGAGATCTATTGAAGGATATACATAGTTGCAAAATGGTTCTGTACAAGTATTGTGTACTTGGGAATAGTATAGTGTTCAATTCTAGATCGTGAAACATAAATAAAAGAGGAATCCTAGACTATGTGCATTCTGATGTGTGGGGAACTAACAAAGAGCCCTCCATGTGTGGTTCCAAGTATTTTGTGACTTTAACCGATGATCTTTCTTGCAAGGTTTGGGTGTATTTTTTGAAGTTGCAATCTGAAGTCTTTCACAAGTTCAAGTTGTGGAAGGCAGGAGTAGAGATTCAAACGGGCTAAAAAATCAAGTATTTGCGGTAAGATAGAGAGATAGGGCACACTATTCAAATTTCAGGAAATTGTGCAGAGCATGGTATTCAAAGGCATTTTTCAGTTCGAAAGACAAGACAACAGAATGGTGTGGCAGAAAGAATGAACATGTCACTAAGTTAAAGGGAAAGATGTCTTTGATTGAACACTGGATTGTCAAAGGGTTTCTGGGCAGATGTAATTAACATGACATGTTATCTCATCAATAGGACATCAAGGACTTCATTGGACGAGAAGGTGACTGAGGAGGTATGGATAGGTAATCCTATTTGATATTGACAATTTAAGGATTTTTGGATGTCTATCTTATGTGCATATATCCAGTGAAGATTGATCCATAGTTGATCCGAAGTCAAAGGAGTGTGCCTTCGTCGGTTACTCAAAAGGTGTAGAGGAGTTCAAGTTATGGGACCCATTATCAAAGAATATGATAAAAACCAGATATGTTGTCTTGGATGAGCAATTCATGCCAAGCAATAAATTGATAGAAATGTCTTTGACATATGAAGGGGAAACTTTCGACAATAATGTGATTCAGGTGCATATTGAGTCTTCACCAGTTAGTAATGTGCGGTCAATACTTGAACCACAAGACAAACTAGTCTCTGATTCGGAATTGTTCAAGGACCTATTAATTCAATTGGAGTTCATGATTACTCTCTTGTACGTGATGGAGAGGGCCTTCAAATCAAGCCACCAGATAGATATGGGCATTAAGACTTGACAGCTTATGCACTTCTTACTAGTTTCAGAGATTCGTCCACCTTTTGAGAGGCTATACCTAGGTAGGAGAAAAATAAGCGGATGGGTGCTATGATGGATGAGATAGAGTCCTCGAAGAAGACTGAGACATGGGGGCCTGTCCAACTTCCTAAGGAAAAAAGGGCAATCGGTTGCAAGTGGGTGTACAAAAGAAAACCAACAGTAACTGAAAAAGAAAGGAAAAAGTTCAAGGCTCGTCTTGTAGCAAACGAGTACTCACAACAGAATGGGATTGATTATGATGTGATTTTGTCTCATGTCGTCAGACATATTTATCAGAGCAATATTAGGCTTGGTTGCAAGTGGAGACATGCATTTAGGGCAGATGAATGTGAAGACAACATTTCTTCATGGTAATCTAGATGAGCGAGCAGGCAGAAGGTTTCAATGATACTAGTTCGAGTAGACTAGTTTGTAAATTGAAGAGGTGTTTGTATGGTCTAAAGCAGTCTCCAAGGCAGTGGTACAATCACCTTTATTAGGCTTCAGATTGACTACAGAAGGTGTGGGTATGATTGTTGTATTTATGTTAGAAGCCTTGGTGATGGTTCTTATATTTTCCTCATCTCAGATATGGATGATATGTTGATTCTTTGCTAGTAATTTATATGACGGAAATTACTTGAAATCATGTTTGGAAAGGAGTTTGTTACTGAAGGACTTAGGTGCTTCTATGAAGATTCTTGGGATTGAAATTTTCATGGATAGGAGTGCTAGAAAATTTTAGCTCTCTCAAAAAGGTATGTTGAAAAGGTGCTAGACATATTTCACATGAGCAATTCAAAAGCGAAGAATACTCCATTCGCAAATCACTTTAAGATTTTGTTGGATCATTGTCCAAAGACGGATGTAGAAGCCATGTATATGTCAAAGGCTCCTTATTCTAGTGTCATTGGTTGTTTAATATATGTTATGATCTACATTAGACCGTGATTTGGCATAAGGTGTAAGTCACCAAAGTTTATGTCCAAACCAGGTAAAACATCATTGGGAAGCGATCAAGTGGATTTGCGGTACTTAAAGGGTACAATAGGTCATGGTGTCATGTATAGAACTCAAAATGATGATCCTTTAGTTGTCGACACGTTGATTCAAACTATCGCAGTGATATGGGTTATAGGAGGTCCGCAACCGGATATGTCCTTACTCTTGCAAAGGGCCTATCTACCGCAAGTGGTCGATTTAATTCATAGTGGACATGTTGACAATCAAGCATAGTAGATGGCGATGGTGGGTTGTTAAAGAGGCCTTATGGTTTACAGGTTAGTGTAGGAATTGGGCATTAAGTAAGGTAGAGTTCGGCCATTGTTATTGTCGATTGCCATTTACTTGGCAAAGAATCGGGTGTATCACGCCAGACAAAGCATATTGATGTGAAGTTTCACAAGAGAGAGAACTACTTGCCTCTGTGAGGTTTACTTGAAAAAATTCTTACTTCAAAGAATGCAAATGATATGTTGACCAAGCCACCACCACGTGACAAGTTCAAACACCGCTTGAACTTGTTACATGTTACTCATTGTTAGCGAGAGCTCCACCTTTAAGTGCAAAGGGTGTGGCCGTCATGCGATGAATCTTCATAGATGTTTGATATTCGCCATGGTGGAGATTGTTGAGTATGACTCATATGTCGGCTTGGCCTAAACTGTTTGGGGGGTGTGGGGGGAATTAGCCCACGGCGGTACGGTTTAGAGGTATTGTTGTAATTCAGATTGACTTATTGTAAGTACCTATTATAACACTTTAACCTTAATTCATTTTGAAATAACATGGAACTACAACTGCTCTATAGTTACACCCGTAGGCATATTTTGGCCAAACTGCAAGATCAAGATCGTGTCTCTATTTTTCATTTTTGTTTCTTTATTTTCTTCTTTTACTAATTGTTGTTCTAACCGAGGTGTAATATTTTTTCCGTCTGAAACAAATTATATCGTCCGAATATATATTTCCAAACAAAAGTAAGTTTTGGGGAGCAGGCTAGAAAGACTTGGTCTCAAACTCTCAGTAGATGCACCCATATTACATGACATTTTTTCATCATTTAATACGTTGCAGGTAACATACCATATGAGATAGGTGACTATTTAAAAGACCTTAAAAGATTGCATTTGCAAGGAAATAGACTAAGAGGATCTATTCCTACAAACATCTTCAACATTTCTGGGTTAACAAGTCTTTCACTATCAAATAACCAACTCTCAGGAAATCTTCAAATTCATCCATATCACAGCCTATCCAATCTACAATTCTTGTACATTTCAGGAAACAATCTTAGTGGAGAGATTCCAAGTAGCCTTTTCAATGCTTCAATGCTTCTTGAACTAGTACTTGCCAACAATACCCTTACAGGAACTATACCAGAATCCATTGGAAATTTAAAAAACCTTCAACTCCTCATTCTTGCTGGAAATAGGTTAACTAGTGATCCAACTTCCACAAAAATTGGATTTCTAACTTCATTAACAAAGTGTAGACAATTACAAAGAATTGTGTTATCTGGGAATCCTCTTAATGGAACACTTCCAAATTCTATTGGTAACTTGTCAAACACTCTTCAGACTTTTGTTGCTTGGAGTTGTAACATAAAAGGTGAAATTCCTTCACAGATTGGGAATTTGAAGAGCTTATATGACATAAGTCTTAAAGAGAACCAACTTGTTGGACAAATTCCTAGTTCAATTGGAACTTTACCTCTTCTCCAACGTTTGGATCTTTCAGACAACAAATTAAATGGAACAATCCCAGGTCAGATTTGTAAGTTAAAATATTTGAATCAGTTGCTACTTAGCAGAAATCAGATTTTTGGGTCAGTGCCAAATTGCATTGGGAGTATTAGTTCTCTAAGAAATCTTTACTTAGATTCAAATAATTTGAACTCTACTATACCTTCTTCATTTTGGAGCCTCAGTAATATATTGGATGTGAACTTATCCTCTAATAATTTTCATGGTTCATTGCCAACTGAGATAACTAACTTGAAGGCTGTTATAAAATTGGATATATCAAAGAATCATCTTTCAAGAATACTTCCTAGTGAAATTGGTGGCATGCAAAATGTAATCAATTTCTCATTATCATATAATATGTTAGAAGGTCCTATTCCTGATTCTGTTAGTAATATGCTAAGCTTGGAATTTTTGGACCTTTCTCATAACCTTTTATCTGGTGTTATCCCCAAGTCAATTGAGAAACTTTTTTATCTCAAATCTATCAACTTATCATATAATAAACTACAAGGAGAAATTCCTTCTGGTGGAAGTTTTGCAAATTTCACAGCTCAATCATTCATTATGAATGATGCACTTTGTGGGAGAGTTGAGCTAGGAGTCCAACCATGTCCCATTAATGGAACAAAACATAGGACAGACAAAAAGGTTGTATTGAAATTGGTGATACCTATGGTTATGTGTGGAATCTTTGTTATTTATGCAATTCTTGTAATATATCAGAGAAAATACAACAAAGGTTCAACTAACATTATGGACTCACCAACATTTCAATTTCTAAGTAGAATTTCCTACTATGAACTTGTGAGGGCAACACAAAATTTTGATGAGAGTAATCTTCTTGGAAAAGGGAGTTTTGGTTCTCTCTACAAAGGTGAGCTTTCAAATGGAGTAGTGGCTGCTATTAAAGTTTTCAATTTAGATGAGCAACAATCATCAAGGAGTTTTGACAAAGAATGTGAAGCGATGCGCAATCTTCGACATCGAAATCTAGTTAAAGTCATTACTAGTTGTTCTAATGCTTTTGATTTTAAGGCCATAGTAATGGAATTTGTGCCAAATGGGAACCTAGAGAAGTGGTTGTATTCTCATAACTATTTCTTAAGTTTTATACAGAGGTTGAACATAGTAATAGACATAGCTTCTGCCTTGGAGTATCTTCATCATGGTAACACAAAACCTATGGTACATTGTGACTTGAAACCAAGCAATGTTTTGTTGGATAAAAATATGGTAGCTCAAGTTTGTGATTTTGGTATTGCTAAACTCTTGGAAGAAGAGCAATCTCAAATTCATACCAACACCTTGGCAACAATTGGTTATATAGCACCTGGTAAGTTATATGTATATTTTTTCCATATAGGTTACTATAATCTCACTCCCATATTTATAATAGGGTTAACTGCAGTTTTGGTCCTACTATTTTATCAAATCTACAATTTTAGTCTGCCGTTAAATTGTCATCCAACTTTTAACGAAAATGCTAGCGTGGCGGTAAGGTTGTGATTTCACAGTCACATTTTGTGTTGACGTGACCATTGGGTGTTGAATTTTTGTAATTTATTTCAATTCATCAACTTGGCATAGTGGTAAATATGTTGTTTTGGCCCATAAATATATTTGGTTTAAAGCCCCATATTTAGATTTTTTGGATTATCCATGTATGACACGTGATTGCCACTTCACCACCTTACCACCACGTCAACATTTTGGTTAAAAATTTGATGACAATTTAACGAGAGACTAAAATTGTGAAATAGGGGGACCAAAACTGCATATATGTTTTGTTTCAATTTTCGGATTTGGCATTACACACAATTATACAATGATGTGCCTGTATAAGTAACCACTCCACTTGCAATTTGATTGCAGAATATGGATCCAAAGGCATTGTGTCCATTAAAGGAGATGTGTATAGCTTTGGTATTATGCTTATGGAAGTATTTACAAGAAAGAAGCCAACTGATGAAATGTTTGTGGATGGACTAACTTTAAGGTCATGGATCAAAGAGTCATTGCCAGGTGAGATAGTCAAAGTTATAGACCCTAATCTTCTAGAGAGAGAGGAACAAGTTATTTCTGTCAAGGAAGAAGCTTTATCAAATATCTTGGTGTTGGCTTGGAATTCCTCTGCAGATTCTCCTGATGATAGAATGAGTATGGAGGAAATATTAGGTCGTTTATACAAAATCAAAACTACTTTTCTGGACATTGTAACAGAAAATTGAAGTTAAGAAAATCATGAAATCATCTACGTTTCTTGTTAATACTTTTGGATAAGTTATATATCTTGATGTTTCTTGTAAATGATATTAACTAGATCTAAATTTAATATATAACGATTACATGCACAGATGTTCTTATATTAGATTTATGCTATGAAGCCCTGATACGAGATATGCTATGGGATACGACATGATATAGATATAGGTAGGGGTGTGTAGGACCCATCCCAACCCGCCATCCCATCTCAACCCAATAATTTTGGGTTGAGCCCAACCCTGCCCCACACAAAAATGGACAACTGGGACCGTCCCAAGTAGTAACCCGACTTCGAGTTAGGACGGATTTGGGTTGACTCTCGGGTTACCCAACCCGTCCCTAATATACATACACATATATTATTATAATTAATACCCTTAAACTTGTGAATTGTGATAACTTAGACTCAAAACAAATAATTGATGCTAAAATTTTGTATTTTTAACAAAGTTGGACACATACCAATATTACTTTTATAGAAGTTTTATTGAATTTATTTATTAAATTTCAATGCCTAATATAAAATATATAATTGAAGTAGTAACAATATTTCTAAAAATTATATTATATATTATTTGAATTTTGTGACAACTCGGTCCCGTCTTGATTAAACCCGGTCCTAAATTAGCCCATAACTTATCGGGTTTGTTCGGGTTTTAGGACAGGTTAGGGTCAATAAAATGGCCTGATCAAAATTTGGGACTGAGATAGAGTTAGTTATGGCCCGATCAAAATCAAGATACGATAGGACCTGGATACTTTAATAAAAAATTAAATTAAAACTCAAATATATAAAAACAAAAATATAATATGCAAACATAACTGTAAATAGATATCTACTTACAATTGCTCATATGGAAAAAATATTGCACAAAAAAAGAGGAACAGAAAGGAGCCGCAGTTCATCTAGTAGGTAGCAACCTTTTTTAAGAAAAAATTGCTAATTGACATATGTTGTAAATCCTTTTAGGATTTAATATTTTATTATAGTTTTATTTTAGTACATACAATTTATAAATTGAAAACACTCAAAAAGGAGCCACATTGGTTGTCAAAAAAAGAAAAAGGCGCATATTATGTATCCTGTCCGTATTCGTATAAGTCTGCTTTATCATGTGTGTATCTGTATAAGTCAGTCATATCCCAAGAGTATTTTTTTTTTGACAGCAAAAGTCTAATTCATATCATTCAAAATAGTAGCAACAATACATGCTAGTACATGAAAAAGAGTATGAGAAGGGCTGGAGAACAAGGTCACCCCTGCTAAGGTATGAACAACATTGTTTGCCGCTCTCCTAGAGAAACTCACATGAGAGTTTGAATTAAAATAACTAAAAGCCTCCCTACAATAATGTAGAATGTTACCATAATCAGAAGTAATTTTAGGGGCCTTATTAAAATCATCCACCACAACTTTGGCATCCATTTCGAAAATTACATTCCAGAACTACAATTCACGCACCAAATCAATAGCTAAAAGTAATCCCAAAGCTTCACCTTTGTAGACTTCTAATAACGAGAGCAAAGAGTGCAATTTAGCGGCTATAAACTCCCCTATCTATCGTCCCGTAGCACATACCAAAACCAACACATTTCCCATTCGAATAAAAAGATGCATCAATGTTGCATTTCACGAAAATTAGGAGGTGGTTTAGTCCATTTTACTCTTCAAGTAAATCGGTTACACCGAGAAATGGGCTAGGTGCGGCGGTTTTAAAGTTTTTTATGGCGGTTTTGCGATTGCAGGCGGTTTGCAACCGCCCTAAATAGGTTCCATCCTAGAGATAAATGTAGAATTTCACATGGCGGTTTTAAAAGTTTTTTATATGGTTGGGTTGTTGCAATGATTATAATCGCCCCAAATAGGTCCTATTTTAGAAAAATTGTATAATTTCGCACCGGCTTTGAGGGATTTTGCTGTTGTGTTTTTAAAACTGAGAGAAAAAACAGATCTTTTACTAAAGCCTAATATTTTTTTGGTTATTTATAACAACTTAAATTATTTAAAAACATAAACTAAAAATGCCAAGAATGCTTCAAATAATTTAAACATACACAAACAATGACAAAAAGTTCATTCATACTTCTAAAGTAAAATAACACAACATATAATATCAAAAGGACTGTTGCTTCAAAATATATCAAAAGTACTGGCGCTCTAAAAGATTAAAAGGTACTGTGCTTAGGAATGTAAGAGCTCCCCAAAATAAGATCATTAAAAATAACAAATCCGAAAACTAAAAACTAGATCTAGGTCCACGATGTGCAGGTACATGACTGGCAGATGAAGAGGGTATTGCTTCAGCAGGCGCACGTAAATCTGCAACCTGAAAAGCAGAGAAAGGGGAGAAAGGAACAAAAGTAAGAAATAAGAAATTGTACTAGATGCTTATAACAAATAGCATAAACATAAACTCTGCACACCAGAATACCATACCTACTAACAATCTAACATAAACTTCAATTCAATTCTTTTTGAAAGTAGATAACTAGATAAGATAACAATTCTCAATCAATAGCTCACCTTGACGAATTACAATAACCATGTAAAGACAATTTCATGTGTTCACCCAAAGACACGTCAGAAATGCACAATCAAATATAGCAACTGAACCATAACACAAAAGTCTCACAACAGTTTGATGTTTGGTTCAGTTTTAAAAACAATCCATATCATTAACATTGCCAACAAAGTGACATCCACTATGTTAAATGCAAATGCCTTCTCCGAGAACAAGGAGCTTGGAGACAGAGATTAAAAAATATAGCAACTAACACCAGCTCATAGAACTCAACTAATCCCAGTTAGAATATAAAAACATTGTTGAACAGTCAAGAAGTGTAAACTAACGGTTTATATAAGTAAGTGTAAACTAACCAATTAACAATTGACACTTGGATATAGCTTTAAATATAAATTAGTTCCATGACACAAAGACTCGGGTATATAAAGTGATGATTGATTTATTCTACACAAGAATTTTTCAAGCTTTGATAAATCGCATTATTGGTATTCCAAAGGCTTAGAATGGAGAAATGAAGCACCATTTCCTTTTCTTTCAACAAAAATATTGCCAAAAGCACATAACAAGTTTCTTTTAATCTCATTATTCTTTCTCAAGTTATCAAATGACAATACATGACTAGAAATGCTTCATGAATAGAAACAAAGAATTGTTCCAACAAAAATTTGCGATTATATATACTTGCATTGGATATCAAAAAAATTTGCGATTATATATACTTGCATTGGATATCAAAAAATTTACAAATAGAAATGCATTGGATAACAAAATGCAATAACATTTGAACTATGCCTTACGAATAACAAATTGCAAGTTTCCTACCAACAAGAGACAGATAGTACAACATACATGAGAAATTTGTTTTCAAGATGCTTCGTGTAAGTAAGGCATTAAGAAACCGAAATCACAAAGACAATCGCATAGTGAATAGATGATGACATGATTAGAAAGCTCAAATACTGATTAGATCTAGTGAAATTGACCACCACTTGTCTTTGCATTAGAAAAGCTACTTGCTCCTCTAATGTTCGAACTTTACTAACTTCGCCTCTAAAGCTTGAACTCTTGCATTACTCGCTTGTAATTCGATCGCGACTATATTATAGTCGGACATTGTGGGACCACCGATGACATGGTTGAGCTCCCATTACGAGAACCGGATGAAAAGTATTGAGTGGGGTTACTCCATGTCCCATGCCACTGCGTCCGGGTGCTCTTTCCCAAATACTTCAAGATAAATATCTTCTCGGAAGATGTCGAGCACTTTTTTTAAGCGCTCCTACATTAAAATTAACCAAAAGGAGCATTATTTCAACAGAGAAATTTCCATTTTACAATCAACAACATTTAACATATGGATTAGCCGAGTCTAACTACTAGATTGCCAAAATATAAGAATATCCAAATCATGTCATTTCACAAACACAATTATACTCACACTCTTTTCTTTAGCCTCTTGGTGACAAATGATCCATCTTTTCTTTTGTGAGCAACATCATACATCTCTACTACTCGCCCAAAAGGCCGCCCAGTTTGAGTTTCCTAACAAATTATATCAGTTTAGTAACATTAATAAATATTGAATTTTAATTATACATATTCAACAACACTTTAAAGAAAGAAATACCAATTCATCTCTTGTCCTGGCATATGATTTCGACCCAAGTGTATGAGTAGTCGTTTGCTTAGCCCGATTTTCCCTATTTATTTCACAAATTTTCGGCATTATTAAATCAAACAATTAGTAAATGATGACTCTTATCAAAACATTCTCAACACATCATATCTTACCTGAGTTTTTTCTGATAGTCGATATTCCAAAAACACGCCCATTGGTCTTCACGGATGCCATCAGGGCGAAACTCAAGATTTTGCTCCCAGCCTTCTGAGTCTCATCATAAAATTCATTAAACAGCTGACAACGGGTGTCTTTCCATTTCTTTCCCAGACTCCCAAATACGTAGTTCTGGCGACACTCATCCAGTAGGAATACTTTCTACAATAGGCAATAATAATGGAATACATCATTAATGAATAAAAAGAAGGAACAAGATTTATATCACAATGACCTTATTAATGAAATTCATGCTCCTTTATAGTTCATACCATTATCATCTCGTTCCACACTTTTCTCTTGATCTCCCCTGGAACCTTTCTCCATCTCATATAACTAATAGGAATATATCATAACTAGCTCCAAGAGCTCCTAAATAGCCCCCAAAAGACCAACAGCATATCCAATTGCTTGACCCTCTCGATTCCAATTTACGATCACTCTCTTCTCCTTAGGAAACGAAAACAAGTCTTGAACTTTTAGACGCTCTTCTTTAGGTTCTCCATCTCCAACTAAATATAAAGTAAAACAAAAATCAAAAATTATAACTCATTAGAAATTATTAATTAATCCAAACCAATAAGAAGTAAATCATTAGAAATTATAACTCATTAGAAATTATAACTCATTACCAATGACTTTAACTGGCCACCATTTATTGGGCTTTTTCTGGTCAGTAGGTAAAAAACTTCCATCTTCATCCTCTAGGTCATTTTCAAATCCAAAGGATGGGTCAAAATCATCTAGAGGATCACTTTGAGAATTATCTTGAACTTCAAGGTGCAGATTGAGTTCTGGGAGTAAACCTCTTTTTCTTAACCATTTCTGCAGAGAGTATGAAATTAAAACATAATGTAGTTTCAAGTGAGAATGTAATAAGTTGAATGGTGACAAATTTCAGCTACCTGTTGTTTTAGTTAAGATAAATGCAGTAGATATAAGATAAAAAAAAATCACTACAACTATGAAATCCATTCATATGCAACTTTGTTGTTAAACAACACAAACTATGAAATCCATTCAAAAGGAAACTCTTCCAAAACAGAATGTAATAATAATTAATTACAAATTCAAGGGATTAGACATCATACAAAAAAAAAATGAAAGACACTATGTTGTGCACTAGTGTTTGTTACATAACCATATTGTCATTACAATCATCAACATTTTCATTCAAGGCTGATCTTGGAGGATCATCATCTATATCAGCTCTTGCTAATTGTATGTATGTTGTATCATCGGGGAAGATTTGTTCTAAGTTTTGTGCTTCATGAACTTCATTAGACATCATTATCTCTTCATTATCTTCACCCATGTCATACAAGTCTCTTGGCTTCAAAGGAATAGGTATGACCCATCCCTTTCTTTCTCATCATCTACATAATAAACCATTTGCGCTTCTGATGCTTTGATATATGGCTCATCACTTTCAAGGACACCGGTATCTCTTAGCCT
This sequence comes from Oxytropis ochrocephala, assembly GCA_020916435.1. NCBI lineage: Eukaryota > Viridiplantae > Streptophyta > Magnoliopsida > Fabales > Fabaceae > Oxytropis > Oxytropis ochrocephala. The sequence goes on from CM037090.1 coordinate 70,454,203, forward strand.
CAAAAAGTTGATTGAGGTAAAACCCAAATCATCTTTTTTCATGCCTCTAGAAGTAGTGGTATTAGCCCATTGACATTTAAATAAAGTAATCAGAAATACGCCATTATAGCTAAGCTCAATGATGTCTACTAATTTACCATAGTAAGGTACCCTCCAAACCTCATTTGGGTATCATCATTACTTGAATAACTTCTTGTTCCAAATGTGCAAAAAACCCCACTATTTTGAGTTTTTAATCTTTGATCTCGTTCCAAGGTTCGAAATTTATATCCGTTGACATTATATGCAGTGAATCTTCTAGCTTTGTCAATAGGACCTCTAGCAAGCCAAGGAAGAACATCTTTATCTGGTTCAACAAGATTGTCCATCTCTTTAAGAATCTGAAATAAGATTTTTGTTGGTTTAATAACATGCATATTAACAATACACATGCAACATACACATGGCATCGAGTGAATTTTTGCTTACATGATTAGAGAACCAACTAACGAACTCTCTATGGACCTTCTTGTCTACCTCAAGAGTACTCCTTATGCGGATCCTTAATTGTCTCCTGACAATTTCTCTATATTTCCTATATGGGTTAAAGTTAATAGACGCACTAAAGGATAATCTAGATACTTAAATTTCATCAAGTACTTACTGGAGATAGGGATCAACTGCAGAGCAGTTGGTTAGCACATGTCGATGAGCTTGTAACTTTTCAGTGGATGTAAGAGTGAAGTGTGAACAACCACCAACGGGTTTTCCTTCTTGCGGGAACAATTCATCTATTCGTGTTTTAGGTTGTGTATCACTAGGTTCGTCCATCTACACGACCAACTCGATTCCATCTTGTCTCAATATCATCAAGATACCTTGAGCGTAATGTTAAGATCTCTTGCATTAGGTATCCTTCTGCTATAGAGCCTTCTGGTCGTGCCCTGTTACGTACATAGGATTTCAATGATCCTAAGTACCTATCAAATCATAACAACTATTTTTATTCATATAATCATCCAAATCATTATTGAATTTAAAATGACAGGAAACTTACCTTTCAATAGGATACATCCACCGATAATGTACCGGGCCTCCAAGCTTAGCTTCTTCAACAAGGTGAACAATTAGGTGAACCATCACGGTGAAGAATGAAGGGGGGAATAACATTTCCATGTGGCATAAAGTGAGCACAATATCATGTTGCATTTTGTCTAAAGTTGAAACACTCAACACTTTATCACATAGTTGCCTAAAGAATGAGCACAATTCATTTAAAATCGCTGAAACCTCTTTTGGCAATCCTACTCGCATGGCCAACGGTAGAAATTGCTCTACTAATACATGACAGTCATGACTTTTTAGCATCCCATTCAGCCGAAGGTTGTCCACATCAATGCACCTAGAAAAGTTGCTCGAATAACCATCCTAAGACAACAATATTCTTTAAAGTTGTTAAAAAAGACTTCTTTCCTTGTTTAGTCATTGTATAAATTGCTAGAGGATACTTTCCATTTTCATCTGGCCAAAGATCATGCCTAAAGCCCATTGATTGTAGGTCCCTTCGAGCACCAATGTGATCTTTTGACTTTGCACTATCATTTAGCAGGGTATAAATAATATTGTCGCACACATTTTTCTCAATATGCATAACATCAAGATTATGACGTAACAAATTATGCTCCCAATACGGAAGCTCAAAAAATATACTTTTCTTTTTCCACTGTTGAGTACCATCTTGCAAGGTACGCCCATCACCACGTGATCTTTTCCCCTTCCACTTGCTTCAATTTGTTTTTGACCAAAGGTGACATTGATATTCTTAACTTGTTCAAGGATTTCGAGAACCGGATAAAAGTTTAGGTGGATTGCGCGTATCTTGTTCTCCATTAAACCGAATCCTATTCAGTCTAAATCTGTGTCTGTGATCTAGAAACCGGCGGTGACCCATAAAACACCACTTCCTACTATGTGGCAAGCGACAAGGAATAGAGTCAAAGTTACAAGTTGGACAAGCTCGTCCGGTATATGTGTTCCACCCGGAGAGAGTTCCCAACCCAGGAAAGTCACTAATCGTCCACATCAAAGCGTGCAATTTGAACATCTCTCGAGTTGAAGCATCATAAGCTTCTACACCGTCGTGCCATAACTCCTTAAGCTCTTTTACTAAAGGTTGCATGTAGACATCTATATTATTTCCAGGCATTTTTTTACCAGGAATTATCGTTGAAAGGATAAATGATGTCGACTTCATAGAGACCCATGGTGGGGTGTTGTAAGGTATGAGAATAATTGGCCAAATCTCAGTAACTTGTGCTTAAATTACCAAATGGATTAAAACCATCTGTAGCTAATCCGAGGCGAACATTACGTGGATCCGATGCAAATGACATGTTTGTTGAGTCAAATGTCTTCCAAGCCTTTGAATCTCTTGGATGTCTCATCATGCCATCACTATTATTATCCACAAAGATGCCATCTCATATCCTCACCGTCTTTGAAGACAAAAACAATCTCTGCAAGCGCGGTTTAAGAGGAAGTAACGAAGAACTTTTGCGGGCACCTTCTTCTTATCATTTCCATCATTGGGCGCCTCGGACTCACCATCTTTTGTCCTGGATTTCCATCCGCCCTTGTTACATACTTTACATGTTTGCCTATCTTCATCTTCACCCCAATACAACATACAATTATTTGGACATGCATGTATCTTTTGACAATCCAAACCAAGCTTCGATATAGTTTTCTTTGTCTCATAGAATGAACTTGGAATTTTTGCATGCTCAAATGCATCATTTAGTAGTTCTAAGATCATTGTCATAGCCTTATCGGTCATCCCACAAAGGCATTTGATATGATACAACTTCACTATAAAAGCAAGTTTAGAATACTTTGTGCACCCTTCATACAAAGGTTGTTCTCCCTCTCTAGCTAATTCATAAAATTCTCTAGCTTCCCTCCCTTCTTGAGTTACATTTGGAGTCACTCTTTCACCTTGTGTGGTGTCTTCATTTGTATCATTTCCAAGATGCCTATCAACTCCAAATGCATCGTTAATGATGTTCGAATTGGATCTTGAACGACCACGCTTTCTTGTGCCACATTTTGCACATTTCCACTTGCAACATTAGTAGTGTGTCCTTGGTGGACTCCCATGAAATAACCAAGTGGTATATCCTCTTGGGAATGGTTTAACAACTAAATGTTCATACGTGACACGCCTAGTTTGGCGTCTTCTAAAACCACACAAGGAACAAGGACATTTTATTTTGCCATCAACGGCAGTACGTTCATAAGCAAATTGAATAAATTCCCGAACCCCTTGCTTATACTCACGTGAACTTTGTGGCATTGTAATCCATGACTTATCCATTCTATAATAAAATAAAAACATCAAATTGTTTGTATACAAAAGAAAAACATCAAATTGTAATCCATGACTTATCATCCATTGAACCTCATGTTAATATTGATTATGGATACTATATTCAATGAATACCAACAGAGATATAAAAACATAGCAATATTTCAAGAACAATAAAAAGCATGCCATCGATTCAAATTCCTCTATAGGAGCAATACGCTTTAGAGCATAAAGTAAGTGATATCATCCATCGAGAGAAAAACCAACTAAACTCGAGTTTCACAACAACAACAACATAATGAATCACTTGAACACAACAACATAACAGAGCAAAAATATATATGATCTCCAAATTTTCAAAATCAAATCCTTGGCATGCGGCGGTTCAAAAAAAGCTCACATTTTCACAACAACATAACAGTCACTTGAATCCCAACTAAACTCAGATAATTCTAAGCATTATATTCAAGAAAAACTCAGAGTTTCACAATATTAATTGGTTGAAAACGTGCAAAACAGAGTGAGAGGGTGGTAATTATGACGACACCCACGTTAATCACCAATTCACCTGACATTGGTGGTGGCCAATATTAATAGTAATCTTAGTTGATCCAATGTTGGAAACATAACCATTAAGCTAGCACATTCCCCTCCCCTGCATCAAGAACTTATACAACAAATTAATGCTAAAAGCCTAAGACTATATTTGAACAAACTAGAATGTATGCAATAAATGGAAGTGGTCAAAGAGACACAAGTAACAGAGAATGTTTCTGGTCCCAGAGACTAGAAAGCATGACCACACTAGAAGTTTCATGTGTTAGCTTCCAACATTCTTCATCAACATGTTTAACATTAGATTAGACCCTCAAATCATGGTTCCTGTTTTTTATTTTGCACCACTAGAGGTAAATGATTTTTTAAGTTTTATCTTAGTGCATAAAAAAGACAAACTCATTATGGAATATCATGATGAGTTGAAGGGGAATAATCAGTTAGTAGCTCACTCATTCAAATTTTTTAAAAAGACAAATGTGAAGGTGGTAAAATTTGGACCACTTATCGAAATATTTGAAGACATTGAAAACGAGGGTGAAAGAAAGAAATGAACCGCTTTACACTACACTACTTCCCTTCTTCATTTCTTTTATTCTCTACTATACCAATGTTACCTAGTTCTCCTAAATTACTTACTTTCATGTGCCTGTTACCCTTCTGCATTTCCACATTCCAATACCATAACGCCAAGGTAGGTGTGTGTGTGTGGACAAGGCTAGATGCAAATTTTATGTGTGCCTATAAGCAAAAACTAGATTCAACTTTGGCAACTGCAAAACCACTCAAATTCAGGGTTCCAAACCCTTGTTGAACATTAGTGCAAAAACAACTTGTATAACTCTACTATATAGTGTAAAATTCATTCATACATGATATGATAGATCTCTAACTTATCCAAATGACCAATTAAACTAAAATAATTGATCCTGAAAGTGCCAAATTGATCAATTTAATGAATTCTATTCATTGATAATTCACAATTTCACATATACATAAATAAATACTCCTACTCAATAAGCATTTCGTGTGTGATGAAACCGGATACTAGTTAGCAATTGTATAAAGATCTTTTGGTAAAAGTTAGGCAACCCAAATGAAGCAAAACTAAATATAAGGCCAAGATATGAAAAGTGGCACTATTGAATAAAGTATCGCTTTTAATAAAAATCACCAATGAGCGATTTTAATAAAAAAAGATATGAAAGAAAGACTTGCTTTCTTTGTAAAATTGGATGATGAAATGTTGACAATGGCAAGAATGGCTCACTAAGACCAATAAACAAAAATCGTGACTCACTAAGTTCTTTGGTTTTGTTTAACTGCTTTGAATTAGAAGCTATATGTGAATCAACTAAACCAAAGATGATTATAGTGCCCCAAATTACTCATACCAATAAACAAGGATCTTTAAAAAGACAAGAATTTTTTTTCTAAATCATGACACTACTATTATTAGTTGTATAAACAAGGTTCAAAGTTGTTAAACTCCATGAATTGCATCTGCAAATCAAATCTCCAATTTTCAAACAAATGAACTCCAATCATCATGCATAAGCATAATTCAATGCGAGTACTCTCAGAATCAAACTCGATGTACAAAGGATCACGACAAAATGAAGTGATTTCACATAATCAAAAGCTAAATTACCTATTCTTTGAGTAACAAGAAGCAAGAAAACATTCCAACCAAGTTGCTCGTTCTTTTATCAGATCAGCATTTAGAAATGTTTCACTCTCAAATGAGCAAAATATCACAGATTTCTCTAAGAAATTATTCAACAATATTTCCTCCACTAAATGCTAGATTGTTAAGTTACTACATGAAAATTTTCATCGATCCTCTATATCTATAATTCCTATTGGAAAACTCAAATGTTTTATTTCAAAGATAGATAAAATTCTCATCCGATTCGATGTAATTGAAAAAGAATAATAAAAAAAGAATGAATATTCCATTACAAGCTTCAGTATTCAAACAGATTAAACAAAAATCACATATAGCAAACCATATAATCATGAACAAGAAGCATATACATACCTTGTGATTTAAGCTAGAACTTTGTATCACGAAATCCAATCTCAAACTTCCTGGATGTACAAAGAAACATAAAACAACAAATCATGAATCAAAGCTCCTAAATCAAATCAAATCAAAATCGTGAATCAAATCGAAATAAGAGAGATTGTCGAGAGAAACTGATATCTATTCTTAAAAAGATATCAGTTTTTAATAAAAAATCGCGCTTGCATCATCCAATTTGATGTGGAATTGAACCAGAAATTGAGTTCTGATATAACTACAGGTTCTGCAGCTCACTCTAATTCCCTATCTCTTCTAATCTATTATAACTATGCAAAATTGGCATTTTTAATACTGCACACCAAGTAACATTTAGCATGGAATCAAAGAGAAGTAGAACTTGAATAACTATGATAAAAATAATCACAGAGACGGATAGTATTCTCGAGTTTCGATAAATTGATCGTAATTAACTAATTATCATGCAAACCAATTGATACCGTCAGCCTATCTATGGTAAATATATGAGAAGTCTCAAAAAACTAAAATAGCAACTAAAATATGCCAGACCAATCTATTATCCAACTTTGCAGTATAAAACGACCTCCAAATTTTGTTCCCTAAGTTCTCTTGACTATTCAAATATGTGCAGACCTGGGTATGAGAGGCATTTTAAAAGATCACCAGACACCTCATTACAAAAATCAGATTATGTCACTCAAAATACAACTGACAATGGGAAGAAATAAAAAATCGTTTAAGATACTTAATAAAATTTTATAGACAATCACTTGAAACCTCTCAAAGAATGAAGGAAAAGTTGTGTACATGAGGAAAGTAGGAAACCAATCAAAAACTCCTAACAGCTACAAAGAGATTGTGAATACCACTTCATTACAGCAGGGTTCAAAAATTCAATTTCATTATGTACACAATATACCACTTCATAGTTGAGGACACACAGAGGGTTCCAAAATCTCAAGGAACATTTTTTCATCAACCTCTTCCACACAAGCAATCTCAAGGTTCCAAAATCCTCTATTATTATTTGAAAAAACTCAAAGATTTTTCCAATGCATAATAATCTTCTCACTGTACAAAATGTTGAATATGTAATCACAGAATAATCGCAAAGTTCACATTATCCATAACATCAAATTGTTTTTATACAAAATAAAAACCCTAAATAAAAATTGTGAAGTGAACAAAAGACAAAGATTAAAAGACAAACATTATCATTAATCACCCAAAGCAGAGAGGCATACATACATACACATACATAGGATCCAAAGTTAAATTTGACAATGATTAAAACAAGAACTCCACCACCGACATTGTGGTAGAACTAGGCCACGACACTTGAACCCTCACCATTCTATCATCATAATGAAATTAGGATAAACCCTAAATAAAAATTGTGAAGTCAAATTAGGACAAATCGAAATTGTGAATCAAAATCGGGATAAACCCTAAATTGAAATTGTGAAGTGAACAAACGCTAAAGAAAGAGAGAGAACGAGAGAGAGAGAGAGAGAGAGAGAGGCGCACTGGTGTGAGTGTCACGGAGCGAGAGAGAGCGAGAGATTGAACTGAGTCGTGAGAGAGAGGAAAGCCGCCTGGGAAAAAGCGAGCATGCGTGAGAAAGAGTGAGAACGAGAGAGAGAGTGATAGAGAGAGAGAGGCGCACCTGGTGGCCGGAGCTTCTGGAGGCGAGAGAGAGCGAGAGAGAAAAATGGAGCTTCTGGAACGGTGGGTTTCACGGAGCGAGAGAGGAAAGGTTTCTGTGTTTTTTTTTTGATCAACAAAGTTTTGTTTGTAAAGTTTTTTTTATTAATTAAAATAAAAAAAATAAAAGAGGCGCTTAATGAAAAAAAAAGGGGGAGTTTTTTTAGACGAAAATTTGCAACCGCCGCAGTATAACCCCTAACCGCCGCCGCTTGACAAAAAAACTCAAACCGCCGCAGCTTACCAAATAACCGCTGTCGTTCTTTCGCTCTGCGAGGCGATCAAGTTAACCGCCGAACAAACCGCCGCTAAATGATAAGCGGCGGCGGTTTTCCCAAAACCGCCGTAGAATGACCGCCGCCGATTACCAATTCCGAAGTCAAAGGAGTGTGCCTTCGTCGGTTACTCAAAAGGTGTAGAGGAGTTCAAGTTATGGGACCCATTATCAAAGAATATGATAAAAACCAGATATGTTGTCTTGGATGAGCAATTCATGCTGAAGCAATAAATTGATAGAAATGTGCTGACATATGAAGGGGAAACTTTCGACAATAATGTGATTCAGGTGCATATTGAGTCTTCACCAGTTAGTAATGTGCGGTCAATACTTGAACCACAAGACAAACTAGTCTCTGATTCGGAATTGTTCAAGGACCTATTAATTCAATTGGAGTTCATGATTACTCTCTTGTACGTGATGGAGAGGGCCTTCAAATCAAGCCACCGGATAGATATGGGCATTAAGACTTGACAGCTTATGCACTTCTTACTAGTTTCAGAGATTCGTCCACCTTTTGAGAGGCTATACCTAGGTAGGAGAAAAATAAGCGGATGGGTGCTATGATGGATGAGATAGAGTCCTCGAAGAAGACTGAGACATGGGGGCCTGTCCAACTTCCTAAGGAAAAAAGGGCAATCGGTTGCAAGTGGGTGTACAAAAGAAAACCAACGATGGCGAAAAAAAAAGGGAAAAAGTTCAAGGCTCGTCTTGTAGCAAACGAGTACTCACAACAGAATGGGATTGATTATGATGTGATTTTGTCTCATGTCGTCAGACATATTTATCAGAGCAATATTAGGCTTGGTTGCAAGTGGAGACATGCATTTAGGGCAGATGAATGTGAAGACAACATTTCTTCATGGTAATCTAGATGAGCGAGCAGGCAGAAGGTTTCAATGATACTAGTTCGAGTAGACTAGTTTGTAAATTGAAGAGGTGTTTGTATGGTCTAAAGCAGTCTCCAAGGCAGTGGTACAATCACCTTTATTAGGCTTCAGATTGACTACAGAAGGTGTGGGTATGATTGTTGTATTTATGTTAGAAGCCTTGGTGATGGTTCTTATATTTTCCTGTTACTGTATATGGATGATATGTTGATTGCTGCTAGTAATTTATATGACGGAAATTACTTGAAATCATGTTTGGAAAGGAGTTTGTTACGAAGGACTTAGGTGCTGCTATGAAGATTCTTGGGATTGAAATTTTCATGGATAGGAGTGCTAGAAAATTTTAGCTCTCTCCAAAAAGGTATGTTGAAAAGGTGCTAGACATATTTCACATGAGCAATTCAAAAGCAGTGAATACTCCATTCGCAAATCACTTTAAGATTTTGTTGGATCATTGTCCAAAGACAGATGTAGAAGCCATGTATATGTCAAAGGCTCCTTATTCTAGTGTCATTGGTTGTTTAATATATGTTATGATCTACATTAGACCAGATTTGGCATAAGGTGTAAGTCAGCTGTGCAAGTTTATGTCCAAACCGGTAAAACATCATTGGGAAGCAGTCAAGTGGATTTGCAGGTACTTAAAGGGTACAATAGGTCATGGTGTCATGTATAGAACTCAAAATGATGATCCTTTAGTTGTCAGATACGTTGATTCAAACTATGCAGGTGATATGGGTTATAGGAGGTCTGCAACCAGATATGTCCTTACTCTTGCAAAGGGCCTATCTACCGCAAGTGGTCAGTTTAATTCATAGTGGACATGTTGACAACTGAAGCATAGTAGATGGCAGTAGCTGAAGTTGTTAAAGAGGCCTTATGGTTTACAGGGTTAGTGTAGGAATTGGGCATTAAGTAAGGTAGAGTTCAGTTTCATTGTTATTGTCAGATTGCCATTTACTTGGCAAAGAATCGGGTGTATCACGCCAGGACAAAGCATATTGATGTGAAGTTTCACAAGAGAAGAGAACTACTTGCCTCTGTGAGGTTTACTTGAAAAAAAATTCTTACTTCAAAGAATGCAGCTGATATGTTGACCAAGCCAGCCACCGGTGACAAGTTCAAACACTGCTTGAACTTGTTACATGTTACTCATTGTTAAGCAGGAGCTCCACCTTTAAGTGCAAAGGGTGTGGCCGTCATGCGATGAATCTTCATAGATGTTTGATATTCGCCATGGTGGAGATTGTTGAGTATGACTCATATGTCGGCTTGGCCTAAACTGTTTGGGGGGTGTGGGGGGAATTAGCCCACGGCGGTACGGTTTAGAGGTATTGTTGTAATTCAGATTGACTTATTGTAAGTACCTATTATAACACTTTAACCTTAATTCATTTTGAAATAACATGGAACTACAACTGCTCTATAGTTACACCCGTAGGCATATTTTGGCCAAACTGCAAGATCAAGATCGTGTCTCTATTTTTCATTTTTGTTTCTTTATTTTCTTCTTTTACTAATTGTTGTTCTAACCGAGGTGTAATATTTTTTCCGTCAAAACAAATTATATCGTCCGAATATATATTTCCAAACAAAAGTAAGTTTTGGGAGCAAAGAAAGACTTGGTCTCAAACTCTCGATAGATGCACCCATATTACATGACATTTTTTCATCATTTAATACGTTGCGGGTAACATACCATATGAGATAGGTGACTATTTAAAAGACCTTAAAAGATTGCATTTGCAAGGAAATAGACTAAGAGGATCTATTCCTACAAACATCTTCAACATTTACAAGTTAACAAGTCTTTCACTATCAAATAACCAACTCTCAGAAATCTTCAAATTCATCCATATCACAGCCTATCCAATCTACAATTCTTGTACATTTCAGAAACAATCTTAGTGGAGAGATTCCAAGTAGCCTTTTCAATGCTTCAATGCTTCTTGAACTAGTACTTGCCAACAATACCCTTACAGAACTATACCGAATCCATTGGAAATTTAAAAACCTTCAACTCCTCATTCTTGCTGGAAATAGGTTAACTAGTGATCCAACTTCCACAAAAATTGGATTTCTAACTTCATTAACAAAGTGTAGACAATTACAAAGAATTGTGTTATCTGGGAACCTCTCTTAATGGAACACTTCCAAATTCTATTGGTAACTTGTCAAACACTCTTCAGACTTTTGTTGCTTGGAGTTGTAACATAAAAGGTGAAATTCCTTCACAGATTGGGAATTTGAAGAGCTTATATGACATAAGTCTTAAAGAGAACCAACTTGTTGGACAAATTCCTAGTTCAATTGGAACTTTACCTCTTCTCCAACGTTTGGATCTTTCAGACAACAAATTAAATGGAACAATCCCAGGTCAGATTTGTAAGTTAAAATATTTGAATCAGTTGCTACTTAGCAGAAATCAGATTTTTGGGTCAGTGCCAAATTGCATTGGGAGTATTAGTTCTCTAAGAAATCTTTACTTAGATTCAAATAATTTGAACTCTACTATACCTTCTTCATTTTGGAGCCTCAGTAATATATTGGATGTGAACTTATCCTCTAATAATTTTCATGGTTCATTGCCAACTGAGATAACTAACTTGAAGGCTGTTATAAAATTGGATATATCAAAGAATCATCTTTCAAGAATACTTCCTAGTGAAATTGGTGGCATGCAAAATGTAATCAATTTCTCATTATCATATAATATGTTAGAAGGTCCTATTCCTGATTCTGTTAGTAATATGCTAAGCTTGGAATTTTTGGACCTTTCTCATAACCTTTTATCTGGTGTTATCCCCAAGTCAATTGAGAAACTTTTTTATCTCAAATCTATCAACTTATCATATAATAAACTACAAGGAGAAATTCCTTCTGGTGGAAGTTTTGCAAATTTCACAGCTCAATCATTCATTATGAATGATGCACTTTGTGGGAGAGTTGAGCTAGGAGTCCAACCATGTCCCATTAATGGAACAAAACATAGGACAGACAAAAGGTTGTATTGAAATTGGTGATACCTATGGTTATGTGTGGAATCTTTGTTATTTATGCAATTCTTGTAATATATCAGAGAAAATACAACAAAGGTTCAACTAACATTATGGACTCACCAACATTTCAATTTCTAAGTAGAATTTCCTACTATGAACTTGTGAGGGCAACACAAAATTTTGATGAGAGTAATCTTCTTGGAAAAGGGAGTTTTGGTTCTCTCTACAAAGGTGAGCTTTCAAATGGAGTAGTGGCTGCTATTAAAGTTTTCAATTTAGATGAGCAACAATCATCAAGGAGTTTTGACAAAGAATGTGAAGCGATGCGCAATCTTCGACATCGAAATCTAGTTAAAGTCATTACTAGTTGTTCTAATGCTTTTGATTTTAAGGCCATAGTAATGGAATTTGTGCCAAATGGGAACCTAGAGAAGTGGTTGTATTCTCATAACTATTTCTTAAGTTTTATACAGAGGTTGAACATAGTAATAGACATAGCTTCTGCCTTGGAGTATCTTCATCATGGTAACACAAAACCTATGGTACATTGTGACTTGAAACCAAGCAATGTTTTGTTGGATAAAAATATGGTAGCTCAAGTTTGTGATTTTGGTATTGCTAAACTCTTGGAAGAAGAGCAATCTCAAATTCATACCAACACCTTGGCAACAATTGGTTATATAGCACCTGGTAAGTTATATGTATATTTTTTCCATATAGGTTACTATAATCTCACTCCCATATTTATAATAGGGTTAACTGCAGTTTTGGTCCTACAATTTTATCAAATCTACAATTTTAGTCTGCCGTTAAATTGTCATCCAACTTTTAACGAAAATGCTAGCGTGGCGGTAAGGTTGTGATTTCACAGTCACATTTTGTGTTGACGTGACCATTGGGTGTTGAATTTTTGTAATTTATTTCAATTCATCAACTTGGCATAGTGGTAAATATGTTGTTTTGGCCCATAAATATATTTGGTTTAAAGCCCCATATTTTGGTATTTTTGGATTATCCATGTATGACACGTGATTGCCACTTCACCACCTTACCACCACGTCAACATTTTGGTTAAAAATTTGATGACAATTTAACGAGAGACTAAAATTGTGAAATAGGGGGACCAAAACTGCATATATGTTTTGTTTCAATTTTCGGATTTGGCATTACACACACTTATACAATGATGTGCCTGTATAAGTAACCACTCCACTTGCAATTTGATTGCAGAATATTGTTCCAAAGGCATTGTGTCCATTAAAGGAGATGTGTATAGCTTTGGTATTATGCTTATGGAAGTATTTACAAGAAAGAAGCCAACTGATGAAATGTTTGTGGATGGACTAACTTTAAGGTCATGGATCAAAGAGTCATTGCCAGGTGAGATAGTCAAAGTTATAGACCCTAATCTTCTAGAGAGAGAGGAACAAGTTATTTCTGTCAAGGAAGAAGCTTTATCAAATATCTTGGTGTTGGCTTGGAATTCCTCTGCAGATTCTCCTGATGATAGAATGAGTATGGAGGAAATATTAGGTCGTTTATACAAAATCAAAACTACTTTTCTGGACATTGTAACAGAAAATTGAAGTTAAGAAAATCATGAAATCATCTACGTTTCTTGTTAATACTTTTGGATAAGTTATATATCTTGATGTTTCTTGTAAATGATATTAACTAGATCTAAATTTAATATATAACGATTACATGCACAGATGTTCTTATATTAGATTTATGCTATGAAGCCCTGATACGAGATATGCTATGGGATACGACATGATATAGATACAGGTAGGGGTGTGCAGGACCCATCCCAACCCGCCAAGCCATCTCAACCCAATAATTTTGAGTTGAGCCCAACCCTGCCCCACACAAAAATGGACAACTGGGACCGTCCTAAGTAGTAACCCGACTTCGGGTTAGGACGGGTTTGGGTTGACTCTCGGGTTACCCAACCCGTCCCTAATATACATACACATATATTAATATAATTAATACACTTAAACTTGTGAATTGTGATAACTTAGACTCAAAACAAATAATTTGATGCTAAAATTTTGTATTTTTAACAAAGTTGGACACATACCAATATTACTTTTATAGAAGTTTTATTGAATTTATTTATTAAATTTCAATGCCTAATATAAAATATATAATTGAAGTAGTAACAATATTTCTAAAAATTATATTATATATTATTTGAATTTTGTGACAACTCGGTCCCGTCATGATTAAACCCGGTCCTAAATTAGTCCATAACTTATCGGGTTTGTTCGGGTTTTAGGACATGTTAGGGTCAATAAAATGGCCCGGTCAAAATTTGGGACTGAGATAGAGTTAGTTATGGCCCGATCAAAATCAAGATACGATAGGACCTGGATACTTTAATAAAAAAATTAAATTAAAACTCAGATATATAAAAACAAAAATATAATATGCAAACATAACTGTAAATAGATATTTACTTACAATTGCTCATATGGAAAAAATATTGCACAAAAAAACAGGAACAGAAAGGAGCCGCGGTTCATCTAGTAGGTAGCAACCTTTTGTAGGAAAAAATTGCTAATTGACATATGTTGTAAATCCTTTTAAGATTTAATATTTTATTATAGTTTTATTTTAGTACGTACAATTTATAAATTGAAAACACTCAAAAAGGAGCCACATTGGTTGTCAAAAAAAGAAAAAGGCGCATATGATGTATCCTATACGTATTCGTATAAGTCTGCTTTATCATGTGTGTATCTGTATAAGTCAGTCATATCCCAAGAGTATTTTTTTTGACAGCAAAAGTCTAATTCATATCATTCAAAATAGTAGGAACAATACATGCTGGTACATGAAAAAGAGTATGAGAAGGGCTGGAGAACAAGGCCACCACCCCTGCTAAGGTATGAGCAACCTTGTTTGCCGCTCTCCTAGAGAAACTCACATGAGAGTTTGAATTAAAATAACTAAAAGCCTCCCTACAATAATGTAGAATGCTACCATAATCAGAAGTAATTTTAGGGGCCTTATTAAAATCATCCACCACAACTATGGCATCCATTTCGAAAATTACATTCCAAAACTACAATTCACGCACCAAATCAATAGCTAAAAGCAATCCCAAAGCTTCACCTTTGTAGACTTCTAATAACGGAGCAAAAGAGCGCAATTTAGCGGCTATAAACTCCCCTCTATCGTCCCGTAAGCACATACCAAAACCAACACGTTTCCCATTCGAATAAAAAGATGCATCAATGTTGCATTTCACGAAATTAGGAGGTGGTTTAGTCCATTTTACTACTACTAAATCAGTTACACCAGTAGCTGGGCTAGGTGCAGACCGTGTAAACACACACTTGGCCGAAGCCCAGCCTGTCAGAGAAAACAGCTCCATTTTGGACAATATTTGCAGCAAAGTCACAGGAATTTTTCCACACCAAATTATTACGACTCGACCAAATGCTCTACAAGGTCATAGCCTAAGCTATACGGACATCCCCCTGTAACTTATTCATGACCATAAACATCCACTACTGAACCGAAACAGTCACTGTAGCCCCATGACCAAAGAAATCTGCAATTCCATGCACAACCCAGCAGGTTGCTACAGTGATGCAGTCTGCAAATAAGTGTAAACCAGTCTCTTCGTTATCACCACAAAACAGACACACAGGAGGAACGTCCAAACCACGGTTGCAGAGAACATCGCGCGTTGAAAGACAATTTCTCCCCAACCGCCAAAGGAAATTCTTTACTTTTGGTGGTACCTGTTGTCATACCCCAATTTTGTCCGGCTTAGGTCAAAACCCTAATTTTCCCCAAAATAAATAACCAGAGGAGAAGAGAGCATCATGCATTGCATTTAGGGTTCTAAAAGTCATTTCAAAGCTTCTAAAATCATTTTTGAAGTTGGAATGCACTTCTTAAACAAATTAGGGTTTTTCAGTGCAAAAGGGCATTTTGGTCATTTTGCAAATAAAAGACAATTCCTCAAAACAAGTCATCCAACATGCATTTCAAGGTACTAGAGGTCATTCCTAGGGTGGAAAATCATTTTTGAGGTGGAAATGTGTTTCAGGTAAAAAAAACTAGGGTTTTTAGAGTGAAAGGGCATTTTGGTCATTTCACAATAAAAACGGTCTTTTGTCCCAAATCCTTGGATAATCATCAATGATTTATTTGAGGGATATTTGTGCCCCATTGTGATTATTTTTGCGCATAAACATTAAACCTTGTGGCCTAAAAAACCTAGTTTTTGGATAAAAGGGTAAAACGGTCTTTTCCTTTGAGGTGGGGTAAACAAATCAATTTTGGGATTGGTGAAGTCATGGAATTCAGAGCCCAATCATGGAATCATAGGATATGGCCCAAAATGGCATGAATTAGGAAGAATGATCTAGAAGGGAATATTCTAGACTCCTTTGAATTAAGGATAAGATCAAAAGTACAATTTGCAATTCCACTCACTCTCCACTCCCATAAGCTGCGAAATAACAGCCCATAATCACCCCATTTCCATTTATTTTTATTGTTTGCAATTGTATTAAATCATGGCCATTCATTCAAGTGTGAAAATCAATCCTCACCTTTCATTTGAATTAAAATGGCACTTGTGTAATAAGCTTTGTAGAAAAATACAATTGTGTAATTAAGCTTATCCTTCACCACCTCCCTTAAGCTGCACACCCCAGCCCTCTCTCTCCTCATTTTATTGCCCCTAATCCATGTGATAATGCATCTTGACCATTGATTCAATTTCTTTCTCAAATCCTAGTGGTTTACAAGAGATGCATTGTCACAAATACCCTTAAATTTTCACTTCATATAAAACCCAAAAATAGGAGACCTCACACACACACACTCTCATTTTTACCCTAGCACAAGACACTCCTCTCCTCCCTCTAGCTTCAGCCGCAGCCCTCTCCCCCTTTCTCTCCTCCATTTTCTTCATTTTTCATCACTAAACCTTCACTACTTTTGATCCTAGCACTAAACCTCCTTCAAAACTTCTATAATCTCTCAAGTTCCATCAAGATCCTTCCAAGAAAAGGTGTTTGGCGTGGAGATAGGGGCTGTTCATCAAGTTATTTTGCTTCATCTTGCATTTTTCTCCTCTTCCTAGCTAGTTTTAGAGGTAAACTTCTTATCTTTTGCATTCTCTTTAACTATCACCATGTAAATCTCTCTTCTATTCCTCTATCCTCTCCAAGAGGCTTAGAGGGTTCATTTCAAACACTATGTCAAGGACATTGGGAGCCTTGGGTGTTTGAAGTGAACCCTTGGCCTTGAGGAGAGGTTTCTTGTGTTTTCAACCATATTCTTGCATTTTTTCATGCTCATTTTGTCATTCTTGCATAAATAAAATTTTTCATGTGATTATATGCATTCCTTTGTTCATGTCATAACTTGCAAGTTGAGATTTAGCTTGATTCATGAGGATGAGGATTAGGCTTTAGATCTCTAAGATTTAGGCTTGTTGTTGTTTTTCTCACTCCTTGATTTATGTAAATAAAATGCATGATGTGCTTGATTTGCATGATTTGTTCTATGTGTTGATTATGAGTTTTAGCATGAAATAAATTGATGATTTGTTCTTGACATGGTTTCGACCTAGAGCTCCATTTTGTGCATATTTTTGTGCTTGAATTGTGTTGATTGATCTTGTGTGAGATGCATTTAATTGTGTTAGTGTGTTTTAACTTTTAACCACTCACTTGTTTTTTTTACTTTACCATACACTAACTTTTTACTTAAAAGAAAAACAACTTAAACATTTTACATTTTTTACTTTACCATTTCATTAAATAATTACCATTTACCTCATGCATTCTTTTACTTTACCATTTCATTAAATAATTACCATTTACCTCATGCATTCTTTTTACTTTACCATTTCATTAAATAATTACCATTCACCTCATGCATTTTTACTTTACCATTCACTAACTTTTTACTAAAAGTTTTACCACTTACCAATTTGCAAAAATACCCAAAACATTTTCTCACTTGCATTTCCCACTTTTTTATCTTCATAAGATAAACCCCAAAAACATTTTACCACTTTCTTACTTAAACCTTTTACCATTCTTTACCAAAATACTTTCACCTTCATGCATCTTCTTTCACACTTAGTCTATGTGACACTCTCATGCATCCTCATATGTTCACGTTCCTTGCTTCCTTTTATGTGCTAGTCATCCATTCACTTGTGTGCTTTGCATCCATTCTTAAATGCTCATGCATCCCTTAACACCATGTCTTGCATTCAAACATGCATATTCATTCCTTGTATATTCATGCATTCACATGTTTGCCTAATCATGCATCCAATAATGCCATGCCTTGCATTCTATAATGCGCATTCATCCATTGTATACTCATACATTCACATGCTTGCTCATTCATGCATCTTTGCTTACATGTTCAATCATTCAATTAGGAATATCCCATGCCTATCATTTAATTGTATCACTTGTCCATCATGCCATTCAAATGTCTTGATTTAATTGTGTGCAATCCCTTCCCTCATGCATGTGCTCTTATATGAAGACGTAAGTCTACTACTTGTGTAGCATAGAATCATTAAGACAATTGCACCTCTCTTACACACACTTGCACAATTACTTTTAGAACTTTGTCTTGCATCGTTGACAATTGATTCCTTAATTGTATGGGCATGCTTAATCTTAATTGATGATCAATGTGTTCTTGTTTGCTTGATTAATTGAACATGTTTGAACTTCATTCATTCATCTTTCATTTGGTTATGGGATTAGAGTTGATTGAAATGTTCTACTTGTTTTCAAGAAATCTTTTCCAAATCAAACTTCTTTTCTAAACTAGTTTTCAAACCAAAAATCAAATGCTTGTTCAATAAAAATCCTAAAGGCATTTTCTTAAATAAATCATTAGCCATCACTCGAAGCCTTTGCTTGTTTGATCGCTAATGAGGAGTTATTAGTGGTAGTCACTCGAAGCCTTTGCTTGTTTGGCTATCATGAAAGCTCCCACACCTTAATCAAACATCAACTAATCCAAATTTCAAAATAACACGAGTTGTTAGTGATAATCATCACCGATGCTCGCCTTTTTCAAAACAATTTCAAAAATAATACAACGTTGTCGCTTGTAATCACTCGAAGTCGTTGCTTGTTTGATTACCGGCTCCAACCCTCTTTTTCGAGTTAATACCGAATGCCACTCGAAGCCTTTGCTTGTTTGGTGTTCGCGAACACTCGAGTCTTATTTCAAAAACTTCAAAACTCAATCTCAAAAGCCGTTTTCACACGTAAAAACTGAGAACTACGTTGCTTTGATCCCTCAGCCAGTGAGGGTACGTAGGACCGGGTTCCTGTCCCGTCAAGCATACCTTTAAAAAACACCCTTAAAAACTGAGAACTACGTTGCTTTGATCCTCACCGGTGAGGTACGTGGGGACCGGGTTCATGTCCCGTCAAGCATACCTTTAAAAACCCATAAAAACAAGAACTACGTTGCTTTGATCCTCACCCCGGTGAGGTACGTAGGACCGGGTTCCTCGTCCCCACAAGCACGCTTTTCAAAAATCTTTGTCTTGTTCCGCTTTTCAAAGATACCAAAACATCCCTTTTTCCGTTTCAATAAAGTGATTTCTCAAAAGAAAAGAAAATAAATAGAACAACGTATTTCAAATCAAACATTTCAAAACCACATCAAATTAATGGTTCCTTTTGGTAGAAAGAGCGTGTGAGTGCTAATACCTTCCCCATGCGCAACCGACCCCCCGAACCTACATCTCTAAGTTTTCGAAAGACCACCCGCTTTCCTAAAAAGGTTTTTTCAATGTTTTCCTAAATAAATATTGGTGGCGGCTCTACTGATTTTCAAACGTTGTCAAACTGAAAAGTCCCAAACCGGATTTTTCGGGGCGCAACAGCTGGCGACTTCACTGGGGACTTTCTTTCTTTATTTACTTATTTAAAGAGAGATGAGGGTCAAGCCTAATTAATTTGATGTGGTTTAAATTGTTTGATTTGAAAAACTATGTTCTGTTTCTTCCTTTTCCTGTTCTTTTTTTTCTTTTCTCTTCTTTTGTATGCATGTGGTTGTGCTTATGCATGCATTCCTCAATTCCCATGATCCCTCTTCTTCGCTCCTTTTCTTGAGGTAAAACATGCATTCCCCCATTTGCTTGTTTGATCGCTAATGAGGAGTTATTAGTGGTAGTCACTCGAAGCCTTTGCTTGTTTGGCTATCATGAAAGCTCCCACACATTAATTAAACAACAAAAACAACTAATTCAAACTTCCAAAATAACACGAGCTACTAGCTCACCCCCTTTTTTCAAAACTATTTTCAACGTTGTCAAACTGAAAAGTCCCAAACCGGATTTTTCGGGGCGCAACAGCTGGCGACTCCACTGGGGACTTTCTTTCTTTATTTACTTATTTAAAGAGAGATGAGGGTCAAGCCTAATTAATTTGATGTGGTTTAAATTGTTTGATTTGAAAAACTATGTTCTGTTTCTTCCTTTTCCTGTTCTTTTTTTTCTTTTCTCTTCTTTTGTATGCCTGTGGTTGTGCTTATGCATGCATTCCTCAATTCCCATGATCCCTCTTCTTCGCTCCTTTTCTTGAGGTAAAACATGCATTCCCCCATTCTATTATGTCCCTTCTTTCTTAGCTCCTTTCTTGAGAGGTAAGCAATGCGTGTAATCTCTGTGGACTTATTAGAATGGTTTGTATATTAAACTAGTGTATGCATGTTGAACCCTAGGGTAGACAAATCGCTTATCCGGATCTGCTCGTTTCCTTGCAGGTGGGGTGGGTAGATTTTAGGAAGTATGTCCTCGATCACACACTTTCACACCTTATGATTTATGTTCTATGAGTGGGCTCCTATACCCGGATCCAACAAAACACTTAGGAGAGTGGAGGCGATTAGTGACTGTCATTCAAGACCTTTGTCTGTCTGATACTCACGAAAGTCTCAACCGGAGTACGCTTTCTCATGACGCCTCACACTTGGTAGCATTCTACATTTGTGGGTGTCGGCATGAGGATTCTATAGCTCCGGTAGCCATTGTGAGGGTGTGAATTAGAGCTACATGGGAGGAACCTTTGAAGTTGCCCTAGAACTTAAGATTCCCACCTTTGTAGGACACGAGGGCATACGAATTGTGTGCTGCATGGAAATTTAGGGCATGTCTTCCTCAAAAGGGAGCTTTTTTCAAAAAAAAAATTTCCAAGAAAATACAAAAATATTTTCATTCTTTCAAATAAACCGCTCCTGAATTTTTGAACCTCCGTCCATATGCATCGCTTTCATCATCTCTACATGCATCATTCATATCATAATCACATCATGCCGCATTCATTAAAACTACATGTTGTAAACATTTGCATTCACACTGCATCTCATTTGCATTTGCTTGCCGGGGACCACCGAATAATGTACCGTCTTGTCATAGGTGCATCAGAATGGAATCGAATAGCAAGGCTTCGCTTACTTCGCTTCCCAAATATATGAAGTATGTCGATTTGTCGCTTTCGATTCCTCGCTTACTTCATTTCCTAAATCCAAGAAAAAGTTTATGCGCGTATGACAAGGCAAGGTATCCCGCGGTTCCCAGATCAAGCGCATTGTACATACATTCATATATCCATTCATGCATTCTCATGCAATAAATGTCTAAACAAACAAAAAAGGCACGCTGGTTCTCCGTCACCGATACTTCACCCGACTACAAGCCAAGCTGATGGCCAATCCGCAAGAGCATCCGGAGATTGAAACCGAGAGTAATCCAGGCGTGAAGACTTGGGCGCAAAATTTTGAATCTGAGCACCGCTCGGGAGAACCAAGTGCTTAAGGATAAGGTTGGGGCAATGGAGGCCCGATGCATGAGATGATGGCCATGCTACAAAGTCTAAAGAATGGGCCACCGTTGGCCGCCGCCGTAGTGGGTCCAGTTGGTGTCACCTCTTTTGTTCCTCCTTCAAGATCACGCGAACGCTTCTGATTGCGCTTCCACCGGATCCGGTCGATCACCACCAAATGAATGTGTCAAATCAAGACACTCCACAAAGATGTCCTTGGGGTATGCTGCTGGGTCCACGCCGCAAACCGTTGGATCTATTCTCGCCGCGTGAATGCGCCCAATCAAGTCACTTTGCGCCGTGCTGTAGGAACCGCCGAGGACCGCAGATCCAAATTTTTAGTTCTCTCTGCTGCACTTAGTCCTACTGGGGGCTAGTGGCACCACCTCATAATGCTCCTCACCGGATGGTATTATTACGGTATGGGAAGTCACCCCAAGGGCACATGTTTGAGGGTCGCAGCCAAATGACCCAATCGTGCACTCGAAGAAAGAGTAAGGGCAATGGAGGTGCCGGTGTCGAAACCAAGGAGGCCTGTGGTCGTGTTTGGTCCCAGTTCGGTTTTGCCACCAAAATTCAAAGCTCACGAGGTGGACAAATACAGAGGAACTGGATGTCCGGTGAGTCGCATTACGATGTTTGATCACAAGGCTCGGGGTTATCAAGACAAGAAACGAAACGGTTTTTGATCCAATACCAATGACATATACTTGAGTTGTTTGATTACTTAATTTCCAAGAATTTAGTCAAGACTGCGTTCAATGAAGCCCGCTCACCGCCATTTCCCGAGGTTACAATGGTAATGCTACTGCAGCTTTCCATGAAAACGGGGTTGGTCATACTGTGGAGGAGTGTAAAGCCTTCAAGCGTGTGGTGCAAGACCTAATCGATGCCAATTGGATTTCATTCAAGCAAAATGGTTCGAGCATAACTGCAAACCCATTGCCGGGACACGAGAAGCCAACCTCTAATGCCATAGAAGATGTTAATGGACAAGTAATAAGAAAGGTTGCTAAAATCATGATGGATCAAGGGTATAAGGTTGGGTGCGCTTGGGAAAATCTGACAAGGAATTCTTGCGCCTGATCCAGCCTAAAAAGGAACAAGGACCGCTATGGGTTGGGATACAATCCAAGTCTAGCCAAAAGAAGGAAAGTGGCGGAGAGGAAAGAAGTGGCGAATGGTTGGTCGAGTCAAAAGGCCAAGATCCACGCCCCGAGCATTCTCGCTCGTGACATCCACCGAGCTTAGTGAGTGCCGGTTTGCTTAATCACAACCAAGTTGTTGCCATCCGTGGTGGATCCAAACCGAAGAAGGTGGGTCCAGTCCGGTTCGTCGCGCTCTTCTTGGGAAAGAGGTGAAGAATTGAGAAGTCGCTGATTTCCGTGACCTTTTAAATTAAAGTAATCATTTGTAATGCAACCCGTGGCTCTGCCCAAGGCCATAGGACCAGTTGTTAGGGGCACGCATGTTTTTATTTTCAGAATCATCATCATCAATAAAAACGCTTGTTTTGAATTTCTCAATCAATAAAAATCATTTTTCTCTTCATTGTGTGAGTCTTTTTCTCGCTTATTGTTTGCTTGCTTTCTTGTTTCGCTTTCGATCAGCTTTTTTGGCTTCGGCAAAAGGCGGATCCACAAAGAATAGTCTTTGAAAACAATGAGTCTTGACGATCCGTATTTTGACTTTGATCACCCTGTCAATCAAGCTGAGGGGGATGTTGAGGAAGACTGGGAAACTCCTCCAGAACTCGTGAGGTTAAAGAAAGAGTTATTCAGCCTCACGGGGAATATACTGAAGTGATCAACTTGGGTACAGCTGAGAACAAGAAAGAGGTCAAAGTGGGTACCGCCATGAATGACGAAGATCGCATGAAGTTGGTTCATATGTTGCACGATTATGCGGATGTGTTTGCATGGTCCTATCAAGATATGCTCGGGTTGGGCACCGATATCATTGTACACAAGCTACCACCAAGCCTAAATGTCATGCTCAGAAACAGAGTTGAGAAGGACGGCTTCAAATGTCCTTCAAAATCGAGGTGAAGTGAAGAAGCGATTTGATGCAGGGGTTCTAGCAGGTGGCTAAGTACCCGCATGGGTTGCCAATATTGCCCCGGGCCCAAAAAAGGATGGTGAAGTCAGAATGTGCGTCGACTACAGAGATCTGAATCGTGCTAGTCCCAAAGATGATTTTCCCCTTCAAAAAAAAAAAAAAAAAAACGAAACATAAAAAAAAAAAAAAAAAACAAATGACCAGAAAAAAGAAAGCTGGTCAGAAAATAATCAAAAAAAAAAGGGCAAATGTATAGGAGTGAATAAATTATTGTCCTTGAGTTAATTTTTGAGAAAACAAGCAATCATGATTTGAAATAATGTTTGACCATTTTCCCATATTCTCAAAAAAAACTGTGCTACCCACTGTAAGCCAAAAAATCCAAAAAATCACCCTAGACAAGGATCACCTCAAATATAAAAAAAAAAGGTGCATCACTTTTCATCAGCTCACCCGAGTCAAAATCAAAAAAAAAATCGAAAAAAAATCAATCAAAAAAAAAAAAAAAAAAAAGAAAAAGGAAAAAAGGGATTTAGAAACGAAAATCCCAAAAATACAAAAGCAATGTAAGTGGTGAGCTGATACACGTTACCACAAAACACAAGAGATCCTTGTCTCAATAAACTGCAAATACTTCCCTTTGACCTCGGCATCCCGCCCTCCACCAACCCTTAGCACCTCGGCATCCCGCCCTCCACCAACCCTTAGCCAGGAATAAAACTTCCAAACACCTCATCAAGCCAAATAACCATCATAAATCATCACACATCAGCCAACGCTGAATAAAAATCATCCTACCATTAGCTTCAAGTACTTCATTAAACCCAATCATCCTCTCTCCACAAAACCCACACAATCTCCAAAAAAATCCATTCCTATCAATGATCGATTGCTTTTGTTTTCTCGAGTTTTAGCTTTAGGACAAATAAGTTTATTTATTTAAATATGTTTGTCCGTAAAAAAATCTCGAAAAAAAAAAAAAAAAAAAAAAAGGGGAAAGAAAATCAAAAGGCTTGCACTCCAAGATTCATTCAAGTTACAATTATATCAAGGCAAAGTTTTATAGATCACCAATTGGGTTGAAGTCGCCTCATACTCCGAGATATACTTGATTCAATTGCTTGCCAAATTTGTGACGAAAGATCTTATTTGTCGTTATGGACTTCCAAGCAAGATCATCACCGATAATGGCAGCAACCTGAACAGCAAAATGACGAAGGACCCATGTGCAAAGAATTCAAAATTCAACATCATAATTCTTCTCCTTACCGCCCGAAGATGAATGGGGCAGCCAAAGCAGCCAACAAGAACATCAAGAATATTGTGCAAAAGATGGTGGTAACCTACAAGGATTGGCATGAAATGCTTCCCTTTGCTTTGCATGGCTACCGAACTTCAGTACGCACTTCAACTGGGGCAAACCTCTTCTCTCTGGTATATGGGTTGGAAGCAGTCCTCCCTATTGAGGTTGAGATACACTCCCTGCGGGTCTTGATGGAAACCAAGTTAGAAGAAGCAAAATGGGTTCAAGCCCGTCTGGATCAGCTAAACCTCATTGAAGAAAAAAGAATTGCAGCCTTGTGTCAAAGGCGGTTGTACCAACAGAGAATGAGAACGACTTTTGACAAGAAAGTCCGACCACGTGAATTCAAGCAAGGGGATCTGGTGCTTAAGAAGATCTTGCCTATCCAAACTGATCCCCGTGGGAAGTGGACCTCAAGCTATGATGGCCCGTATGAAGTCAAGAAAGCCTTTTCTGGAGGAGCACTGATGCTCGCAAACATGGACGGCGAAGATCTCAGAAACCCAGTCAATTCCGATCAAGTGAAGAAGTATTATGCGTAAAAGAAATCGACGAAAAAAGAGAAAGACAAGCCAAGTAAGAATTAGCTCGCTAGGTTGAAAACCCGAAAGGGCGACCTAGGCAAAATCAGAGCGACCCGGTGGATTGAAAACCCGCAAAGGACGATCCAGGCAAAAATTAGGGTCAGAAAACTTGAGCATGAAAAGTAAAGAAAGGCATACAACTTCCCTGAAGACTTGAATGAGGGAGTGATCAAGGTCAAGGACATAAATGTTTAGCACTGCTCCACGCAGACGACAAATCAAAATCGACTTCTTTCCTTTTTCGTGTCTTTTTGCAGTTTAAATTTTCAAATGCATTGAACAGTCGGCGTAACTTTCTGTGCGACCGATTTCTACATCAATAAAGCTCAAACTTTCTCATGTCTGTTTGTTGATTATTTTCTGCTCAAAATAAACGCTTTATGATGATGGTGATTCTCGAATCAGAAAACATGTGCATACATCATATAGCATTGCAAGTCATTACGAAATTCTTAAAAGTCACGGAAAGAGGCAATTCCCAAAACAAGTTAGTCATGCAAGAGAAAATGATTGAGCTCATGATTGCTTGAACGACAAGGTTAAAGCCCACTCGCACTGGCCCATGAGCCCCGCAAGTCCAATATATTCCTCGCCTCGTACCATGAGTGTCGCGGATTGGCTGAACCAACAAGAAAATAAGCCAACAGGGGCAAAAGATCAAAGAGAGAACAAAGAAAAACAAACAGTCAGAAAAAAGAAAGCTGACCAAAGGAAGTTAATCTTACAAAGAAGGTTGCACTCACAAACCATTCCAGATGGCGAATCATAAAGCAAACTTGTGTCCGATCCATGAGCCCTGCGGCTTTCCATCGGCCTCTCGGTCTTGTGCCGGAGTATCGGGAGTCGGTTGAACCAGTAAAAGAATAAGCCTTTGTCAAAAAGCGAAAAAACAAACAGTCAGAAAAAAGAAAGCTGACCAAAGAAAATCAAGAATAGCATCTCATTGCATTCATCACACCAAAATCATAGCATTGCATGCGCTCGCATAACATGTTCCTGCATAACATGCCCTTGCATAACATGCATCCTCATCCCATGCACCATGCATTTGCATCCGCTAACATGTGCGGTACACATTATCGAGAGAAAAGTTTAAGAAGAGTCCTACTATTCCAGAGCGGACTCCTAAAACAAGCAGGTGTAGTGGCATTGACCACGGAAGGTTTCAAGAAAAGACTGCGCGCGGCGGGCACACCCTAGATCAGTGCAATGGCACTAACCACCAGTCAGAGAAAGCTGAAAGAAAGGTCCGCTAGCCTGAGCAGACACCCTGGATCAGTGCAACGACATTGATCACCCATCAGAGAAGGAAGGTCCGCTAGCCGAGCGAGACACCACGGATCGATCTGCAACGACATTGATCACCAATCGAGGGAAGCGGAGGAAAAAGTCCGCTAGCCCGAGCGGCACCTCGGATCGCTGGAACGACATTGATCACCAATCGAGGAAGCGTATGAAAGTCCGCTAGCCTGAGCAGGCACCCTGGATCAGTGGAACGACATTGATCACCAATCAGAGGAAGCGTAAGAAAGGTCCGCTAGCCCGAGCAGCACACTGCGGATCGATCGCGAAGCGTAATGACTAAAGAAGATCAACAAGATTCGTGAATCCCTTCGAGACTCGAAAGCGTCCTTCAAAAGCGCACTTCACCTCATATTCGAGCCGCGGTACCTCACCTCAATACGCCAAAGAATGGCCATCTCAATCGACCAATCAACAGATTTGCAAATCCGCCAGACCGTGCATCCCTTCAGACCAAAGCGCCCCTTCGGATCCCGTCGTTATCGAGCACCGACGCGAATCATCGGACCCCGAGTCCTTCGGTTTAGTTCAAATCAACGACCCAAATAATGACTTTGAACTCGACCTTCATCTCGCCAAGTCATCACAGAGCATGACGGATCGACCCTCGCACTGGGCGTCCTTCATTTCGCCAAGTCATCACGGAGCGTGGCGGATCGGCCCCCGAACTTCGCGTCCCCTTCGACTAGCCGTAGCCGATATAAAGCATAGCGTAAGTCCATCAAGGTAAAATGTATCAGTCCCCACAACTGGATATTGAACCTCAGGCCGCTCGAATAGGCCACTTTCAGAGCCCAAGTGTTCCTTCAGAGCCCAAGTACTCCTTCAGAGCTGCAAGCACTCCTTCAGAGTCCAAGTACTCCTTCAGAGCCGCAAGCACTCCTTCAGAGCCCAAGAACTCCTTCAGAGCTGCAAGCACTCCTTCAGAGCCCAAGAACTCCTTCAGAGCCGCAAGTGCTCCTTCAGAGCCCAAGTGTTCCTTCAGAGCCGCAAATGCTCCTTCAGAATCCAAGTGTTCCTTCAGAGCCCAAGTACTCCTTCAGAGCCGCAAGCACTCCTTCAGAGTCCAAGTACTCCTTCAGAGCCGCAAGCACTCCTTCAGAGCCCAAGTACTCCTTCAGAGCTGCAAGCACTCCTTCAGAGCCCAAGAACTCCTTCAGAGCCGCAAGTGCTCCTTCAGAGCCCAAGTGTTCCTTCAGAGCCGCAAATGCTCCTTCAGAATCCAAGTGTTCCTTCAGAGCGACGAGCGCTCCTTCTTTACCGCACTCGTTACCTGCCAGTATCGGCTTATCAGAGGACGGTACCTTCTTTACTGTTTTATTTATCGCTTTATTTCTTCTTTGTTTATGCCACCCGAGGTTGGCACCAATTTACTTCTTGTTTTTGCCGCTTTGGGTTGGCACTTCATTCATTACGATTGTTTTTGGTGGCATCCATTCACCCAAAAAGAAAAAAAAAAAAAAAAAAAAAAAGAAAAAAATTCGGTTTTTCCTAAGTAGACAAAATAGGTATAATTTCTGAATTCTTTATCTCTATTTTTCCTCGGAATATGTTTCTACCAATTCATATTCCTTGTTAAAATCTAGATAAAGAGGGGCAATTGTCATACCCCAATTTTGTCCTACTTTAGTCAAAACCCTAATTTTCCCAAAATAAATAACCAGAGGAGAAGAGAGCATCATGCATTGCATTTAGGGTTCTAAAAGTCATTTCAAAGCTTCTAAAATCATTTTTGAAGTTGGAATGCACTTCTTAAACAAATTAGGGTTTTTCAAAGGCAAAAGGGCATTTTGGTCATTTTGCAAATAAAAGACAATTCCTCAAAACAAGTCATCCAACATGCATTTCAAGGTACTAGAGGTCATTCCTAGGGTGGAAAATCATTTTTGAGGTGGAAATGTGTTTCAGGTAAAAAAAACTAGGGTTTTTAGAGTGAAAGGGCATTTTGGTCATTTCACAATAAAACGGTCTTTTGTCCCAAATCCTTGGATAATCATCAATGATTTATTTGAGGGATATTTGTGCCCCATTGTGATTATTTTTATGCATAAACATTAAACCTTGTGGCCTAAAAACCTAGTTTTTGGATAAAAGGGTAAAACGCGGTCTTTTCCTTTGAGGTGGGGTAAACAAATCAATTTTGGGATTGGTGAAGTCATGGAATTCAGAGCCCAATCATGGAATCATAGGATATGGCCCAAAATGGCATGAATTAGGAAGAATGATCTAGAAGGGAATATTCTAGACTCCTTTGAATTAAGGATAAGATCAAAAGTACAATTTGCAATTCCACTCACTCTCCACTCCCATAAGCTGCGAAATAACAGCCCATAATCACCCCATTTCCATTTATTTTTATTGTTTGCAATTGTATTAAATCATGGCCATTCATTCAAGTGTGAAAATCAATCCTCACCTTTCATTTGAATTAAAATGGCACTTGTGTAATAAGCTTTGTAGAAAAATACAATTGTGTAATTAAGCTTATCCTTCACCACCTCCCTTAAGCTGCACACCCCAGCCCTCTCTCTCCTCATTTTATTGCCCCTAATCCATGTGATAATGCATCTTGACCATTGATTCAATTTCTTTCTCAAATCCTAGTGGTTTACAAGAGATGCATTGTCACAAATACCCTTAAATTTTCACTTCATATAAAACCCAAAAATAGGAGACCTCACACACACACACTCTCATTTTTACCCTAGCACAAGACACTCCTCTCCTCCCTCTAGCTTCAGCCGCAGCCCTCTCCCCTTTCTCTCCTCCATTTTCTTCATTTTTCATCACTAAACCTTCACTACTTTTGATCCTAGCACTAAACCTCCTTCAAAACTTCTATAATCTCTCAAGTTCCATCAAGATCCTTCCAAGAAAAGGTGTTTGGCGTGGAGATAGGGGCTGTTCATCAAGTTATTTTGCTTCATCTTGCATTTTTCTCCTCTTCCTAGCTAGTTTTAGAGGTAAACTTCTTATCTTTTGCATTCTCTTTAACTATCACCATGTAAATCTCTCTTCTACTCCTCTATCCTCTCCAAGAGGCTTAGAGGTTCATTTCAAACACTATGTCAAGGACATTGGGAGCCTTGGGTGTTTGAAGTGAACCCTTGGCCTTGAGGAGAGGTTTCTTGTGTTTTCAACCATATTCTTGCATTTTTTCATGCTCATTTTGTCATTCTTGCATAAATAAAATTTTTCATGTGATTATATGCATTCCTTTGTTCATGTCATAACTTGCAAGTTGAGATTTAGCTTGATTCATGAGGATGAGGATTAGGCTTTAGATCTCTAAGATTTAGGCTTGTTGTTGTTTTTCTCACTCCTTGATTTATGTAAATAAAATGCATGATGTGCTTGATTTGCATGATTTGTTCTATGTGTTGATTATGAGTTTTAGCATGAAATAAATTGATGATTTGTTCTTGACATGGTTTCGGCCTAGAGCTCCATTTTGTGCATATTTTTGTGCTTGAATTGTGTTGATTGATCTTGTGTGAGATGCATTTAATTGTGTTAGTGTGTTTTTAACTTTTAACCACTCACTTGTTTTTTTTACTTTACCATACACTAACTTTTTACTTAAAAGAAAAACAACTTAAACATTTTACATTTTTTACTTTACCATTTCATTAAATAATTACCATTTACCTCATGCATTCTTTTACTTTACCATTTCATTAAATAATTACCATTTACCTCATGCATTCTTTTTACTTTACCATTTCATTAAATAATTACCATTCACCTCATGCATTTTTACTTTACCATTCACTAACTTTTTACTAAAAGTTTTACCACTTACCAATTTGCAAAAATACCCAAAACATTTTCTCACTTGCATTTCCCACTTTTTATCTTCATAAGATAAACCCCAAAAACATTTTACCACTTTCTTACTTAAACCTTTTACCATTCTTTACCAAAATACTTTCACCTTCATGCATCTTCTTTCACACTTAGTCTATGTGACACTCTCATGCATCCTCATATGTTCACGTTCCTTGCTTCCTTTTATGTGCTAGTCATCCATTCACTTGTGTGCTTTGCATCCATTCTTAAATGCTCATGCATCCCTTAACACCATGTCTTGCATTCAAACATGCATATTCATTCCTTGTATATTCATGCATTCACATGTTTGCCTAATCATGCATCCAATAATGCCATGCCTTGCATTCTATAATGCGCATTCATCCATTGTATACTCATACATTCACATGCTTGCTCATTCATGCATCTTTGCTTACATGTTCAATCATTCAATTAGGAATATCCCATGCCTATCATTTAATTGTATCACTTGTCCATCATGCCATTCAAATGTCTTGATTTAATTGTGTGCAATCCCTTCCCTCATGCATGTGCTCTTATATGAAGACGTAAGTCTACTACTTGTGTAGCATAGAATCATTAAGACAATTGCACCTCTCTTACACACACTTGCACAATTACTTTTAGAACTTTGTCTTGCATCGTTGACAATTGATTCCCTTAATTGTATGGGCATGCTTAATCTTAATTGATGATCAATGTGTTCTTGTTTGCTTGATTAATTGAACATGTTTGAACTTCATTCATTCATCTTTCATTTGGTTATGGGATTAGAGTTGATTGAAATGTTCTACTTGTTTTCAAGAAATCTTTTTCCAAATCAAACTTCTTTTCTAAACTAGTTTTCAAACCAAAAATCAAATGCTTGTTCAATAAAAATCCTAAAGGCATTTTCTTAAATAAATCATTAGCCATCACTCAAGCCTTTGCTTGTTTGATCGCTAATGAGGAGTTATTAGTGGTAGTCACTCGAAGCCTTTGCTTGTTTGGCTATCATGAAAGCTCCCACACCTTAATCAAACATCAACTAATCCAAATTTCAAAATAACACGAGTTGTTAGTGATAATCATCACCGATGCTCGCCTTTTTCAAAACAATTTCAAAATAATACAACGTTGTCGCTTGTAATCACTCGAAGTCGTTGCTTGTTTGATTACCGCTCCAACCCTCTTTTTCGAGTTAATACCGAATGCCACTCGAAGCCTTTGCTTGTTTGGTGTTCGCGAACACTCGAGTCTTATTTCAAAAACTTCAAAACTCAATCTCAAAAGCCGCTTTCACGTAAAAACGAGAACTACGTTGCTTTGATCCTCACCGATGAGGGTGCGTAGGGACCGGGTTCTGTCCCGTCAAGCATACCTTTAAAAACACCCTTAAAAACGAGAACTACGTTGCTTTGATCCTCGGGCGGTGAGGTACGTGAGGGCCCGGTTCATGTCCCGTCAAGCATACCTTTAAAAACCCATAAAAACAAGAACTACGTTGCTTTGATCCTCAACAACTGAGTGCACGTAGGGCCAGGTTCTGTCCCGTCAAGCACGCTTTTCAAAAATCTTTGTCTTGTTCCGCTTTTCAAAGATACCAAAAACATCCCTTTTTCCCGCTTTCAATAAAGTGATTTCTCAAAAAGAAAAGAAAATAAATAGAACAACGTATTTCAAATCAAACATTTCAAAACCACATCAAATTAATGGTTCCTTTTTCGGTAGAAAGGGCGTGTGGTGCTAATACCTTCCCATGCGCAACCGACCCCCGAACCTACATCTCTAAGTTTTGAAAGACCACCCGCTTTCCTAAAAAGGTTTTTTCAATGTTTTCCTAAATAAATATTGGTGGCGGCTCTCTTCGATTTTCAAACGTTGTCAAACCGAAAAGTCCCAAACCGGATTTTTCGGCGCAACAATACCGCGACTTCATCGGGACTTTCTTTCTTTATTTACTTATTTAAAGAGAGATGAGGTCAAGCCTAATTAATTTGATGTGGTTTAAATTGTTTGATTTGAAAAACTATGTTCTGCTTTCTTCCTTTTCTCGCTCTTTTTTTTTTTCTCTTCTTTTGTATGCATGTGGTTGTGCTTATGCATGCATTCCTCAATTCCCATGATCCTCTTCTTCGCTCCTTTTCTTGAGGTAAAACATGCATTCCCCATTTGCTTGTTTGATCGCTAATGAGGAGTTATTAGTGGTAGTCACTCGAAGCCTTTGCTTGTTTGGCTATCATGAAAGCTCCCACACATTAATTAAACAACAAAAACAACTAATTCAAACTTCCAAAATAACACGAGCTACTAGCTCACCCCCTTTTTTCAAAACTATTTTCAACGTTGTCAAACTGAAAAGTCCCAAACCGGATTTTTCGGGGCGCAACAGCTGGCGACTCCACTGGGGACTTTCTTTCTTTATTTACTTATTTAAAGAGAGATGAGGGTCAAGCCTAATTAATTTGATGTGGTTTAAATTGTTTGATTTGAAAAACTATGTTCTGTTTCTTCCTTTTCCTGTTCTTTTTTTTCTTTTCTCTTCTTTTGTATGCCTGTGGTTGTGCTTATGCATGCATTCCTCAATTCCCATGATCCCTCTTCTTCGCTCCTTTTCTTGAGGTAAAACATGCATTCCCCCATTCTATTATGTCCCTTCTTCTTAGCTCCCTTTCTTGAGGTAAGCAATGCGTGTAATCTCTGTGGACTTATTAGAATGGTTTGTATATTAAACTAGTGTATGCATGTTGAACCCTAGGGTAGACAACTGTTTATCTGGACTGTTCTGGTTTCCTTGCAGGTGGGGTGGGTAGATTTTAGGAAGTATGTCCTCGATCACACACTTTCACACCTTATGATTTATGTTCTATGAGTGGGCTCCTATACCCGGATCCAACAAAACACTTAGGAGAGTGGAGGCGATTAGTGACTGTCATTCAAGACCTTTGTCTGTCTGATACTCACGAAAGTCTCAACCGGAGTACGCTTTCTCATGACGCCTCACACTTGGTAGCATTCTACATTTGTGGGTGTCGGCATGAGGATTCTATAGCTCCGGTAGCCATTGTGAGGGTGTGAATTAGAGCTACATGGGAGGAACCTTTGAAGTTGCCCTAGAACTTAAGATTCCCACCTTTGTAGGACACGAGGGCATACGAATTGTGTGCTGCATGGAAATTTAGGGCATGTCTTCCTCAAAAGGGAGCTTTTTTCAAAAAAAAAATTTCCAAGAAAATACAAAAATATTTTCATTCTTTCAAATAAACCGCTCCTGAATTTTTGAACCTCCGTCCATATGCATCGCTTTCATCATCTCTACATGCATCATTCATATCATAATCACATCATGCCGCATTCATTAAAACTACATGTTGTAAACATTTGCATTCACACTGCATCTCATTTGCATTTGCTTGCCGGGGACCACCGAATAATGTACCGTCTTGTCATAGGTGCATCAGAATGGAATCGAATAGCAAGGCTTCGCTTACTTCTCGCTTCCCAGCTATGAAGTATGTCGATTTGCTGTTTCGATTCCTCGTTTACTTCATTTCCTAAATCCAAGAAAAAGTTTATGCGCGTATGACAAGGCAAGGTATCCCGCGGTTCCCGGCATCAAGCAGACATTGTACATACATTCATATATCCATTCATGCATTCTCATGCAATAAATGTCTAAACAAACAGAAAAGGCACGCTGGTTCTCCGTCACCGATACTTCACCCGACTACAAGCCAAGCTGATGGCCAATCCGCAAGAGCATCCGGAGATTGGCGACCGAGAGTAATCCAGAGCGTGAAGACTTGGGCGTGCAAATTTTGAATCCTGAGCAGCTGGCTCAGGAGAACCAAGTGCTTAAGGATAAGGTTGGGGCAATGGAGGCCCAGATGCATGAGATGATGGCCATGCTACAAAGTCTAAAGAATGGGCCAGCGGTGAAGCCGTCGCCGTAGTTGGGTCCAGTTGGTGTCACCTCTTTTGTTCCTCCTTGATGTCGAAAACGCTACTGATTGCAGTTCCACCGGATCAAAGTCGATCACCTGAAATGAATGTGTCAAATCGCGACACTCCACAAAGATGTCCTTGGGGTATGCTGCTTTGGGTCCACGCCGCAAACCGTTGGATCTATTCTGCCGGCGTGAATGCGCCCAATCAAGTCACTTTGCCGCCGTGCTGTAGGAACTATGCCGAGGACCGCAGATCAAATTTTTAGTTCTCCCGCTGCACTTAGTCCTACTCACGGGGCTAGTGGCACCACCTCATAATGCTCCTCAGGCCGGATGGTATTATTACGGTATGGGAAGTCACCCCCAAGGGCACATGTTTGAGGGGTCGCAGCCAAATGACCCAATTCGTGCACTCGAAGAAAGAGTAAGGGCAATGGAGGGTGCCGGTGTCGAACCAAGGAGGCTGTGAGTATGTTTGGTCCCAGATTCGGTTCTTGCCACCAAAATTCAAAGCTCACGAGGTGGACAAATA
Source organism: Oxytropis ochrocephala (assembly GCA_020916435.1). NCBI lineage: Eukaryota > Viridiplantae > Streptophyta > Magnoliopsida > Fabales > Fabaceae > Oxytropis > Oxytropis ochrocephala. The sequence goes on from CM037090.1 coordinate 70,489,393, forward strand.
CAGAGGAACTGGATGTCCGGTGAGTCGCATTACGATGTTTGATCACAAGGCTCAGGGTTATCAGCACAAGAAACGAACCAGTTTTGATCCAATACCAATGACATATACTGAGTTGTTTGATTACTTAATTTCCAAGAATTTAGTCGACCTTGCGTTCAATGAAGCCCGCTTCACCGCCATTTCCCAGAGGTTACAATGGTAATGCTACCTGCAGTTTCCATGAAAACGGGGTTGGTCATACTGTGGAGGAGTGTAAAGCCTTCAAGCGTGTGGTGCAAGACCTAATCGATGCCAATTGGATTTCATTCAAGCAAAATGGTTCGAGCATAACTGCAAACCCATTGCCGGGACACGAGAAGCCAACCTCTAATGCCATAGAAGATGTTAATGGACAAGTAATAAGAAAGGTTGCTAAAATCATGATGGATCAAGGGTATAAGGTTGGGGTCGGGCTTGGGAAAATCTGGACAAGGAATTCTTGCGCCCGTCCGGCTAAAAGGAACAAGGACCGTTGCGGGTTGGGATACAATCCAAGTCTAGCCAAAAGAAGGAAAGTGGCAGAGGAAAGAAGTGGCGAATGGTTGGCTGAGTCAAAAGGCCAAGATCCCTGGCCCCAGAGCATTCCTGTCTGTGACATCCACCAGAGCTTCGTGAGTGCCGGTTTGCTTAATCACAACCAAGTTGTTGCCATCTGTGGTGGATCTGAAACCGAAGAAGGTGGGTGCAGTGCGGTTCGTCATTTGTCTTCTACGAAAAAGAGGTGAAGAATTGAGAAGTGCGATTTCCGTGACCTTTTAAATTAAAGTAATCATTTGTAATGCAACCACATGGCTCTGCCCAAGGCCATAGGACCAGGCTTGTTAGGGGCACGCATGTTTTTATTTTCGTAATCATCATCATCAATAAAAACGCTTGTTTTGAATTTCTCAATCAATAAAAATCATTTTTCTCTTCATTGTGTGAGTCTTTTTCTCATTTATTGTTTGCTTGCTTTCTTGTTTCGCCTTTCGATCACCTTTTTGGCTTCGCAAAAGCGGATCCACAAAGAATAGTCTTTGAAAATGATCTTAAGAAGCGATCAGTATTTTGACTTTGATCACCCCGTCCAATCAAGTGAGGGGATGTTGAGGAAGACTGGGAAACTCCTCCGAACTCGTGAGGTTAAAGAAAGAGTTATTCACCTCACGGGAATATATTGAAGTGATCAACTTGGGTACAAATTGAGAACAAGAAAGAGGTCAAAGTGGGTACCGCCATGAATGACGAAGATCGCATGAAGTTGGTTCATATGTTGCACGATTATGCAGATGTGTTTGCATGGTCCTATCAAGATATGCATGGGTTGGGCACCGACATTGTGGTACACAAGCTACCAGTCAAGCCTAAATGTCTGCATCAGAAAGCAGAGTTGAGAAGGACGAAGCTCAAAATGTCCTTCAAAATCGAGAGTGAAGTGAAGTGAAGCGGTTTGATGCGGGGTTCCTAGCGGTGGCTAAGTACCGCAGATGGGTTGCCAATATTGCCCCGGGCCCAAAAAAGGATGGTGAAGTCGGAATGTGTGCGTCGACTACGAGAGATCGAATCGTGCTAGTCCCAAAGATGATTTTCCCTTCAAAAAAAAAAAAAAAAAAAAAAACGAAACATAAAAAAAAAAAAAAAATGACCGTAAAAAGAAAGGCCGGTCGAAAAAATAATCAAAAAAAAAAGGGCAAATGTATAGGAGTGAATAAATTATTGTCCTTGAGTTAATTTTTGAGAAAACAAGCAATCATGATTTGAAATAATGTTTGACCATTTTCCCATATTCTCAAAAAAAGCATATACCAATCGTAAGCCAAAAATCCAAAAAATCACCCTAGACAAGGATCACCTCAAATATAAAAAAAAAAGGTGCATCACTTTTCATCAGCTCACCCGAGTCAAAATCAAAAAAAAAATCGAAAAAAAATCAATCAAAAAAAAAATCAAAAAAAAAAAAAAGGAAAAAGGGATTTAGAAACGAAAATCCCAAAAATACAAAAGCAATGTAAGTGGTGAGCTGATACACGTTACCACAAAACACAAGAGATCCTTGTCTCAATAAACGCAAATACTTCCTTTGACCTCGGCATCCCGCCTCCACCAACCCTTAGCACCTCGGCATCCCGCCTCCACCAACCCTTAGCCGGAAATAAAACTTCCAAACACCTCATCAAGCCAAATAACCATCATAAATCATCACACATCGACCCAACGCCGAATAAAAATCATCCTACCATTAGCTTCAAGTACTTCATTAAACCCAATCATCCTCTCTCCACAAAAACCCACAATCTCCAAAAAAAAATCCATTCCTATCAATGATCGATTGCTTTTGTTTTCTCAGAGTTTTAGCTTTAGGACAAATAAGTTTATTTATTTAAATATGTTTGTCCAGAAAAAAAATCTCAAAAAAAAAACAAAAAAAACAAAAAAAGGGGGAAAGAAAATCAAAAGGCTTGCACTCCAAGATTCATTCAAGTTACAATTATATCAAGGCAAAGTTTTATAGATCACCAATTGGGTTGAAGCTGCCTCATACTCCGGTATAACCAGTTCAGTGCTTGCCAAATTTGTGACGAAAGATCTTATTTGTCGTTATGGACTTCCAAGCAAGATCATCACCGATAATGGCAGCAACCTGAACAGCAAAATGACGAAGGACCCATGTGCAAAGAATTCAAAATTCAACATCATAATTCTTCTCCTTACCGCCCGAAGATGAATGGGGCAGCCAAAGCAGCCAACAAGAACATCAAGAATATTGTGCAAAAGATGGTGGTAACCTACAAGGATTGGCATGAAATGCTTCCCTTTGCTTTGCATGGCTACCGAACTTCAGTACGCACTTCAACTGGGGCAAACCTCTTCTCTCTGGTATATGGGTTGGAAGCAGTCCTCCCTATTGAGGTTGAGATACACTCCCTGCGGGTCTTGATGGAAACCAAGTTAGAAGAAGCAAAATGGGTTCAAGCCCGTGCTGATCAACTAAACCTCATTGAAGAAAAAGAATTGCGACCTTGTGTCAAAGGCGGTTGTACCAACAGAGAATGAGAACGACTTTTGACAAGAAAGTCCGACCACGTGAATTCAAGCAAGGGGATCTGGTGCTTAAGAAGATCTTGCCTATCCAAAGCGATCCCAGTGGGAAGTGGACCTCAAGCTATGATGGCCCGTATGAAGTCAAGAAAGCCTTTTCTGGAGGAGCACTGATGCTCGCAAACATGGACGGCGAAGATCTCAGAAACCCAGTCAATTCCGATCAAGTGAAGAAGTATTATGCGTAAAAGAAATCGACGAAAAAGAGAAAGACAAGCCAAGTAAGAATTAGCTCGCTAGGTTGAAAACCCGAAAAAGGCGACCTAGGCAAAATCGGAGCGACCGGTGGATTGAAAACCCGCGAAGGGCGATCCAGCAAAAATTAGGTCGAAAAACTTGAGCATGAAAAGTAAAGAAAGGCATACAACTTCCCGAAGACTTGAATGAGGGAGTGATCAAGGTCAAGGACATAAATGTTTAGCACTGTTCCACCAGAGACGGACAGTCGGAAATCAGCTTCTTTCCTTTTTCGTGTCTTTTTGCAGTTTAAATTTTCAAATGCATTGAACAGTCGGCGTAACTTTCTGTGCGACCGATTTCTACATCAATAAAGCTCAAACTTTCTCATGTCTGTTTGTTGATTATTTTCTGCTCAAAATAAACGTTTTATGATGATGGTGATTCTGAACTGTAAAACATGTGCATACATCATATAGCATTGCAAGTCATTACGAAATTCTTAAAAGTCACGGAAAGAGACAATTCCCCAAAACAAGTTAGTCATGCAAGAGAAAATGATTGAGCTCATGATTGCTTCGAACGACAAGGTTAAAGCCCACCTGCACCTGGCCCATGAGCCCCGCAAGTCCAATATATTCCTCAGTCTCGTGCCATGAGTGTCGCGGATTGGCTGAACCAACAAGAAAATAAGCCAACAGGGGCAAAAGATCAAAGAGAGAACAAAGAAAAACAAACAGTCAGAAAAAAGAAAGCTGACCAAAGGAAGTTAATCTTACAAAGAAGGTTGCACTCACAAACCATTCCAGATGGCGAATCATAAAGCAAACTTGTGTCCGATCCATGAGCCTGCGGTTTCCATCGGCCTCTCGGTCTTGTGCGGGAGTATCGGAGTCGGTTGAACCAAGAAAAGAATAAGCCTTTGTCAAAAAGCGAAAAAACAAGCGATCGAGAAAAAGAAAGCTGACCAAAGAAAATCAAGAATAGCATCTCATTGCATTCATCACACCAAAATCATAGCATTGCATGCGCTCGCATAACATGTTCCTGCATAACATGCCCTTGCATAACATGCATCCTCATCCCATGCACCATGCATTTGCATCTGCTAACATGTGCAGGTACACATTATCAGAGAAAAGTTTAAGAAGAGTCCTACTATTCCGGAGGCGGACTCCTAAAAACGATTGTAGTGGCATTGACCGGCGGAAGGTTTCTCAAGAAAAGACTGCGGCGGCGGCAGTGCACCCTAGATCAGTGCAATGGCACTAACCACCAGTCAGAGAAAGCTGAAAGAAAGGTCCGCTAGCCTGAGCAGACACCCTGGATCAGTGCAACGACATTGATCACCCATCAGAGAAGGAAGGTCCGCTAGGCGAGCACCACACCTCGGATCGGTGCGACATTGATCACCAATCGAGGAAGCGAGAGGAAAAGTCCGCTAGCTTTGGCGAGCACCACTGGATCGATGGAACGACATTGATCACCAATCGGAGGAAGCGAAGGAAAGTCCGCTTAGCCCGAGCGAGCACCACCTGGATCGATGGAACGACATTGATCACCAATCGAGAGGAAGCGAGAAGAAAGGTCCGCTAGCCTCGAGCGGACACTGCGGATCGGTGCGAAGCGCGAGAATGACTAAAGAAGATCAACAAGATTCGTGAATCCCTTCAGACTGGCGTCCCCCTTCAAAAGCGGACTTCACCTCATATTCGAGCCGCGGGTACCTCACCTCAATACGCCAAAGCGCGGTCATCTCAATCGATCAATCAACAGATTTGCAAATCCGCCCGGGACCGTGCATCCCCGGGACCAAAGCGTCCCTTCGGATCCGTCGTTATCGAGCACCGACGAATCATCGGACCGAGTCCTTCGGTTTAGTTCAAATCAACAGTCAAACGACTTTGAACTCGACCTTCATCTCGCCAAGTCATCACACGAGCATGACGGATCGGCCCTCGAACCTCGCGTCCTTCATTTCGCCAAGTCATCACGGGCGTGGCGGGATCGCCCCCGAACTTCGCGCGTCCTTGGACTAGCGTGTCGGATAAAGCATAGCGTAAGTCCATCAAGTAAAATGTATCAGTCCCCACAACCGGATATTGAACCTCGAGCCGCTCGAATAGGCCACTTTCGAGCCCAAGTGTTCCTTCAGAGCCCAAGTACTCCTTGAGTGCAAGCACTCCTTCAGAGTCCAAGTACTCCTTGAGAGCGCAAGCACTCCTTGAGCCCAAGAACTCCTTCAGAGTGCAAGCACTCCTTCAGAGCCCAAGAACTCCTTCAGAGCGCAAGTGCTCCTTCAGAGCCCAAGTGTTCCTTGAGCCGCAAATGCTCCTTCCGAGAATCCAAGTGTTCCTTGAGAGCCCAAGTACTCCTTGAGCGCAAGCACTCCTTCGAGTCCAAGTACTCCTTCAGAGCCGCAAGCACTCCTTCGAGCCCAAGTACTCCTTGAGTGCGCAAGCACTCCTTCAGAGCCCAAGAACTCCTTCAGAGCGCAAGTGCTCCTTGAGCCAAGTGTTCCTTCAGAGCCGCAAATGCTCCTTCGAGAATCCAAGTGTTCCTTCGAGCGACGAGCGCTCCTTCTTTACCGCACTTTCGTTACGCCAATGATCGCTTATCGAGAGGGCGGTACCTTCTTTCTTGCTTTATTTATCGCTTTATTTCTTCTTTGTTTATGCCACCCGAGGTTGGCACCAATTTACTTCTTGTTTTTGCCGCTTTGAGGTTGGCACTTCATTCATTACTGATTGTTTTTGGTGGCATCCATTCACCCAAAAAAAAAAAAAAAAAAAAAAAAAAAAAGAAAATTCGGGTTTTTCCTAAGTAGACAAAATAGGTATAATTTCTGAATTCTTTATCTCTATTTTTCCTCGGAATATGTTTCCGCCAATTCATATTCCTTGTTAAAATCTAGATAAAGAGGGCAACACATATACCCCAATTTTGTCCTACTTAGGTCAAAACCCTAATTTTCCCCAAAATAAATAACTGAGGAGGAGAAGAGAGCATCATGCATTGCATTTAGGGTTCTAAAAGTCATTTCAAAGCTTCTAAAATCATTTTTGAAGTTGGAATGCACTTCTTAAACAAATTAGGGTTTTTCAAAGGCAAAAGGGCATTTTGGTCATTTTGCAAATAAAAGACAATTCCTCAAAACAAGTCATCCAACATGCATTTCAAGGTACTAGAGGTCATTCCTAGGGTGGAAAATCATTTTTGAGGTGGAAATGTGTTTCAGGTAAAAAAAACTAGGGTTTTTAGAGTGAAAGGGCATTTTGGTCATTTCACAATAAAAACGGTCTTTTGTCCCAAATCCTTGGATAATCATCAATGATTTATTTGAGGGATATTTGTGCCCCATTGTGATTATTTTTGCGCATAAACATTAAACCTTGTGGCCTAAAAAACCTAGTTTTTGGATAAAAGGGTAAAACGGTCTTTTCCTTTGAGGTGGGGTAAACAAATCAATTTTGGGATTGGTGAAGTCATGGAATTCAGAGCCCAATCATGGAATCATAGGATATGGCCCAAAATGGCATGAATTAGGAAGAATGATCTAGAAGGGAATATTCTAGACTCCTTTGAATTAAGGATAAGATCAAAAGTACAATTTGCAATTCCACTCACTCTCCACTCCCATAAGCTGCGAAATAACAGCCCATAATCACCCCATTTCCATTTATTTTTATTGTTTGCAATTGTATTAAATCATGGCCATTCATTCAAGTGTGAAAATCAATCCTCACCTTTCATTTGAATTAAAATGGCACTTGTGTAATAAGCTTTGTAGAAAAATACAATTGTGTAATTAAGCTTATCCTTCACCACCTCCCTTAAGCTGCACACCCCAGCCCTCTCTCTCCTCATTTTATTGCCCCTAATCCATGTGATAATGCATCTTGACCATTGATTCAATTTCTTTCTCAAATCCTAGTGGTTTACAAGAGATGCATTGTCACAAATACCCTTAAATTTTCACTTCATATAAAACCCAAAAATAGGAGACCTCACACACACACACTCTCATTTTTACCCTAGCACAAGACACTCCTCTCCTCCCTCTAGCTTCAGCCGCAGCCCTCTCCCCTTTCTCTCCTCCATTTTCTTCATTTTTCATCACTAAACCTTCACTACTTTTGATCCTAGCACTAAACCTCCTTCAAAACTTCTATAATCTCTCAAGTTCCATCAAGATCCTTCCAAGAAAAGGTGTTTGGCGTGGAGATAGGGGCTGTTCATCAAGTTATTTTGCTTCATCTTGCATTTTTCTCCTCTTCCTAGCTAGTTTTAGAGGTAAACTTCTTATCTTTTGCATTCTCTTTAACTATCACCATGTAAATCTCTCTTCTACTCCTCTATCCTCTCCAAGAGGCTTAGAGGTTCATTTCAAACACTATGTCAAGGACATTGGGAGCCTTGGGTGTTTGAAGTGAACCCTTGGCCTTGAGGAGAGGTTTCTTGTGTTTTCAACCATATTCTTGCATTTTTTTCATGCTCATTTTGTCATTCTTGCATAAATAAAACTTTTCATGTGATTATATGCATTCCTTTGTTCATGTCATAACTTGCAAGTTGAGATTTAGCTTGATTCATGAGGATGAGGATTAGGCTTTAGATCTCTAAGATTTAGGCTTGTTGTTGTTTTTTTTCTCACTCCTTGATTTATGTAAATAAAATGCATGATGTGCTTGATTTGCATGATTTGTTCTATGTGTTGATTATGAGTTTTAGCATGAAATAAATTGATGATTTGTTCTTGACATGGTTTCGGCCTAGAGCTCCATTTTGTGCATATTTTTGTGCTTGAATTGTGTTGATTGATCTTGTGTGAGATGCATTTAATTGTGTTAGTGTGTTTTTAACTTTTAACCACTCACTTGTTTTTTTTACTTTACCATACACTAACTTTTTACTTAAAAGAAAAACAACTTAAACATTTTACATTTTTTACTTTACCATTTCATTAAATAATTACCATTTACCTCATGCATTCTTTTACTTTACCATTTCATTAAATAATTACCATTTACCTCATGCATTCTTTTTACTTTACCATTTCATTAAATAATTACCATTCACCTCATGCATTTTTACTTTACCATTCACTAACTTTTTACTAAAAGTTTTACCACTTACCAATTTGCAAAAATACCCAAAACATTTTCTCACTTGCATTTCCCACTTTTTATCTTCATAAGATAAACCCCAAAAACATTTTACCACTTTCTTACTTAAACCTTTTACCATTCTTTACCAAAATACTTTCACCTTCATGCATCTTCTTTCACACTTAGTCTATGTGACACTCTCATGCATCCTCATATGTTCACGTTCCTTGCTTCCTTTTGTGTGCTAGTCATCCATTCACTTGTGTGCTTTGCATCCATTCTTAAATGCTCATGCATCCCTTAACACCATGTCTTGCATTCAAACATGCATATTCATTCCTTGTATATTCATGCATTCACATGTTTGCCTAATCATGCATCCAATAATGCCATGCCTTGCATTCTATAATGCGCATTCATCCATTGTATACTCATACATTCACATGCTTGCTCATTCATGCATCTTTGCTTACATGTTCAATCATTCAATTAGGAATATCCCATGCCTATCATTTAATTGTATCACTTGTCCATCATGCCATTCAAATGTCTTGATTTAATTGTGTGCAATCCCTTCCCTCATGCATGTGCTCTTATATGAAGACGTAAGTCTACTACTTGTGTAGCATAGAATCATTAAGACAATTGCACCTCTCTTACACACACTTGCACAATTACTTTTAGAACTTTGTCTTGCATCGTTGACAATTGATTCCCTTAATTGTATGGGCATGCTTAATCTTAATTGATGATCAATGTGTTCTTGTTTGCTTGATTAATTGAACATGTTTGAACTTCATTCATTCATCTTTCATTTGGTTATGGGATTAGAGTTGATTGAAATGTTCTACTTGTTTTCAAGAAATCTTTTCCAAATCAAACTTCTTTTCTAAACTAGTTTTCAAACCAAAAATCAAATGCTTGTTCAATAAAAATCCTAAAGGCATTTTCTTAAATAAATCATTAGCCATCACTCAAGCCTTTGCTTGTTTGATCGCTAATGAGGAGTTATTAGTGGTAGTCACTCGAAGCCTTTGCTTGTTTGGCTATCATGAAAGCTCCTACACCTTAATCAAACATCAACTAATCCAAATTTCAAAATAACACGAGTTGTTAGTGATAATCATCACCGATGCTCGCCTTTTTCAAAACAATTTCAAAAATAATACAACGTTGTCGCTTGTAATCACTCGAAGTCGTTGCTTGTTTGATTACCGGCTCAACCCTCTTTTTCGAGTTAATACCAATGCCACTCGAAGCCTTTGCTTGTTTGGTGTTCGCGAACACTCGAGTCTTATTTCAAAAACTTCAAAACTCAATCTCAAAAGCCGTTTTCACACGTGAAAAACCGAGAACTACGTTGCTTTGATCCTCGGCCAAGTGAGGTGCGTGGGACCGGGTTCTGTCCCGTCAAGCATACCTTTAAAAACACCCTTAAAAACGAGAACTACGTTGCTTTGATCCTCGGCCGGTGAGGTACGTGGGACCGGGTTCATGTCCCGTCAAGCATACCTTTAAAAACCCATAAAAACAAGAACTACGTTGCTTTGATCCTCACGGCGGTGAAGTGCGTAGGGACCGGGTTCTGTCCCGTCAAGCACGCTTTTCAAAAATCTTTGTCTTGTTCCGCTTTTCAAAGATACCAAAACATCCCTTTTCCCGCTTTCAATAAAGTGATTTCTCAAAAAGAAAAGAAAATAAATAGAACAACGTATTTCAAATCAAACATTTCAAAACCACATCAAATTAATGGTTCCTTTCGGTAGAAAGGGCGTGTGAAGTGCTAATACCTTCCCCATGCGCAACCGAGCCCCCGAACCTACATCTCTAAGTTTTCGAAAGACCACCCGCTTTCCTAAAAAGGTTTTTTCAATGTTTTCCTAAATAAATATTGGTGGCGGCTCTACTGATTTTCAAACGTTGTCAAACTGAAAAGTCCCAAACCGGATTTTTCGGGGCGCAACACCTGTAATTTCCAAAGAGTATTCCAACATCCATCAGCCATAGAATTAGTGTAAGTAGGAATCATTTCGCTAGCCATACGGTAGACACTTCTAACCGAATAAGTGCTATTGCGTTCTCCTCTCCAATTCACCTCATCGTCATGGACACAATGAAACAAAGGCGTTGCCAAGACCGCCTCACTAGAGTTACCATCCAATAAAAAACGAACTAGAGCCTCATTCCAACACTTCCTTCCTTGTACAATCAAATAGTTAACACGAAGAAGTGGGTTAAAAGTGCTTGAGTTTCTAGGCCGGATAAGAGTAGGATCTTTAGTCCACAAATCTTCAAACAACCGTATAGAATTGCCACTCCCTATACTCCACATGGACCCACGATACAAATAACTCTTGAGAGGAAAATAAGCTATTTCAAACAAAGCTCCCATTGCTCATCTTAGTAGCATGCAAGAAGTGACTAGTCGGAAAGTACTTGGCCTTATACATAAAGCCTAGAAACCAAAAGGTCCTATTAGTTTGTAAGCGCCAAGCTTGTTTACTCAAGAGAGAAATATTAAAAGCTTTTAGATTCTGGAAACCCATACCACCATGACTCTTAGGTACACTTAATTTATCCCACGCCATCCACCAGATCCCCTTTGAAGCTCCTCCATTACCAACCCACCAAAATCTATTAAGCATACGTTCTATCTCCACAATAAGAGTAGATGGAATTAAGAAGAGACTCATAAAATATGTTGGAATTGATTGGAGGGCCGATTTAATCATAACCTCTTTCCTCGCTTTAGATAGCATTCTCCCGCTCGAGAATTAATCTTATTCCAAATCCGGTCCTTTATAAACTTGAAAAGAGCTTTTTTCCTCCTACCTACCATTGATGGGAGTGCCAAATATTTGCCGGTCCCTAGACACATCTGAACACCCAACTGAGCTGCAATAAGGTCCCTGTCAACTGGGAGAAAATTTCGGCTGAAAAATATTTCAGATTTTTGGAAGTTCACCTTTTGGCCCGATGCCTTCTCATATATGTCAAGAATGGATTAGATACGCGTAGCTTCACCCAAGGAAGCTCTAAAGAACAGGAAGCTATCATCTGCAAATAAAAGATGATAAATTAAGGGTGATCCCTGTAACACCCCCTTTCTATAATAAGCTAATTAAGTTAATAAAAATCAGAGTTTTCAAAAACTTTCCACGCACCTCAAAGAGGGTGGTACATTTAACCAAATAATCTCAAAACACCGTTAAAAATCCAAACGCATCAAGTGCGCAAAACATATATCATAGTCATGTGGGTTAAGACCCTCAAACACCTGTTTAATGTTTACAATAATCCAGAAAACAGTTTGCAATGCAGCGGAAATAAACTGAGTTTAACATACTCAAATACATAGTCAAATACATAACATGAATTAGTAGCTCTAAAATCCCATCCCCCGGTGTTACTAGATCGGAGTGACACAATATCCCATGAAGCATGGCACCTTCACTCAGAATCACCTGTTGGTCGCCACGAGAGCAGGCAACACAAAAATGCTAGGGTGAGTCTCTTTACATAAATAATAACAAGTAAGATAAGCCTCATATTAGGAAAACATCTAGCAATAACAGTACACCGTAATCATGATAATTGCCATTCAATTATAATATCCACAAACAGTAAGATTCAGTCATTTAAGCATCAACAGGATTTCTATGAATGTATGAATATAAGCATGTATGCAATATGCATGTGGATCCATAACCATCACCAAACCCCGTCGGGCAACCACCACCATTTTGGCCGAAGCCACATCACCATCCTCACCATCACGTAATGCATATGATTTATGTGACACTATGACAAATGCATCATCACAATCCATCATAATATGTATTAAATCACCTTTGTGGCCGAAGCCCGCGTCATTTATTAACTCACCACCATTGTCAATTATTGACCATCACCATCTCAATTATTAACCACCACCACCTCAATTATTAATCACCACTTCGTCAATTATTAGATTAAACCTCTCCTAAGGACCAAAACACCTCACAAGGGCCTTCTCTTCACTTTGAGGACCATTTTGACACATCAAGAATTAATTTAGGAACTTAGGAATTTATTTGACTCCTTGGGACTAATTAGACGCTAAGGGATTATTTTGTCACGCTAAGGATTAATTTAATTCTTAGGGACTAATTTGTCACACCAAGGATTAAATTAATTCTTAGGGACTAAACCATCACCTAGACATATTTTAAGTACCTAGCCACCAAGGGGCAGCCAATATGGCGCCCCATAACCAAAACCATCAGCCCACACTCACACACTAGCACAGGGCGCCAAGTTGCTAGTAAACTGGCGCCCCTCCCTGCATCGGCCACCCTTGCACACACACACTGCCACAGGGCGCCAGATTCCTAGGGAATTGGCGCCCCCCCCTGCCAAACCACCCAGACCGAACACCACCAGCCCAAAACAGAGCCCTGGGCGCCTATTTGCCTAGCAAATGGCGCCCTACCCAGCACCACCATCACACCAGCCCCTAAACACTCCACCAGGCGCCAATTCCTCAGTGAAATGGCGCCTGCACTGCTTCAGCCCGAGACCCGAGAACTCGGGCGCCAGATTGCTTAGCAATTGGCGCCCCCCCTTCCCTTTCACCACAACACGCACGCACCATGAAGAACAGCAGCAACCTGGCGCCAAAATGCCTAGCATTTGGCGCCCCTCCTTCCAACCTACACCCAACACACTTCAAAACCTAATTTCTTCCAAACAAATTATTTCTCACATAACCACACCAACATAGCCATTGAATTATTAATACTAATCATCATATTTACATGCTCATGCTCATATAACCAAATCATCAAACATATACTATGCATAAATCACAACTCATGCTCCCATAGCAACAATCAACATGTTATAACCAAAACAAACATTTCAAACATAAATCAACATGTAAGCAACACAAATTCACACAACACATCATTTCTAGAATTATTCCTACTACAACACACATCCTACAAGTTATCAAAAATGTAATGGAGATTCCCTAACCTTTATCAAGCTTGAACCTCCAAACCAACACCAAGAATCACCAAAACAAAGCCCTCACCACGTTTTCCATTTTCTAACCGAATGTTATCTTGCTTGGGTCACAAAGGAAATTCAAGAAAATGGAAATGAGTATATGGAACTCATGGAAATGAAACAAGGAAGGAAAATAAGGGTGTTTAGGACCAAAGCCTTCACTTACCAACACAAAACTTGAGGAAAGTTTCCTCCTTTCTCCTCTTCAAGTCGAAACGTGGGCTTCTATTTTGGGCAGCCATGGAAAATTAACAAGGCAAGGAATAAGCTCATGGAACTTAAGGAAATGAAATGGGGAAAAGAAATGGTGAAGAAAGAGGTCAAAATCATCATTTACCAACCAAAACCCAAGCAAGCTTCCACCTTTTCCCTTCCTCCCTTTTCACGTCACCGCTTTGCTTCTCTTCCTCTATTCCCTTCGTTGGCTTTCTTTCTTCAAATGAGGGTTATGTTATTTTAGCTTGGACCCCTAACCTTTATGACTAGTATTGGGCCTAAATAATGGCCCTTGGGCCTTATTCTCCACTCCTACTATTAATTCATCACACCTCCTGGAAATAAAGTAAATCCAACTTAGTACTCCTACTTAAAATAAATTAGACCCCTTTTAGGTAAAATAAACCCAACTAAATTAATCAATTTAATTAAGTGTTGCAAGCCTTAAATAACTTAATTAATTAAATAATTAAATTATTTTGGGCGTTACAATCCCCTTCAAATAGTGATGCCATGAAGATCCCCAGAGGCTATAGCTTTATGTAAGAGAGCTGTCAAACCTTCAGAGCACAGTATAAAGAGGTATGGTGATAGCGGGTCCCCCTGCCTGAGACCCCATCCCAGTGTAATGGGCCCTGCACGATCCTGATACACAATCACAGATAAAGACACAGACTCAATGCACATACGCATCCACTTTATCCAAGTACCATTAAAACCCAAGCGATTCATCACAGCATAAAGATAGCCCCAGTCTACTCTATCATAAGCCTTACTCATATCAATTTTCAAAGCAACTTCTCCTACTCTACCTTTACACTTATTCTTAAGATAATGGATGGTTTCAAAAGCTATCATAGCATTATCAAGAATAGACCGACCAGCTACAAATGCAGATTGTTCAATAGAAACACACTTAGATAGCACAAGTTTTAGGCGATTAGTGACAACCTTAGAGACGATCTTATAGAGGACATTGCACAAAGCTATTGGGCACCATCGACCATAGACACTTTGGATTGTCCTTCTCTCGAATAAGAGCTGTTTGTATCATTCAAATCACGAGGAAACTCTCCTTATGAGCCAATCAACACACGCAAAGAAAGATGTGATCACCATAAGTATCCCAATAGAGCTTAAAGAAAGCATAATTAAAACCGTCCGGCCGGGAGCCTTATAATCATCCATAGACATAATGGCTTCCTTAAACTCCTCCTTATCAAAGTTTCTTATCAATAACTCATTGTCACTCGTAGTGACTTTGGACTCCATCACACTAGTCACAGGATCATATCCCAAGAGTATTGGTCACGTATCCCATCACATATCAAACACTTTTCTTTTAAAAAATAAATGAAAATTCAAGAATACTCCTTGGGTACGCATCCTTGTATATCCGACACGTATTGGTATCGAATACGGATACTTGGCCTGTTTTAGAGTATCGAGGC
Source organism: Oxytropis ochrocephala (assembly GCA_020916435.1). NCBI lineage: Eukaryota > Viridiplantae > Streptophyta > Magnoliopsida > Fabales > Fabaceae > Oxytropis > Oxytropis ochrocephala. The sequence continues at coordinate 70,504,511 of CM037090.1, forward strand.
TTCTTAGGATATAGGTAATTTATAAATATATATATATATATATATATATATATATATATATATATATATATTAAATATAAAAAATTTGGATAGTGTTGTCAAATTTTAAACTTAGCCGAGGATCGGGTAATCATCTTGAGCTAGCTGATTCCCTTTCTTCACGCACCTAAGCTGAGGAAGAAACTATGTCCCTCAGCTATGTGTTCCCTAACTACTCCAAAGAGTATTAGGATTAGACGTTGATGAATGTTTGATTACTCTACGACTGTTCTAAGGAAATGCATAATAAAGAAGTGATATAAAATTTCTTAAAAATATGAGTTTAATTGATTGTCGTGTGTCTAAGAATATTTACAAGCCTAGTATTTATACACAATGGTCTCTATTGACCATGATCACTAGCCTACAACAAATCATGATCAAAAAATAGTTACTCAGCTTAAAATAATGTATATAATTCCTAAAAACTCTAAGAAATCGCCCACTAACCGCCTCATCGATGATTCTTTATATTTCATTGAGTCTTTATCTTCTTATCAATCGACAATGTTTTCTTCTTCTCTCTCAAAACCAAGAGTACAACTATGGGGATGATCAAAATCTTGTTTGTTCTCCTAGCTAATCCTCTTATCTTCATCTAACGGATGATCCTGAGCAACCAACCATCTCGATGGAGGATCAAGATGATTTCACTCTTCAACCTGCCACTTCTAATATCCAATAGGGCACCTCTTTCTTTATAAAGGACTTGATCCCCCATGAAAGTATGTATGGCCTCACTCTCTCACTGCTTCTAGGTTCACTTTGTTAATAGTGAACCCACTGAACTTAGAGCAAACAACAACCACTAGTTAAGGCATACCGGGATAAAGATCTTATAGGACCAAGGTCTACCGCATAGTCAAAATTAGTAAAACCAGCATCCATAAATGAGACCAACATCAATGCTACCCTTGAGATATCTGAAAACCCTTTTCACAGCTTGCCAATGAGCATTCCTTGGTCTTGCCATATACCTGTTGAAACCATTAACAGCTTGAGTCAAATATGGCCTAGAACAAACCATAGCATACATGAGACTTCCCACAACACTAGCATAAGGAACTTTGGCCATATGTTCCTTCTCAAATTCAGATTGTTGTGCAGAGACCTTTGCTATTATGATGTTGAAAACTAGTGGGGTACTTACTGGTTTAGCAGTATTCTAACATATGAAAAAAATTTGATTTTGTCCATATAGATCTCCATGCCCAAAATCTCTTTTCAACACCTAGATCTTTCATATTAAACTCAGAACTTAAGGTTGACTTTAGCTTTTGAATTGGACCATGTTATATGAACAAAAAAATTTAGACAAAAATCGACAAAAAAATTTAGACAAAAATCGACAAAAACCAACTTACAACATCAATTAACCAAGTTTTTTAAGTCATTAACCAAGTGATCAATTAACTAAGTTTTTAACAATGCCTCGAAAACTGTGAAAAAACAGGTTGGTAAAATGGTCTAAAAAACTTGGTTAATTCATGTTGTAAGTTGGTTTTTGTATGGTTTTGTCTAACAAAAATGTCCAAATAACATTATTGTTTGAATTTCCTTTATACTTAGAGATGATATCGAATGTCATCAACATAGACAAGTAGATAAATGTCGATATCATTCTCCACCTTAATAGGGTAAACACATAAGTCTACAAACTCCTTTTAAAACCTCTGGCTACATTCCTGCCCATGCAAGCTTGGCTAATGAAGGGTGTCACAATGAATTCACAAACAGGAAGATGTTACATGCATTGAAGTTTAGCCCAAAAGTATTGATAAGCGTTCCTGGTGGTCCAAATCCACGACATAATTCTTGTCCCGGATGCCATATAAATCATCTAAGAATATGAGTATCGCCCAAGGGCCCGAAATTGGGGAGCCTAGTATTTAATAATATTTGTTCCATAATTGTTACTTGTCTAAAAAATAAATAAGAGAAAGCATACTACATTTGTTTTAAGTGTGTTTTGATACTGGAAGACATATGAGCTTGTTTGTTGTTGGTCATTATGCACTATAACATTTTGAGCATACGACAATGCCTAACTTTGCAACGCTTAAAAACTGTTCTAGTACATGACAATAGACAACGATTTTTTAATTGTTAAAAAGGAAACCAATTTAGGTGTTAAACTTTTAGTTTTACCCCACTATTTTTGTTTTCACCAAGCTTTATCGTGAGCCAAAACCCTCATGCCTTCTCATAGATTTTGTGCTTTCACAAAACCTTCTCAATTCTGCATGGAACCTTCTACGTTGCATGTTTCACAAACCCTCACGCAAAAAGAACTTAAATCTTCATTTGAAAGAATCTGCAGATTACAAAATTTCCCTCACATGAAAATCCTTACACAAATTTCACAACAGTGGGATTTCACCATAGTGCGATTTCATGCTCATTTGTATCCCATAGCCATAATCGCCCAACGATTTTGTCGTGTCATTGTGTGTTCTTCCGAATCGCACTTTGTTCTCGCCTCTTATTTGTTGCAATATTTTTTATGCATGCGCTCTTTGTTGCTACTAAGTTATGGATAGAAGTTGATTAGGTTTTTTTAAAAAAAAATATTCCTGTCTGATTACTATCGTGTTTTTTGAGTATTTTTTTTCATCTGTGTTTGATTCGGATCATCAATGCACCTTCTTCTTTGTTAGTATAATGCAGATGGCTAAAGAATTTTCTTTGGCATTGTATTTTAGTTTCTGCAGCAGAAATTTAATATTCATAGATGCTTGGTGTTTATTACCGAGTCTAATGTAGATATTATGAAATTCTATATTATTAATTTGAGTTACTATTTGTATTCTGTTGATCTAACATTTTGTGGTATGATGATTTTCTTGACTTTATTCTCTGTTCTATTGAGTTGAATCCATTTGATCATCAGTTGAATCATTTTGAGCATCTAATCCTATCATTTTGTGTTAAAAAGCAATGTCGCATGCCATCCATGTAAGGATAATAAAGAAAACATAAATGACTATTGTAACAATAAACGAAGAAATAATAATAGAAACGATAATCGAAAATAGAAGACACGAAATTGGTCATGCAGATTGGCCAATCTTTGCCTACGCGACTACAGAGCAGCTGTAGTTCCATCTTATTTCTTGAGTGAAATTAGGATTACAATACTTAGGGTTTCAATGTTACAATAGGTATTTATACTAACTAGGTTCAGATTACAACACTACCCCTCAACCTTACTACTCCACCCAGTACACGCTTTTGCATGCTAGTGTCTCACCATGTCGTGGTAGCTCTTCATAGTACATAGTTTCTCTGTATCCCACTCATTTGCGTGCCAATGTCAAGCCATGGCATGGTAGCTCTTAAGAGCACACACTTTCTCTTCAGCCCACACATTTTTGTGTCAATGTCACGCCATGGCAGTGCATATGAGCCAAGGGAATTGACTTTGATGAGGTTTTCTCTCTGGTCATCAGACAAACTTCTATCCGGGAAGTGTTAGCCTTGGTAGCCAGTAGAGACATGCAATTAGAGCGGATGGATGTAAGACGCTTTTGCTCCATGATAATCTAGATGAGAAAACTTACATGGAGCAAAACGGAGAGGGTTTCAATTATCTTTGACGGGGCAAACTAGTTTATTATTTGAAGAGGTCTTTATGCGGTCTAAAGCAATCTTCAAGACGATTATTACAAGCGCTTTGATTCGTACATGCTTCAGATTGGATACAAAAGATGTGAGTATTATTGTTGTGTTTATGTTAGGAGCCTTGATGATGGTTCTTTTATTTTCGTGTTACTGTATGTGGATGATATGTTGATTGCTTCTAATCATTTACATGACGTAAATGAAAAGAAAATCATGTTTGGAAAGGAATTTGAGGTGCAACAGTGTTTCAAAGATTGGTCTAAGGTCGGGTTATCTTTAATTAGGGGTTAGGGCTTTAGTTACTCCGAAGACAGCTTTGCATACTAGATATGGACATTACGAGTGAATAGTGATGCCCTTTGGTCTAACTAATGCTCCTACGGTATTCATGAATTACATGAACCGAGTTTTTCCACCCGTACTTATACTAGTTGTTGAACTTTTCACTGATAACATCTTGGTGTACACTAAGACCATTGTGGATCATGATCAGCATCTCCGCATTGTGCTGAATGTACTCTGGGAGAAGAAGTTGTATGCTAAACCTATGAAGTGTGATTTTTGGATGTTTGTAGTGAAGTATCTGGGACATGTGATATCCCAGTCAGGAGTGACAGTAGTTTTTCCACTCACTTGGTTAACTTGTAAAGGTTAGCCGTTTGAATGGGATTCTAATTGTGAAGAATGTTTCCTCTAGAGTTGTAAAAGAGATTGACTTCTGCTCTTATCCAAATTCTTCTGGAACCGTCTCTGGAATTTCAAATGTACAGTGACGCCTCAAAAAGGTGTAGGATGTGTTATGATGTTGCATCAACAAGTGGTAGCTGATGCATCCATGTAAGAGACGCCTCATGAGGAGAATTATCTGACTTATAATTAGGAATTGGAAAATTCTGTGTATATAGTGAGAATCGATTTAATAGCTCGTAGTCGCAAAAGGGATTATGCTGGCCTAAGGAGAAGATCATTAGGATGTGAATTTGGTAATCTTATATTGTAAGAGTTTCATCAACTATTGGTACCGGTAGAGCATTGCGGACGAAGAAGACTCATCCTCGGTATATTGGATCTTTCCAACTTATCGAGTGTATTGGGATAGTAGCCTACCGTATAGCTTTACCTCTGGCATTGTCCAATCTACGTGATGTGTTTCATGTATTCTAATTGAGGAAGTACCTTTCCGATCCAAGTCCACCGTAGAGTTTTGAAATGATTGATCATCGATCGGATTTGTCCTTACAACCTTATCTAAGTCATATTATAGAACATGGAGAAAAAATGTTTCGGACGAGAACAATTTCAATTGTTAGAGTGGATTGGGATGGTTTTTCAGCCGAGAAAGCTATGTGAGAATTGGAGAATGATATGCGGACTAGGTATCCGTCTTTGTTCTTTAGAGGTATGTTCGTTCAATTTTGAGGACAAAATTTCCAAGTTGGGGTGATTGTAACATCCCTAATTTCGTTAATTTCAAATTAAGGAATTAACGAGTGGATTATTATGTGAGTAAATAATAAGATACATTTTGATATGAGTTTGTCTCGCAATCAATGAGTCATCGTTAAATTATAGGATTGAATTGCTATATTGATTAAATTTGTGTGAATTGAATGTGAGAGTTTTGGGGTAAAAATGGGATTAGTGAGATTTGTGAGCGAAGGGCATTTAGGTCTTTTCTACCCAATTAAACCCTTGACTCACCACACTACTTTATGGTCAAAGTAGAAAGAGAAAGAAGAAAGAAAGAAACCAAGAGAGAGAGAGAGAGAAAGAAGGGAACCGAGAGAGAAAGAAAAGAAACCGAGAGAGAGAGGAAGAAAGGAGGTGAAGGGGAGAAGAAGAAGGGGGGTAGATCTCCTCCAATCCAACACAAGGTAAGGGGATTTTTGTCTCATTTCCTCTCATTTTCCTTCCTATTTCCAATGATGTAAATTTCATTACCTAATTCCTACACACTTTTGATTCACCATTGTTGAAGCTTTGGAGCTCAAATGGAGAGAAATGGAGTTTTGGTGACATTAAAGGCTTGCTTTTGGTGTGGGAAGATCAACAATCAATTTAGAACCCTCGCACTCATCTACACCGTTGATTTGAGTCGATTGGAGTGGTAGGAGAAAAGGGTTGAGTCTTTGGTTTTCGTTGAAATTTGTTTGGAAGAGGTTGGGTTCGGTTTGGAGCGAGTTCGTGAATTTTGGGATTGTGAGCTTCGAAAGTTTTGGTGTTTCGTGATTTTCATCACGATTGGTGAGTTTTACTCGCTTAGGGTTTTATTTTATGTGTGTTGACTGTATGATTTCGTTATCGTTGAAATTGCATTCGTTTTCAGAAATTTTGAGTCGCCAAAATTGCAAATTGGTCACGAACTCATTGATTTGGCAATTCGATACAGTTCGGTTTTCTTGAAACCGGGAATGTTCTGTTAGTCCAAAATTACGTGTCTCATTGTTTTTGAAAGTAGACTTAACGCCGGTCGTTTTGGCAATCGGTTTGGTTCAATTTGGATTGTAGCTCGCTTATGAGTCTCCGAAGTTAGGTCAAATTTCGTGAATTAAATTGGGTATGGGTTCAGTGTTTCAGGTCGTGTGTTCTCAATTGAACTCCGTTTTGAATGATTTTTGTTTCATTGGAAAGTAGACTTAATTACCTACGGAATAGGCACTGGTTTCACCAAATTTCATTAAGAAATGAGATAGAAAATTTAGTTGCAAGTTGGGCAAAGAGTTCTGTCCAGTTTTGGTACCTCAGTGTAGTAATTTGAAAAACTCTATCAACTGGATGCTTATTTTGAAAAATGAAAATCATATGTCGAAACTTCACTCAGTGAGCTTTCCAATGAGTGGTATTTTGTAGAAATCCGATGTCGTTTGCTATTTTAAGTAATTCGCGAAGTAGGTGCAATCGTTGTAGGAAACTCTGCACTCATGTCGTGTGTTAAAATAGCGGTTTGTGTCATTCCGATTCTCAAAATGAATTACTTGCTGTGATTGTTTGTGATTGATGTGGTTTGTTCTGGAAATTGGGGTCATATGTTCTGTTTGTAGGTTGTATTTGGATTGGAACACAGTTTGGATACGAACGGAGAGCGAAACGAAACAAAACAAAAACAAGCGAAGTGTATTCCCGATTCAGATTCTTCGCTTCGACGCTCTTTTCGATTCCAAACTTCCTCTAATCCTTTTCCCAACCAATTGTGATTAGTATGGATTGATATTGTCATTGTGATTAGTATAAATATTTCGAAAAACCGTAAAACCTAGAGAACGTGTGGGAACCAAATGTTTTGTAACTTAAATGTTAACTGGAATGATTTCATGAGTTTATACGTATAATAATATGTTACCGCAACATATCATAGATTGAATTGATTCGGTGCATAAACTATATCGAATATAGGAGACGGCCCAATGCGGGTGTGATATATGAATTATATCGAGTCAGGGTGACGACCCTGTTTTTGCTAGCATACTAGGCGGGGAAGTCATGAGCCCTAAACCTAGGCCCTATAAAATTTTACCATTAGGCAAAGTCCAATTGGGAAGGGGGTTCACCGGGATTAGTCGTAGGGCAGTCGGTGTTATGCTATGAAGTTATGATTGTACTGTTACCGGGATTAGTCAGAGGGCAGTCGGTATGGTACAATTGCTAGGAGGTTATGATTGCACTATTTACTGGGATTAGTCGGAGGGCAGTCGTTATTGTGCAATTGATAAAAAGCAGGGTCGCATGCCATCCATGGAAGGATAATAAAGAAAACATAAATGACTATTGTAACAAGAAACGAAGAAATAATAATAGAAACGATAATCGAAAATAGAAGACACGAAATTGGTCATGCAGATTGGCCAATCTTTTGCCTCTGCGACTCTGAGCAAGCGTAGTTCCATCTTATTTCTTGAGTGAAATTAGGATTACAATACTTAGGGTTTCAATGTTACAATAGGTATTTATACTAACTAGGTTCAGACACAACACTATCCTCAACCTTACTACTCCACCCAGTACACGCTTTTGCATGCTAGTGTCACACCATATCGTGGTAGCTCTTCATAGTACATAGTTTCTCTTTATCCCACTCATTGCGTGCCAATGTCAAGCCATGGCATGGTAGCTCTTAAGAGAACACACTTTCTCTTCAGCCCACACATTTTCATGTCAATATCATGCCATGGCATGCTAGTGCATATGAGCCAAGGGAATTGACTTTGATGAGATTTTCTCTCCGGTCATCAGACAAACTTCTATCTGGGAAGTGTTAGCCTTGGTAGCCAGCCGAGACATGCAATTAGAGCAGATGGATGTGAAGACAGCTTTGCTCCATGATAATCTAGATGAGAAAACTTACATGGAGCAGCCGAGAGGTTTCATTATCTTTGGGCCGGGGCAAACTAGTTTATTATTTGAAGAGGTCTCTGTACGGTCTAAAGCATTCTTCAAGACAGTGTTACAAGCGCTTTGATTCGTACATGCTTCAGATTGGATACAAAAGATGTGAGTATGATTGTTGCGTTTATGTTAGGAGCCTTGATGATGGTTCTTTTATTTTCGTGTTACTGTATGTGGATGATATGTTGATTGCTTCTAATCATTACCTCACATGGGGCTGCGGTCCATCGCGTTGCTCGTACACGATGTGAGACCATGAACAGAAGGGAGCGCTGAACTCTGATAAGAGCGATCTGAACTCCAAACTGCAATGCACGCTTGAGCGCCGAACTGAAAAGCATTTGAACTCCGAACTAAGAGAGCATTTTCTGGGAACTGAGTGCGAGGATTAACACCGAAGTATTTATATGTCCTTGTACCTGCAAGTGAGATGAACAAATGCATGTGATGCAAATGCCATGATTGCTTTTTGATGGGATGAATGTGATGTGATGCAGGAGTTTCTTTTTTGTTTGCATGAATTTTTGTCTATGTGTGATGAATGCAATGCATGAATCTTACTTGTTTTATTGCTCTTTTGCTCTTTTCTAGTCCCCCTTTTTTTTTCGCTGGTTCGACCAAATCGTAGGACTTGCATTATGAGGCGCGATGGTCGTCCATAATGGTGCGAGAGCCACGCTTCAGCCTTTTGAGAATTGTTTTGACGCGATCAGCGCTTTTGTTTGATTCTTTTGAATTTACCTGATTGAGAGATCATTTCTTTTCTCATGATTTTCAAAAGTTTCGCAATGATTTTAATGCTTTGATTTATGCAAATTTTCATAATTCATTTATCATCTATCATAAACATCATTTTAAAGCACAAATGAAAAAGGAAGCAATGATAGAACGATAAGCAGACGAACTGGGAAATTTGGACTTTTTATTCATATGGAAATCGAACGCGCAAAAAGTTGCGCCGACTGAAAAGAGTACATTGAGAATTTTTGAAACTAAAAAAAAACAAGAAAAATGGACGCAATAGATCTTATGAGCGCTCTTTGTTTTTGGAGTGTTGATGCCAATGACCCATACTTATATCCTTGATCACCCTTTTATCCAAGCTTTTGGAGGCGCTGCTTGCCTCTTTTACTTTTTTTTAAGTCCAACCTTCCTGACCCTAATTTTTGCCTGGACTGCTCTTTGCGAGTTTTCAGTCTGCCGGGTCGCTCTTTTTTGCCTAGGCCGCCCTTTCGGGTTTTCAACCTAGCGAGCTAATTCTTGCTTGGCTCATCTTTCTCTTTTTTCTTTTTATTTTTCTCAGGCGTAATATCTCTTGACTGAATATGAATTGACTGGGTTTCTGAGTTTTTCACCATCCATGTTGGTGAGTATCAATGCTCCTCCAGAAAAGGCTTTCTTTACCACATATGGTCCATTATAGCTAGAGTCCATTTCCTCGGGGTCACTCAATAGGCGAGGATCTTCTTGAGCACAAGGTCTCCTCACAATTCTCGGGGACGAACCTTCTTGTCGAAAGCTGTCTTCATCCTTTGTTGATACAACAGGCCATGACACAGGGCAACAATTCTTTTCTCCTCAATGAGATTCAGCTGATCCAGACGAGCTTGGACGCATTCTGCTTCTTCTAACTTGGTTTCCATCAGCACCCGTAAGGAGGGTATCTCAACTTCAATAGGGAGGACTGCTTCCGACCCATACACCAAAGAGAAAGGGGTTGCCCCGGTTGAAGTACGCACTGAGGTACGATACCCATGCAAAGCAAAAGGAAGCATCTCATGCCAATCTTTGTAGGTTACTACCATCTTTTGCACAATCTTCTTGATATTCTTATTGGCTGCTTCGACTGCCCCATTCAACTTGGGACGGTATGGAGAAGAATTATGATGTTGGATTTTGAAGTCCTCGCATAACTCCTTCATCATCTTACTGTTCAGGTTACTGCCATTATCTGTGATAATCTTGTCTGGAATCCCATAGCGACAAACCAGATCTCTCTTTACGAACTTAGCAACCACGAGCTAGTAATGCCGAGTATGAAGCGACTTCAACCCACTTGGTGAAGTAATCAATAGCGACCAGGATGAAGCGATGCCCATTTGATGCCTTAGGCTCGATAGGACCTATGACGTCCATGCCCCACACTGAGAATGGCCATGATGCAGTCAGGACATTTAGGGAAGCAGGTGGCACATGAATGTGATCAGCGTAGATTTGACACTTGTGACATCTTTTCACGGCTATAGCAACTGATTCCATTTGCAACCAATAATAGCCGACTCTTAAGATTTTCCTTGCCATAGTGTGCTTGCTGAATGAACTCCAAATGAGCCTTCATGGACTTCTTTCATGATTTTTGTTGCCTCTTCTTCTGCCACACACCTCAGGAGGACCATATCATAATTCCTTTTGTATAGAACTTCACCGTTCAAAAAGAAATTCCTTGACAATCTTCTAAGGGTTCTCTTGTCATTCTCTGATGCTCCATGAGGGTACTCTCTGTTGAAGATGTACTGCTTGATGTCATGATACCAGGGCTTGTTATCTGACTCTTCCTCAATTGTCGCGCAGTAATGATGTGCTGGCAAATCTCGATGCTGAATCCTGATGTGGGTCATGCTTTTGTCACAGTTGATATTGAACATTGAAGACAAAGTGGCTAGTGCATCAGCCAACTGATTCTCATTGAGAGGAAGATACTGAAATGTGATTTCCTCAAAAGGCTCAACCAACTCTAGAATGTAATCTCGGTAAGGGATCAGCTTGGAGTCCCTGGTCTCCCAATCACCATTCACTTGGTGAATGACTAGAGCTGAATCTCCATACACATCAAGTCTCTTAACCTTCCAATCAATGGCTGCCTGGATACCAAGAATACATGCCTCATATTCTGCAATATTATTGGTGACGTAGAAGCTTAGTATGACAGTGAACAGAATGAAGCGATTATCAGGGGAAATCAGCACTGCCTCGGCTCCGTTGTAACACCCTATTTCTACCCAGCAATTTATAATAAAAATCAGAGTTATAAAAATTTATTTCTTTAATTCATCCAAACAGGATGCTACACTTACTTCATTAAAATCAACAACAAAATAAAATAAACATCTCTTTAATCAAAGAATACGTAACACCAATCAAAGGATGGAATTCTCAAAACTTTATTAATTAAATCCACGCACTAGGAAAAATAAACATCATACATTACGCAGCGGAAATAAAGACAGTCTCAAGGAAATAAGCAGCAGTTTCATCAATAACATAAAAACATCAAGTACAGTAGTTCAACAATGAACAACTAAACCACTAGAGTCTAAACCCATCCCCTAGGTGCTACGTATCAGAGCAGACCGACTCGGGGAATGAAGGAAGTAAGCCTCACTCATGGTTACCTGTGGTAAATAACAACAGAAAGGGGTGAGTCTCAAACTATATAATAAAGGTCATAATAAGCAGTAAATCAGCTCATAGAAGTCAATCAATCACAACATCACAAGTTATATCCACAATAGTCACATTCACTTCAAACATTATTTATGGGAATGAATGCAATGTAATGCAGTCATGCATGTGGTACCATTCATCGTCAATAGTTTTAGCCCCCATGGCATCATCGTCAATAGTTTTAGCCTTCATGGCATCATCGTCAATAAATGCACATGTATGCATGAGACCCCATGAACAACCAACAATCAAATTCATGCATCATCACTCATCTCATCGTCAGTTTTAGTTTTTAGCCCCCATGGCATCATCTTCAATAACATCATCATCATTTTTACATCATCCACTTCGTCATTATAATTATGTCACATGGACTAAACTCCACTAGAGGACCAAAACCTCACTCAAGGACCTAAACATCACTTGAGGACCAAAACAACACACCTAGGACCAAAACATCACCTAGGGACCAAAACAGCACACCTAACATCACCTAGGGACAAAAACAGCACACCTAGGACCAAAACATCACCTAGGGACCAAAACAGCACACCTAGGACCAAAACCTCACCTAGGGACCAAAACAACACATAAGACACAATTTGGCAACACCAGGCGCCAAAATCCCCACACACTGGCGCCCAGGTGCCACACCAAAGACACAGCGCCAAAACACCAAAGAAATGGCGCCCAGGCAACACAGCACTAGCGCCAAAGACACAAACTGTCCTGGCGCTCCCCGCAGGGTTGCACGACCTGAGACACAAACTAAGACACACAACCGAGACACGGCTCGCACACAGCGCGCACTCACAGCGCCTAGGCGACATTTGGCGCCCGCTTGAACACAGCGCGCTGGGGCGGCAATTTGGCGCCTATGCCGCGCTGCGCATGCATGCACACACACCCAAAGACAACAATGCAGCGCGACAATAGGCGCCATGGGCAGCCAAAATGGCGCCCAACACTTAGACACCACAAAATATCCATCAACTTGGCGCCACAACAGGCGCCACAGGGCAGCCACTTGGCGCCTTGCACTTGAACCAGTCACAACCAGGCGCATTGGGCAGCCACATTTGGCGCCCTGCACCTAGACACAACACACACAGCACTTGGTGCCACACTAGGCGCCTTGCCTTAGACACAGGCGCACCAGGCGCCATTTCTTGCAGCCTTTGGCGCCCCACCCAGCAACACACACACTTCACACCACAGCAGCACAACCAGCACACTGGCGCCATCCTGGGCGCCTTGGGGAAGCCATTTGGCTCCCCTGCACACACTCACTGTGCCACAGGCGCCATTCTGGGCAGCATTTGGCGCCCAGTCAGTGGCACACATACACAGACACTGCACACACAGCACAAGGCGCCATTTCCAGCAACATTTGGCGCCCCATGCACCTAGGGTTTCCAAAAACCCAAATTTGTCAAATTCTCCTATGATCAATCATCAAATACAATTCCATAAGCACTCTATAATTATCCTAACATTATCAATTACATTCTCTAACAACCATTAACATGCAAATCGATTTCTTACTCTATGATCATAATCAATCAATCATCCAATCATTCAAAACAATTCAAAAACACATTCTAACATCAAGAACACATCAAAACAATACAATTGACATCCTATTTCTAACCTACAACCCATTATACCCCTTACTATAGAGTAAGACCCACCCTTACCTTGTATAAAGCGTAGAAAAAGTCCTCTCCACTGAGTCACCCACAAAACCTCAGCAACAGTGAAGCTCTCCTTCTTCTTTCCTTGGTGCGATCCAAACCCTCTCTCTTTCTCCCTTGGTGCGCCGATTTCCTTTCTCCTTTCTCTCTTCTTTTTCGTTTTTTTTCCTTTCTTTCTCCCAATGGTGCGAAATGCACTAACCCTAGGAGCCTAACTCATTGGGCTTGGGCTCTTGGGCCAATACTCGCCATCCCGGAATTACCGATACCACTTCCTTCAATTATAAATAAATTAACATAAATAATTTAATATAATTAAAAACAATGCAACACTTTAAATAATTTAATCAAATAATTAATTAAATCATTTAGGGTGTTATATCCATGCCCATACATGTTGGAGGCACCATCAAACACCACTCTCCATCTTTCATCTTCTGGGGATTTCCCTTCTTCGAACAAGGCCATGATATCTTCATCTGGAAAGTCATACTGCATAAGCTGATAATCTTCAACGGGCTGGTGTGCCAGGTACTCGGCCAGCGCACTACCTTTAATCGCTTCGAGTGATATATAGGAGATCATATTCGATAATCGCATTTGCCAACGGCAAGTCTCCCTGTAAGTGCGGGTTTCTCGAAGATGTACTTGATAGGGTCCATTTTAGATACCAACCAAGTAGTGTGACTTAGCATGTACTGCCTCAAATGATGAGCAGCCCAAGCTAAAGCGCAACAAGTCTTTTCTAGCAGCGAGTACCTTGTTTCACAATGAAATTTCTTGCTCAAATAGTAAATGGCATGCTCTTTCTTCCCGCATTCATCATGTTTCCTAACACACAACCCATTGAGTCAGCCTAGCACGGTTGCTAGTACAGGATCAAAGGTCCGCTGCACAGAGGCATCAAGATAGGTGGGTTCTCAAGATATTTCTTGATCTTTTCAAATGCTCTTTAACAATTATCATTCCATTTGGTCTCTTGATTCTTGCACAATAATTTGAAGATTGGTTCACAAGTGGCAGTCAACTGGAATATGAACCTAGAGATGTAGTTTAGTCTTCCAAGAAAACCCCGAAACTCTTTTTCTGTTTCAGGAACTGGCATCTCAAGAATCGCACGCACCTTGTCTGGATCGATTTCTATCCCCTTTTGGCTGACGATGAATCCCAACAACTTTCCTGATCGCACGCCAAAGGTACACTTGGCAGGATTTAATCTGAGCTTGAATTTTCTCAACCGCTCGAAGAGCTTTTGCAAATTGACAATGTGTTCCTCATCAGTTTTAGACTTTGCGATCATATCGTCCACGTAGACCTCTATTTCTTTGTGCATCATGTCGTGAAACAATGTGACCACAGTCCTTTGATAGGTTGCACCGGCGTTCTTCAACCCGAACAACATGACTCTGTAACAGAATGTTCTCCAAAGAGTTGTGAAAGTTGTCTTCTCCATATCCTCAGGAGCTATCTTGATCTGGTTATACCCTGAATACCCATCCATGAAGGAGAACAGTGAATGCTGCGTCGTACTATCCACAAAGACATCAATATGGGGCGGGGAAAATCATCTTTGGGACTAGCACGATTCGGATCTCTCGTAATCAATGCACATTCTAACTTTCCGTCCTTTTTCTAACAGTACACGATGTTAGCAACCCATTGTGGATACTTGGCTACCGCTTAGAACCCGACGCAAAGTCGCTTTTGCACCTCATCTCGATCTTTAAGGACATTTCGCTTCATTCTTCTCGGTTTACGCTGCACGAGGACATTCGGCTTGACCAAGCAACTTATGCACCACTATGTCAAGATCTAATCTCGCATATCCTGATAAGTCCATGCGAAGACATCAACATAGTCATGCAGGAGTTCGATTAACTTCTTGCGCTCACTCTCCTTCATTGAAGTACCCACCTTTACTTCCTTCCTACTGTCCTCTGTGCCTAGGTTAATTATCTCAACAGACTCCCCGTGCGCCTAATAACCTTTTCCTCTTGTTCAACCATTCTCATCAATTCTGGAGGAGTTTCCCAGTCATCCTCAACATCCTCCTCAGCTTGATTAATGGAGTGATCAAAATTAACATATGAACCGTTGGCATCATTATTCTCAAAGATATTCATTTTAGATCTGCATTTGCGAGAATAGAAAGAAATGAACAAGCAAAATAGAAACACAAGATGAAGACACATGACATTGAAAAGCAATTTTATTCATTTGAGAATCCAAAACAACATTTTATTGATAGATGATATTTGAAGGAAAAACATGCATGCCCATATGAAATATTCTAAGGCCTTGGGCAGAGCCAAAGAATTTGCATTACAAAATCATTACTTTGGAATGAAAATAACAGGGAAATCAATGATCTTCCAATTATCAAGCTCTTCATCTGCAGCACTGCGACGCACTAAGTCCACCCCTTTGTCTTCCGCTACTGATTCTTCTTCAATGACGGCCACCTGATTGGGGTCCAGCATACCCGCGCTCCTGAAGCTCTGGAAGAGATCATAGATAGGAACCTTCTTCAAGCTTGGTTCCCGCCCCTGAAGCTTAGCTAGCCTTTTTTCTCGCTTTTCCTCAGCCATTCTCTTCTTATCAGCTTGAGTGGGCCAATATCCTAAACCACGCCTATCCTTGTACTCTTGCAGCTGGACCGGCGCTAGAATTCCTTGCTCGGACTTTCCCAAACCTTTTCCAATCTGGTAACCATTTTTCAAAGATGACCTTGGCTACCATGATAGTGGAATTAGATATCTTTGGTGCAGACAATGGGACTTTTTCCCCCACGAAAGTGGCATTTGCAATTTCCAGCGAATGAAAGTCATATTCAAGTGACTCCTCTGCAGCCTCAATGTATTGAGAAGGATGGGGCTTGCTGATTAGGAACTCTTCTTCTCCACAAACGACTATCAGCTTGTCGTCGACTACAAACTTAAGCCTTTGGTGGAGGGATGAAGGAACAACGCCGACATCATGAATCCAGGGTCTCCCCAGGAGACAGTTGTAGGACGATGCAATGTCCATGATCTGAATATTCACGTAAAATACTTTTGGCCCTATCTGCATCGGGAACTCCATTTCTCCTATAACCTCCTTCTTGGATCCGTCAAATGCCCTAACTAGTGTTGAACTAGGCTTCATATACGAACAGTCTACATTTAGTCTGTTCATAGTAGATTTGGGCATGACATTCAAAGAGGATCCATTATCGATGAGGACCCGAGAGAGTGTATATTCCCCACATCTGACTGAAATGTGAAGTGCCTGATTATGCCCCTTCCCCTCAGGGGTGAGCTCATCATCAGTAAAGGTAATATAATTGGATGCAACAATATTCCCTACGATGCCATCGAGCTGGTCAACAGTGATGTTCTGGGCTACATGGGCTTCAATTAATACTTTCATTAGAGCTGCACGGTGGGCCTCAGAATTGAGCAGTAGGGACATGATAGAGATCTTTGCAGGAGTGTGGTGCAGCTGGTCCACCACTTTGTAATCACTCTGCCGAATGATCTTCAAAAATTCAGTGGCCTCTTGCTCTGACACCTTCCTACTTTCCTTGGTCTCTTGTGTTATACCCTTCCCTTTGTGAATCTTTTATTCTTCCTCCTTTGAGGGAACCTTTTTCAGGACTTCGGGGACATAAACACGTTCGCTTCCAGTGACTCCACTGCTTCCTGCAATGTTTGTGACATCGGGAACAACTTGAGGCTTCTGAATTGGTACTGACACCCCATAGCTCCATTGAACAGCACTGTTCTTTTGATAAGGAGCTGGGACGGGTATGACAATGGTCTTAGGTCTCTCCACGATCGGCTTTCGGCTATACAGGACCTCAATAGGTTTCTGAACATTTCTATTCTTATCTGATTGGAAAGTCAACACATCCTCCTCTTTCTCTTGCACACCTACTTGGATTATATGACGATCCAATAGGTCCTGCAAAACTGTCTTGAAGGCCTCACATGCCCCAGCACAATTAACATCAACACAGACTTCTTTCTGAGTACAACCTCTCTTGATGACCCCGAATTTGCAAAGCTCTGCATGAATAACCTCTAAAGGATTCTGGATACACTCCACAGTTTTAATTAAGGATTGGCCCCCCATGTCATGGATGGCATTGATTACAGATTTCCCATGACCAGATAGCGGATTAGTTGTGATGCTTGGGTGTTCTTGTTTGAAGGTTATCCCTTTGGTATCAACCAAATCTTGCACTACAATTTTGAAGGCCTTGCAGTCCTCAACAAATAAGTGTCCAATGCCCCTTCATGAAATGCACAGTAACGCTAGGATTGTAGCCTCGGAAGTAGGGTGGCTGGAATGGTTTCATGGGTCTGGTATTGATGAGCTTGTTTGCGGCAAGATAGCTGAAAAGGTTAGTATAGGACATGGGGATGGGATCAAAGGTGGTCTGTTTTTTGTCTTGGTAGTTTTTGTGGTAGTTATTTTGTGGTGGACGAGTTGGTTGCGTTTGAGTGGGGACAGGGATGTTTTGTGGTTGATAAGGTGGGCTTATGGTGATAGTGTTGGTTTCTCCTTCTTTCTTCTTCGAAAATCTGAAGAATGACTTCTAGTGGGTGGTTGTACTGCGGAATCAGGCAATCTTGTCGCTTCTCGACCCATTTTCTAGTCTTTCACCGATGATTACCATGTCTGAGAAATTGGAAGATACGCTGCGATCAACCGATCATAGTATAATGGTGGCAGGGTTTCCATGAACATGAAGTCCAATTCTTTCTCCAACAAAGGGGTGTTACTCAAGGCACCAAAGCCCTCCACCGCTGGGCATACTCCTTAAATGAGTCATGTAGCGACCAAAAAATCCGGGAAAGGATTCTTCGAAGATTCATTGGAAGCCGCCACCGAAATTCTAGTTTAAGGGCAAATTCGGAAAATCCCTTTAGGTTTTAAGATAAGGCAATGTTAGGGTTCGGGAGTCGTTATGTGTGGGGAAGGTATTAGCACCCCACGACATCCATTGTCTAATTATGATTTATTTAATAATTACCCTTTTATTCATGGAGAAAAAGACTTATTTAAGTTTTTGGTTTTTAGTGCTTGACAAGAGTTGAGTCTTGCTCCTACGCACTTCCAGTGCAATGGAGGAATCAAAGCTACGTAGTTCTTCCCAAAAAGTTTGTGGGTTGGTGTTTTTAGTGTAGGGTCCTAGGATTCCTTGAACTGCATGTGACCATCGATTCTAGGACGACTAACCCGGGACAGGCAACCGACTTAGTCCCCTACTTTTTGAAAATGATTTTTGAATTTTTGAAAGGAGTTGTGAGATGGGTTGATTTTAGAATAGGTATTCTAGAACTCCTGAACTGTACAGCTCATTAGTTCTAGAACGCTGACTAACCCGGTTGTACAACCGACTTAGTCCCCTATTTACGGAAAAATACTTTATTTATTTTTTATCAAGTTTTTTGTAGGATTACTGAACTGTACAGCTCATTGGTCCTAAAATGATGACTAACCTGTTGTACAACCGACTTAGCCGTTTATTTTTAGAGAAAAATAGTTTTTTGTATTCATTAAGTTTGCAGGGTTACTGAACTGTACAGCTCATTGGCCCTAAAATAATGACTAACCCGGTTGTACAACCGACTTAGCCGTTTATTTGATTTCGAGAGAAAAATTATTTATGTTTGAGTTGGAAAGGAATTAAAGAGAGAGACAGGGGGCGCAGATTGTAAATTGGGGTTTTATTAATCGCGGGGTCGATAATTAATTGGTGGGTGTAAAAGGAAAGCTCGGTTCAAGATAGGAGAGCCCGGTGATGCTGGCCCAGGCTTAAGTGGGGAGGTGTGCGCGTGAATAAGGGGGTGCAAGAAGTAATCTGATAATAAATAAAAAAAAATAATAACTTTGGATACCCATATAAGCCCAAACCTAAAAAAACCTAAAAATTTCCTTCCTCCTTCTCTCTTACCAATTGCCACAATTTTATTGTATTCAAGAGGAGAGATTTTCTGAGTGAAAGAGAGAGATTTACTGGTAGAGAGAGATTGAACAGCGTGGAGAGAGGAAGGGAAGAGGCGTGGAGAGAGAAAGGGAGAAGGCGTGGTGCTTCATGGCGGGGTGAACGCGGTCGTCACGGAGAAGAGGACTCGGCGTCGTCTTATGGAGTCTGCAACAGCTTTCTGCAGGTGGTAGAACGGTTCGGTTTCGTGGTGGGTCTCGCACGAGGATATCCATCACTGAGAAGTGCTGCTTGGTAAAATACAAATGGAAGGACAACCTTGCTAAACGATCGGTCGTTCACAGAGTGAAAAGCAATTTGCTTGCGGAAGGAAGATGTTTGGCTGATTGTTGAAAAATTATTTATTTACCTTGAAAAGTCGGTTTCTATTCAAATCACAAATTATTTGTTAGCTTTGCCTCTTTGGTTTTAGATTTTTTTTGTTCCCGATTTGTTCTGGTCTGTTCATGCTTTTTCTGATACTCTTATTTTGATTCTTTACTCATTAAGACATACTCATAGATATTAAAATTGCAAACAGTGATGAAGTTTAAAAAACGATTTAACAGTAACTTAGTAACCGACCTGACTTTCGATTTGTTCTGAAAAAGAAGGAAAAAAAATGAGATCTACACTGTTGCTTGTTTGAGTGACTGATGTTGTTGTTGTGGCTCTGTTGTTACTGCTGTTATCTTCTCTTGACTGCTACTGTTTACCTTTTTTACTGCTCAGATCTAAACAATCTGTTTAGGTGATTAGGGTTTCAGTGTAAAACCCTAATATTTTTTGGTGATTTTTTACCTTGAAATTCGTGTACCTCCCCTTGACCACTATCTGATCTCCCTTTTATACTAGAAAACTAGGTTTAAGCATTTAATTCGTGCTTCTTGGGCTTTGACTAACTTTGACCCTCCTTGTTTTTCAGATCTGCAGCCCAAATCAGCAGTTGGAGAGCAGCTGAAAAATCCTAATTGCACCTCTAGATTTTTTTGCATTTTTTCTATTATTTTCGGATTCCTATTTTTTGTATTTTAGTATTATTATTTTTTGTGTTTTTTTTTGGACATTTGGACATTTGAACACTTCTAAATTGTAATAAAAATTAAATAGATTTTTTTTGACATTTTTGGACTATATATATATATATATATGTATGTGCTCAAAATAAGGACAAAATAATAAAAATAGAAAAGAAGTCCGCATGATGAGCCAAATTACGAGAAAATAACTCGAATAAACCCATTTGCAAGGAAACGACTCGGATAAACCCAATTAAGTTCGACTAGGCCCAAATACGAAAATTCAATTAAAGAATGTGCGAAAAGATCGATCATTCGCGCGCATTCTTAATTTAAACAACGGCATTTGGAAGAGGTTAGTTGAGATTGACTTGGGTTGGTAAATGAGACACCTTTTTAATGATTCTCGCAATTGCGCGACTTCAGAACAAATAATAAAATAAACGACTAAAGCTGGAAAAAGAATACGGACAAAATTGGGGTATAACAGCTCATTATCTCTTTTTGCCATGCTCTGTAACTGTGTTCTGTCAGGCGCCATATCCGTATTGTACTGGTACTGTCTAAGGAAAGCATCAACCAAGTCCTTCCAACAGTGGATACGAGACGGTTCTAGTTGCATATACCAGTTGAGAGATGCCCCAACAAGGCTCTCTTGGAAATAATGGATCAGCAACTTGTCAATGAGAATGTGTAGCCATTTTTCTACAGTACATGGTCAGATTGCTTTTAGGGCAGGTCATGCCTCGGTACTTGTCGAAGTCGGGCACTTTGAATTTAGAAGGTAAAACCACATCAGGGATGAGACACAGATCCCGAGCTTCTCTTGCTCTAGAGCTCGACCCTTCAATCATCCTTAAGCGCTCTTCTAACATATGATACCTGTCTCTAGCTTGAGGAGTTACAGCAGGATAGCTCTAAGGAAAACCATTCACACCGTAGTGAGGATTACTTATGAACATTACAGCTGGGTTCACGTGTGGTGTAACACCCTAAATGATTTAATTAAGCAATTGATTAAATTATTTAAAGTGTTACACTGTTTTAAATTATAATAGCATATAAAATAGTGTTTATAATTCAGTAAATTATTTTAATTGAAGGGGGTGGTGGAAGAAATGGACAGGGGGTGTAAAAAGGGCCCAAGGTGCGCTTGGCCCAATGTACATATACCCCAAAGTGGAATTTTCTTTCATTGGTGAAGAAAGAAAGAAAGTTGCGAAGGAGAGGAGAGAAAGGAGAGAAGAGAACGGCGCAAACCCTAGGAGAAGAGGAGGAGAAGAGCAATTTCGCGACTTGAAAGCTTGGATTGTTGCAGTGGTTTTGTTCGTGACTCCGTTCCGGTTCTTCTCTACGGTTAATTTGAGGTAAGGGGAGTCTCACTCTATAATAGAGGAGATAATGGGTTATATGTACATCATAGGGGGTTGTTTTACGTTAATTGATGATTATATGATGATTTGATGTCTTGAAATTGATGAATTCCTTGGTGAAATCGAATTATAGCTTGAGTTAGGGTTTCATGATATATGATTTTGTGATTTTGATGTGATTGATGATTTGAGCATGCAATTGGTTGTTTGATTATGAAATTAGGAGTGTTAGAAGAGTTATTGAGTGAATTGGTTTGGAAGATTTTGAGAAAATTGGGGTTTTGGTGTTTGGGGCGCCAAGATGCTAGGATTCTGGCGCCCTGTGTACTGCTCACAGGTTGAATTGAGAGTTTGGGCAGGAATGTTACTGCCAGGGCGCCACATTGCTGGGGAAATGGCGCCTGTAATTTATTCATGTCTTTGGAATGTGTGCAGTGTGTGTGTGCCGCCAGCGCCAAGTTCTTTGGGAAAATGGCGCCACAGTGTCTTGCTTGTGTGTTGGAGTGCGTGTGTGCCGATGTGGGCGCCAAATGCTTTGCCCAGGGTGCCCGAATGGCGCTGTGTCACCAGAGCATGTTGTGTCGGGTGAGTGAGTTCTTTCCGGGCGCGAGAATGTTGGTATTTTGGAGCCCGGGAGTGAAACTTGCATTTCAGGCACATTTTCTCGTGCCAAATTTTGTATTCACCGCCAACTTTCAATTTTAAATGTTTTGGCTCGAGGGGTTTTACAGTTGCGGTGTTATTTTGAAAATGTCCTGGTGGGGCTTGTTTTGTGTGTGTTTTGGGGCCCGGGAGTGAAACTTGTATTTCTCGAACATATTTCCTCGTGCAAATTTTGTATTCACACCGCCAACTTTCATTTTTAAATGTTTTGGCTCGAGTAGTTTCCTGAGTACAGTCTTATTTTAAAAATGTCTCGGTGGGGGTGATTTTGGGGCGTGTTTTGGGGCCGGGAGTGAAACTTACTTTTCTAGGCATATTTCATCTGTGCCAAATTTTGTATTTACTCGCCCAAATTCATTTTTAAACATTTTGGCTCGGGTGGTTTTTGGTTTGAAAGTGTTGGGTGAGTGGTCACAGGGGGCGCCAAACTGTCTTTGCTGTGTGTCTTAGTTTGTGTCCAAAAGCGTATGCGAGTTTGTGTCTAGGTCTGTGTTGCCCGGGGGCGCCCAGATTGCTAGAAAAGTGGCGCCAGTGGCGTGTGTTGCCACGGGCGCCAAAATCTTGAGTTTCTGGCGCTAGTCTTTGTGTTGCACCGCGGGCGCGAATGTGGGGAAATGGCGCCTAGTCTTTGCCAAGTGCCTAAGAGGGTGTTTGTTTTGGTCCCTAGGTGACAGATTTGGTCCCTAGATGATTGTTTTGGTCCTAAATGGTGGTTTAGGTCCCCGGGTGAGGTTGAGTACCCTAGAGGAGAATAGTCCAGTGGGACTTAATGGTGTTGAGAGTTTATAATGAGGTGATTGAGCATGCCATGGGGGCATGGGCGGAGGAGGCAAGCCGGGAGGGCTATAAAATGAGACTAACACCGAGGTAAGAGTTAATGGGTGTATTGAATCGTTTGAAATGGTGTTTGTGATGTACATGGAGTCTCATGCATACATTGGTCATGGGTCGTAGAGTTTATAAAATGATTTGTGAAGCTCGAGGCGGCCGGGGCCTTATAAAATGATTGTGAAGCTTTGAGGGCGTAGGAGGCCGAGTCATGAGGACTCCATTATCGATGAGAATGCCGGGTGGGCAAATGGTACCACATGCATCTTGACATTGCATACATTTCCATTAGTGCATGAATATTGTTGATTGATGGTTGGTGTGTCTGAGTATGCTGCAAACTATGATTATATATTGCTTATTATCACTTTTATTATATAGTTCGAGACTCACCCTTTCTCGTTGTTATTTACCACGTGGTCGGGAGTGAGGGCTTTCTACCTTCACTACTCCCGAGTCGATGCCGCTTCGATACGTAGCACCTGTGGGTTGGGGTTTAGACCGTTATTGCTTGTTTTGCTCCATGTTGAGCCTTATATGTATTTGTTTTGAGATTCTTTGAGTATTCTTTGTGAGACATGCCGAATTATTTTGTTGGATTCTGATTACTTTCATTGCATCATATGAACCTATAGTTCCACGAGTTGATTTCTTTGGTGTTACGTATTTTGATTTTATTATGAGATGTGTGACGCTCCATTTTATTGAGATTGTTTTATGTTATACTATTAGTGTCTTTGAATGACTATGGCTAAACCGTGGTTCGCCACTAAGGCCGAATTTCTTTATTTGGTGTATTTACAAGGGCATCACCGAGAGCCTTGCAAAGGAGGTCAATGCTCATTGCAAGTAGTATCGATTACGAGTAATCCCATAGTCAACCAAATTCCACTATTTTATAACACACTAAACTAAAAGATGACACGAAAAGATTTTTGTATACTCGATTTTTGGTTTAAATTACCGGTAGAAATGGGGTGTTACATTAGTGGTATCGAGCAAAAGTTCGGTCCTGTCCGCCCAGTGTGTCGATCTGTCATAGTGTGTATGACAACTAGGTGTCTTAAAGTAATTCTGAATCGGTTGTTTATCTTTGCAGTGTTAGGTTGATATGGCCGAAGGATCGAGCATCTCTTCTTGAGGCCTTGCGTTATATAGCGCAGATGTGGGTACCAATGTAATAATGAGACCCGCAGTCTGGCGACGTTCCAGAGAGAGAACCCCCCTACCTTCAAGGGGAGGTACAACCCGAATGGTGCCTTGACTTGGCTGAAGGAGATTGAGAGGATCTTCAGGGTGATTGGCTGCACTGATGAGCAGAAAGTCAGGTACGGTACTCATACCTTATCTGAAGAGGCTGATGACTGGTGGCTAGAGACCAGCGAGAGATTGGGTCTTTGCACGAGAGAGATCACTTGGGCGTGTTCGGAGGGAATTCTTGAGAAAGTATTTCCCGGAGGACGTGAGAGGTAAGAAAGAGCTGGAATTCCTTGAACTGAGGCAGGGGAGTATGACTGTTACTGAATATGCTGCCAAGTTCACGGAGTTGGCCAAGTTCTATCCCCACTATGCTGAGGCTGGGGTTGAATTCTCAAAGTGCATCAAGTTTGAGAATGGACTGAGAGCTTATATCAAGCAGGCTGTGGGGTATCAGAAAATTAGAGTATTTGCTGATCTGGTAGATTGCTGCAGGATATATGAGGAAGACAGCAATGCCCGCTCTAGGGTCATGAGAGACCAGAGGGGGAAATTTCATCACAGAGGTAAGCCTTATGAGACGTCTGCTGACAAGGGGAAACAAAGGTATTCGGGTGGTAACAGGTATAATAGTGGAAACAGTCTCACGAGGGTAGGAGGCACCATGAGGGCAAGAAGCCAAGTGGAGAGGAGACGCCCATCCGATATTGTGTGTTTCAAGTGTGACAAGCCAGTCACAAGAGCTTTGATCGTAAGATGGAAGTGAAGAGATGTTTTAGGTGTGGAAAGAGTGGTCACATGGCATCCGAGTGTGATCGCAAGGAAGTCAGTATGTTTCAAGCTGTGGTGAAGCCGGTCACATTAGCTTCAAGTGTCCCAAGCCTAAGAAAGAAAGATCTACTTGGGAGGTGTTTGCATTGGCGTGTTGAGAGGACCTAATGATATCCGAGGTACATGTTTCATCTCTCGTACACCTTTAGTTGCTATTGTTGACACGGGTGCTACGCACTCTTTTATTGCATCTGTTTGTCTTTGAAAAGTTAAATTTAGTATTGTCTACTATGGAGAGAGGATGGTTATCGACACTCCACGGGCTAAGTCCCGGTAACTACTTCTCGATGTGTGCTAGGTGTCCTCTGTCGCCTTGGCAGAGATTTTCTGTTGATCGATTTGTTTGCCTTTGGGTGGGTTAGGCGTGATATCGGGCATGGAGTGGTTAGTAGATAACCACGTGCACATCAACCGCTACGATAAGTCTATTAGTTTTCTCCTTCTTGAAGAGGAAGAGTACGCTCTGTTTGTCTGTCACGAGCAATTGCGTGAGTAATGAAAGAGGGTGGTCGGTTGTTTGCTTTGATTGCGTCCATGTCTGCTGAGAACAGAGCTGTGGTTGATGGGTTACAGTGGTGTGTGTGAGTTCCTCAAGTGTTTCCTGATGAGATTCCTAGTGTGCCCCCGAGAGGGGAAGTGGAGTTCGGGATTGAGCTTGTGCTCAGTACTAGGCTCGTGTCTATGGCACCGCACTCGGATGTCGCCTTCCGAGTTGGTGAATTGAAGAAGCGATTAGAGGAGCTTCTTGAGAAGAAATTTGTGAGGCCTAGTGTATCACCATGGGAGCTCGGCTTTTATTGGTAAAGAAGAAGGATGGGAGTATGCGTGCCTGTGCGTGGACTACAGACAGTTGAATAAAGTGACTATCAAGAATAAGTATCCTCTCCCGAGGATAGATGATTTGATGGATCAGCTGGTGGGTGCTAAAGTGTTTAGCAAGATTGACTTGAGGTCCGGGTATCACCAGATTAAGGTGAAGGATGAGGATATCCAGAAGACGGCAATTCAGAACAAGGTATGGGCATTATGAGTACTCTGTAATGCCGTTTGGTGTCACAAATGCACCAGGGGTGTTTATGGAGTACATGAACCGAATTTTCCATAGCTATCTGGATCGGTTTGTGGTGGTCTTCATTGATGATATTTTGGTGTACTCAAAATCTGAGGAAGAGCATGCAGAGCACTTGAGGTTGGTGCTAGAGGTCTTGAAAGAGAGGAAGTTGTATGCCAAGTTGTCGAAGTGTGAGTTCTGGTTGCATGAGGTGAGCTTCTTGGGTCATATTATTTCTGGTGATGGTATAGCTGTGGATCCACCAAGGTTGATGCAGTGTTGCAGTGGGAGAGCCCAAAGTCTCGCGATCGAGATCGGGGAGTTTCTTGAAATTTGGGTGGTTATTACAGGAGGTTCATTGAAGGGTTCTCTAAGCTAGCCCTTCCATTGACTCGATTGACCTGTAAAGGGAAAGCATTTGTGTGGGATGCAAAGTGTGAAGAGAGCTTCCAAGAGCTAAAGAGGAGGTTGACCACGTCTCCGGTGTTAGTGTTGCCGGTGGTGCGAGCAACCATTTGTTGTGTAATCGTGATGCTTCCAAGATGGGTTTGGGAGGTGTATTGATGCGGAGGATGGGAAGGTGGTTGCTTATGCGTCCCGACGATTGAGGACCCATGAGAAGAACTATCCCACTCATGACTTAGAGTTGGGCTGCGATTGTGTTTGTGTTAAAAATTTGGAGGCACTATCTCTATGGTACTAGATTGAAGTGTTCGGTGATCACAAGAGTCCAAAGTACTTGTTTGACCGTAGGAGTGAATATGAGACAGGCGTTGGTTAGAGCCGTTGAAGGACTATGATTTCGGCTTGAACTATCACCCCGACAAAGCTAATGTCGTGGTGATGCTTTGAGTCGGAAGACTTTGCATATGTCAACTATGATGGTGAGGAATTGGAATTGATTGAGCAATTCTGTGACTTGAGTTTGTGCGTGAGGTGACACCCCGCAGTGTCAGTTGGGGATCTTGAGAATTGGGAGCGAATTCTTGGTTAGTATCGAGAGACGCCCGTAAGCTAGATGTGAAAGCCGTAGACTTGCCGTTGCGGGTGAGCAAGCCGCAGCGGGGATTACAACAGTTGGATTCCTGGGTGTTTTGAGATTCGAGGACGTAACTGTGTTCCGGATGATCTTGAGTTGAAAAGATGATACTTGAGGAGAGTCATAGGAGTAAGTTGAGCATTCATCCGTCTGCTACTAAGATGTACCATGATCTCAAGAAACTGCTTTGGTGGCACAGTATGAAGAGGATGTTGCGCGCAGTTTGTATATGCATGTTTGACTTGCCGAAGTCAAAGATTGAGCACCGAAGCTGCGGGGTTGATGCAACCTTTGGAGATTCCGGAATGGAAGTGGGGCAGCATTTCCATGGATTTTGTGTGGCCGGATTGCCAAATCTTGCGAGAGGTTCGACACTTATTTGGGTGATTGTGGATAGGTTGACCAAGTCTGCTCACTTTATTCCTATCAACATCACCACTCTCCTGTGCCAAGTTGGCTAGGATTTACATTCGTGTAATTGTGAAGCTTCATGGGGTTCCAAGAGTATTGTGTCGAGATAGAGACCCGCGGTTTACATCGAGTTTTGGGAAGCTTGCGGGAGGCTTTGGGGTCCAAGCCGAGGTTGAGTTCACTTATCATCCTCGGGTGATGGTCGACAGAGAGAACCATCCGATCTTTGGAGGATCTTTTGAGAGCTTGTGTGCTAGAGCGAGGAGGTGCGTGGGATACGCATCTTCCACCGATTGAGTTCACGTATAATAACAGCTATCATTCGAGCATCGGGATGGCTCCTTTTGAGGCAATCTTTGTGGCGGGCGGAGGTGCGAACTCCTTTGTGTTGGCATGAGTCCTGGTGAGAGTGTTGTTCTTGGACCGAGTTGGTTAGGAGACTACTGAGAAAGTGAAAATGATCGGAGAGAAGATGAAAGAGTCTCGTAGTCGTGAGAAAAGTTATCATGATAAGAGGAGGAAGGACTTGGAGTTTCAGTGGTGAGCATGTGTTCTCGAGGTCACGCCTATGACCGGTGTTGGGGCGTGCTCTCAAGGCAAAGAAGTTAACTCAAGGTTTATTGGACCGTACCAAATCACTGAGAGAGTTGGAAAGGTTGCTTATAGGGTGGCCCTGCCGCCTAATCTTTCGAACTTGCACGATGTTTTTCACGTGTCACAGCTTCGGAAGTATATTCCATACCCGTCTCATGTGATTCACATGGATGATGTGGAGGTACGAGAGAACCTCACTGTGGAGACTATGCCAGTGAGGATTGATGATAGAGAAGTGAAGGTGTTGAGAGGGAAAGACATTGCCTTGGTCAAGGTAGTGTGGTTGGGAGCTACTGGTGAGAGCATGACTTGGGAGCTGGAGAGCAGGATGCGAGAGTCGTATCCGGAGCTGTTTGAATCAGGTATGAATTTCGAGGACGAAATTTCCTAAGTGGGGGAGAGTTGTAACACCCTAAATGATTTAATTAAGCAATTGATTAAATTATTTAAAGTGTTACACTGTTTTAAATTATAATAGCATATAAAATAGTGTTTATAATTCAGTAAATTATTTTAATTGAAGGGGGTGGTGGAAGAAATGGACAGGGGGTGTAAAAAGGGCCCAAGGTGCGCTTGGCCCAATGTACATATACCCAAAAGTGGAATTTTCTTTCATTGGTGAAGAAAGAAAGAAAGTTGCGAAGGAGAGGAGAGAAAGGAGAGAAGAGAACGGCGCGAACCCTAGGAGAGAGGGAGGAGAAGAGCAATTTCGCGACTTGAAAGCTTGGATTGTTGCAGTGGTTTTGTTCGTGACTCCGTTCCGGTTCTTCTCTACGGTTAATTTGAGGTAAGGGGAGTCTCACTCTATAATAGAAGAGATAATGGGTTATATGTACATCATAGGGGGTTGTTTTACGTTAATTGATGATTATATGATGATTTGATGTCTTGAAATTGATGAATTCCTTGGTGAAATCGATTTATAGCTTGAGTTAGGGTTTCATGATATATGATTTTGTGATTTTGATGTGATTGATGATTTGAGCATGCAATTGGTTGTTTGATTATGAAATTAGGAGTGTTAGAAGAGTTATTGAGTGAATTGGTTTGGAAGATTTTGAGAAAATTGGGGTTTTGGTGTTTGGGGCGCCAAGATGCTAGGATTCAGCGCCACGTATCGCTTCTCAGTTGAATTGAGAGTTTGGGCAGAATGTTCTTGCCAGGGCGCCACATTCTTTGAGGAAATGGCGCCACAGTACCTTCGCTCATGTCTTTGGAATGTGTTCTGCAGCGCAGTGTGTTCGCCAGGCGCCAAGTTCTTTGGGAAAATGGCGCCACAGTAATCGCTGTTGTGTGTTGGGTGCGTGTGTGCGATGGCAGGCGCCAAATGCTGCCCAGGGTGCCCAGAATGGCGCTGTGTCACCGTGAGCGATGTCCGGGTGAGTGAGTTCTTTGTCTGGCGCGAGAATGTTGGTATTTTGGAGCCCGGGAGTGAAACTTGCATTTCTGGGCACATTTTCTCGTGCCAAATTTTGTATTCACCGCCAACTTTCAATTTTAAATGTTTTGGCTCGAGGGTTTTTCAGTTTGCGGTGTTATTTTGAAAATGTCCCGTGGGGCTTGTTTTGTGTGTGTTTTTGGGGCCAGGGAGTGAAACTTGTATTTACGAACATATTTCCTCGTGCCAAATTTTGTATTCACTGCCAACTTTCATTTTTAAATGTTTTGGCTCGAGTAGTTTCTCGAGTACAGGTCTTATTTTAAAAATGTCTCGGTGGGGTGATTTTGGGCGTGTTTTGGGGCTGGGAGTGAAACTTACTTTTCTAGGCATATTTCACTGTGCCAAATTTTGTATTTACACGCCCAAATTCATTTTTAAACATTTTGGCTCGGGTGGTTTTGGTTTGAAAGTGTTGGGTGAGCTGGTCAAGTGAGGGGCGCCAAACCGTGGCTTTGCTGTGTCTTAGTTTGTGTCTGCAAATATGCGAGTTTGTGTCTAGGGTACATGTTGCCCGAGCGGCGCCAGTTGCTAGAAAAGTGGCGCCCGAGTGGGTGTGTTGCCACGGGGCGCCAAAATCTTGAAGTTCGCGCCTAGTCTTTGTGTTGCACCGGGGGCGCTGAATGTGGGGAAAATGGCGCCTAGTCTTTGCCAAGTGCCTAAGAGGGTCTTTGTTTTGGTCCCTAGGTGACAGTTTGGTCCCTAGATGATTGTTTTGGTCCTAAATGGTGGTTTAGGTCCCTGGGTGAGGTTGAGTACCCTAGAGGAGAATAGTCCGGTGGGACTTAGTGGTGTTGAGAGTTTATAATGAGGTGATTGAGCATGCCATGGGGGCATGGGCCGGAGGGCCAAGCCAGGAGGGCTATAAAATGAGACTAACACCGAGGTAAGAGTTAATGGGTGTATTGAACTGCTTGAAATGGTGTTTGTGATGTACATGGAGTCTCATGCATACATTGGTCATGATCGTAGAGTTTATAAAATGATTTGTGAAGCCTGAGGGCGGCCGGGGGGCCTTATAAAATGATTGTGAAGCCTGAGGGCGGCCGGAGGGCCAGAGTCATGAGGACTCCATTACTAATGAGAATGCCGGTGGGCAAATGGTACCACATGCATACTGACATTGCATACATTTCCATTAGTGCATGAATATTGTTGATTGATGGTTGGTGTGTCTGAGTATCTTTGCAAACTATGATTATATATTGCTTATTATCACTTTTATTATATAGTTCGAGACTCACCCTTTCATTGTTATTTACCACGGTGTAGTCGTGAGTGAGGGCTTTCTACCTTCACTACTCCCGAGTCGGTGCTGCTCACGATCGTAGCACCTAGGGGTTGGGGTTTAGATCGTTATTGCTTGTTTTGCTCCATGTTGAGCCTTATATGTATTTGTTTTGAGATTGCTGAGTATTCTTTGTGAGACATGCTGAATTATTTTGTTGGATTCCTGATTACTTTCCGCTGCATCATATGAACCTATAGTTCCACGAGTTGATTTGCTGGTGTTACGTATTTTGATTTTATTATGAGATGTGTGACGCTCCATTTTATTGAGATTGTTTTATGTTATACTATTAGTGTGCTGAATGACTATGGCTAAACTGTGGTTCGCCACTAAGGCCAGAATTTCTTTCGCTGGTGTATTTACAAGGGCATCACTGAGAGCCTTGCAAAGGAGGTCAATGCCTGTTGCAAGTAGTATCAGTTACCTGAGTAATCCCATAGTCAACCAGTCCACTATTTTATAACACACTAAACTAAAAGATGACCTGAAAAGATTTTTGTATACTCTGATTTTTGGTTTAAATTACCGGGTAGAAATGGGGTGTTACATGTGGGTCACGTGAGTGAGTGGTATTCCCGTGAATTGATCCACGAACTTGGGCACGAGGCATTCCTGCCTCCACCATGTTTGGTGAGATGGGTTGGACTTGCTCGCAACCCTGGGGATTACTTCGCATTAGCCTTGGGTCCCGGAGGTGTGTATCCGGGTGGGAGTCCTCAAGGCATCCTATGCATAACCGGTTCGCTCTGGTATTGGGCCCTGAAGTATGAGCAAAGGTGACGATCTCAAGACTCGGAGGGGGAGAGTGACAACAACTTCCGGTAGTGACGGCGGGGCGTTCAAAAGTTCCGTTCCTCTCAAAGCTTGTAGTATCCCAATCATTTCGACTCATCCGTGTTTCCATTGTCCCACTTTTAGTTCTCGACTCCCGATTCTCCCGAGCCAATTGCTCGGATTGGGAAACTCGGCGCATTGGGGTACCATGGTCCGATTCACCACTTCCTAGGTCTTCAATAATAGGGCGATCCGAGTCATTCTCGTTAGTTACCATGAGCCTTGCTTGCGATCGAGTCGGTATCGATGTTGGCGAACCAGCTTGCCTTTTTCTATTGATGGAACACATTTTTTGAGCGCGAGAATCAAATAAATAAATGCAAATGCAATGCAATTTGTATGATTTTATGTTTGTTTTGGTGCCGGGAATCACGGTGCAACTCGTCTTGTCATAAGTGTAACACCCCCTTACTTTTAATACTACTTAGCAAATTAAATCAGAGTTTTCAAAAACCACTCAAGGAGTGCTACATTTTTCTACATGAATTTAACCAAGCAAAACAATAAAACAATTGCGCAGCTAAAACAGTCGTAGTGTGATGCAGATACAGCACCTCGGCCAGAAAGGAACCGAGCTCACAGTAACAGGTTATTAGTTACAACACAGTA
Organism: Oxytropis ochrocephala; assembly: GCA_020916435.1. Classification (NCBI taxonomy): domain Eukaryota; kingdom Viridiplantae; phylum Streptophyta; class Magnoliopsida; order Fabales; family Fabaceae; genus Oxytropis; species Oxytropis ochrocephala. Next base: position 70,536,841 of record CM037090.1, read on the forward strand.
TCAAGAATAAGTATCCTCTCCCGAGGATAGATGATTTGATGGATCAGCTGGTGGGTGCTAAAGTGTTTAGCAAGATTGACTTGAGGTCCGGGTATCACCAGATTAAGGTGAAGGATGAGGATATCCGTAAGACAAAGATTCGAGAACAAGGTATGGGCATTATGAGTACTCTGTAATGCCGTTTGGTGTCACAAATGCACCAGGGGTGTTTATGGAGTACATGAACCGAATTTTCCATAGCTATCTGGATCGGTTTGTGGTGGTCTTCATTGATGATATTTTGGTGTACTCAAAATCTGAGGAAGAGCATGCAGAGCACTTGAGGTTGGTGCTAGAGGTCTTGAAAGAGAGGAAGTTGTATGCCAAGTTGTCGAAGTGTGAGTTCTGGTTGCATGAGGTGAGCTTCTTGGGTCATATTATTTCTGGTGATGGTATAGTTGTGGATCCAGCCAAGGTTGATGCAAGATGTTGCGGTGGGAGAGCCCAAAGTCTGCGATCGAGATCGAGGGAGTTTCTTGGGTTTGTTGGTTATTACAGGAGGTTCATTGAAGGGTTCTCTAAGCTAGCCCTTCCATTGACTCGATTGACCTGTAAGGGAAAGGCATTTGTGTGGGATGCAAAGTGTGAAGAGAGCTTCCAAGAGCTAAAGAGGAGGTTGACCACGTCTCCAGTGTTAGTGTTGCCTGTGCCAGAGCAACCATTTGTTGTGTACTGTGATGCTTCCAAGATGGGTTTGGGAGGTGTATTGATGCAGGATGGGAAGGTGGTTGCTTATGCGTCCCGACAGTTGAGGACCCATGAGAAGAACTATCCCACTCATGACTTAGAGTTGGCTGCGATTGTGTTTGTGTTAAAAATTTGGAGGCACTATCTCTATGGTACTAGATTCGAAGTGTTCAGTGATCACAAGAGTCTGAAGTACTTGTTTGACCAGAAGGAGCTGAATATGAGACAGAGGCGTTGGTTAGAGCTGTTGAAGGACTATGATTTCGGCTTGAACTATCACCCCGACAAAGCTAATGTCGTGGCTGATGCTTTGAGTCGGAAGACTTTGCATATGTCAGCTATGATGGTGAGGGAATTGGAATTGATTGAGCAATTCCGTGACTTGAGTTTGGTCTGTGAGGTGACACCCCAGAGTGTCAGATTGGGGATGCTGAGAATTGGGAACGAATTCTTGGTTAGTATCAGAGACGCCCAGAAGCTAGATGTGAAACTGGTAGACTTGCTGGTTGCGGGTGAGCAAGCTGCAGAGGGGGATTACAGGTTGGATTCCCAGGGTGTTTTGAGATTCGTGGGCGTAATCTGTGTTCCAGATGATGCTGAGTTGAAAAAGATGATACTTGAGGAGAGTCATAGGAGTAAGTTGAGCATTCATCCAGGTGCTACTAAGATGTACCATGATCTGAAGAAACTGTTTTGGTGGCCTGGTATGAAGAGGGATGTTGCGCAGTTTGTATATGCATGTTTGACTTGCCGTAAGTCAAAGATTGAGCACCGTGAAGCTTCGCGGGGTTGATGCAACCTTTGGAGATTCCGAATGGAAGTGGGACAAGATTTCCATGGATTTTGTGACCGGATTGCCAAATATCGTGAGAGTGGTTCGACACTTATTTGGGTGATTGTGGATAGGTTGACCAAGTCTGCTCACTTTATTCCTATCAACATCACCTTTCCTGTGCCAAAGTTGGCTAGGATTTACATTCAGGTAATTGTGAAGCTTCATGGGGTTCCGAAGAGTATTGTGTCAGATAGAGACCCGCGGTTTACATCAGAGTTTTGGGGAAGCTTGCGGGAGGCTTTGGGGTCCAAGCCGAGGTTGAGTTCACTTATCATCCTCGGGTGATGGTGGGTCGAGAGAGAACCATCCAGTCTTTGGAGGATCTTTTGAGAGCTTGTGTGCTAGAGCAGGGAGGTGCGTGGGATACGCATCTTCCACTGATTGAGTTCACGTATAATAACAGCTATCATTCGAGCATCGGGATGGCTCCTTTTGAGGCAATCAGTATGGGCGGAGGTGCGAGAACTCCTTTGTGTTGGCATGAGTCCTGTGAGAGTGTTGTTCTTGGACCGAGTTGGTTAGGAGAGACTACGAGAAAGTGAAAATGATCGGAGAGAAGATGAAAGAGTCTCGGAGTCGGCAGAAAAGTTATCATGATAAAAGGAGGAAGGACTTGGAGTTTCAGGCTGGTGAGCATGTGTTCTCGAGGTCACGCCTATGATCGGTGTTGGGCGTGCTCAAGGCAAAGAAGTTAACTCCAAGGTTTATTGGACCGTACCAAATCACCGAGAGTTGGAAAGGTTGCTTATAGGTGGCCCCGCCGCCTAATCTTTCGAACTTGCACGATGTTTTTCACGTGTCACAGCTTCGGAAGTATATTCCAGACCCGTCTCATGTGATTCACATGGATGATGTGGAGGTACGTGAGAACCTCACTGTGGAGACTATGCCAGTGAGGATTGATGATAGAGAAGTGAAGGTGTTGAGAGGGAAAGACATTGCCTTGGTCAAGGTAGTGTGGTTGGGAGCTACTGGTGAGAGCATGACTTGGGAGCTGGAGAGCAGGATGCGAGAGTCGTATCCGGAGCTGTTTGAATCAGGTATGAATTTCGAGGACGAAATTTCCTAAGTGGGGGAGAGTTGTAACACCCTAAATGATTTAATTAAGCAATTGAATAAATTAATTTAAAGTGTTACACTGTTTTAAATTATAATAGCATATAAAATAGTGTTTATAATTCAAGAAATTATTTTAATTGAAGGGGGTGGTGGAAGAAATGGACGGGGTGTAAAAGGGCCCAAGGTGCGCTTGGCCCAATGTACATATACCCAAAGTGGAATTTTCTTTCATTGGTGAAGAAAGAAAGAAAGTTGCGAAGGAGAGGAGAGAAAGGAGAGAAGAGAACGCGCAAACCCTAGGAGAAGAGGAGGAGAAGAGCAATTTCGCGACTTGAAAGCTTGGATTATTGTTGCGATGGTTTTGTTCGTGACTCCCTTCCTTTCTTCTCTACGGTTAATTTGAGGTAAGGGAGTCTCACTCTATAATAGAAGAGATAATGGGTTATATGTACATCATAGGGGTTGTTTTTACGTTAATTGATGATTATATGATGATTTGATGTCTTGAAATTGATGAATTCCTTGGTGAAATCGATTTATAGCTTGAGTTAGGGTTTCATGATATATGATTTTGTGATTTTGATGTGATTGATGATTTGAGCATGCAATTGGTTGTTTGATTATGAAATTAGGAGTGTTAGAAGAGTTATTGAGTGAATTGGTTTGGAAGATTTTGAGAAAATTGGGGTTTTGGTGTTTGGGGCGCCAAGATGCTAGGATTCAGCGCCACGTGTCTTCTTCACATGAGTTGAATTGAGAGTTTGGGCAGAATGTTATTGCCGTGGCGCCACATTCTTTGGGGAAATGGCGCCGCAGTGCACTCGCTCATGTCTTTGGAATGTGTTCTGCGGCAGTGTGTTCGCCAGGCGCCAAGTTCTTTGGGAAAATGGCGCCACAATATCTTGTTTGTGTGTTGGAGTGCGTGTGTGCGATGTGAGGCGCCAAATGCTGCCCAGTGGTGCCCGTATCGGCGCTGTGTCACTGTAGCGATGTCCGGGTGAGTGAGTTCTTTGTCTGGGCGCGAGAATGTTGGTATTTTGGAGCCCGGGAGTGAAACTTGCATTTACAGGCACATTTTCTCGTGCCAAATTTTGTATTCACCGCCAACTTTCAATTTTAAATGTTTTGGCTCGAGGGTTTTCTCGTTTGCAGTGTTATTTTGAAAATGTCAGGTGGGGCTTGTTTTGTGTGTGTTTTGGGGCCCGGGAGTGAAACTTGTATTTACGAACATATTTCCTCGTGCAAATTTTGTATTCACTGCCCAACTTTCATTTTTAAATGTTTTGGCTCGAGTAGTTTCTGAGTACAGGTCTTATTTTAAAAATGTCTCGGTGGGGGTGATTTTGGGCGTGTTTTGGGGCAGGGAGTGAAACTTACTTTTCTAGGCATATTTCATCGTACCAAATTTTGTATTTACTGCCCAAATTCATTTTTAAACATTTTGGCTCGGGTGGTTTTTGGTTTGAAAGTGTTGGGTGAGCTGGTCACAGGGGGCGCCAAACCTGTCTTTGCTGTGTCTTAGTTTGTGTCTCAAATCGTGGTTCGAGTTTGTGTCTAGGTCTCATGTTGCCCGTGCGCCAGTTGCTAGAAAAGTGGCGCCCGATGGGTGTGTTGCCACGGGGGCGCAAAATCTTTGAGTTTCGGCGCTAGTGTTTGTGTTGCACCGGGCGCGAGATGTGGGGAAAATGGCGCCTAGTCTTTGCCAAGTGCCTAAGAGGGTGTCTTTGTTTTGGTCCCTAGGTGACGCTTTGGTCCCTAGATGATTGTTTTGGTCCTAAATGGTGGTTTAGGTCCCTGGGTGAGGTTGAGTACCCTAGAGGAGAATAGTCCGGTGGGACTTAATGGTGTTGAGAGTTTATAATGAGGTGATTGAGCATGCCATGGGGGGCATGGGCCGGAGGGCCAAGCCAGGAGGGCTATAAAATGAGACTAACACTGAGGTAAGAGTTAATGGGTGTATTGAACTGTTTGAAATGGTGTTTGTGATGTACATGGAGTCTCATGCATACATTGGCTGCGGTCGTAGAGTTTATAAAATGATTTGTGAAGCCTGAGGGCGGCCGGGGGGCCTTATAAAATGATTGTGAAGCTCGAGGCGGCGTGGAGGGCAGAGTCATGAGGACTCCATTACTAATGAGAATGCTTAGGTGGGCAAATGGTACCACATGCATCACGACATTGCATACATTTCCATTAGTGCATGAATATTGTTGATTGATGGTTGGTGTGTCCGAGTATCTTTTGCAAACTATGATTATATATTGCTTATTATCACTTTTATTATATAGTTCGAGACTCACCCTTTCTGTTGTTATTTACCACAGGTAGTCAGGAGTGAGGGCTTTCTACCTTCACTACTCCCCGAGTCGGTCTGCTCTGATACGTAGCACCTAGGGGTTGGGGTTTAGACTGTTATTGCTTGTTTTGCTCCATGTTGAGCCTTATATGTATTTGTTTTGAGATTGCTGAGTATTGCTGTGAGACATGCTGAATTATTTTGTTGGATTCCTGATTACTTTCCGCTGCATCATATGAACCTATAGTTCCACGAGTTGATTTGCTGGTGTTACGTATTTTGATTTTATTATGAGATGTGTGACGCTCCATTTTATTGAGATTGTTTTATGTTATACTATTAGTGTGCTGAATGACTATGGCTAAACTGTGGTTCGCCACTAAGGCCAGAATTTCTTTCGCTGGTGTATTTACAAGGGCATCACTGAGAGCCTTGCAAAGGAGGTCAATGCCTGTTGCAAGTAGTATCAGTTACCTGAGTAATCCCATAGTCAACCAGTCCACTATTTTATAACACACTAAACTAAAAGATGACCTGAAAAGATTTTTGTATACTCTGATTTTTGGTTTAAATTACCGGGTAGAAATGGGGTGTTACATGTGGGTCACGTGAGTGAGTGGTATTCCCAGGAATTGATCCCTGAACTTGGGCCTGAGGCATTCCCGTTCCTCCACTGTTTCGGCTGAGATGGGTTGGACTTGCTCTGCAACCCTAGGGGGATTACTTCCTGCATTAGCCTTGGGTCCTGGAGGTGTGTATCCGGGTGGGAGTCCTCAAGGCATCCTATGCATAACCGGTTCGCTCTGGTATTGGGCCCCTGAAGTATGAGCAAAGGTGACAGTCTCAAGACTCAGAGGGGGGAGAGTGACAACAACTTCGGTAGTGACGGCGGGACGTTCAGCGAAAGTTCCGTTCCTCAAAGCTTGTAGTATCCCAATCATTTCAGTCATCTGTGTTTCCATTGTCCCAATTTTCGTTCTCAACTCCCGATTCTCCTGAGCCAATTGCTCTGGATTGGGAAACTCAGCAGTTGGGGTACCATGGTCCGATTCACCACTTCCTAGGTCTTCAATAATAGGACAGTCTGAGTCATTCTGGTTAGTTACCATGAGCCTTGCTTGCAGACGAGTCAGGTATCGATGTTGGCGAACCAGCTTGCCTTTTTCTATTGATGGAACACATTTTTTGAGCGCGAGAATCAAATAAATAAATGCAAATGCAATGCAATTTGTATGATTTTATGTTTGTTTTGGTGCCGGGAATCACGGTGCAACTCGTCTTGTCATAAGTGTAACACCCCCTTACTTTTAATACTACTTAGCAAATTAAATCAGAGTTTTCAAAAACCACTCAAGGAGTGCTACATTTTTCTACATGAATTTAACCAAGCAAAACAATAAAACAATTGCAGCCTAAAAGCGATCGTAGTGTGATGCGGATCTGAAGACCTCGGCGAGAAAGGAACCGAGCTCACGAGAATGAGTTATTAGTTACAACACAGTCAAAATAATACATGTTTCCAAAAAGACATAGGTTAGCAACTCAAAAACCTACACAACAGACTACTACACTACTCGGCCCCCAGTGTTACACTACCAGAGCAAAATGACGCCAAACGACACTGAGTGAGGACACCTCTACTCGGGGATACCTGCAAGTTGCCAACATGAGAAGCAACATAAAAGCAGTAGGGTGAGTCTCTAAACACATATAATAAGGTTTATGACAAGCATTATGCTAAGCAAAACACATATAAACACCTCGGCACAACACACAAATAACACAATTATTTAGTGCATGAGTTATATGCATGATGCAGACCCAAAACACCAAGGGCATATGCATGATGGATCTATTAAGACCGAAGTCTTCTGCTTACACCTTAGGACCGAAGTCCTCTGCTTTCACCATAGGACCGAAGTCCTCTGCTTTCACCATTATGTTTATGATTTATGCGACACCATGAACAATGCATAACACACAACATATACATCATTCAATTAAATCATAACACAATCTCAGTAACTCACCAATTAGACCGCAACCTTCTGTTCATAAATAGGACCTATGTCCTCTGCTCACCTCTAGGACCGAAGTCCTCTGCATTCACCCTTTTCATTTATTTTAATGCCCATCAGGGACTTCATTATTTATTACTCCTCTACTCGTAGCCATAAGGCCAACAACACACATACGTCATTTTCTGTGCTAAGGCCGACGTCTCTACATCGGCCAACAGCTCTAAGGCTGTCGCCCTCAGCTCACCTAACACCTCGGCACCAAGTAGTGGACCAAAAAGTCACCACGAGGACTACCATGTCACTTAGGACTAAAACGTCAATTAGGGACCAAAATGACTACACCATTTAACCACTCACGTACTTGGCACTCAAAACGACGCTCACAGTTGCATCCAGCAACACCCTGCGCCATACTAGCGTTAAACGGGAACCTCGACACACTCTCAGTACATCTCGGCACGCTAAGCACCTCGGCGCGTTTGGCACCTCGGCACACTCTACTCCACTCATAGTCACTTCACTTCGCACGAAACGTACTTCACTTCCTCTATAATACCACCTGGTTACTCTACGCTTGAACACACCGCACTTAAACACAACATCTCACCTCGGCAAGTACACCTAGGTATGATATACTCTACATCTCGGCCATAACACCTCGGTTACTACACGCTATGCGTTATCAACGGCACTTCAGCAGCTACGCCTAAGTATTTTATCTCGGCCTAAGTATCTCGGCCTACTTACCCTACACCTCGGCAAGTACAAACCGATACCTATACCTAGTCTCAGGTACTCATACACTTAGTCACTTGTGCTCTATCACTCACTCGGCTCCTATGACATCGTTACTTACGTTCTTGACACTTACGATCATTCACTTAAGTTCCAACTTACGTATGGAAAGTAACTTCACCTCGGCAATCCTAAACCGACTACTCCTTTTAACTCAAACGCACGCTCGTCACTTTATGATGTACGTTTTCAGCTACTCCTCTGTTATCCTAAGCCTATTCTTTAAGAACCTCTCCAAGATTATGTTGCTCACTCTCACTCACTCTAGCTCACTGGGACTGAGAGTTTCCTCAGCTCCCATTTCACTCCTTGATCCCTCGTATGATCAACTCTCCCATCCACTCCATACAACTTCACTGAAGTGAGCCAAAACACAACATCAAAAACATCAAAACACACCAAGCATGCAAAACAACTCGGAAAACATAACTACAATCTACTCACACATAACAACTCATCATACTACAAAATTATACGTGAGAAGAGAGCTCCCTAACCTTGATCAGTTGAGTAGAACACACTCTCTTCACTGAAATCCTCCAGTTAACACTCGCAAAGAACTCTTCTCCCTTGAGCTTGAGCTTCTTCCACGCCAAATGCTCTTCCTTCTCTCTAGAAAGTGATCTCACCTACCAACTTCTCTCTCTTACTTTCCCTTTGACTTTTCTTGATAATTTTTGGTAATGAATGCTCCCTCTCCTTCGACACTCTTCTATGAGTCAACAATTGGGCTTCTAATGGCTCATGGGCCTCTCATGGCTCATGGGCCTCTACGCCCACCTTCCACATTCACCTAAACATCTCCTAAATGAAATAAACTTCTAATTAATACTTGACTTAACTAAAATGTTGTAAACCTTAAATAATTCAACTAAATAATTAATTGAACTATTTTGGGGTGTTACAACTCTCCCCACTTAGAATATTTCGTCCTCGAAATCTTACAGAAGCAAATAACTCCGGGATAGGCTTCCTGCATCTTGCTCTCCAGCTCCCAAGTAGCATTCTCACCAGCAGCTCCAAACCAAACCACCTTCACTAGCTTGATCTCTTTTCCTCTTAAAGTCTTCACTTCTCGGCCTTCAATCCTGATCGGCACTGTCTCCACAGTCAAGTTCTCCCTTACTTGCACGTCGTCCATCCCGAATTACATGGGACGGAGTGCGAAATATATTTCCTCACCGAGACACATGGAACACATTATGCAAATTTGATAGGTTAGGTGGCAAAGCAACTCGGTAAGCCACCTTCCCAACTCTCTCTAGGATCTGGTATGGACCAATAAAACGAGGGGACAACTTCTTAGACTTCAATGCTCTACCGACTCCAGTCACTGGATTGACTCTCAGAAACACATGCTCACCGACTTGAAACTCCAAATCCTTCCTCCTCTTGTCATGGTAACTCTTCCGCCTACTCTGCGCGAGGCTTTCATCTTCTCTTGAATTAGCTTCACCTTCTGGTGGGTCTCTCGAACGATCTCGGTCCGAGCACCACATTCTCACCGCACTCATACCAAAGACAACGGAGTCCTACACCTCCGCCCATACAACGCCTCAAAGGTTGCCATCCCAATGCTAGAATGACAGCTATTATTGTAAGTGAACTCGATTAAATGAAGATACGAATCCCACGCACCACCATGCTCGAGCACACAAGCCCTTAACAAATCTTCTAAGGACTGGATGGTCCTCTCGGACTGACCATCAGTCTGTGGATGATATGCCGAGCTCAAACGCAACTTGGACCCCAACGCTTCTTGCAAACTCTTCCAAAATGCTGATGTAAACCTAGGATCCCTATCTGAAACAATGCTTGAAGGGACTCCATGAAGCTTCACAATTTCTTTGATGTAAATTTCTGCTAACCTCGGCACCGGATACGTGATGTTAATAGGAACGAAGTGTGCCGACTTAGTTAGCCTATCAACAACTACCCAAATGGCATCATACCTCTTCACAGTACTCGGCAGACCAGTTACGAAATCCATAACAATACTGTCCCATTTGTAACACCCCTTTTCTACTCTTATATTACTTGTCATTTATCAGAGTAATTCTTTTTCAAAAATAAAAATTGTTTTAATTGATAGAAAAGAAATGCTACACTTCCTTAAAAACTCATCAAATATGCACTCTTCAAATTTGTGCAATCAAACATCGCTAGTGGCAAATCCCATCCTCATAAAACACAATCGTAGCGGCATAAACACCAACTCACCAAATACTCTCAAACACGTCTCAATGTAACAATAAAAATCAGTATACAACTATTAAACACATTATCCAACTCCACTCACGCCCCTAGGTGTTACATGCTCGAGAGCGACACAACACTACATCCCAAAAACTAAAAGAATAAGGCGTGAAGTCCTTCACTCGCGGGTACTGCGCAGCGTTGCCACAATAGAGCAACATTCCAAGCGTAAGGGTGAGAATTTCAATGGAACATAATCAAATACATAATAGAGAGATGAGAGCAGATAATCACGTGGTATCATCAACATCACCAATTCACGGTCACACAACAACAATGGCTCCAATCGCAATAAAGACAATTCACGCTTATAATGATGTATGAAAGTGCAACCCCACGAGGGCATAATGCATGATGGTACCATATCATCTTTAAAAACCACTCAAGGCATACCTTCATTATAGAAGAAAAACCACTCAAGGCATATCTTCATTATAGAAGAAAAACCACTCAAGGCATAACATCATCAATATTAGTCATAGTATGCACATGCCATGAGATTCTATATACACATGTGCATTCCACCAAAAACTCACCGGAGTACTCACCATCATCATCATAAAAGAAATAACCACTCAAGGCATGTCATCATAAAACACTCGTAGAGTGTATTCGTCATTCACATCACAATCATTAAGTAACACATCATCATAAAACACTCGTAGAGTGCATTCGTCATTCACATCACAATCTTAAATACACATCATCAAAATCACTCATAGCATGAACCGACACATTCATCAACATCATATAGTCACGTCATCATAAGCATATATATACATTACGCTTATCTTTTAGCTTGGTGGATTATAAAATAGTAAACGATTGACTATGGGATTACTCAGGTAACTGGTACCACTTGCAAAAGGCATTGGCCACATTTGCAAGGTTCTCAGTGATGCCCTTGTAAATACACCAGTGAAAGAAATTCTGGCCTTAGTGGTAAACCACAATCTAGCCATAGTCAAGGAGTACACTAGTAGTATAACCTCTTGCAGCAAAATAAACATAACAATCACATTTTCATAAACAACACCTTTTACTTAATAAATACAGCAACAATAAACGGTTTATTTTGCCTTAAAAATAGAATATTATGTTAGGCTTCTGAATAAGCTTTCCAACGCATCTTAGAACACCTCAATCGGGTTACCGGTTCTCAAGATATGAATTTTTCAAAAACGTGAAGAAACAGTGATCGATTATGAAAGCATGTAATTGATTATTGACTCTACCAAGCAATCGATTCTTGGCTCCCTATTTGAAAGTAGGAAATCGATTTGGACTCTATATTTGGAAGCAAGCAATCGATTCTTGGCTCCCTATTTGAAAGTAGGAAATCGATTTGGACCCTATATTTGAAAGCAAGCAATCGATTCCTCTATAATTTGAAAGCAAGCAATCGATTCCTTCTATATGTTTTAAAAGCAAGCAATCGATTCCTTCTATATGTTTTAGAAGCAAGCAATCGATTCCTTCTATATGTTTTAGAAGCAAGCAATCGATTCCTAAGACACACACAGCAGCAACCTTACGCTTTACAACAAAACACACAAAGAATCATGCATTACAAACATCATCAAAATTCATCAACATCATCCAGGTTCATCACCTACTCAATCATCTCAAAAACAATCAAGATCATCAATTGATATCATCACACACTCAATCATCTCAAAACAATCAAAATCATCAAATCACATCACAATAACATCAAAATTCACCAAACAACATCAATAATTCATCAAATCACATTACCACGACATCACAACCCCACAAAACCCTATCTATACCCAATTATGTTAAACGAAACGCTCACCCTTACCTCTTAAACGTAAGCTCCGTAGAGGACGAATGAAAGCACGTACGAAACCACAACAACCCACGAACCCAGCTTCTCTTCTTCCTTCCCTCTTCTCTTCGCGATCTCCTTCCCTTTTCTTCTTTCTTTCCTTGCGCTTCTCTCTTTCTCACAATAGCACCCTTTCTTTCTTTTTCTCTTCTTTTTCTCTCAAATGCATAAAATGAGCCAACCTAGGCAAAACCCCATCACTCATGCGCCTAACCTTGGGCCCTTGGGTCCTGGGCCTCTTTCTATCACTAAATTAATTATTAACACCACCCCCTCTTTTAATTAATTGCCACTCACTTCTTTACTATCCACTATTCCTCATTTAAATCAAACACCCTATTATTATTTTAATACAACCCACCAAACACCACTTAATTAAATTAATTAAATAAACACTCGAATTATTTTTGGGGCGTTACACCATTTCCACTCCGGAATCTGTAATGGTTGCATCAACCCTGCCGGCTTCTGGTGCTCTACCTTGGACTTCTGACAAATCAGACAAGCATAAACGAAATGAGCTACATCCCTTTTCATACCTTGCCACCAAAATAACCTCTTCAAATCTTGGTACATCTTTGTAGCTCCTGGGTGAATACTCAATTTACTCCTATGACATTCTTCCAGAATTGCCCTCTTCATTTCCTCTTCATTAGGAACACAAATCCGACCTCGGTACCTCAACAAACCCTGCGTATCCAACTCAAAATCTTTATTTTCAGCTCGGCCAATTCCCACTGCTATGTCAACAAGCTTGACATCCAGCTTCTGAGCCTCCTTAATGATAACCAAGAACTCATTAGTAATCTTCAACATTCCCAACTTAACACTCTGAGAAGTTACTTCACAGACCAAGCTTAAATCTCTGAATTGCTCAATTAATTCCAGCTCCTTAACCATCATGGCCGACACATGCAAGGACTTCCTACTCAAAGCATCAGCTACTACATTAGCTTTTCCTGGGTGATAGTTTAGACCGAAGTCATAGTCCTTCAACAGCTCCAACCACCTCCTCTCGCCTCATGTTCAACTCCTTCCGGTCAAACAAATCACCAGAGACCCTTATGATCACCGAACACTTCAAACCGAGAACCATAAAGATAATGCCTCCATATCTTCAACGCAAAAACACCACTTCAAGCAGTGAGCTCCAAATCATGCGTAGGGTAGTTCTTCTCGTGAATTCTCAATTGCCTTGAAGCGTAAGCAACTACCTTCTTGTCTTGCATCGATCAGCAGCCCAAACCCAACTTAGACGCATCACAATATACTACAAAAGGCTCATTTGGATTCGGAACGTCAAGATTGGAGACGTCGTCAATCTCTTCTTCACTCTTGAAACTTTCTTCACAATTATCATCCCACACGAATGCCTTACCCTTGCAAGTCAACCGAGTCAGCGGTGGCGCCAACTTGGAGAAACCTTCGATGAATCTCTCCCGTAGTAACCGGCCAAACCGAGAAAACTTCTTATCTCGTTGGATCGACTTGGCGTCTCCCATTGCAATACAACCTCAATCTTGAAGGATCTCTCACAATACCACCACCAGTAATTACATGACCAAGGAAATTTACTTCTCCCAACCAAAACTCACACTTTGATAGCTTCGCATACAGACTTCCTATCCTTTAAGACCTCCAAAGACTAGCCTCAAGTGCTCTAATGCTCCTCCTGACTTAGAGTAAACCAAAATGTCGTCAATGAACACTACCACAAACCGATCCAAATATTCATGAAAGATCGAGTTCATATACTCCATGAATACTCCAGGAGCATTAGTAACACCAAATGGCATCACTGAATACTCGTAGTGTCCATACCGAGTTCTAAACGTTGTCTTAGGAACATCTTCATCCTTCACTTTGATTTGATGGTAACCCGACCTCAAGTCGATCTTAGAAAACACTTGCGCTCCCACCAATTGGTCCATCAAATCGTCTATTCTTGGAAGTGGATACTTATTCTTAATTGTTACTTTATTTAGTTGACGATAGTCAACGCAGAGTCTCATACTCCCATCCCTCTTTTTCACTAGCAACACTGGAGCCCCCCAAGGTGACACACTCGGCCTAATAAACTTCTTCTCTAGCAATTCTTCAAGCTGCTTCTTCAACTCGGCTAACTCAGATGCAGACATCCTATAAGGTGCCATAGACACCGGCCTAGTACCAGGTACTAACTCAATGGTAAACTCGACTTCTCTCTCAGGTGGCACATAAGGAACTTCATCTGGAAATACCTCTGGGAACTCTAGCACCACCGGTACTTCATCAATTTTAGCTCGGCTCTCTGCAGACAATGTCACACTCAACGCAAACAACGCAGCCCCTTCCTTCATTACCTTGCGCAGCTGCTCGGCAGACATCAGAACAGATTCTTCCACCTCGGAAGAAAGGAAACTCACAGTCCTCTCAAAGCAATTGATATGGACATGGTTATCCACTAACCAATCCATACCGAGGATGACATCCATCCCCTCCAAAGGTAGACATATCAGATTAACAAGGAAGTCTCTGCCAAAGACTGACAGAGGGCACTTCGCACACACCAGAGAGGTAGTCACCGAACCCTTGGCTGGAGTATCGATAACCATCTCCCTCATCATAGAAGACAAGACTAAATCCAATTTCTTAACACACAAAGCAGAAATGAAAGAATGAGTGGCACCAGTATCCACTATTGCAATCAAAGGAATGCCATTTATAAAACACGTACCTTTTATCTCATTCACCACCTCGGATCCAGCAAGAGCGAACACCTTTCCACCATTCTTCTCCTTCTTTGGCTTAGGACACTCGAACTAATATGCCCTGCCTCCCCACAGTTGTAGCAAACCATGTCCTTCTTCTCACAGTCTGGAGCCTTGTGGCCTTCCTTGCCACACTTAAAACACTTAATGACTGGGCACTCAAAACTTTTGTGACCAGGTTTTCCACACTTGAAACACACTATACTCGGAGGAGTCTCCCCACTCTCTACACCTTGGCCCAACCAGCCTTTCCACTTTCCTTTACCCTTTCCACCAGAACCCTCGTAAGGCTTAGCACGATATTGAGAATTCTGCTTCTCCCTTCCAGTTTTATAGGTGGTAGTCGCGGCCACCTTGTCTTCCTCGAAGATTCTGCAGCTATTCACCAGCTGAGCAAACACCCTTATCTGTTGATACCCAATTGCCTGCTTGATGTCAGGCCTTAAACCATTCTCAAACTTAATACACTTGGAGAACTCAGCAGTAGCTCCAGTGTAATGGGGGTAGAACTTCACCAACTCGGTAAACTTTGCCGCATACTCGGCCACTGACTTACTCCCCTGCTTCAGCTCTAAAAATTCCATTTCTTTCTTTCCCTTAACATCTTCAGGATAATACTTCATCAGGAACTCCCTCTTGAAAATATCCCAGGTGATTTCTCCTTCAGCAATCTCCAACCTTTGAAGATTTTCAAGCCACCAGTCATCTGCCTCCTCGGCTAGCATGTGAGTACCAAACCTCACCTTTTGCGCAGTCGAACACTCCATCACTCGAAAGATCCTTTCTATTTCCTTTAACCAGGCCATAGCTCCATCGGGATCATACCTCCCTTTGAAAGTAGGAGGATTCTCCCTCTGAAACGTAGCCAACCTCCTCGCCTCCAAAGATCCCTCACGTCACTTGAGGCTGATTCCCCATAGTAGTCGCCATCGCTTCCAATGCAGCAGCTATGGCAGCGTCATTCCTCCCAGCTCTTCCAGCCATTACACTAAACATATAAAAAAATCTACTTAGAACGAGCCATAAGACTCAAAATTTTGGGAACTCAAGACTCAATACTTGGTCGGACAAGACCGGACTTTTGCTCTGATACCACTATTGTAACACCCCCTTACTTTTAATACCACTATTGTAACACCCCCTTGCTTCCAGACGAGTCAGGTATCGATGTTGGCGAACCAGCTTGCCTTTTTCTATTGATGGAACACATTTTTTGAGCGCGAGAATCAAATAAATAAATGCAAATGCAATGCAATTTGTATGATTTTATGTTTGTTTTGGTGCCGGGAATCACGGTGCAACTCGTCTTGTCATAAGTGTAACACCCCCTTACTTTTAATACTACTTAGCAAATTAAATCAGAGTTTTCAAAAACCACTCAAGGAGTGCTACATTTTTCTACATGAATTTAACCAAGCAAAACAATAAAACAATTGCGCAGCTAAAACAGTCGTAGTGTGATGCACATACAACACCTCGGCCAGAAAGGAACCGAGCTCACAGTAACAGGTTATTAGTTACAACACAGTCAAAATAATACATGTTTCCAAAAAGACATAGGTTAGCAACTCAAAAACCTACACAACAGACCACTACACTACTCGGCCCCTAGTGTTACACTACCAGAGCAAAATGACGCTAAACGACAATCGAGTGAGGACACCTCTACTCGGGGATACCTGCAAGTTGCCAACATGAGAAGCAACATAAAAGCAGTAGGGTGAGTCTCTAAACACATATAATAAGGTTTATGACAAGCATTATGCTAAGCAAAACACATATAAACACCTCGGCACAACACACAAATAACACAATTATTTAGTGCATGAGTTATATGCATGATGCAGACCCAAAACACCAAGGGCATATGCATGATGGATCCATTAAGACCGAAGTCTTCGCTTACACCTTAGGACCAGAAGTCCTCTGCTTTCACCATAGGACCCGAAGTCCTCTGCTTTCACCATTATGTTTATGATTTATGCGACACCATGAACAATGCATAACACACAACATATACATCATTCAATTAAATCATAACACAATCTCAGTAACTCACCAATTAGACCGCAGCCTTCTGTTCATAAATAAGACCTAAGTCCTCTGCTCACCTCTAGGACCGAAGTCCACTGCATTCACCCTTTTCATTTATTTTAATGCCCATCAGGGACTTCATCATTTATTACTCCTCTACTCGTAGCCATAAGGCCAACAACACACATACGTCATTTTCTGTGCTAAGGCCGACGTCTCTACATCGGCCAACAGCTCTAAGGCTGTCGCCCTCAGCTCACCTAACTCCTCGGCACCAAGTAGTGGACCAAAAACTCACCACGAGGACTACCATGTCACTTAGTACTAAAACGTCAATTAGGGACCAAAATGACTACACCATTTAACCACTCACGTACTTGGCACTCAAAACGACGCTCACAGTTGCGTCCAGCAACACCCTGCGCCATACTAGCGTTAAACGGGAACCTCGGCACACTCTCAGTACATCTCGGCACGCTAAGCACCTCGGCGCGTTTGGCACCTCGGCACACTCTACTCCACTCATAGTCACTTCACTTCGCACGAAACGTACTTCACTTCCTCTATAATACCACCTGGTTACTCTACGCTTGAACACACCGCACTTAAACGCAACATCTCACCTCGGCAAGTACACCTAGGTATGATATACTCTACATCTCGGCCATAACACCTCGGTTACTACACGCTATGCGTTATCAACGGCACTTCAGCAGCTACGCCTAAGTATTTTATCTCGGCCTAAGCATCTCGGCCTACTTACCCTACACCTCGACAAGTACAAACCGATACCTATACCTAGTCTCAGGTACTCATACACTTAGTCACTTGTGCTCTATCACTCACCTCGGCTCCTATGACATCGTTACTTACGTTCTTGACACTTACGATCATTCACTTAAGTTCCAACTTACGTATGGAAAGTAACTTCACTTACGCTCGTCACTTTATGATGTACGTTTTATTACTCCTCTGTTATCCTAAGCCTATTCTTTAGAACCTCTCCAAGATTATGTTGCTCACTCTCACTCACTCTAGCTCACTGGGGTGAGAGTTTCCTCACTCTCCCATTTCACTCCTTGATCCTCGTATGATCAACTCTCCCATCCACTCCATACAACTTCACCAAGTGAGCCAAAACACAACATCAAAAACATCAAAACACACCAAGCATGCAAAACAGCTCGGAAAACATAACTACAATCTACTCACACATAACAACTCATCATACTACAAAATTATACGTGAGAAGAGAGCCCCCAACCTTGATCGGTTGAGTAGAACACACTCTCTTCACCGAAATCCTCCGCTTAACACTCGCAAAGAACTCTTCTCCCTTGAGCTTGAGCTTCTTCCACGCCAAATGCTCTTCCTTCTCTCTAGAAAGTGATCTCACCTACCAACTTCTCTCTTACTTTCCCTTTGACTTTTCTTGATAATTTTTGGTAATGAATGCTCCCTCTCCTTCGACACTCTTCTATGAGTCAACAATTGGGCTTCTAATGGCTCATGGGCCTCTCATGGCTCATGGGCCTCTACGCCCACCTTCCACATTCACCTAAACATCTCCTAAATGAAATAAACTTCTAATTAAAACTTGACTTAACTAAAATGTTGTAAACCTTAAATAATTCAACTAAATAATTAATTGAACTATTTTGGGGTGTTACAATAAGCGTGTAAGTTTAAAGCTCTACCACTTCTTTTTTTTTTTTTTTTAATTTTTGGTTGCAACGAGGTTGGAAGCAATAGGCAAAACAAACAAACTTTATTCAAAAGGAAAGAGTACTACAACTTCAAACTCGAAAGGAAAGCAAAGTACAATATTTTGAAAACAACGCTTTCAACAGAAAAGTACAATACCTCAAATAAAATTACAACTTTTTAGAGAAAATTACAATTTCCTAGTGATTATTACAATGTTCTAAAGTGAACCTCAAAGACATATAGCTTTCAATTTCTCCTTCCTCTTCCTCTTCTTGCTTTGTTTGCCCCTTGGCCCTCTCCATGAGTTCTTCTGTCAGAATCTTGCAGTCCTCGACAAACTCACACACCTTGGCCGGAGTGTTGAAAGGGTTCATTTCTACTTCAGCTCTTCTTAGCATCTTGGGAACATTCCTCACAGCTTGGTTAGCTAGCCCTGCTAGCTTTGAAAAATTGCTCCTCCAAAGCTGAATCTCATCCCTTAGCTCTTTGACGATCTTTTGGTCTTCTATTCTGCCAATTAATTCCATGAAACGTTTCTCCCAATACTGGCTTTCTGTTTGCACTTGCCCGTAAGATTCCCTTAGGCATCGGAGATTCCTCTTCAATTCTTCCGACCTTCCTTGTTCAAACCCTAAAGCTTGATGATACTCTTTCAAGATCCCTATGATAGACTCTCTATCTTGCCTGATTCTTTTCACCTGGTTCTCCAATTCAAACTTTATCACTTGGAATTCCTCTTTTGACTTAGCCAGCGCATCTCTAATCATTTTCTCATTCCTCTATGACTTGGCATATAGTTTCTTCCATTCGCTTGCTTCTGCCACAGCCGCATTCATCCTTGAGGCGCATCTTTTTACTTCCTCTTTAGCACCTTTCAAATGTTTCTGAATTTCCTTCTTGCTCTCTTCTTCTATTTCAAGTTTCCTATTGGTTGCTTCAATAGCTGCAACTTGGAGAGCATTTTCATTTTCTAGCTTCTGTAACACCCCCTTTTCTCAACGGTAATTTAATTTAAAATCAGAGTTCAAAAATCGTTTTTCTTTTAAAAATACATCCTCAAGGGAATGCTACGTTCACACCAAACTTCACTTTAATCTAGTCAACAATACTTTTCACTAATAAATATAATCGCGTGATACATAACACGACTTAAATGGGGCGAACCCTCAAAACACCGGTTTCTTAAGCAAGTCATACATCACCAATATATTTAAATCTAACTAAACAATAACAAAACAACTATAACTGGCTTTTGTTTCCCCCAGGTGCTACGTATCAGAGCTAGACACAACCGACTAGAAGAGGGAAGGTAGAACCTTCACTCGGAATCACCTGCACGTTGCCGACATAAGAAGCAACATAGAAAGCAGAAGGGTGAGTCTCTAGCACATATAATAGGATGTATGATAAACATCATGTTAGAGAAAGGCAACTAGAAACATCACTGCTCATTCGGGCATAATGCATGTGGTACCGTCTCCGGCTTAATTTTGCCATTCGGGCATGTCCGTCGGTAATGATATGAAGGCCGAAGCCAACAATATCGAGGCCGAAGCCTATATCCGTCGTTTTGATGCATATGAGGCATGTGACTCCATGAACAATGCATCAACCACAAACAATCATATCATGTATGAATTGACACTGTCATTTAATCCATTGTCATTTCACCGTCATTACACCTTCATTACGCCGTCATTTAATTCACCAAAACATCATCAATAGCGCTATGGCTAACATCACTACATCAGTCAATAGCTCTATGGCTAACATCACTACATCAGTCAATAGCTCTATGTCTAACATCACTACATCAGTCAATAGCTCTATGGCTAACATCAAACTCACCGGACACGTCGACACCAAAAGTAGTGGAATACACTGTCACTACAAGGACCAAACCGTCACATAAGGACTAAACCGGCTTCACAATTCAGCAACTTAGACGCACTCGGCACCAAACAGACACCCAAAATTGCGCCTGGCAGCAATCTACGCCACACTGGCGTCAAAACAGCACCTCGGCACACTCACACTGCACCTTGGCACACCACACTGAACCTCGGTACACTACACTTCGACAACACTAGCTTTGACATTCATACACTACACCTCAGTACATCCACACCTCGACAACTACACTTCAACAACATCACTTCAACAACTACACTTCGGTATATATACCCTAGGCAACTACACTTCGGTATACACACACTTACACTTCGGCAACTACACCTCGGTATACATACGCTACAGTCCAACAACTACACTTCGATATACATCTATAGTTCGGCAACTACACTTCGGCTCACACACACTTACACTTCGTCACCTACACGTCGACACCTACACTTCGACACACATATACGTCGACTCCCATATACTTCGACACATCTACACGTCGACTCCCATATACTTCGACACATCTACACTTCATCACCTACACCTCAACACATCTACAAGTCGACTCCCATATACTTCGACACATCTACACTTCATCGCCTACACCTCAACACATCTACAAGTCGACTCCCATATACTTCGACACATCTACACTTCATCTCCTACACCTCAACACATCTACAAGTCGACTCCCATATACTTTGACACATCTACACTTCGTCGCACACACACTTCGTCATACATACGCTACACCTCGACCACTACACTTCGGCTTATATACACTACACCTCGACCACACTTCGGCTTATATACACTACACCTCGACCACTACACTTCAGCTTATATACACTACACCTCGATCACTACACTTCGGCTTATATACACTACACCATCACTCACCACGGTTACACTTCCTCACTTAACCATCACTCACCTCGGTTGCACTAGCTTTGACATACATATACTACAACAACATTGCGACACTTTGTTACACACATATTTCGACCCTCACATACTCCGACACACATATCCTTCTACGCACACGTCCTTCGACACACACACCTTCGACGCACACATCCTACAACGCACCTACCCTTCTCGGCACACAGTAATACTCCACTTCGGCACCGACGCAACATTTCACTTCGAATGGCGCCCTAGGCGCCTAATCCTCATCTTCCCTCTTTTCTTTGATTCTCATACTATGATCAAACTTAACCCACAATTACAACAATGCATATTCATTCGAAATTTACCCAACGCACATCAAAGTAACAGCGAAGGTGACAACACCAAAAATGGCGCCCTTGCGCCTAGGGTTCTTCAAACCCATTTTCTTTTCTAGGTCTTTCATATGACCAACCATCTACAACACATACACACATCACAATTTAACCAAATTGACTCAACCACAACATCAATCACACAACCAACAACACAAACAACTCAATAACCATCCTAGAGTCTAACCCATACATAATACTCATCATATACTCCATTATAGGTGAAAGAGAGCCCCCTTACCTCAATAGATTGAAGACAAGCACTCTCTCCACCAAGAATCCAAGATCCACCAACAAGCAAGTTTCTCTTCCTTGTCTTGAACTATCCACGACAAAATCTTCTCTTCCTCTCTCTTGGAGTCGTCGCTCTCTCTCTCTCTCTCTCTCTCACTTTCTATTTCTCTGTTTTGGATGAGAATGAGCTCTCACCCCTAGACTCCTAAACTTAACAGATGAACATGGGCCTAATTAATGGATCATGGGCCTCTAATTACACCTCCTCATTTACTCAAACACCTACTGAATAAAATAAAAACTCCAAATTAATTATTTGACTTAATAAAATGTTGTAAGCCTTAAATAACCCAATTAAATAAATAATTGAATTATTTTTGGGGCGTTACAACTCTCCCCCACTTAGAATATTTTCGTCCTCGAAAATCTCATCAATTACATGAACACACCAATTCCATCAATCTTATTCCTGCTCCCTACTATCAACAACGCCTTCTTGTACACTAAGTACTAGGACTTACTGTAACGCCCCAAAAATGATTAAATAAATAATTAGATAATTTAATTAAGTGATAATTTAATTAACCTTATTTAAAATAAATATAAGGAAATTAATTCAATTAAGGAGTGGGGTGTAGGAAATAACTGGAGAGTGTTATTAATTAAATAGGGAGGATGTGAGAAAGTTACTAGGAGGTGCAATTAGGGCCCATTGGAGTTAAGTGGCCCAAACCCAATTAATAAAAGCTTTAGGGTCTTAGGAGAAACCCTCACTAGAAGCAAAATATCAAAATTAGAAAGGAGGGAAGAGTGAGGAGAGGCGCGGCTAGGGCTAGAGAGAGGGAGGTTTTGGCGTGAAGAATCAAGGAAGAAGGAAGAATCTTGGAGTGTTGGGGTTTTTGGAGAGGTCTTCTTAATCTTTGGTGCTATCTTCTTCAAGTTTTAACAAGGTATGGGGGCTCTCTAGCATATTTAATAATTTATAAATCTTGAAACATAGGAGTTAGGAATTAGGAGTAATTAAGTGGCTATTTTGTAACGTATATTAATGATTGGTGAAATATATGATTGATTTTCATGATGATATAGTGTTGTGGTACATGTGAATATGTTTCTTGATAAATCTTGATTGACTTGGTGTGTGTCAATTGTAATAGGGTGATTAAACGTTTATTTAACATAATTTAAGTAGGAGAAAGTAGGCGCTTAATAGGTGTTTGGGTGATTGGTTGAATAGGAGAAATTTTAGAAGTGTGGTGTTTTAAGGTTGGGTTCGGGTTGTGCTGGAAATAGGAGGAGGGGCGCCACCTGCGGAGAATTTGGCGCTGTGGTGTCTTGTTTGGTTGAGGTGAATGGGGTGAGGTGCCGAGGTGAATGAGATGATGTGACCTAGGTGAGTGAGGTGAGGTGAGGTGCCGAGGTGGATGGGGTGAGGTGCCGAGGTGAATGAGATGAGGTGACCTAGGTGAGTGAGGTGAGGTGAGGTGCCGAGGTGGATGAGGTGAGGTGCCTAGGTGAATGGGGTGAGGTGCCGAGGTGTGAGAGTGTACCGAGGTGCGTTTTGTGAGTGCCGAGGTGTGTGAGTGGGAGCCGAGGTATGTGAGTGTGCGTGCCGAGGTGTTTGAGTGTGGCGCGCCAATTATGGCGGTGCCGTGAGTCAGTGTGTCGAAGTCGCCTTGTGCGCTTGTGTGTGTGTGTGCAGTGGGCCGAAAAATTTATTTGCAGGTGGAGAGTGTTGCGCGGGGGCGCCATTTTGGCTGCCCCAATGCGCCCGTGCGTGTCTAGATTGCTGGAAACTCTGTGTTGGAGTGTGGCGCAACACTAGGCGCCATTTTGGCATGCCCAGTGCGCCTAGTGCACTTTGTTTGTGCGATGCAAAGTGTGTGAGTGTTGCGGCCCGAGGCGCCATTTGGCTGCCCAAAGTGCGCTGGTGGCGCCCGATGGTGTGTGGCGTGCGTGTGTGTGTGGTGTGTTGGGCAAGGGGCGCCATTTTGGCTGCCCCAATGCGCCTGGTGGCGCCGGTGTCAAGGTGGGAATTCCAAAATAGCCCCTAGGTGCTAAATTAATTAATATGGTGTCAAAATGGTCCCTGGGGGTAGAATAGGTCCCTATGAGGTGTTTGGTCCCTAGGTGTGAGCTTAGTCCTTGGCGTTGACTTTAGTCCTTAGGGTGACTTTAGTCCCTTGGCATGAAAATAATTATTGGTGTTCTTTTAGTCCCCGTAGGAGTATTAATTATGGTGTCGTAGAATAAATGGTGAATATATTGGTGATGAGGGGTCTATGCCTCTCCTTGGTGATTTGGTGAATATACATATAACTGTGGTGAGCATGTTATTGCTTTATTTTGGTGTTTTGGTGTTTTTGGTGCATAGTCATGGCGTCGCATAAATCATATGCATTTTGGTGAATAGGCTTCGGCCTCTAAATTATTTTGGTGTTTGGTGAATGCCCACAAGGCAATTTTTGGTGATGGATCCACATGCATATGCCCAAAGGAGTTTTGGGTTGCATTGCGGACATTGCATACATGTTCTTGCAGTGTAATCTGCTTTACGTGTGATTGCAAATGGTGTAACCGATTACGTGTGTGATCAGAGTTAGTGTAACTACCTTAATAATATATGTAGTAATTATTGTCCTCCGTGTGTGCTGTTGTTTCTGTGTGTTTCTCGCTTTATTTATTATTATCTATGCATTGAGACTCACCTCTATCTGCGTCGTGTTGCCTCGTATGTCAAGAACTGCAGTGACTGGTGACTAAGGTGACTAGAGATCCTTCATCTAGTATGGTCGAAGTCGCTCTCGATACGTAGCACCGGGGATGTTTATTTGTTATGTCTTTTACTTTGAACTATTATTTAAGTTGTTATTTTTCCACGGCTGTAATGTTTTATTCCGACTATTATTTTGGTGCTATGTATCATTTGAACTGGAGTTTATTTTAAGTAATTGTTTTGAAGTATGTTAAGGTGTTTGGTTTTAAATGTGACACCTCGAGTGGTCGCACCGAAAAGTTTTTCAACTACTCGATTTTCCAAATTATTTAAATAGTAGTTTATGTAGAGAAGGGGTGTTTCAAGTGGTATCGAGCATAAGTTCGGCCCAGTCCAAGTGTAAGTGTCCGTCTCATCATAGTGTATATGACAACTAAGTAGTGTTAGTCCGGTTCACGAAATGGTGTTAATCTTTGCAGTGTTAGGTTGAGATGGCTCGAAGGGTCGATCTTGCTCTTCTTTGAAAGCGTTGCAAGCTATTGCTCGAGCGATGGTGAACCAAATGAATGGCGGAGAGGAGGATGAAAACCGTAAGTTGGCCACGTTCCAAAGGGAGAGTCCGCCCACTTTCAAAGGTCGGTATGATCCTGATGGAGCTTTGGCATGGTTGAAGGAGATCGAGAGAATTTTTCGGGTTATGGATTGTGCGCTTTGCCGCACGTAAGGTAAGGTTTGAGTACGCATATCCTAGGCGAGGAGGCGGATGATTGGTGGTTGGGAATGTCGCGAAGGTTAGAAAATCTTTGGTGAAGGAGTTACTTGGGAGGTTTTCACAAGAGAGTTCAAGAGAAAGTACTACCCTGAGGATGTGCGAGCTAAGAAGGAAGTGGAGTTTCTAGAGCTAAAGCAGGGAAACAAGACAGTAGCTGAGTATGCCGCCAAATTTGAGGAGTTGGCCAAATTTTGTCCCTACTATGCTAATGATCTTGATTCGAGTTCTCCAAGTGTGTCAAGTTTGAGAGTGGTCTGCATACGATATAAAGAAAGCAATTGGGTATCAAGAGATTCGGGATTTTGCTAGATTAGTTGATAAGTGTAGGATCTATGAAGAGGATAGTTCTGCTTTGCTTACAAGGTCATGAAGGAAAAGAGGAATTCTCAATTCCGCAGTAAGCCATATGAGGTTTCAGGTGGTAAGGGTAAGGGAGAGGAGAGTTCGGGCAAGAAGTCAAGTGGGGGAGAAGCTGCTGCGGGTGTTATGTGTCACAAGTGTGGGAAAGCGGGACACAAGAGTCCAGTGCATGGTCAACAAGTGCTTCAAGTGCGGGAAGGAAGGTCATATAGGCTGCCAAGTCACGAGAAGCAATATGTGGTCTCATTGTAGGCGTGGAGAGATGGGACACATTAGTACCAAGTGTCCCAAGCCGAAGAAGGAGAGGTCCAAATGGAGGGTGTTTGTCTTAGCGGGTTGAGTCTACTGGAGGAGTGATGGATTGCATTTAGAGGTATGTGTTTCGTTAAGAGTGTTATCTAGAATCTATTGTTTGTGTGGTGAGTGGTTGAGTTGTGCAGTGTCTATAATATTTAAATTTTCGAGGACGAAAATGTCTTAAGTGGGGGAGAGTTGTAACGCCCCAAAAATGATTAAATAAATAATTAGATAATTTAATTAAGTGATAATTTAATTAACCTTATTTAAAATAAATATAAGGAAATTAATTCAATTAAGGAGTGGGGTGTAGGAAATAACTGGAGAGTGTTATTAATTAAATAGGGAGGATGTGAGAAAGTAACTAGGAGGTGCAATTAGGGCCCATTGGAGTTAAGTGGCCCAAACCCAATTAATAAAAGCTTTAGGGTCTTAGGAGAAACCTCACTAGAAGCAAAATATCAAAATTAGAAAGGAGAGAAGAGTGAGGAGAGCGCGGCTAGGGGCTAGAGAGAGGAGGTTTTGGCGTGAAGAATCAAGGAAGAAGGAAGAATCTTGGAGTGTTGGGGTTTTGGAGAGGTCTTCTTAATCTTTGGTGCTATCTTCTTCAAGTTTTAACAAGGTATGGGGGCTCTCTAGCATATTTAATAATTTATAAATCTTGAAACATAGGAGTTAGGAATTAGGAGTAATTAAGTGGCTATTTTGTAACGTATATTAATGATTGGTGAAATATATGATTGATTTTCATGATGATATATTGTTGTGGTACATGTGAATATGTTTCTAGATAAATCTTGATTGGCTTGGTGTGTGTCAATTGTAATAGGGTGATTAAACGTTTATTTAACATAATTTAAGTAGGATAAAGTAGGCGCTTAATAGGTGTTTGGGTGATTGGTTGAATAGGAGAAATTTTAGAAGTGTGGTGTTTTAAGGTTGGGTTCGGGTTGTCTTTGGAAATAGAGAGGAGGCGCGCCATTCTGCGCAGAATTTGGCGCTGTGGTGCTGTTTGGTTGAGGTGAATGGGGTGAGGTGCCGAGGTGAATGAGATGAGGTGACCTAGGTGAGTGAGGTGAGGTGAGGTGCCGAGGTGGATGGGGTGAGGTGTCGAGGTGAATGAGATGAGGTGACCTAGGTGAGTGAGGTGAGGTGAGGTGCCGAGGT
The DNA here is from genome assembly GCA_020916435.1 of Oxytropis ochrocephala. Lineage (NCBI taxonomy): Eukaryota > Viridiplantae > Streptophyta > Magnoliopsida > Fabales > Fabaceae > Oxytropis > Oxytropis ochrocephala. The sequence goes on from CM037090.1 coordinate 70,563,903, forward strand.
GGATGAGGTGAGGTGCCGAGGTGAATGGGGTGAGGTGCCGAGGTGTGAGAGTGTACCGAGGTGCGTTTTGTGTGTGCCGAGGTGTGTGAGTGGGAGCCGAGGTATGTGAGTGTGCGTGCCGAGGTGTTTGAGTGTGGCGCGCCAATTATGGCGGTGCCCGTGAGCTGTATTGTGTGTCAGGTCGCCTTGTGCGCCTGTATGTGTACAGGTGGGCTGGAAAATATTTCTGGGTGGAGAGTGTTGCGCAGGGGCGCCATTTTGGCTGCCCCAATGTGCCCGTGCGTGTCTAGATTGCTGGAAACTCTGTGTTGGAGTGTGGCGCAACACTGGGCGCCATTTTGGCATGCCCAGTGCGCCTAGTGCACTGTTTGTGCGATCACGCAGTGTGAGTGTGTTATTGGCCGAGGGGCGCCATTTGGCTGCCCAAAGTGCGCCTGGTGGCGCCAGTGGTGTGTGTGTGGTGTGTTGGGCAAGGGGCGCCATTTTGGCTTCCCCAATGCGCCTGGTGGCGCCGGTGTCAAGGTGGGAATTCCAAAATAGCCCCTAGGTGCTAAATTAATTAATATGGTGTCAAAATGGTCCCTGGGGGTAGAATAGGTCCCTATGAGGTGTTTGGTCCCTAGGTGCGAGCTTAGTCCTTGGCGTTGACTTTAGTCCTTAGGGTGACTTTAGTCCCTTGGCGTGAAAATAATTATTGGTGTTCTTTTAGTCCCCGTAGGAGTATTAATTATGGTGTCGTAGAATAAATTGTGAATATATTGGTGATGAGGGGTCTATGCCTCTCCTTGGTGATTTGGTGAATATACATATAACTGTGGTGAGCATGTTATTGCTTTATTTTGGTGTTTTGGTGTTTTTGGTGCATAGTCATGGCGTCGCATAAATCATATGCATTTTGGTGAATAGGCTTCGGCCTCTAAATTATTTTGGTGTTTGGTGAATGCCCACAAGGCAATTTTTGGTGATGGATCCACATGCATATGCCCAGTGGAGTTTTGGGTTGCATTGCAGACATTGCATACATGTTCTGGTGTAACTGTTTCTGGTGTGATTGCAAATGGTGTAACTGATTCTGGTGTGACTGTAGTTAGTGTAACTGCCTTAATAATATATGTAGTAATTATTGTCCTCTGGTGTGCCTGTTTCTCTGTGTTTCTCGCTTTATTTATTATTATCTATGCATTGAGACTCACCCTACTGCGTTGTGTTGCCTCGTATGTCGGCAACCTGCAGGTGACGGTGACGGAAGGTGACTAGAGATCCTTCATCTAGTATGGTCGAGTCGCTCTGATACGTAGCACCGGGGGGATGTTTATTTGTTATGTCTTTTACTTTGAACTATTATTTAAGTTGTTATTTTTCCACGGCTGTAATGTTTTATTCCGACTATTATTTTGGTGCTATGTATCATTTGAACTGGAGTTTATTTTAAGTAATTGTTTTGAAGTATGTTAAGGTGTTTGGTTTTAAATGTGACACCCTCGAGTGGTCGCACCGAAAAGTTTTTCAACTACTCTGATTTTCCAAATTATTTAAATAGTAGTTTATGTAGAAGGGGGTGTTTCAAGTGGTATCAGAGCATAAGTTCGGTCTGTCCGGCCAAGTGTGTCTGTCCGTCATAGTGTATATGACAACTAAGTAGTGTTAGTGCAGTTCAAATGGTGTTAATCTTTGCAGTGTTAGGTTGAGATGGCTCGAAGGGTGATCTTTGCTCTTCTTTGAAGCGTTGCAAGCTATTGCTCGAGCGATGGGAACCAAATGGAATGGCGGAGAGGAGGATGAAAACCGTAAGTTGGCCACGTTCCAAAGGGAGAGTCCGCCCACTTTCAAAGGTCGGTATGATCCTGATGGAGCTTTGGCATGGTTGAAGGAGATCGAGAGAATTTTTCGGTTATGGATTATGCGCTGCATGTAAGGTAAGGTTTGAGTACGCATATGCTAGGCGAGGAGGCGGATGATTGGTGGTTGGGAATGTCGCGAAGGTTAGAAAATCTTTGTGAAGGAGTTACTTGGGAGGTTTTCATAAGAGAGTTCAAGAGAAAGTACTACCCGGAGGATGTGCGAGCTAAGAAGGAAGTGGAGTTTCTAGAGCTAAAGCGGGAAACAAGAAAGTAGTGAGTATGCTTGCCAAATTTGAGGAGTTGGCCAAATTTTGTCCCTACTATGCTAATGATGCCGATTCGGAGTTCTCCAGTGTGTCAAGTTTGAGAGTGGTTTGCGCTACGATATAAAGAAAGCAATTGGGTATCAAGAGATTCGGGATTTTGCTAGATTAGTTGATAAGTGTAGGATCTATGAAGAGGATAGTTCTGCACACAAAGGTGTGAAGGAAAGAGGAATTCTCAATTCCGCATAAGCCATATGGGGTTTCGGTGGTAAGGGTAAGGGAGAGGAGAGTTCGGGCAAGAAGTCAGTGTGGGGAGAAGGCTGCTGCGGGTGTTATGTGTCACAAGTGTGGAAAGCCGGGACACAAGAGTCCAGAGTGCATGGTCAACAAGTGCTTCAAGTGCGGGAAGGAAGGTCATATAGCTGCGAAGTGCGAGAAGCAAGATGTGGTCTCTCTTTGTAGTCAGGAGAGATGGGACACATTAGTACCAAGTGTCCCAAGCCGAAGAAGGAGAGGTCCAGCGGGAGGGTGTTTGTCTTAGCGGGTTCGGAGTCTACGGAGGAGTGATGGATTGCATTTAGAGGTATGTGTTTCGTTAAGAGTGTTATCTAGAATCTATTGTTTGTGTGGTGAGTGGTTGAGTTGTGCAGTGTCTATAATATTTAAATTTTCGAAGACGAAAATGTCTTAAGTGGGGGAGAGTTGTAATGCCCCAAAAATGATTAAATAAATAATTAGATAATTTAATTAAGTGATAATTTAATTAACCTTATTTAAAATAAATATAAGGAAATTAATTCAATTAAGGAGTGGGGTGTAGGAAATAACTGGAGAGTGTTATTAATTAAATAGGGAGGATGTGAGAAAGTAACTAGGAGGTGCAATTAGGGCCCATTGGAGTTAAGTGGCCCAAACCCAATTAATAAAAGCTTTAGGGTCTTAGGAGAAACCCTCACTAGAAGCAAAATATCAAAATTAGAAAGGAGAGAAGAGTGAGGAGAGGCGCGGCTAGGGCTAGAGAGAGGGAGGTTTTGGCGTGAAGAATCAAGGAAGAAGGAAGAATCTTGGAGTGTTGGGGTTTTTGGAGAGGTCTTCTTAATCTTTGGTGCTATCTTCTTCAAGTTTTAACAAGGTATGGGGGCTCTCTAGCATATTTAATAATTTATAAATCTTGAAACATAGGAGTTAGGAATTAGGAGTAATTAAGTGGCTATTTTGTAACGTATATTAATGATTGGTGAAATATATGATTGATTTTCATGATGATATATTGTTGTGGTACATGTGAATATGTTTCTTGATAAATCTTGATTGGCTTGGTGTGTATCAATTGTAATAGGGTGATTAAACGTTTATTTAACATAATTTAAGTAGGAGAAAGTAGCGCTTAATAGGTGTTTGGGTGATTGGTTGAATAGGAGAAATTTTAGAAGTGTGGTGTTTTAAGGTTGGGTTCGGGTTGTCTTTGGAAATAGGAGGAGGGGCGCCACCTGCGGAATTTGGCGCTGTGGTGTCTGTTTGGTTGAGGTGAATGGGGTGAGGTGCCGAGGTGAATGAGATGAGGTGACCTAGGTGAGTGAGGTGGTGGTGAGGTGGTGCCGAGGTGGATGGGGTGAGGTGCCGAGGTGAATGAGATGAGGTGACCTAGGTGAGTGAGGTGAGGTGAGGTGCCGAGGTGGATGAGGTGAGTCTGCCGAGGTGAATGGGGTGAGGTCTTGAGGTGTGAGTGTACCGAGGTGCGTTTTGTGTGTCTTAGGGTGTGTGAGTGGGAGCCAGAGGTATGTGAGTGTGCGTGCGAGGTGTTTGAGTGTGGCGCGCCAATTATGGCGGTGCCGTGAGTCAGATTGTGTGTCGGTGTCGCCTTGTGCGCTGTGTGTGTCTGGTGGGCCGGAAAATATTTTTGGGTGGAGAGTGTTGCGCAGGGGCGCCATTTTGGCTGCCCCAATGCGCGTCTGCAAGTGTGTCTGATTGCTGGAAACTCGTGTTGGAGTGTGGCGCAACACCGGGCGCCATTTTGGCATGCCCGGTCGCCTAGTGCTTTGTTTGTGCGATGCGGTGTGAGTGTGTTGCGTGAGGGGCGCCATTTGGGCTGCCAGTGCGCTGTGGCGCCCGGTGGTGTGTGTGTGGTGTGTTGGGCAAGGGGCGCCATTTTGGCTGCCCCAATGCGCCTGGTGGCGCCGGTGTCAAGGTGGGAATTCCAAAATAGCCCCTAGGTGCTAAATTAATTAATATGGTGTCAAAATGGTCCCTGGGGGTAGAATAGGTCCCTATGAGGTGTTTGGTCCCTAGGTGTGAGCTTAGTCCTTGGCGTTGACTTTAGTCCTTAGGGTGACTTTAGTCCACTTGGCGTGAAAATAATTATTGGTGTTCTTTTAGTCCCCGTAGGAGTATTAATTATGGTGTCGTAGAATAAATTGTGAATATATTGGTGATGAGGGGTCTATGCCTCTCCTTGGTGATTTGGTGAATATACATATAACTGTGGTGAGCATGTTATTGCTTTATTTTGGTGTTTTGGTGTTTTTGGTGCATAGTCATGGCGTCGCATAAATCATATGCATTTTGGTGAATAGGCTTCGGCCTCTAAATTATTTTGGTGTTTGGTGAATGCCCACAAGGCAATTTTTGGTGATGGATCCACATGCATATGCCCGGTGGAGTTTTGGGTTGCATTGCGGACATTGCATACATGTTCGTGTGCTAACTGCTTTACGTGTGATTGCAAATGGTGTAACTGATTCTGGTGTGACTGTAGTTAGTGTAACTGCCTTAATAATATATGTAGTAATTATTGTCCTCTGGTGTGCCTGTTTCTCTGTGTTTCTCGCTTTATTTATTATTATCTATGCATTGAGACTCACCCTACTGCGTCGTGTTGCCTCGTATGTCGGCAACCTGCAGGTGACGGTGACGGAAGGTGACTAGAGATCCTTCATCTAGTATGGTCGAGTCGCTCGATCACGTGCTGCCGGGGATGTTTATTTGTTATGTCTTTTACTTTGAACTATTATTTAAGTTGTTATTTTTCCACGGCTGTAATGTTTTATTCCGACTATTATTTTGGTGCTATGTATCATTTGAACTGGAGTTTATTTTAAGTAATTGTTTTGAAGTATGTTAAGGTGTTTGGTTTTAAATGTGACACCCTCGAGTGGTCGCACCGAAAAGTTTTTCAACTACTCTGATTTTCCAAATTATTTAAATAGTAGTTTATGTAGAAGGGGGTGTTTCAAGTGGTATCAGAGCATAAGTTCGTCAATCCGGCCAAGTGTGTGCGTCCCAAGTGTAGTGTATATGACAACTAAGTAGTGTTAGTCCGGTTCGAAATGGTGTTAATCTTTGCGGTGTTAGGTTGAGATGGCTCGAAGGGCTGATGCTGCTCTTGCTGAAGCGTTGCAAGCTATTGCTCAGGCGATGGGGAACCAGCGGAATGGCGGAGAGGAGGATGAAAACCGTAAGTTGGCCACGTTCCAAAGGGAGAGTCCGCCCACTTTCAAAGGTCGGTATGATCCTGATGGAGCTTTGGCATGGTTGAAGGAGATCGAGAGAATTTTTCGGGTTATGGATTATGCGCTTTGCCACGAAGGTAAGGTTTGAGTGCGCATATGCTAGGCGGCGAGGAGGCGGATGATTGGTGGTTGGGAATGTCGCGAAGGTTAGAAAATCTTTGGTGAAGGAGTTACTTGGGAGGTTTTCATAAGAGAGTTCAAGAGAAAGTACTACCCGGAGGATGTGCGAGCTAAGAAGGAAGTGGAGTTTCTAGAGCTAAAGCAGGGAAACAAGAAAGTAGCTGAGTATGCCGCCAAATTTGAGGAGTTGGCCAAATTTTGTCCCTACTATGCTAATGATGCTGATTCGGAGTTCTCCAAGTGTGTCAAGTTTGAGAGTGGTTTGCGCCCTGATATAAAGAAAGCAATTGGGTATCAAGAGATTCGGGATTTTGCTAGATTAGTTGATAAGTGTAGGATCTATGAAGAGGATAGTTACTGCCGCTACAAGGTTTGTGAAGGAAAAGAGGAATTCTCAATTCCGCAGTAAGCCATATGGGGTTTCAGGTGGTAAGGGTAAGGGAGAGGAGAGTTCGGGCAAGAAGTCAAGTGGGGGAGAAGCTGCTGCGGGTGTTATGTGTCACAAGTGTGGAAAGCCGGGACACAAGAGTCCAGAGTGCATGGTCAACAAGTGCTTCAAGTGCGGGAAGGAAGGTCATATAGCTGCGAAGTGCGAGAAGCAAGATGTGGTCTGCTGTAGAGTGTGGAGAGATGGGACACATTAGTACCAAGTGTCCCAAGCCCAGAAGAAGGAGAGGTCCAAATGGGAGGGTGTTTGTCTTAGCGGGTTGGAGTCTACGGAGGAGTGATGGATTGCATTTAGAGGTATGTGTTTCAAGCAGAGTGTTATCTAGAATCTATTGTTTGTGTGGTGAGTGGTTGAGTTGTGCGAGTGTCTATAATATTTAAATTTTCAAGACGAAAATGTCTTAAGTGGGGGAGAGTTGTAATGCCCCAAAAATGATTAAATAAATAATTAGATAATTTAATTAAGTGATAATTTAATTAACCTTATTTAAAATAAATATAAGGAAATTAATTCAATTAAGGAGTGGGGTGTAGGAAATAAGCGGAGAGTGTTATTAATTAAATAGGAGGATGTGAGAAAGTAACTAGGAGGTGCAATTAGGGCCCATTGGAGTTAAGTGGCTGAGCCCAATTAATAAAAGCTTTAGGGTCTTAGGAGAAACCCTCACTAGAAGCAAAATATCAAAATTAGAAAGGAGAGAAGAGTGAGGAGAGGCGCGGCTAGGGCTAGAGAGAGGGAGGTTTTGGCGTGAAGAATCAAGGAAGAAGGAAGAATCTTGGAGTGTTGGGGTTTTTGGAGAGGTCTTCTTAATCTTTGGTGCTATCTTCTTCCAGTTTTAACAAGGTATGGGGGCTCTCTAGCATATTTAATAATTTATAAATCTTGAAACATAGGAGTTAGGAATTAGGAGTAATTAAGTGGCTATTTTGTAACGTATATTAATGATTGGTGAAATATATGACTGATTTTCATGATGATATATTGTTGTGGTACATGTGAATATGTTTCTTGATAAATCTTGATTGGCTTGGTGTGTATCAATTGTAATAGGGTGATTAAACGTTTATTTAACATAATTTAAGTAGGAGAAAGTAGGCGCTTAATAGGTGTTTGGGTGATTGGTTGAATAGGAGAAATTTTAGAAGTGTGGTGTTTTAAGGTTGGGTTCGGTTTGTCTTTGAAATAGGAGGAGGGGCGCGGTCTGCGAGAATTTGGCGCTGTGGTCTTGTTTGGTTGAGGTGAATGGGGTGAGGTGCCGAGGTGAATGAGATGAGGTGACCTAGGTGAGTGAGGTGAGGTGAGGTGCCGAGGTGGATGGGGTGAGGTGCCGAGGTGAATGAGATGAGGTGACCTAGGTGAGTGAGGTGAGGTGAGGTGCCGAGGTGGATGAGGTGAGGTGCCGAGGTGAATGGGGTGAGGTGCTTAGGTGTGAGAGTGTACCGAGGTGCGTTTTGTGTGTCTTAGAGGTGTGTGAGTGGGAGCCGAGGTATGTGAGTGTGCGTGTGCCGAGGTGTTTGAGTGTGGCGCGCCAATTATGGCGGTGCCCGTGAGCTGTATTGTGTGTCAGGTCGCCCTTGTGCGCTTTGTGTGTGTCTGTGGGGCCGGAAAATATTTTTGGGTGGAGAGTGTTGCGCAGGGGCGCCATTTTGGCTGCCCCAATGCGCCCGTGCGTGTCTAGATTGCTGGAAACTCTGTGTTGGAGTGTGGCGCAACACGGGCGCCATTTTGGCATGCCCAGTCGCGCCTAGTGCTGCTTGTTTGTGCGGTGCGGTGTGAGTGTGTTGCGGCCGAGGCGCCATTTGGCTGCCCAAAGTGCGCTGAGTGGCGCCAGTGGTGTGTGGCGTGCGTGTGTGTGTGGTGTGTTGGGCAAGGGGCGCCATTTTGGCTGCCCCAATGCGCCTGGTGGCGCCGGTGTCAAGGTGGGAATTCCAAAATAGCCCCTAGGTGCTAAATTAATTAATATGGTGTCAAAATGGTCCCTGGGGGTAGAATAGGTCCCTATGAGGTGTTTGGTCCCTAGGTGTGAGCTTAGTCCTTGGCGTTGACTTTAGTCCTTAGGGTGACTTTAGTCCCTTGGCGTGAAAATAATTATTGGTGTTCTTTTAGTCCCCGTAGGAGTATTAATTATGGTGTCGTAGAATAAATTGTGAATATATTGGTGATGAGGGGTCTATGCCTCTCCTTGGTGATTTGGTGAATATACATATAACTGTGGTGAGCATGTTATTGCTTTATTTTGGTGTTTTGGTGTTTTTGGTGCATAGTCATGGCGTCGCATAAATCATATGCATTTTGGTGAATAGGCTTCGGCCTCTAAATTATTTTGGTGTTTGGTGAATGCCCACAAGGCAATTTTTGGTGATGGATCCACATGCATATGCCCAGTGGAGTTTTGGGTTGCATTGCAGACATTGCATACATGTTACGTGTAATCCCATTTACGTGTGATTGCAAATGGTGTAACCGATTACGGTGTGATTTGTAGTTAGTGTAATTTGCCTTAATAATATATGTAGTAATTATTGTCCTCTCGTGTGCTGTTTCTCTGTGTTTCTCGCTTTATTTATTATTATCTATGCATTGAGACTCACCCTCTTTGCGTCGTGTTGCCTCGTATGTCGGCAACTGCGCAGTGTGGCAGTGACGGAAGGTGACTAGAGATCCTTCATCTAGTATGGTCGAGTCGCTCGATCGTAGCAGCACCGGGGATGTTTATTTGTTATGTCTTTTACTTTGAACTATTATTTAAGTTGTTATTTTTCCACTACCGTAATGTTTTATTCCGACTATTATTTTGGTGCTATGTATCATTTGAACTGGAGTTTATTTTAAGTAATTGTTTTGAAGTATGTTAAGGTGTTTGGTTTTAAATGTGACACCCTCGAGTGGTCGCATACCGAAAGTTTTTCAACTACTCTGATTTTCCAAATTATTTAAATAGTAGTTTATGTAGAAGGGGTGTTTCAAGTGGTATCGAGCATAAGTTCGGTGCAATGTCCAGCCAAGTGTGTCTGTCCGTCAGTCATAGTGTATATGACAACTAAGTAGTGTTAGTCCGGTTACGCAATGGTGTTAATCTTTGCAGTGTTAGGTTGAGATGGCTCGAAGGGTGATCTTTGCTCTTCTTTGAGCGTTGCAAGCTATTGCTCAGGCGATGGGAACCAGCGGAATGGCGGAGAGGAGGATGAAAACCGTAAGTTGGCCACGTTCCAAAGGGAGAGTCCGCCCACTTTCAAAGGTCGGTATGATCCTGATGGAGCTTTGGCATGGTTGAAGGAGATCGAGAGAATTTTTCGGGTTATGGATTGTGCGCTTTGCACGTAAGGTAAGGTTTGAGTACGCATATGCTAGGCGAGGAGGCGGATGATTGGTGGTTGGGAATGTCGCGAAGGTTAGAAAATGCTGGTGAAGGAGTTACTTGGGAGGTTTTCACAAGAGAGTTCAAGAGAAAGTACTACCCGGAGGATGTGCGAGCTAAGAAGGAAGTGGAGTTTCTAGAGCTAAAGCAGGGAAACAAGACGATGAGTGAGTATATGCCGCCAAATTTGAGGAGTTGGCCAAATTTTGTCCCTACTATGCTAATGATGCTGATTCGGAGTTCTCCAAGTGTGTCAAGTTTGAGAGTGGTCTGCGCCCTGATATAAAGAAAGCAATTGGGTATCAAGAGATTCGGGATTTTGCTAGATTAGTTGATAAGTGTAGGATCTATGAAGAGGATAGTTCTGCTGCTTACAAGGCTGTGAAGGAAAAGAGGAATTCTCAATTCCGCAGTAAGCCATATGAGGTTTCAGGTGGTAAGGGTAAGGGAGAGGAGAGTTCGGGCAAGAAGTCAAGTGGGGGAGAAGCTGCTGCGGGTGTTATGTGTCACAAGTGTGGAAAGCCGGGACACAAGAGTCCAGAGTGCATGGTCAACAAGTGCTTCAAGTGCGGGAAGGAAGGTCATATAGCTGCGAAGTGCGAGAAGCAAGATGTGGTCTGCCTGTAGTGTGGAGAGATGGGACACATTAGTACCAAGTGTCCCAAGCCGAAGAAGGAGAGGTCCAGTGCGGAGGGTGTTTGTCTTAGCGGGTTCTGAGTCTACTGGAGGAGTGATGGATTGCATTTAGAGGTATGTGTTTCGTTAAGAGTGTTATCTAGAATCTATTGTTTGTGTGGTGAGTGGTTGAGTTGTGCAGTGTCTATAATATTTAAATTTTCGAGGACGAAAATGTCTTAAGTGGGGGAGAGTTGTAACGCCCCAAAAATGATTAAATAAATAATTAGATAATTTAATTAAGTGATAATTTAATTAACCTTATTTAAAATAAATATAAGGAAATTAATTCAATTAAGGAGTGGGGTGTAGGAAATAAGCTGAGAGTGTTATTAATTAAATAGGGAGGATGTGAGAAAGTAACTAGGAGGTGCAATTAGGGCCCATTGGAGTTAAGTGGCCCAAACCCAATTAATAAAAGCTTTAGGGTCTTAGGAGAAACCCTCACTAGAAGCAAAATATCAAAATTAGAAAGGAGAGAAGAGTGAGGAGAGGCGCGGCTAGGGCTAGAGAGAGGGAGGTTTTGGCGTGAAGAATCAAGGAAGAAGGAAGAATCTTGGAGTGTTGGGGTTTTTGGAGAGGTCTTCTTAATCTTTGGTGCTATCTTCTTCAAGTTTTAACAAGGTATGGGGGCTCTCTAGCATATTTAATAATTTATAAATCTTGAAACATAGGAGTTAGGAATTAGGAGTAATTAAGTGGCTATTTTGTAACGTATATTAATGATTGGTGAAATATATGATTGATTTTCATGATGATATATTGTTGTGGTACATGTGAATATGTTTCTTGATAAATCTTGATTGGCTTGGTGTGTGTCAATTGTAATAGGGTGATTAAACGTTTATTTAACATAATTTAAGTAGGAGAAAGTAGGCGCTTAATAGGTGTTTGGGTGATTGGTTGAATAGGAGAAATTTTAGAAGTGTGGTGTTTTAAGGTTGGGTTCGGGTTGTGCTGGAAATAGGAGGAGGGGGGCGCCAATTCTGCAGAATTTGGCGCCTGTGGTGCTGTTTGGTTGAGGTGAATGGGGTGAGGTGCCGAGGTGAATGAGATGAGGTGACCTAGGTGAGTGAGGTGAGGTGAGGTGCCGAGGTGGATGGGGTGAGGTGCCGAGGTGAATGAGATGAGGTGACCTAGGTGAGTGAGGTGAGGTGAGGTGCCGAGGTGGATGAGGTGAGGTGCCTAGGTGAATGGGGTGAGGTGCCGAGGTGTGAGAGTGTACTGAGGTGCGTTTTGTGTGTGCCGAGGTGTGTGAGTGGGAGCCGAGGTATGTGAGTGTGCGTGCCGAGGTGTTTGAGTGTGGCGCGCCAATTATGGCGGTGCCGTGAGTCAGACAGTGTGTCAGTCGCGCCTTGCGCGCTGTGTGTGTGTGTGGTGGGTGGAAAATATTTCTGGGTGGAGAATGTTGCGCAGGGGCGCCATTTTGGCTGCCCCAATGCGCCCGTGCGTGTCTAGATTGCTGGGAACTCTGTGTTGGAGTGTGGCGCAACACTGGGCGCCATTTTGGCATGCCCAGTGCGCCTAGTGCACTGTTTGTGCAGTGCAGGTGTGAGTGTGTTGCGCTGAGGGGCGCCATTTGGCTGCCCAAAGTGCGCCTGGTGGCGCCAGTGGTGTGTGGCGTGCGTGTGTGTGTGGTGTGTTGGGCAAGGGGCGCCATTTTGGCTGCCCCAATGCGCCTGGTGGCGCCGGTGTCTAGGTGGGAATTCCAAAATAGCCCCTAGGTGCTAAATTAATTAATATGGTGTCAAAATGGTCCCTGGGGGTAGAATAGGTCCCTATGAGGTGTTTGGTCCCTAGGTGTGAGCTTAGTCCTTGGCGTTGACTTTAGTCCTTAGGGTGACTTTAGTCCCTTGGCGTGAAAATAATTATTGGTGTTCTTTTAGTCCCCGTAGGAGTATTAATTATGGTGTCGTAGAATAAATGGTGAATATATTGGTGATGAGAGGTCTATGCCTCTCCTTGGTGATTTGGTGAATATACATATAACTGTGGTGAGCATGTTATTGCTTTATTTTGGTGTTTTGGTGCATAGTCATGGCGTCGCATAAATCATATGCATTTTGGTGAATAGGCTTCGGCCTCTAAATTATTTTGGTGTTTGGTGAATGCCCACAAGGCAATTTTTGGTGATGGATCCACATGCATATGCCCAGTGGAGTTTTGGGTTGCATTGCATACATTGCATACATGTTCCGTGTAATGCTTTTACGTGTGATTGCAAATGGTGTAACCGATTCGTGTGATCAGTAGTTAGTGTAATCGCTTTGGTAAATCTTGCCTTAATAATATATGTAGTAATTATTGTCCTCTCGGTGTGCTGCTTCTCTGTGTTTCTCGCTTTATTTATTATTATCTATGCATTGAGACTCACCTCTCAAGTCCGTGTTGCCTCGTATGTCGGCAACTGCGCAGTGATGGTGACAGAAGGTGACTAGAGATCCTTCATCTAGTATGGTCGAGTCGCTCTGATACGTAGCACCGGGGGATGTTTATTTGTTATGTCTTTTACTTTGAACTATTATTTAATTTGTTATTTTTCCACGGCTGTAATGTTTTATTCCGACTATTATTTTGGTGCTATGTATCATTTGAACTGGAGTTTATTTTAAGTAATTGTTTTGAAGTATGTTAAGGTGTTTGGTTTTAAATGTGACACCCTCGAGTGGTCGCACCGAAAAGTTTTTCAACTACTCTGATTTTCCAAATTATTTAAATAGTAGTTTATGTAGAAGGGGGGTGTTTCACTTACACACCTCACTACTCCCTTACCTTGTACCAAAACTCTATTCTCAGGGTCACCAAAGTTACACACGACCACCCAGATCCTATATAGGTACTTATTCGACTACCATACTCTTAATAACAATTATTTTACCTCAGGTTTCCCAGAAACTGCATTTCTAAACTCTTTCAAAAAGGCATGCTTTATTACTTTGCATGAACTTCAAACTCAAAGTGTCGATCCTTGTCTTTACATCTCCCTACTATCAACCCCCCAAATCAAAGACACAAACATCCATAAGACACCTAATTATCTAAAAATTAAGAGTCAACCAAGCTTTCACACACCACTCAATTAATCAAGTTAAAATTAGTACATATCCAAAATTTATAATAACCACGAGTTATTGTCGCCTCTTTCATTGGGGATGAGTTATTGGGGTGATCAGTCCCTCCTACTCACGCAACCAATTAGTTAAGGTCACAAAACTACTTCCTTTCAAATTTATACATACCACACTGAAAGACTTTTAACGCAGTCTAGAGTACGAAGGCATCGTCACGACTCCCACTCTTTTGACGTCGTTAAAACCCTTTTAATCACACATATCTCAATGATACAAACAACAGTTGCAAACAACCAAACAAAATCTACAACAAAGTCTCTGCGGAGATCGACAAGGGACTCTGAGACACTACGACTGGACAACTTGGCCGGACAGACCGAACTGCTCTGATACCAACTTGTAACACCCCCTTTTCTCAACGGTAATTTAATTTAAAATCAGAGTTCAAAAATCGTATTTCTTTTAAAAATACATCCTCAAGGGAATGATACGTTCACACCAAACTTCACTTTAATCTAGTCAACAATACTTTTCACAAATAAATATAATCGCGTGATACATATTACGACTTAAATGGGGCGAACCCTCAAAACATCGGTTTCTTAAGCAAGTCATACATCACCAATATATTTAAATCTAACTAAACAATAACAAGACAACTATAACTGGCTTTTGTTTCCCCAGTGTGCTACGTGATCGAGCTGCCGGACACAACCGACTAGAAGAGGGAAGGTAGAACCTTCACTCGGGATCACCTGCACGCTGCCGACATAAGAAGCAACATAGAAAGCAGAAGGGTGAGTCTCTAGCACATATAATAGGATGTATGATAAACATCATGTTAGAGAAAGGCAACTAGAAACATCACTGCTCAATAGACAAACACACATCATCAAGTTATAACACATCAACTCCTAATCATCAAGAAACATCACCAATATGCATGAGTATATGCATGAATGCAAGCAAACACCAAGCGTATAATGCATGTGGTACCGTCTCCGGCTTAATGGTACCGTCTCCGGCTTAATTTTGCCATTCGGGCATGTCCGTCGCTAATGATATGAAGGCCGAAGCCAACAATATCGAGGCCGAAGCCTATATCCGTCGTTTTGATGCATATGAGGCATGTGACTCCATGAACAATGCATCAACCACAAACAATCATATCATGTATGAATTGACACCGTCACTGGATTTACCTCCGTCATTTAATCCACCGTCATTACACCGTCATTTAATTCACCAAAACATCATCAATAGCGCTATGGCTAACATCACTACATCAGTCAATAACTCTATGGCTAATATCACTACATCAGTCAATAGCTCTATGGCTAGCATCACTATATCAGTCAATAGCTCTACGGCTAACATCACTACATCAGTCAATAGCTCTACGGCTAACATCAAACTCACCGGACACGTCGATAGCAAAAGTAGTGGACTACACTGTCACTACAAGGACCAAACCGTCACATAAGGACTAAATCGGCTTCACAATTCAAAGAACTTAGACGCACTCTTTCACCAAACAAAGACCCAAAATTACGCTGGCGAATCTGCGCCACATCAAGGCGTCAAAACAAAGACTCCGGACACTCACACCGCACTCCTCGGCACACTCACACTGCACCTCGGTACCCTACACTTCGACAACACTAGCTTCGACATACATACACTACACCTCGGTACATCCACACCTCGGTAGATATACACTATACCTCGACAACTACACTTCAGCAACTACACTTCGGTATATATACCCTAGGCAACTACACTTCGGTATACACACACTTACACACTTCTAAGAACTACACCTCGGTATACATACACTACAGTCCAGAAACTACACTTCGATATACATCTATAGTTCGACAACTACACTTCGGCTCACACACACTTACACTTCGTCACCTACACGTCGACACCTACACTTCGACACACATATACGTCGACTCCCATATACTTCGACACATCTACACTTCATCACCTACACCTCAACACATCTACAAGTCGACTCGCATATACTTCGACATATCTACACCTCTAGGCACACACATACTTACACTTCGTCACACCTCTAGGCACACCTCACTACTCCCTTACCTTGTACCAAAACTCTATTCTCAGGGTCACCAAAGTTACACACGACCACCCAGATCCTATATAGGTACTTATTCGACTACCATACTCTTAATAACAATTATTTTACCTCAGGTTTCCCAGAAACTGCATTTCTAAACTCTTTCCAAAAAGGCATGCTTTATTACTTTGCATGAACTTCAAACTCAAAGTGTCGATCCTTGTCTTTACATCTCCCTACTATCAACCCCCCAAATCAAAGACACAAACATCCATAAGACACCTAATTATCTAAAAATTAAGAGTCAACCAAGCTTTCACACACCACTCAATTAATCAAGTTAAAATTAGTACATATCCAAAATTTATAATAACCACGAGTTATTGTCCCCTCTTTCATTGGGGATGAGTTATCAGGTGATCGGTCCCTCCTACTCACGCAACCAATTAGTTAAGGTCACAAAACTACTTCCTTTCAAATTTATACATACCACATCGAAAGACTTTTAACGCAGTGATCTAGAGTACGAAGGCATCGTCCACGACTCCCACTCTTTTGACGTCGTTAAAACCCTTTTAATCACACATATCTCAATGATACAAACAACGATTTGCAAACAACCAAACAAAATCTACAACAAAGTCTCTCATGGAGATCGACAAGGACTCGAGACACTACGATCGACAACTTGGCGGACGCATCGAATCGCTCTCGATACCAACTTGTAACACCCCTTTTCTCAACGGTAATTTAATTTAAAATCAGAGTTCAAAAATCGTATTTCTTTTAAAAATACATCCTCAAGGGAATGATACGTTCACACCAAACTTCACTTTAATCTAGTCAACAATACTTTTCACTAATAAATATAATCGCGTGATACATAGCACGACTTAAATGGGGCGAACCCTCAAAACACCGGTTTCTTAACCAAGTCATACATCACCAATATATTTAAATCTAACTAAACAATAACAAGACAACTATAACTGGCTTTTGTTTCCCCCCAGGTGCTACGTATCAGAGCCAGACACAACCGACTAGAAGAGGGAAGGTAGAACCTTCACTCGGGATCACCCGCGTTCTGTTTGACATAAGAAGCAACATAGAAAGCAGAAGGGTGAGTCTCTAGCACATATAATAGGATGTATGATAAACATCATGTTAGAGAAAGGCAACTAGAAACATCACTGCTCAATAGACAAACACACATCATCAAGTTATAACACATCAACTCCTAATCATCAAGAAACATCACCAATATGCATGAGTATATGCATGAATGCAAGCAAACACCAAGCGTATAATGCATGTGGTACCGTCTCCGGCTTAATGGTACCGTCTCCGGCTTAATTTTGCCATTCGGGCATGTCCGTCGCTAATGATATGAAGGCCGAAGCCAACAATATCGAGGCCGAAGGCTATATCCGTCGTTTTGATGCATATGAGGCATGTGACTCCATGAACAATGCATCAACCACAAACAATCATATCATGTATGAATTGACACCGTCACTGGATTTACCTCCGTCATTTAATCCACCGTCATTACACCGTCATTACACCGTCATTTAATTCACCAAAACATCATCAATAGCGCTATGGCTAACATCACTACATCAGTCAATAGCTCTATGGCTAGCATCACTATATCAGTCAATAGCTCTACGGCTAACATCACTACATCAGTCAATAGCTCTACGGCTAACATCACTACATCAGTCAATAGCTCTACGGCTAACATCAAACTCACCGGACACGTCGACACCAAAAGTAGTGGACTACACTGTCACTACAATGACCAAACCGTCACATAAGGACTAAATCGGCTTCACAATTCAAAGAACTTAGACGCACTTCGGCACCAAACAAAGACTCCAAAATTACGCTGGCGAAGAATCGCGCCACACATCAAGGCAAAACAAAGACTCTCAAGACACTCACACACTGCACCTCGTCACACCACACTGCACCTCGGTACACTACACTTCGACAACACTAGCTTCGACATACATACACTACACCTCGGTACATCCACACCTCGGTAGATATACACTATACCTCGACAACTACACTTCAGCAACTACACTTCGGTATATATACCCTAGGCAACTACACTTCGGTATACACACACTTACACTTCGGCAACTACACCTTGGTATACATACACTACAGTCCAGAAACTACACTTCGATATACATCTATAGTTCGACAACTACACTTCGGCTCACACACACTTACACTTCGTCACCTACACGTCGACACCTACACTTCGACACACATATACATCGACTCCCATATACTTCGACACATCTACACTTCATCACCTACACCTCAACACATCTACAAGTCGACTCCCATATACTTCGACATATCTACACCTCTAGGCACACACATACTTACACTTCGTCACACCTCTAGGCACACCTCACTACTCCCTTACCTTGTACCAAAACTCTATTCTCAGGGTCACCAAAGTTACACACGACCACCCGATCCTCAGATAGGTACTTATTCGACTACCATACTCTTAATAACAATTATTTTACCTCAGGTTTCCCAGAAACTGCATTTCTAAACTCTTTCCAAAAAGGCATGCTTTATTACTTTGCATGAACTTCAAACTCAAAGTGTCGATCCTTGTCTTTACATCTCCCTACTATCAACCCCCCAAATCAAAGACACAAACATCCATAAGACACCTAATTATCTAAAAATTAAGAGTCAACCAAGCTTTCACACACCACTCAATTAATCAAGTTAAAATTAGTACATATCCAAAATTTATAATAACCACGAGTTATTGTCGCCTCTTTCATTGGGGATGAGTTATTGGGGTGATCAGTCCCTCCTACTCACGCAACCAATTAGTTAAGGTCACAAAACTACTTCCTTTCAAATTTATACATACCACACTGAAAGACTTTTAACGCAGTCTAGAGTACGAAGGCATCGTCACGACTCCCACTCTTTTGACGTCGTTAAAACCCTTTTAATCACACATATCTCAATGATACAAACAACAGTTGCAAACAACCAAACAAAATCTACAACAAAGTCTCTGCGGAGATCGACAAGGGACTCTGAGACACTACGACTGGACAACTTGGCCGGACAGACCGAACTGCTCTGATACCAACTTGTAACACCCCCTTTTCTCAACGGTAATTTAATTTAAAATCAGAGTTCAAAAATCGTATTTCTTTTAAAAATACATCCTCAAGGGAATGATACGTTCACACCAAACTTCACTTTAATCTAGTCAACAATACTTTTCACTAATAAATATAATCGCGTGATACATAAAGACGACTTAAATGGGGCGAACCCTCAAAACACCGGTTTCTTAAGCAAGTCATACATCACCAATATATTTAAATCTAACTAAACAATAACAAGACAACTATAACTGGCTTTTGTTTCCCCCCAGGTGCTACGTATCAGAGCCAGACACAACCGACTAGAAGAGGGAAGGTAGAACCTTCACTCGGGATCACCTGCACGTTGCCGACATAAGAAGCAACATAGAAAGCAGAAGGGTGAGTCTCTAGCACATATAATAGGATGTATGATAAACATCATGTTAGAGAAAGGCAACTAGAAACATCACTGCTCAATAGACAAACACACATCATCAAGTTATAACACATCAACTCCTAATCATCAAGAAACATCACCAATATGCATGAGTATATGCATGAATGCAAGCAAACACCAAGCGTATAATGCATGTGGTACCGTCTCCGGCTTAATGGTACCGTCTCCGGCTTAATTTTGCCATTCGGGCATGTCCGCCGCTAATGATATGAAGGCGCCGGCCAACAATATCGAGGCCGGCCTATATCCGCTTTGATGCATATGAGGGCATGTGACTCCATGAACAATGCATCAACCACAAACAATCATATCATGTATGAATTGACACCGTCACTGGATTTACCTCCGTCATTTAATCCACCGTCATTACACCGTCATTACACCGTCATTTAATTCACCAAAACATCATCAATAGCGCTATGGCTAACATCACTACATCAGTCAATAGCTCTATGGCTAGCATCACTATATCAGTCAATAGCTCTACGGCTAACATCACTACATCAGTCAATAGCTCTACGGCTAACATCACTACATCAGTCAATAGCTCTACGGCTAACATCAAACTCACCGGACACGTCGACACCAAAAGTAGTGGACTACACTGTCACTACAATGACCAAACCGTCACATAAGGACTAAATCGGCTTCACAATTCAGCAACTTAGACGCACTCGGCACCAAACAACACCCAAAATTACGCTGGCAAAGAATCTGCGCCACATCAAGGCGCCAAAACAAAGACTCCTCGACACCTCACACTGCACCTCGGCACACCACACTGCACCTCGGTACACTACACTTCGACAACACTAGCTTCGACATACATACACTACACCTCGGTACATCCACACCTCGGTAGATATACACTATACCTCGACAACTACACTTCAGCAACTACACTTCGGTATATATACCCTAGGCAACTACACTTCGGTATACACACACTTACACTTCCTCAAGCAACTACACCTCTGTATACATACACTACAAATCCGTAAACTACACTTCGATATACATCTATAGTTCGACAACTACACTTCGGCTCACACACACTTACACTTCACACCTACACGTCGACACCTACACTTCGACACACATATACGTCGACTCCCATATACTCTCACACACATCTACACTTCATCACCTACACCTCAACACATCTACAAGTCGACTCCCATATACTTCGACATATCTACACCTCTAGGCACACACATACTTACACTTCACACACCTCTAGGCACACCTCACTACTCCCTTTACCTTGTACCAAAACTCTATTCTCGTGGTCACCAAAGTTACACACGACCACCCGGATCCTATATAGGTACTTATTCGACTACCATACTCTTAATAACAATTATTTTACCTCGGTTTTCCCGAAACCGCATTTCTAAACTCTTTCCAAAAGGCATGCTTTATTACTTTGCATGAACTTCAAACTCAAAGTGTCGATCCTTGTCTTTACATCTCCCTACTATCAACCCCCAAATCAAAGACACAAACATCCATAAGACACCTAATTATCTAAAAATTAAGAGTCAACCAAGCTTTCACACACCACTCAATTAATCAAGTTAAAATTAGTACATATCCAAAATTTATAATAACCACGAGTTATTGTCCCCTCTTTCATCGGGGATGAGTTATCGGGGTGATCACCCTCCTACTCACGCAACCAATTAGTTAAGGTCACAAAACTACTTCCTTTCAAATTTATACATACCACAATCGAAAGACTTTTAACGCAGCTTTCAGAGTACGAAGGCATCGTCACGACTCCCACTCTTTTGACGTCGTTAAAACCCTTTTAATCACACATATCTCAATGATACAAACAACAGTTGCAAACAACCAAACAAAATCTACAACAAAGTCTCTGCGGAGATCGACAAGGGACTCTGAGACACTACGACTGGACAACTTGGCGGATTGCATCGAATCGCTCTGATACCAACTTGTAACACCCCCTTTTCTCAACGGTAATTTAATTTAAAATCAGAGTTCAAAAATCGTATTTCTTTTAAAAATACATCCTCAAGGGAATGATACGTTCACACCAAACTTCACTTTAATCTAGTCAACAATACTTTTCACTAATAAATATAATCGCGTGATACATAGTACGACTTAAATGGGGCGAACCCTCAAAACACCGGTTTCTTAAGCAAGTCATACATCACCAATATATTTAAATCTAACTAAACAATAACAAGACAACTATAATCGCTTTTGTTTCCCCAGTGCTACGTGACGAGCCGGACACAAACCGACTAGAAGAGGGAAGGTAGAACCTTCACTGGGATCACCCGCGTTCTTGTCGCATAAGAAGCAACATAGAAAGCGTAAGGTGAGTCTCTAGCACATATAATAGGATGTATGATAAACATCATGTTAGAGAAAGGCAACTAGAAACATCACTGCTCAATAGACAAACACACATCATCAAGTTATAACACATCAACTCCTAATCATCAAGAAACATCACCAATATGCATGAGTATATGCATGAATGCAAGCAAACACCAAGCGTATAATGCATGTGGTACCGCTCTCCGCTTAATGGTACCGCTCCGCTTAATTTTGCCATTCGGGCATGTCCGTCGCTAATGATATGAAGGCCGGGCCAACAATATCGAGGCCGAGCCTATATCCGCTGCTTTGATGCATATGAGGCATGTGACTCCATGAACAATGCATCAACCACAAACAATCATATCATGTATGAATTGACACCGCCATCGATTTACCTCCGTCATTTAATCCACCGCCATTACACCGCCATTACACCGCCATTTAATTCACCAAAACATCATCAATAGCGCTATGGCTAACATCACTACATCACCAATAACTCTATGGCTAATATCACTACATCACCAATAGCTCTATGGCTAGCATCACTATATCGACCAATAGCTCTACGGCTAACATCACTACATCGACCAATAGCTCTACGGCTAACATCAAACTCACCGACACGCCGACACCAAAAGTAGTGGACTACACTCACCACTACAAGGACCAAACCGTCACATAAGGACTAAATCGGCTTCACAATTCAAAGAACTTAGACGCACTCGGCACCAAACAAAGACTCCAAAATTACGCTGGCGGCAAAGAATCGCGCCACATCAAGGTCAAAACAAAGACTCCTCGGACACTCACACCGCACTCCTCTGCACTCTACACTTCGACAACACTAGCTTCGACATACATACACTACACACCTCGGTACATCCACACCTCGGTAGATATACACTATACCTCACAACTACACTTCAAAGAACTACACTTCTGTATATATACCCTAGGCAACTACACTTCAGATATACACACACTTACACTTCCAAGAACTACACCTCGGTATACATACACTACACCCCGTAAACTACACTTCGATATACATCTATAGTTCGGCAACTACACTTCGGCTCACACACACTTACACTTCGTCACCTACACGTCGACACCTACACTTCGACACACATATACGTCGACTCCCATATACTTCGACACATCTACACTTCATCACCTACACCTCAACACATCTACAAGTCGACTCCCATATACTTCGACATATCTACACCTCTAGGCACACACATACTTACAATTCGTCACATCTACACTTCGTCGCACACACACTTCGTCATACATACGCTACACCTCGACCACTACACTTCGGCTTATATACACTACACCTCAACCACTACACTTCGGCTTATATACACTACACCTCGACCACTACACTTCGGCTTATATACACTACACCATCACTCACCTCGGTTACACTTCCTCACTTAACCATCACTCACCTCAGTTGCACTAGCTTTGACAAACATATACTACAACAACACTGCGACACTTCATCACACACATATTTCGACCCTCACATACTCCGACACACATATCCTTCTACGCACACGTCCTTCGACGCACACACCTTCGACGCACACATTCTACAACGCACCTACCCTTCTCTGCACACAGTAATACTCCACTTCGGCACCGGCACAACATTTCACTTCGAATGGCGCCCTAGGCGCCTAACCCTCATCTTCCCTCTTTTCTTTGATTCTCATACTATGATCAAACTTAACCCACAATTACAACAACGCATATTCATTCAAAATTTACCCAACGCACATCAAAGTAACAGCGAAGGTGACAACACCAAAAATGGCGCCCTTGCGCCTAGGGTTCCTCAAACCCATTTTCTTTTCTAGGTCTTTCATATGACCAACCATCTACAACACATACACACATCACAATTTCACCAAATTGACTCAACCACAACATCAATCACACAACCAACAACACAAACAACTCAATAACCATCCTAGAGTCTAACCCATACATAATACTCATCATATACTCCATTATAGGTGAAAGAGAGCCCCCTTACCTCAATAGATTGAAGACAAGCACTCTCTCCACCAAGAATCCAAGATCCACCAACAAGCAAGCTTCTCTTCCTTGTCTTGAACTCTCCACGCCAAAATCTTCTCTTCCTCTCTCTTGGAGTCGTCGCTCTCTCTCTCTCTCTCACTTTCTATTTCTCTGTTTTGGATGAGATGAGCTCTCACCCCTAGACTCCTAAACTTAACACATGAACATGGGCCTAATTCATGGATCATGGGCCTCTAATTACACCTCCTCATTTACTCAAACACCTCCTGAATAAAATAAAAACTCCAAATTAATTATTTGACTTAATAAAATTTTGTAAGCCTTAAATAACCCAATTAAATAAATAATTGAATTAATTTTGGGGCGTTACAGCTTCCGCTTATCTTGCATCACCTCTCCCAATCTGTTTTGCAAAGCCCTTTTCTCTTCTTCCACTTTAGATAAGGCCAACTTAGCCTCTTCTAGTTCTTCAAAGAGGGGAACATGAGGTTCCGGTATTTTCTCTTCAAGTGATGGCATCTTTTGGTTGGATGATCGAGTTTCCTTTATCCTCTTTTTAAGCCATTGAGTGAAGGAGATAGCAGTGGTCCTTTTAGATAACTTGCCTTTATCTTTCCGCACCATTGTTTCCCAAGCTTGCAAGACTCGCCGAAGCAAATCCTCGTCTTTAGGGATCCCCGCATGGAGGTAAAAACGAGACAACATAGCTTCGGAGGGTGAGTCCCGCATAAAGAGGGGTTATAATTGATGCAACCCTGTGTTCCCATGAGAGGAACGTTCTGGAAACTGCCACATTGGAATATCACTGATGGTCTATCTTCCCAACACTTGTGCGAGAATAATACTGCCTCTGATACTGGTAAGGTCTAACTGCTGAGCGATCAAAACCCAGAATCTTCTCATACTCCTCTAGGGTAGGCGCCATTTTGAAGTTCTTGAAAAGAAAACACCCAACCTCTGAATCATAGAACCAACATAGGGAAGCGATGGAACTCTCTTGTACTTCTAACTATAATAACTTGCGGATGTTCCCATAAGTCTTGTCGAAGGACCGAAGCTCAATAGGACCTAATAGGGAAGCATAGTCCTTCAAACTAGTTACATCAATCTTCTTTACAATGGGGAACCTTGAATTGAATGCGGTTTTGCCTTTTGATTCCATATTGCGATCTCTGGCAAGATTCGGGGTTATTTTGCGATCTCTGGCAAACAAACTTTAATGCATGAAGAATGCAAATGACGAAAGTTTTTTTTTTGTTTAAAAAAAAATTGTTAGATGCAAATTCAATGGTGCAAAATGATGTGAATGTGAAATGATGTGTTATTTACATGGAAATAAGGTTATTGGTGGTACTTTGAACATTTTCAAAGATACACGCTACATGCCACCTCATGTAGGTGTTTATGAGGGGAAAAGAAAAATTACTTTCTACAATTTTTGAAATAGAGTTTGAGAAAAATGAATGCCTAAGCTAATGCAACAAACACAGGTGTGCCCCCGTGTCCTACAAAGGGTGGGAATCCTAGGGTCTAAAGCCGACGAAAAAGGTAATCCTCCCATGTAGGTTCTAATCTCTTCCTCACAATGGCAACCAAGAGCTAAAGTCTCTCTCACGATGACACCCACAATCATAGAAAGCTACCGAGTGTGAGGCATCATGACAAAGCGTACTCTTGGGCGAAACTATCATGAGAACCATACAGACAAAGGTCTACGAATGGCAGTCACTAATCGTTCCCGCTCTCCTAGGTTTCTGTTCAGACCTTGGGTTTTAGGCCCCATTCAATGCTCACAAGTATAGGGTGTGAAGCGTGTGTTTAGGGCACAACACCTAGAAATGACTACCCTTCCCCATCTGCAAGAAAAACCATGTACAGTCCAGACAAAAGGTTGTCTACCCTAGGGTCAACATGCATACTTCATTCCAATATACAAACCATCCTAAAGTAGTATTTGATATTATTTGTTATTTGTTCCGACAAGAAAAAGAGAAAAAGATCTAATATATAAAAACTATAACAAATCAAGTTTTTTTTTGACAAGAAAAAAAAACTATAACAAAACAAGGAAAATCCGCAATTTGAAAATACACACACAAAAAAAGATATTGTAGCCATTGAATTTTCTTTTTTTTCAATATAATTGAATACTATTAAAAAAATTCTTATGTATTATATAGTATTATATATATTATTATTATTCTATAAAAAACCACACCAAATCCAATTCTATAATAATATAAATAGAATATTACTAAGATTTTCGAATCAAACGACGATACTTTTAAAACAATTTGTCGAGGTGAGAAGAAGGAGTTGGCAAGAACAACTTCCTTATCAACACGATTATAAGATCTGTTAAAGATTTTAATATTAGGGTTCATGAATGTAGCCATTTTCTAGGTCATTTTGATGTATATATACTAACCATTTTCATGAATATCCCCACAACTTGATTGCAAACATACATTTCTCCAATGGCATCAAAATCCATTCCTCACTCTATCATTTTGCTTGTTCTTTTTTGTTTGCTAAATACAAGGGAGACTTCTGGCTACATTCCTGCCCATGCATGCTTGGCTAAAGAAGGGTGTCACAATGAATTCACAAACAGGAAGATGTTACTTGCATTGAAGTTTAGCCCAAAAGTATTGATAAGCGTTCCTAGTGGTCCAAATCCACGGCATAATGCTTGTCCCGGATGCAATATAAATCATCTAAGAATATGAGTAACGCCCAAGGGCCCGAAATTGGGGAGCCTAGTATTTAATAATATTTGTTCCATAATTGTTACTTGTCTAAAAAATAAATAAGAGCAAGCATACTATGTTTGTTTTAAGTGTGTTTTGTTACTGGAAGATATATAAGCTTGTTTGTTGTTGGTCATTATGCACTATAACATTTTGAGCATACGACAATGCCTAACTTTCCAACGCTTAAAAACTGTTCTAGTACATGACAATAGATAACGATTTTTTAATTATTATGTAGATATCGTGAGCCAAAACCCTCACGCCTTCTCATAGATTTTGTGCTTTCTAAAAACCTTCTCAATTCTGCGTGGAACCTTCTACGTTGCATGTTTCACAAACCCTCACGCGAAAGAACTTAAATCTTCAGTTTGAAAGAACTGCAGCGCAACAACCCTCACATGAAAATCCTTATACAAATTTCACAATAGTGGGATTTCACCATAGCGTGATTTCATGCTCATTTGTATCCCACAACCATAATCGCCCAACGATTTTGTCGTGTGATTGTGTGTGCTTCTGAACTGCACTTTGTTCTCGCTCTTATTTGTTGCAATATTTTTTATGCATGCGGTCTTTGTTGCTACTAAGTTAAGGATAGGAGTTGATTAGCTTTTTTTTTTTAAATATTCCTATCTGATTACTATCGTATTTTTTGAGTATTTTTTTCATCTGTGTTTGATTCGGATCAACAATGTACCACCTTTTTTGTTAGTAGAATGCGGATGGTTCAAGAATTTTCTTTGGCATTGTATTTTAGTTTCCGCAGCAGAAATTTAAATATTCAAAGAGGCTTGGTTTTTATTACCGAGTCTTATGAAGATATTATGAAAATCTATATTATTAATTTGAGTTACTATTTGTATTCTGTTGATCTAACATTTTGTGTTATGATGATTTTCTTGATATATATATGTATATATATATATATATATATATATGCAAAAAAAATAATTACCTTTGTTGGTAATGTGGGACGGTTTTTATTTACCTTAATTGCCTGAATATAATGCATAACTTTCTAATTAATTACTTAAATTCCTAATGTGATTTAGTTTTTATTTAGAGTTGGATTAATTTCAGTTTTGGTTTTATTGCTGAGTTACTTGGAGGCCATGTGTACAATGAAGGATGACATGATATTTTGACATCAATGACGTATTTTATTTGGTCTAGTGATGTGGATTGATGATGTGTAAGATTCATTGTTTTATATTATTATGATTAGGATTTAGATAAGATTAATATTATATAGTATTATATATATATATATATATTATTATTCTATAAAATACCACACCAAATCCATTTCTATAATAATATAAATAGAATATTATTAAGATTTCGAATCAACGACGATCATTTTAAAGCAAATTGTCGGAGTGAGAAGAAGGAGTTGGCAAGAACAACTTCCTTATCAACACAATTATAAGATTTGTTAAAGATTTTAATATTTGGAATCATGAATGTAGCCAAGTCCGACAAGAAAAAGAGAAAAACATCTAATATATTAAGATTATAACAAATTCTCTAGGTCATTTTGATGTATATATACTAACCATTTTCATGAATATCGCCACAACTTGAATGCAAACATACATTTTTCCAATGGCATCAAAATCCATTCCTCACTCTATCATTTTGCTTGTTCTTTTTTGTTTGCTTAATACAAGGGAGACTTCTGGCTACATTCCTGCCCATGCATGCTTGGCTAATGAAGGGTATCACAATGAAATCACAAACAGGAAGATGTTACCTGCATTGAAGATTAGCCCAAAAGTATTGATAAGCGTTCCTAGTGGTCCAAATCCACGGCATAATGCTTGTCTCGGATGCAATATAAATCATCTAAGAATATGAGTAACGCCCAAGGGCCCGAAATTGGGGAGCCTAGTATTTAATAATATTTGTTCCATAATTGTTACTTGTCTAAAAATAAATAAGAGCAAGAATACTATGTTTGTTTTAAGTGTGTTTTGATACTCGGAAGACATATAAGCTTGTTTGTTGTTGGTCATTATGCACTATAACATTTTGAGCATACGACAATGCCTAACTTTGCAACGCTTAAAAACTGTTCTAGTAAATGACAATAGATAACGATTTTTTAATTATTAAAAAGGAAATCAATTTAGCTGTTAACCTTTTAGTTTTACCCCACTATTTTTGTTTTCACCAATTTTTATCTTGAGACAAAACCCTCACGCCTTCTCATAGATTTTGTGCTTTCTAAAAACTTTCAATTCAAGCGTGGAACCTTCAACGTTGCATGTTTCATAAACCCCTCACGCGAATGAACTTAAATCTTAAGTTTGAAAGAACTGCAGCGCAACAGCCCTCACATGAAAATCCTTACACAAATTTCACAACAGTTGGATTTCACCATAGCGCGATTTCATGCTCATTTGTATCCCCCAGCCATAATCGCCAAACGATTTTGTCGTGTGATTGTGTGTGCTTCCAAACTGCACTTTGTTCTCGCTCTTATTTGTTGCAATATTTTTTATGCATGCGGTCTTTGTTGCTACTAAGTTAAGGATAGGAGTTGATTAGGGTTTTTTTTTTAAATATTCCTATCTGATTACTATCGTATTTTTTGAGTATTTTTTTCATCTGTGTTTGATTCGGATCAACAATGTACCACCTTTTTTGTTAGTAGAATGCGGATGGTTCAAGAATTTTCTTTGGCATTGTATTTTAGTTTCCATGCAGTGAGAAATTTAAATATTCAAAGAGGCTTGGTTTTTATTACCGAGTCTTATGAAGATATTATGAAAATCTATATTATTAATTTGAGTTACTATTTGTATTCTGTTGATCTAACATTTTGTGTTATGATGATTTTCTTGATATATATATGTATATATATATATATATATATATATATATATATATATATATATATATATGCAAAAAAATAATTACCTTTGTTGGTAATGTGGGACGGTTTTTATTTACCTTAATTGCCTGAATATAATGCATAACTTTCTAATTAATTACTTAAATTCCTAATGTGATTTAGTTTTTATTTAGAGTTGGATTAATTTCAGTTTTGGTTTTATTGCTGAGTTACTTGGAGGCCATGTGTACAATGAAGGATGACATGATATTTTGACATCAATGACGTATTTTATTTGGTCTAGTGATGTGGATTGATGATGTGTAAGATTCATTGTTTTATATTATTATGATTAGGATTTAGATAAGATTAATATTATATAGTATTATATATATATATATATTATTATTCTATAAAATACCACACCAAATCCATTTCTATAATAATATAAATAGAATATTATTAAGATTTCGAATCAACGACGATCATTTTAAAGCAAATTGTCGGAGTGAGAAGAAGGAGTTGGCAAGAACAACTTCCTTATCAACACAATTATAAGATTTGTTAAAGATTTTAATATTTGGAATCATGAATGTAGCCAAGTCCGACAAGAAAAAGAGAAAAACATCTAATATATTAAGATTATAACAAATTCTCTAGGTCATTTTGATGTATATATACTAACCATTTTTTCATGAATATCGCCACAACTTGAATGCAAACATACATTTTTCCAATGGCATCAAAATCCATTCCTCACTCTATCATTTTGCTTGTTCTTTTTTGTTTGCTTAATACAAGGGAGACTTCTGGCTACATTCCTGCCCATGCATGCTTGGCTAATGAAGGGTATCACAATGAAATCACAAACAGGAAGATGTTACCTGCATTGAAGATTAGCCCAAAAGTATTGATAAGCGCTCCTAGTGGTCCAAATCCACGGCATAATGCTTGTCTCGGATGCAATATAAATCATCTAAGAATATGAGTAACGCCTGAGGGCCCAAATTGGGGAGCCTAGTATTTAATAATATTTGTTCCATAATTGTTACTTGTCTAAAAAATAAATAAGAGCAAGAATACTATGTTTGTTTTAAGTGTGTTTTGATACTGGAAGACATATAAGCTTGTTTGTTGTTGGTCATTATGCACTATAACATTTTGAGCATACGACAATGCCTAACTTTGCAACGCTTAAAAACTGTTCTAGTAAATGACAATAGATAACGATTTTTTAATTATTAAAAAGGAAATCAATTTAGCTGTTAACCTTTTAGTTTTACCCCACTATTTTTGTTTTCACCAATTTTTATCTTGAGACAAAACCCTCACGCCTTCTCATAGATTTTGTGCTTTC
The DNA here is from genome assembly GCA_020916435.1 of Oxytropis ochrocephala. Lineage (NCBI taxonomy): Eukaryota > Viridiplantae > Streptophyta > Magnoliopsida > Fabales > Fabaceae > Oxytropis > Oxytropis ochrocephala. Next base: position 70,594,230 of record CM037090.1, read on the forward strand.
TAAAAACTTTCTCAATTCTTAGTGGAACCTTCAACGTTGCATGTTTCATAAACCCCTCACGCGAATGAACTTAAATCTTAAGTTTGAAAGAATCTATGCAAGCAATGAAAATCTCACATGAAAATCCTTACACAAATTTCACAACAGCTTGGATTTCACCATAGCGCGATTTCATGCTCATTTGTATCCCCACCATAATCGCCAAACGATTTTGTCGTGGTGATTGTTGTGTGCTTCCAAACCGCACTTTGTTCTCGCTCTTATTTGTTGCAATATTTTTTATGCATGCGGTCTTTGTTGCTACTAAGTTAAGGATAGGAGTTGATTAGGGTTTTTTTTTTAAATATTCCTATCTGATTACTATCGTATTTTTTGAGTATTTTTTTCATCTGTGTTTGATTCGGATCAACAATGTACCACCTTTTTTGTTAGTAGAATGCGGATGGTTCAAGAATTTTCTTTGGCATTGTATTTTAGTTTCCGCAGCAGAAATTTAAATATTCAAAGAGGCTTGGTTTTTATTACCGAGTCTTATGAAGATATTATGAAAATCTATATTATTAATTTGAGTTACTATTTGTATTCTGTTGATCTAACATTTTGTGTTATGATGATTTTCTTGATATATATATGTATATATATATATATATATATATATATATATATATATATATGCAAAAAAAATAATTTCCTTTGTTGGTAATGTGGGACGGTTTTTATTTACCTTAATTGCTCTGAATATAATGCATAACTTTCTAATTAATTACTTAAATTCCTAATGTGATTTAGTTTTTATTTAGAGTTGGATTAATTTCAGCTTTGGTTTTATTGCCGAGTTACTTGGAGGCCATGTGTACAATGAAGGATGACATGATATTTTGACATCAATGACGTATTTTATTTGGTCTAGTGATGTGGATTGATGATGTGTAAGATTCATTGTTTTATATTATTATGATTAGGATTTAGATAAGATTAATATTATATAGTATTATATATATATATATATATTATTATTCTATAAAATACCACACCAAATCCATTTCTATAATAATATAAATAGAATATTATTAAGATTTCAATCAACGATTTATCATTTTAAAGCAAATTGTCGGAGTGAGAAGAAGGAGTTGGCAAGAACAACTTCCTTATCAACACAATTATAAGATTTGTTAAAGATTTTAATATTTGGAATCATGAATGTAGCCAAGTCCGACAAGAAAAAGAGAAAAACATCTAATATATTAAGATTATAACAAATTCTCTAGGTCATTTTGATGTATATATACTAACCATTTTCATGAATATCGCCACAACTTGAATGCAAACATACATTTTTCCAATGGCATCAAAATCCATTCCTCACTCTATCATTTTGCTTGTTCTTTTTTGTTTGCTTAATACAAGGGAGACTTCTGGCTACATTCCTGCCCATGCATGCTTGGCTAATGAAGGGTATCACAATGAAATCACAAACAGGAAGATGTTACCTGCATTGAAGATTAGCCCAAAAGTATTGATAAGCGTTCCTAGTGGTCCAAATCCACGGCATAATGCTTGTCTCGGATGCAATATAAATCATCTAAGAATATGAGTAACGCCCAAGGGCCCGAAATTGGGGAGCCTAGTATTTAATAATATTTGTTCCATAATTGTTACTTGTCTAAAAAATAAATAAGAGCAAGAATACTATGTTTGTTTTAAGTGTGTTTTGATACTGGAAGACATATAAGCTTGTTTGTTGTTGGTCATTATGCACTATAACATTTTGAGCATACGACAATGCCTAACTTTGCAACGCTTAAAAACTGTTCTAGTAAATGACAATAGATAACGATTTTTTAATTATTAAAAAGGAAATCAATTTAGCTGTTAACCTTTTAGTTTTACCCCACTATTTTTGTTTTCACCAATTTTTATCTTGAGACAAAACCCTCACGCCTTCTCATAGATTTTGTGCTTTCTAAAAACTTTCTCAATTCTGCGTGGAACCTTCAACGTTGCATGTTTCATAAACCCCTCACGCGAATGAACTTAAATCTTAAGTTTGAAAGAACTGCAGCGCAACAGCCCTCACATGAAAATCCTTACACAAATTTCACAACAGTTGGATTTCACCATAGCGCGATTTCATGCTCATTTGTATCCCCCAGCCATAATCGCCAAACGATTTTGTCGTGTGATTGTGTGTGCTTCCAAACTGCACTTTGTTCTCGCTCTTATTTGTTGCAATATTTTTTATGCATGCGGTCTTTGTTGCTACTAAGTTATGGATAGGAGTTGATTAGGGTTTTTTTAAAAAAATATTCCTGTCGGATTACTATCGTATTTTTTGAGTATTTTTTCCATCTGTGTTTGATTCGGATCAACAATGTCCCACCTTTTTGGTTAGTAGAATGCGGATGGTTCAAGAATTTTCTTTGGCATTGTATTTTAGTTTCCGCAGCAGAAATTTAAATATTCAAAGATGCTTGGTTTTTATTACCGAGTCTTATGTAGATATTATGAAAAGCTATATTATTAATTTGAGTTACTATTTGTATTCTGTTGATCTAACATTTTGTGTTATGATGATTTTCTTGATATATATATGTATATATATATATATATATATATATATATATAAAATATGCAAAAAAAATAATTACCTTTGTTGCTAATGTGGGACAGTTTTTTTTTACCTTAATTGCCTGAATATAATGCATAACTTTCTAATTAATTACCTAAATTTGTGGGATAGTTTTTATTTAGAGTTGGATTAATTTCAGTTTTGGTTTTATTGCTGAGTTACTTGGAGGCCATGTGTACAATGAAGGATGACATGATATTTTGACATCAATGACGTATTTTATTTGGTCTGGTGATGTGGATTGATGATGTGTAAGATTCATTGTTTTATATTATTAAGATTAGGATTTAGATAAGATTAAGATTATATAGTATTATATATATTATTATTCTATAAAATACCACACCTAATCCATTTCTATAATAATATAAGTAGAATATTATTAAGATTTCGAATCAAACGACGATCATTTTAAAGCAATTTGTCGGAGTGAGAAGAAGGAGTTGGCAAGAACAACTTCCTTATAAACACAATTATAAGATCTGTTAAAGATTTTAATATTTGGATTCATGAATGTAGCAAAGTCCGACAAGAAAAAGAGAAAAACATCTAATATATTAAAACTATAACAAATTCTCTAGGTCATTTTGATGTATATATACTAACCATTTTCATGAATATCGCCACAACTTGAATGAAAACATACAATTCTCCAATGGCATCAAAATCCATTCCTCACTCTATCATTTTGCTTGTTCTTTTTTGTTTGCTTAATACAAGGGAGACTTCTGGCTACATTCCTGCCCATGCATGCTTGGCTAATGAAGAATGCACAATGAATTCACAAACAGGAAGATGTTACCTGCATTGAAGTTTAGCCCAAAAGTATTGATAAGCGTTCCTAGTGGTCCAAATCCATGGCATAATGCTTGTCCCGGATGCAATATAAATCATCTAAGAATATGAGTAACGCCCAAGGGCCCGAAATTGGGGAGCCTAGTATTTAAAAATATTTGTTCCATAATTGTTACTTGTCTAAAAAATAAATAAGAACAAGCATACTATGTTTGTTTTAAGTGTGTTTTGATACTGGAAGACATATAAGCTTGTTTGTTGTTGGTCATTATGCACTATAACATTTTGAGCATACGACAATGCCTAACTTCCAACGCTTAAAAACTGTTCTAGTACATGACAATAGATAACGATTTTTTAATTATTAAAACTGAAATCAATTTAGGTGTTAACCTTTTAGTTTACCCCACTCTTTTTGTTTTCACCAATTTTTATCGTGAGCCAAAACCCTCACGCCTTCTCATAGATTTTGTGCTTTCTAAAAACTTTCTCAATTCTGCGTTGAACCTTCTACGTTGCATGTTTCACAAACCCCTCACGCGAAAGAACTTAAATCTTAAGTTTAAAAGAACCTGCAGCAATGAACGCCTCACATGAAAATCCTTACACAAATTTCACAACAGTGGGATTTCACCATAGCGCGATTTCATGCTCATTTGTATCCCCCAGCCATAATCGCCAAACGATTTTGTCGTGTGATTGTGTGTGCTTCCAAACTGCACTTTGTTCTCGCTCTTATTTGTTGCAATATTTTTTATGCATGCGGTCTTTGTTGCTACTAAGTTATGGATAGGAGTTGATTAGGGTTTTTTTAAAAAAAATATTCCTGTCGGATTACTATCGTATTTTTTGAGTATTTTTTTCATCTGTGTTTGATTCGGATCAACAATGTCCCACCTTTTTGGTTAGTAGAATGCGGATGGTTCAAGAATTTTCTTTGGCATTGTATTTTAGTTTCCGCAGCAGAAATTTAAATATTCAAAAATGTTTGGTTTTTATTACCGAGTCTTATGTAGATATTATGAAAAGCTATATTATTAATTTGAGTTACTATTTGTATTCTGTTGATCTAACATTTTCTCATTATGATGATTTTCTTGATATATATATATATGTATATATATATATATATATATATATATATATGCAAAAAAATAATTACATTTGTTGCTAATGTGGGACAGTTTTTTTTTACCTTAATTGCCTGAATATAATGCATAACTTTCTAATTAATTACCTAAATTTGTGGGATGGTTTTTATTTAGAGTTGGATTAATTTCAGTTTGGTTTTATTGTTTGAGTTACTTGGAGGCCATGTGTACAATGAAGGATGACATGATATTTTGACATCAATGACGTATTTTATTTGGTCTGGTGATGTGGATTGATGATGTGTAAGATTCATTGTTTTATATTATTAAGATTAGGATTTAGATAAGATTAAGATTATATAGTATTATATATATATATATTATTATTCTATAAAATACCACACCAAATCCATTTCTATAATAATATAAATAGAATATTATTAAGATTTCGAATCAAACGACGATCATTTTAAAGCAATTTGTCGGAGTGAGAAGAAGGAGTTGGCAAGAACAACTTCCTTATAAACACAATTATAAGATCTGTTAAAGATTTTAATATTTGGATTCATGAATGTAGCCAAGTCCGACAAGAAAAAGAGAAAAACATCTAATATATTAAAACTATAACAAATTCTCTAGGTCATTTTGATGTATATATACTAACCATTTTCATGAATATCGCCACAACTTGCATGAAAACATACATTTCTCCAATGGCATCAAAATCCATTCCTCACTCTATCATTTTGCTTGTTCTTTTTTGTTTGCTTAATACAAGGGAGACTTCTGGCTACATTCCTGCCCATGCATGCTTGGCTAATGAAGGGTATCACAATGAAATCACAAACAGGAAGATGTTACCTGCATTGAAGATTAGCCCAAAAGTATTGATAAGCGTTCCTAGTGGTCCAAATCCACGGCATAATGCTTGTCTCGGATGCAATATAAATCATCTAAGAATATGAGTAACGCCCAAGGGCCCGAAATTGGGGAGCCTAGTATTTAATAATATTTGTTCCATAATTGTTACTTGTCTAAAAAATAAATAAGAGCAAGAATACTATGTTTGTTTTAAGTGTGTTTTGATACTGGAAGACATATAAGCTTGTTTGTTGTTGGTCATTATGCACTATACCATTTTGAGCATACGACAATGCCTAACTTTGCAACGCTTAAAAACTGTTCTAGTAAATGACAATAGATAACGATTTTTTAATTATTAAAAAGGAAATCAATTTAGCTGTTAACCTTTTAGTTTTACCCCACTATTTTTGTTTTCACCAATTTTATCTTGAGACAAAACCCTCACGCCTTCTCATAGATTTTGTGCTTTCTAAAAAATTTCTCAATTCTCAAGTGGAACCTTCAACGTTGCATGTTTCATAAACCCCTCACGCGAATGAACTTAAATCTTAAGTTTGAAAGAAGCTGCAATAAGAAATGTGACCCTCACATGAAAATCCTTACACAAATTTCACAACAGCTTGGATTTCACCATAGCGCGCGATTCATGCTCATTTGTATCCCCCAGCCATAATCGCCAAACGATTTTGTCGTGTGATTGTGTGTGCTTCCAAACTGCACTTTGTTCTCGCTCTTATTTGTTGCAATATTTTTTATGCATGCGGTCTTTGTTGCTACTAAGTTATGGATAGGAGTTGATTAGGGTTTTTTAAAAAAATATTCTGTCTTGATTACTATCGTATTTTTGAGTATTTTTTCCATCCGTGTTTGATTCGGATCAACAATGTCCCACCTTTTTGGTTAGTAGAATGCGGATGGTTCAAGAATTTTCTTTGGCATTGTATTTTAGTTTCCGCAGCAGAAATTTAAATATTCAAAGATGCTTGGTTTTTATTACCGAGTCTTATGTAGATATTATGAAAAGCTATATTATTAATTTGAGTTACTATTTGTATTCTGTTGATCTAACATTTTGTGTTATGATGATTTTCTTGATATATATATGTATATATATATATATATATATATATATATATAAATATGCAAAAAATAATTACCTTTGTTGCTAATGTGGGATGAGTTTTTTACCTTAATTGCCTGAATATAATGCATAACTTTCTAATTAATTACCTAAATTTGTGGGATAGTTTTTATTTAGAGTTGGATTAATTTCAGTTTTGGTTTTATTGCTGAGTTACTTGGAGGCCATGTGTACAATGAAGTATGACATGATATTTTGACATCAATGACGTATTTTATTTGGTCTGGTGATGTGGATTGATGATGTGTAAGATTCATTGTTTTATATTATTAAGATTAGGATTTAGATAAGATTAAGATTATATAGTATTATATATATTATTATTCTATAAAATACCACACCTAATCCATTTCTATAATAATATAAGTAGAATATTATTAAGATTTCGAATCAAACGACGATCATTTTAAAGCAATTTGTCGGAGTGAGAAGAAGGATTTGGCAAGAACAACTTCCTTATAAACACAATTATAAGATCTGTTAAAGATTTTAATATTTGGATTCATGAATGTAGCAAAGTCCGACAAGAAAAAGAGAAAAACATCTAATATATTAAAACTATAACAAATTCTCTAGGTCATTTTGATGTATATATACTAACCATTTTCATGAATATCGCCACAACTTGAATGAAAACATACAATTCTCCAATGGCATCAAAATCCATTCCTCACTCTATCATTTTGCTTGTTCTTTTTTGTTTGCTTAATACAAGGGAGACTTCTGGCTACATTCCTTCCCATGCATGCTTGGCTAATGAAGAATGCACAATGAATTCACAAACAGGAAGATGTTACCTGCATTGAAGTTTAGCCCAAAAGTATTGATAAGCGTTCCTAGTGGTCCAAATCCATGGCATAATGCTTGTCCCGGATGCAATATAAATCATCTAAGAATATGAGTAACGCCCAAGGGCCCGAAATTGGGGAGCCTAGTATTTAAAAATATTTGTTCCATAATTGTTACTTGTCTAAAAAATAAATAAGAACAAGCATACTATGTTTGTTTTAAGTGTGTTTTGATACTGGAAGACATATAAGCTTGTTTGTTGTTGGTCATTATGCACTATAACATTTTGAGCATACGACAATGCCTAACTTCCAACGCTTAAAAACTGTTCTAGTACATGACAATAGATAACGATTTTTAATTATTAAAACTGAAATCAATTTAGGTGTTAACCTTTTAGTTTACCCCACTCTTTTGTTTTCACCAATTTTTATCGTGAGCCAAAACCTCACGCCTTCTCATAGATTTTGTGCTTTCTAAAAACTTTCTCAATTCTGCGTTGAACCTTCTACGTTGCATGTTTCACAAACCCCTCACGCGAAAGAACTTAAATCTTAAGTTTAAAAGAATCATGAGCGCAACAACAGCCACATGAAAATCCTTACACAAATTTCACAACAAAGGATTTCACCATAGCGCGATTTCATGCTCATTTGTATCCCCAAGCCATAATCGCCAAACGATTTTGTCGTGTGATTGTGTGTGCTTCCAAACTGCACTTTGTTCTCGCTCTTATTTGTTGCAATATTTTTTATGCATGCGGTCTTTGTTGCTACTAAGTTATGGATAGGAGTTGATTAGGGTTTTTTTAAAAAAAATATTCCTGTCGGATTACTATCGTATTTTTTGAGTATTTTTTTCATCTGTGTTTGATTCGGATCAACAATGTCCCACCTTTTTGGTTAGTAGAATGCGGATGGTTCAAGAATTTTCTTTGGCATTGTATTTTAGTTTCCGCAGCAGAAATTTAAATATTCAAAAATGTTTGGTTTTTATTACCGAGTCTTATGTAGATATTATGAAAAGCTATATTATTAATTTGAGTTACTATTTGTATTCTGTTGATCTAACATTTTCTGTTATGATGATTTTCTTGATATATATATATATGTATATATATATATATATATATGCAAAAAAATAATTACATTTGTTGCTAATGTGGGACAGTTTTTTTTTACCTTAATTGCCTGAATATAATGCATAACTTTCTAATTAATTACCTAAATTTGTGGGATGGTTTTTATTTAGAGTTGGATTAATTTCAGTTTTGGTTTTATTGCTGAGTTACTTGGAGGCCATGTGTACAATGAAGGATGACATGATATTTTGACATCAATGACGTATTTTATTTGGTCTGGTGATGTGGATTGATGATGTGTAAGATTCATTGTTTTATATTATTAAGATTAGGATTTAGATAAGATTAAGATTATATAGTATTATATATATATATATTATTATTCTATAAAATACCACACCAAATCCATTTCTATAATAATATAAATAGAATATTATTAAGATTTCGAATCAAACGACGATCATTTTAAAGCAATTTGTCGGAGTGAGAAGAAGGAGTTGGCAAGAACAACTTCCTTATAAACACAATTATAAGATCTGTTAAAGATTTTAATATTTGGATTCATGAATGTAGCCAAGTCCGACAAGAAAAAGAGAAAAACATCTAATATATTAAAACTATAACAAATTCTCTAGGTCATTTTGATGTATATATACTAACCATTTTCATGAATATCGCCACAACTTGCATGAAAACATACATTTCTCCAATGGCATCAAAATCCATTCCTCACTCTATCATTTTGCTTGTTCTTTTTGGTTTGCTTAATACAAGGGAGACTTCTGGCTACATTCCTGCCCATCCATGCTTGGCTAATGAAGGGTGCACAATGAATTCACAAACAGAAAGATGTTACCTGCATTGAAGTTTAGCCCAATAGTATTGATAAGCGTTCCTAGTGGTCCAAATCCACGGCATAATGCTTGTCCCGGATGCAATATAAATCATCTAAGAATATGAGTAACGCCCAGGGCCCGAAATTGGGGAGCCTAGTATTTAATAATATTTGTTCCATAATTGTTACTTGTCTAAAAAATAAATAAGAACAAGCATACTATGTTTGTTTTAAGTGTGTTTTGATACTGGAAGACATATAAGCTTGTTTGTTGTTGGTCATTATGAACTATAACATTTTGAGCATACGACAATGCCTAACTTTGCAACGCTTAAAAACTGTTCTAGTACATGACAATAGATAACGATTTTTTAATTATTAAAAAGGAAATCAATTTAGGTGTTAACCTTTTAGTTTTACCCCACTATTTTTGTTTTCACCAATTTTTATCGTGAGCCAAAACCCTCACGCCTTCTCATAGATTTTGTGCTTTCTAAAAACCTTCTCAATTCTGCGTGGAACCTTCTACGTTGCATGTTTCACAAACCCCTCACGCGAAAGAACTTAAATCTTCAGATTGAAAGAACTGCAGCGCAACAGCCCTCACATGAAAATCCTTACACAAACTTCACAACAGTGGGATTTCACCATAGCGCGATTTCATGCTCATTTGTATCCCACAGCCATAATCGCGCAACGATTTTGTCAAGTGATTGTGTGTGCTTCCGAACTGCACTTTGTTCTCGCTCTTATTTGTTGCAATATTTTTTATGCATGCATTCTTTGTTGCTACTAAGTTATGGATAGGAGTTGATTAGGTTTTTTTTTTAAAAATATGCTTGTCTGATTACTATCGTATTTTTTGAGTATTTTTTTCATCTGTGTTTGATTAGGATCAACAATGTACCACCTTTTTTGTTAGTAGAATGCGGATGGTTAAAGAATTTTCTTTGGCATTGTATTTTAGTTTCCGCAGCAGAAATTTAAATATTCAAAGATGCTTGGTTTTTATTACCGAGTCTTATGTAGATATTATGAAAATCTATATTATTAATTTGAGTTACTATTTGTAATTTGTTGATCTAACATTTTGTGTTATGATGATTTTCCTGATATATATATATATATATATATATATATATATATATATATATATATGCAAAAAAATAATTACCTTTGTTGCTAATGTGGGACAGTTTTTATTTACCTTAATTACCTGAATATAATGCATAACTTTCTAATTAATTACCTAAATTCCTAATGTGGGATGGTTTTTATTTAGAGTTGGATTAATTTCAGTTTTGGTTTTATTGCTGAGTTACTTGGAGGCCATGTGTACAATGAAGGATGACATGATATTTTGACATCAATGACGTATTTTATTTGGTCTGGTGATGTGGATTGATGATGTGTTAGATGCAAATTCAATGGTTCAAAATGATGTGAATGTGAAATGATGTGTTATTTACATGGAAATAAGGTTATTGGTGGTACTTTGAACATTTTCAAAGATACACGCTACATGCCACCTCATGTAGGTGTTTACGAGGGGAAAAGAAAAATTACTTTCTACAATTTTTGAAATAGAGTTTGAGAAAAAGGAATGCCTAAGCTAATGCAACAAACAAAGGCGTGCCCCCGTGTCCTACAAAGGGTGGGAATCCTAGGGTCTAAAGCCGACGAAAAAGGTAATCCTCCCATGTAGGTTCTAATCTCTTCCTCACAATGGCAACCAAGAGCTAAAGTCTCTCTCACGATGACACCCACAATCGTAGAAAGCTACCGAGTGTGAGGCATCATGGCAAAGCGTACTCTTGGGTGAAACTATCATGAGAGCCATATAGACAAAGGTACGAATGGCAGTCACTAATCGTTCCTGCTCTCCTAGGTTTCTGTTCAGACCTTGGGTTTTAGGCCCCATTCAATGCTCACAAGTATAGGGTGTGAAGCGTGTGTTTAGGGCACAACACCTAGAAATGACTACCCTTCCCCATCTGCAAGAAAAACCATGAACAGTCCAGACAAAAGGTCGTCTACCCTAGGGTGAACATGCATACTTCATTCCAATATACAAACCATCCTAAAGTAGTATTTGATATTATTTGTTCCATAATTGTTACTTGTTATTTGTTCCGACAAGAAAAAGAGAAAAAGATCTAATATATAAAAACTATAACAAATCAAGTTTTTTTTTGACAAGAAAAAAAACGATAACAAATCAAGGAAAATCCGCAATTTGAAAATACACACACAAAAAAAGATATTGTAGCCATTGAATTTTCTTTTTTTTCAATATAATTGAATACTATTAAAAAAATTCTTATGTATTATATAGTATTATATATATTATTATTATTCTATAAAAAACCACACCAAATCCATTTCTATAATAATATAAATAGAATATTATTAAGATTTTCGAATCAAACGACGATACTTTTAAAACAATTTGTCGGGGTGAGAAGAAGGAGTTGGCAAGAACAACTTCCTTATCAACACGATTATAAGATCTGTTAATGATTTTAATATTTGGGTTCATGAATGTAGCCAAGTCCGACAAGAAAAAGGGAAAAAGATCTAATATATTAAAACTATAACAAATTCTCTAGGTCATTTTGATGTATATATACTAACCATTTTCATGAATATCGCCACAACTTGAATGCAAACATACATTTCTCCAATGGCATCAAAATCCATTCCTCACTCTATCATTTTTCTTGTTCTTTTTTGTTTGCTAAATACAAGGGAGACTTCTGGCTACATTCCTGCCCATGCATGCTTGGCTAAAGAAGGGTGTCACAATGAATTCACAAACAGGAAGATGTTACTTGCATTGAAGTTTAGCCCAAAAGTATTGATAAGCGTTCCTAAGGGTCCAAATCCACGGCATAATGCTTGTCCCGGATGCAATATAAATCATCTAAGAATATGAGTAACGCCCAAGGGCCCGAAATTGGGGAGCCTAGTATTTAATAATATTTGTTCCATAATTGTTACTTGTCTAGAAAATAAATAAGAGCAAGCATACTATGTTTGTTTTAAGTGTGTTTTGATACTGGAAGACATATAAGCTTGTTTGTTGTTGGTCATTATGCACTATAACATTTTGAGCATACGATAATGCCTAACTTTCCAACGCTTAAAAACTGTTCTAGTACATGACAATAGATAACGATTTTTTAATTATTATGTAGATATCGTGAGCCAAAACCCTCACGCCTTCTAGATTTTGTGCTTTCTAAAAACCTTCTCAATTCTGCGTGGAACCTTCTACGTTGCATGTTTCACAAACCCCTCACGCGAAAGAACTTAAATCTTCAGTTTGAAAGAACTGCAGCGCAACAACCCTCACATGAAAATCCTTATACAAATTTCACAACAGTGGGATTTCACCATAGCGCGATTTCATGCTCATTTGTATCCCACAACCATAATCGCCCAACGATTTTGTCGTGTGATTGTGTGTGCTTCCGAACTGCACTTTGTTCTCGCTCTTATTTGTTGCAATATTTTTTATGCATGCGGTCTTTGTTGCTACTAAGTTAAGGATAGGAGTTGATTAGGGTTTTTTTTTTAAAATATTCCTGTCTGATTACTATCGTATTTTTTGAGTATTTTTTTCATCTGTGTTTGATTCGGATCAACAATGTACCACCTTTTTTGTTAGTAGAATGCGGATGGTTCAAGAATTTTCTTTGGCATTGTATTTTAGTTTCCTTGTGAGAAATTTAAATATTCAAAGAGGCTTGGTTTTTATTACAGAGTCTTATGAAGATATTATGAAAATCTATATTATTTATTTGAGTTACTATTTGTATTCTCATTGATCTAACATTTTGTGTTATGATGATTTTCTGATTTATATATATATATATATATATATATATATGCAAAAAATAATTACCTTTGTTGGTGATGTGACTATTTTTATTTACCTTAATTGCTCGAATATAATGCATAACTTTCTAATTAATTACCTAAATTCCTAACGTGATTTGGTTTTTATTTAGAGTTGGATTAATTTCGCTTATGGTTTTATTGTTTGAGTTACTTGGAGGCCATGTGTACAATGAAGGATGACATGATATTTTGACATCAATGACGTATTTTATTTGGTCCGTGATGTGGATTGATGATGTGTAAGATTCATTGTTTTATTTTATTATGATTAGGATTTAGATAAGATTAGGATTATATAGTATTATATATATATATATATATTATTATTCTATAAAATACCACACCAAATCCATTTCTATAATAATATAAATAGATTATGATTAAGATTTCAATCAACGATTTATCATTTTAAAGCAATTTGTCGGAGTGAGAAGAAGGAGTTGGCAAGAACAACTTCCTTATCAACACAATTATAAGATTTGTTAAAGATTTTAATATTTGGAATCTTGAATGTAGCCAAGTCCGACAAGAAAAAGAGAAAAACATCTAATATATTAAAACTATAACAAATTCTCTAGGTCATTTTGATGTATATATACTAACCATTTTCATGAATATCGCCACAACTTGAATGCAAACATACATTTCTCCAATGGCATCAAAATCCATTCCTCAGTCTATCATTTTGCTTGTTCTTTTTTGTTTGCTTAATACAAGGGAGACTTCTAGCTACATTCCTTCCCATGCATGCTTGGCTAATGAAGGGTGTCACAATGAAATCACAAACAGGAAGATGTTACCTGCATTGAAGTTTAGCCCAAAAGTATTGATAAGCGTTCCTAGTGGTCCAAATCCACGGCATAATGCTTGTCCCGGATGCAATATAAATCATCTAAGAATATGAGTAACGCACAAGGGCCCGAAATTGGGGAGCCTAGTATTTAACAATATTTGTTCCATAATTGTTACTTGTCTAAAAATAAATAAGAGCAAGAATACTATGTTTGTTTTAAGTGTGTTTTGATCTTCGGAAGACATATAAGCTTGTTTGTTGTTGGTCATTATGCACTATAACATTTTGAGCATACGACAATGCCTAACTTTGCAACGCTTAAAAAGCTGTTCTAGTAAATGACAATAGATAACGATTTTTAATTATTAAAAAGGAAATCAATTTAGGTGTTAACCTTTTAGTTTTACCCCACTATTTTTGTTTTCACCAATTTTTATCGTGAGCCAAAACCCTCACGCCTTCTCATAGATTTTGTGCTTTCTAAAAACTTTCTCAATTCTGCGTGGAACCTTCTACGTTGCATGTTTCACAAACCCCTCATGCGAAAGAACTTAAATCTTAAGTTTCAAAGAACTATGAGCGCATGACAATAAATTTCACATGAAAATCCTTACACAAATTTCACACAACAAAGATTTCACCATAGCGCGATTTCATGCTCATTTGTATCCCCACCATAATCATCAAACGATTTTGTCGTGTGTGATTGTGTGTGCTTCCAAACCGCACTTTGTTCTCGCTCTTATTTGTTGCAATATTTTTTTATGCATGCGGTCTTTGTTGCTACTAAGTTATGGATAGGAGTTGATTAGGGTTTTTTAAAAAAATATTCTGTCTTGATTACTATCGTATTTTTTGAGTATTTTTTCATCCGTGTTTGATTCGGATCAACAATGTCCCACCTTTTTGGTTAGTAGAATGCGGATGGTTCAAGAATTTTCTTTGGCATTGTATTTTAGTTTCCGCAGCAGAAATTTAAATATTCAAAGATGCTTGGTTTTTATTACCGAGTCTTATGTAGATATTATGAAAAGCTATATTATTAATTTGAGTTACTATTTGTATTCTGTTGATCTAACATTTTGTGTTATGATGATTTTCTTGATATATATATGTATATATATATATATATATATATATGCAAAAAAAATAATTACCTTTGTTTCTAATGTGGGACAGTTTTTTTTACCTTAATTGCCTGAATATAATGCATAACTTTCTAATTAATTACCTAAATTTGTGGGATGGTTTTTATTTAGAGTTGGATTAATTTCAGTTTTGGTTTTATTGCTGAGTTACTTGGAGGCCATGTGTACAATGAAGGATGACATGATATTTTGACATCAATGACGTATTTTATTTGGTCTGGTGATGTGGATTGATGATGTGTAAGATTCATTGTTTTATATTATTAAGATTAGGATTTAGATAAGATTAAGATTATATAGTATTATATATATATATATATATATATATATATATATATATATATTATTATTCTATAAAATACCACACCAAATCCATTTCTATAATAATATAAATAGATTATGATTAAGATTTCAATCAACGATTTATCATTTTAAAGCAATTTGTCGGAGTGAGAAGAAGGAGTTGGCAAGAACAACTTCCTTATCAACACAATTATAAGATTTGTTAAAGATTTTAATATTTGGAATCATGAATGTAGCCAAGTCCGACAAGAAAAAGAGAAAAACATCTAATATATTAAAACTATAACAAATTCTCTAGGTCATTTTGATGTATATATACTAACCATTTTCATGAATATCGCCACAACTTGAATGCAAACATACATTTCTCCAATG
This sequence comes from Oxytropis ochrocephala, assembly GCA_020916435.1. NCBI lineage: Eukaryota > Viridiplantae > Streptophyta > Magnoliopsida > Fabales > Fabaceae > Oxytropis > Oxytropis ochrocephala. The sequence goes on from CM037090.1 coordinate 70,609,977, forward strand.
ACATCAACATCCATTCCTCAGTCTATCATTTTGCTTGTTCTTTTTTGTTTGCTTAATACAAGGGAGACTTCTGGCTACATTCCTTCCCATGCATGCTTGGCTAATGAAGGGTGTCACAATGAAATCACAAACAGGAAGATGTTACCTGCATTGAAGTTTAGCCCAAAAGTATTGATAAGCGTTCCTAGTGGTCCAAATCCACGGCATAATGCTTGTCCCGGATGCAATATAAATCATCTAAGAATATGAGTAGCGCCCAAGGGCCCGAAATTGGGGAGCCTAGTATTTAATAATATTTGTTCCATAATTGTTACTTGTCTAAAAAATAAATAAGAGCAAGAATACTATGTTCGTTTTAAGTGTGTTTTGATACTGGAAGACATATAAGCTTGTTTGTTGTTGGTCATTATGCACTATAACATTTTGAGCATACGACAATGCCTAACTTTGCAACGCTTAAAAACTGTTCTAGTAAATGACAATAGATAACGATTTTTTAATTATTAAAAAGGAAATCAATTTAGGTGTTAACCTTTTAGTTTTACCCCACTATTTTTGTTTTCACCAATTTTTATCGTGAGCCAAAACCCTCACGCCTTCTCATAGATTTTGTGCTTTCTAAAAACTTTCTCAATTCTGCGTGGAACCTTCTACGTTGCATGTTTCACAAACCCCTCACGCGAAAGAACTTAAATCTTAAGTTTCAAAGAATCATGCAGCCAAACAAATTTCTCACATGAAAATCCTTACACAAATTTCACAACAGTGGGATTTCACCATAGCGCGATTTCATGCTCATTTGTATCCCCCAGCCATAATCACCAAACGATTTTGTCGTTTGATTGTGTGTGCTTCCAAACTGCACTTTGTTCTCGCTCTTATTTGTTGCAATATTTTTTATGCATGCGGTCTTTGTTGCTACTAAGTTATGGATAGGAGTTGATTAGGGTTTTTTTAAAAAAAATATTCCTGTCGGATTACTATCGTATTTTTTGAGTATTTTTTTAATCTGTGTTTGATTCGGATCAACAATGTCCCACCTTTTTGGTTAGTAGAATGCGGATGGTTCAAGAATTTTCTTTGGCATTGTATTTTAGTTTCATGTGAGAAATTTAAATATTCAAAGATGCTTGGTTTTTATTAATGAGTCTTATGTAGATATTATGAAAAGCTATATTATTAATTTGAGTTACTATTTGTATTCTGTTGATCTAACATTTTGTGTTATGATGATTTTCTTGATATATATATGTATATATATATATATGTATATATATATATATATATGGAAAAAAAATAATTACCTTTGTTTCTAATGTGGGACAGTTTTTTTTTACCTTAATTGCCTGAATATAATGCATAACTTTCTAATTAATTACCTAAATTTGTGGGATGGTTTTTATTTAGAGTTGGATTAATTTCAGTTTTGGTTTTATTGCTGAGTTACTTGGAGGCCATGTGTACAATGAAGGATGACATGATATTTTGACATCAATGACGTATTTTATTTGGTCTGGTGATGTGGATTGATGATGTGTAAGATTCATTGTTTTATATTATTAAGATTAGGATTTAGATAAGATTAAGATTATATAGTATTATATATATTACTATTCTATAAATAACCACACCAAATCTATTTCTTTAATAATATAAATAGAATATTATTAAGATTTCGAATCAAACGACGATCATTTTAAAGCAATTTGTCGGGGTGAGAAGAAGGAGTTGGCAAGAACAACTTCCTTATCAACACAATTATAAGATTTGTTAAAGATTTTAATATTTGGAATCATGAATGTAGCCAAGTCCGACAAGAAAAAGAGAAAAACATCTATTATATTAAAACTATAACAAATTCTCTAGGTCATTTTGATGTATATATACTAACCATTTTCATGAATATCGCCACAACTTGAATGCAAACATACATTTCTCCAATGGCATCAAAATCCATTCCTCACTCTATCATTTTGCTTGTTCTTTTTTGTTTGCTTAATACAAGGGAGACTTCTGGCTACATTCCTTCCCATGCATGCTTGGCTAATGAAGGGTGCCACAATGACATCACAAACAGGAAGATGTTACCTGCATTGAAGTTTAGCCCAAAAGTATTGATAAGCGTTCCTAGTGGTCCAAATCCACGGCATAATGCTTGTCTGGGATGCAATATAAATCATCTAAGAATATGAGTAACGCCCAAGGGCCCGAAATTGGGGAGCCTAGTATTTAATAATATTTGTTCCATAATTGTTACTTGTCTAAAAAATAAATAAGAGCAAGAATACTATGTTTGTTTTAAGTGTGTTTTGATCTTCGAAGACATATAAGCTTGTTTGTTGTTGGTCATTATGCACTATAACATTTTGAGCATACGACAATGTCTAACTTTGCAACGCTTAAAAACTGTTCTAGTAAATGACAATAGATAACGATTTTTTAATTATTAAAAAGGAAATCAATTTAGGTGTTAACCTTTTAGTTTTACCCCACTATTTTTGTTTTCACCAATTTTTATCGTGAGCAAAAACCCTCACGCCTTCTCATAGATTTTGTGCTTTCTAAAACTTTCTCAATTCTGCGTGGAACCTTCTACGTTGCATGTTTCACAAACCCCTCACGCGAAAGAACTTAAATCTTAAGTTTCAAAGAACTGCAGCGCAACAGCCCTCACATGAAAATCCTTACACAAATTTCACAACAGTGGGATTTCACCATAGCGCGATTTCATGCTCATTTGTATCCCCCAGCCATAATCGCCAAACGATTTTGTCGTGTGATTGTGTGTGCTTCCAAACTGCACTTTGTTCTCGCTCTTATTTGTTGCAATATTTTTTATGCATGCGGTCTTTCTTGCTACTAAGTTATGGATAGGAGTTGATTAGGGTTTTTTTTAAAAAAATATTCCTGTCGGATTACTATCGTATTTTTTGAGTATTTTTTTCATCTGTGTTTGATTCGGATCAACAATGTCCCACCTTTTTGGTTAGTAGAATGCGGATGGTTCAAGAATTTTCTTTGGCATTGTATTTTAGTTTCCGCAGCAAAAATTTAAATATTCAAAGATGCTTGGTTTTTATTACCGAGTCTTATGTAGATATTATGAAAAGCTATATTATTAATTTGAGTTACTATTTGTATTCTGTTGATCTAACATTTTGTGTTATGATGATTTTCTTGATATATATATGTATATATATATATATGCAAAAAAATAATTACCTTTGTTGCTAATGTGGGACAGTTTTTTTTTACCTTAATTGCCTGAATATAATGCATAACTTTCTAATTAATTACCTAAATTTGTGGGATGGTTTTTATTTAGAGTTGGATTAATTTCAGTTTTGGTTTTATTGCTGAGTTACTTGGAGGCCATGTGTACAATGAAGGATGACATGATATTTTGACATCAATGACGTATTTTATTTGGTCTGGTGATGTGGATTGATGATGTGTAAGATTCATTGTTTTATATTATTAAGATTAGGATTTAGATAAGATTAAGATTATATAGTATTATATATATTATTATTCTATAAAATACCACACCAAATCCATTTCTATAATAATATAAATAGAATATTATTAAGATTTCGAATCAAACGACGATCATTTTAAAGCAATTTGTCGGAGTGAGAAGAAGGAGTTGGCAAGAACAACTTCCTTATAAACACAATTATAACATCTAATATATTAAAACTATAACAAATTCTCTAGGTCATTTTGATGTATATATACTAACCATTTTCATGAATATCGCCACAACTTGAATGAAAACATACATTTCTCCAATGGCATCAAAATCCATTCCTCACTCTATCATTTTGCTTGTTCTTTTTGGTTTGCTTAATACAAGGGAGACTTCTGGCTACATTCTTGCCCATGCATGCTTCGCTAATGAAGGGTGCACAATGAATTCACAAACAGGAAGATGTTACCTGCATTGAAGTTTAGCCCAAAAGTATTGATAAGCGTTCCTAGTGGTCCAAATCCACGGCATAATGCTTGTCCCGGATGCAATATAAATCATCTAAGAATATGAGTAACGCCCAAGGGCCCAAAATTGGGGAGCCTAGTATTTAATAATATTTGTTCCATAATTGTTACTTGTCTAAAAAATAAATAAGAACAAGCATACTATGTTTGTTTTAAGTGTGTTTTGATACTGGAAGACATATAAGCTTGTTTGTTGTTGGTCATTATGCACTATAACATTTTGAGCATACGACAATGCCTAACTTTCCAACGCTTAAAAACTGTTCTAGTACATGACAATAGATAACGATTTTTTAATTATTAAAAATGAAATCAATTTAGGTGTTAACCTTTTAGTTTCACCCCACTCTTTTTGTTTTCACCAATTTTTATCGTGAGCCAAAACCCTCACGCCTTCTCATAGATTTTGTGCTTTCTAAAAACCTTCTCAATTCTGCGTGGAACCGTCTACGTTGCATGTTTCACAAACCCCTCACGCGAAAGAACTTAAATCTTCACAACAGTGGGATTTCACCATAGCGCGATTTCGTGCTCATTTGTATCCCACAGCCATAATCGCGCAACGATTTTGTCAAGTGATTGTGTGTGCTTCTGAACTGCACTTTGTTCTCGCTCTTATTTGTTGCAATATTTTTTATGCATGCGGTCTTTGTTGCTACTAAGTTATGGATAGGAGTTGATTAGGGTTTTTTTAAAAAAATATTCTTGTCTGATTACTATCGTATTTTTTGAGTATTTTTTTCATCTGTGTTTGATTCGGATCAACAACTTACCACCTTTTTTGTTAGTAGAATGCAGATGGTTAAAGAATTTTTTTGGCATTGTATTTTAGTTTCCGCAGCAGAAATTTAAATCTTCAAAGATGCTTGGTTTTTATTATTGAGTCTTATGTAGATATTATGAAAATCTATATTATTAATTTGAGTTACTATTTGTAATCTATTGATCTAACATTTTGTGTTATGATATATATATATATATATATATATATATATATATAAAAAAATAATTACCTTTGTTGCTAATGTGGGACAGTTTTTATTTACCTTAATTGCCTGAATATAATGCATAACTTTCTAATTAATTACCTAAATTTGTGGGATGGTTTTTATTTAGAGTTGGATTAATTTCAGTTTTGGTTTTATTGCTGAGTTACTTGGAGGCCATGTGTACAATGAAGGATGACATGATATTTTGACATCAATGACGTATTTTATTTGGTCTGGTGATGTGGATTAATGAGTGGTAAGGTAAAAACATGAATGGATGGTTAAAAAGTGAAAAAACACATTAACACTATTACACACCTCTACACAAGATCAAACACACATTTTAAGCACTAAAATGAACCCTAAAAAGGCCTCTAAGGCCGAAATCACATATGCACACGACAATACATTATTTCATGCTAAAACTCATAATCCACACATAGAACAAATCATGCAAATCAAGTACATCATGCATTTCATTTACATAACTCAAAAAAATGAAAAAGGAACAACAAAAGAAACCCTAAATTCTAAGGCCTAAAACCAGAACCCCTACACTCATGAATCAAACCAAAGCTCAACTCACAAGTTATGATATGAACAAGAAGATGCATATAATGTATGGAAGTTCTTTATTCATGAAGAAGTGAAAAAAATGAGTGTGAAAATGCAAAACATATGATTAAAACACAAGAACACCCTCTTCAAGACCAAGGGCTTACTTCAAACACCCAAGGCTCCCAATGTCCTTGACATAGTGTTTGAAATGAGCCCTCTAAGCCTCTTAGAGAGGAAGAGGAGTAGAAGGAAGATTCACATGCTAATAGTTAAAAATGCAAGAGATAAGATGTTTACCTCAAGATCAAAGCTACACAAGAGTAGAAAAATGAAGATCAAGAACAAATCACCAACAAATGCCACGCAAACTTCAAGAAAACAAGCTCCTTAGTAGAGTAAAAATGGAATCAAGGATGAAAGGAGGAAGATATATGAATATGGAGTGGATTTGAGGTGATTTGGTGGATGAAACTTGAAAAGAAAATGGAGGAGAAAGGAGAGGGAGGGTTCGGCCTAGAGAGGGAGAGAGGAGGAGAGGTTTTTGTTCTAGGTTAAAAATGAGAGTGTCTATTCCTTTGGTCTCTTGCTTTTTGGTTTTTATATGGGGTGCAAACTCAAGGGTATTTATGACAATGTGATTCTTGCAAACCAATAGGATTTGAGATAAAATTTGAATCAATGGTCAAGATGCAATGTCACATGGATTGAGGGTAATTAAAAAGCACAAAATGAGGAGAGAGAGGGGCTGAATGCGCAGCTTAATGATGGTGGTGAAGGATAAGTTTATTTACAAAATTGTATTTTTCCATGAAGCTTATTACACAAGTGCCATTTTGATTCAAATGAAGGGTGAGGATTGCACACAAAACTTGAATGGAAGGCCAAGATTTAAACACAATTTGCAACCAATAAAATAAATCAAAATTGCATGATTATGGGCTGGTGTGCTAGCTAGGGAGTGGGAGAGTGAGTTGAATTGCAAATTGTACTATTGTACTATACTTGACCTTTCAAAATTCAAAAGAAATGGAATATCCCTTTCTAGATAATTCTTCTAAATTCATGTCATTTTGGGCCATGTCCCATGATTCAATGATTGGGCTCTGAATTTTATGATCTCACCAATCCCAAAATTGATTTGTTTACCCCACCTCAAAGGAAATGACCATTTTACCCTTCTATCCAAAGACTTGATTTTTATGCCAAAAAGGTTAATATTTATGCACAAAAATAATCACAATTAAGCACAAATATTCCTCAAATAAAATCATTGATGATTGTTCAGTGATTTGGGATGAAATACTGTTTTTATTGTGAAATGACCAAAATGCCCTTTCACCCTAAAAACCCTAGTTCTTTGCCCAAGCACATTTTCACTTCAAAAATGACTTTTTCCCCTAGAGTGACCTCTAATACCTCAAAAATGCATGTTGAATGACTTGTCTTGAGAAATTGTCCCTTACTCAAAAATGACCAAAATACCCTTTTGCCTTTGCCAAAACCCTAGCTTGTCCAAAAAGTGTATTCCAACTCCAAAAATGATTTTAGAAATTTTGAAATGACTTTTAGAAACCTAAATGCAATGCATGATGCTCTCTTCTCCTCTATTTATTTATTTTTGTGGAAGATTAGGGTTTTGACCTAAGCCGGACAAAATTGGGGTATGATACAATTTGCTCTTTTATCTAGATTTTAACAAGGAATATGAATTGGCCGAAACATATTCCAAGGCAAAATAGAGATAAAGAATTCAGAAATTATACCGATTTTGTCTACTTAGGAAAAACTCGAATTTTCCTTTTCTTTTTTTATCTTCTAGTTTTTCTTTTTGGGTGAATGGATGCCAGCCAGAAACGGCTGTAATGAATGAAGTGTCGACTCTCAGTAAGCCAACAAAGGCAAGAAATAAATTGGAGCCAACCCTCAGGCGGCAAAGAGCAAGCAAAAATAAAGCAGTAAAGAAAACAGTAAAGAAGGTATCGACCTCTGGGAGGCCGATACTGGCAGGAAAACAAGAAAGTGATAAAGAACGCAATAAAGAAGGAGCGCTTGTGGCTCAAAAGAACACTTAGGTTCTCGAAGGAGCACTGCGCTCTGAAGGAGCATTTGAGCTCGGAGGTGGCCTATATTCGAGCTTTGAGGTTCAATATCAAGTTGTAGGATCGATACGCTTTACCTTCATGGACTTACGCTATGCTTTATAATCGACTACGCTAGTCCGGGGACGCGAAAGTCTGGGGCCGATCTGTCATGCTCCGTGATGACTTGGCGAAATGAAGGACACGAGGTCTGGCGGCTTCGGTCGGTCCATGCTCCGTGATGACTTGGCGAGATGAAGGTCGAGTTCAAAGTCGCCGCTTGGATCGTTGATTTGAACTAAACCCAAGGACCCGTGGTCGATGATTCGTCGGTGCTCGATAACGACGGGAATCTTGAAGGGACGCATTGGTCCTGAAGGGACACGCGAGTCCTGAAGGGATTCGCAAATCCTGTTGATTGACTGATTGAGATAGCTACTGTTGGCGCACTGAATTGAGGTACCTGCAAATGTTAGTTGATGCAAGGGATGATGCATGAAGCATGGGTGCATGTTATGCAAGGGCATGTTATGCAAGAGCATGTTATGCGAGTGCATGCAATGTTATGATTTTGGTGTGATGATGCATGTAGTGGACTGTTTTCTTTTTTTTTTTTAATTCTTTTCTGACCAGCTTTCTTTTTTCTGGTCGTTTGATTTCGCTTTTTTGACAAAGGCTTGTTCTTTTACTGGTTCAACCGACTCCCGATACTCCTGGCAAGAGACTGAGAAGCCGATAGAGACTGCAGGGTTCATGAATCGAACGCAAGTTTGCTTTATGGTTCGCCGTCTGGAATGGTTTGTGAGTGCAACCTTCTTTGTAAGATTAATTTTCTTTGGGAAGTTGCTTATTTCCCATGACTTTTAAAGATTTCACCATGATTTGTAATGCTCTATGATGTATGCACATGTTTTACAGTTCAGGATCACCATCATCATAAAACGCTTATTTTGAGCAGAAAAAGCAGAAATAACAACAAACAAGACATGAGAAAATTGAGCTTTATTGATGTGGAAGCCGATCAAACAGAATGTTACGACGACTGTTCAGTACATTTGACAGTTTTAAACTACAAAAAGACACGAAAACCAAAAGAGAAGCTACTTTCGATCGTCAGTCTCTCGTGAGCAAAGGTCGACATTTGCGTCCTTAATCTTGATCACTCCCTCATCCAAGTCTTCAGGGGAGTTGTATGCCTTTCTTTACTTTTCATGCTCAAGTTTTCTGACCCTAATTTTTGCCTGGATCGCCCTTTGCGGATTTTCAATCCACCGGGTCACTCTGATCTTGCCTAGGCCGCCCTTTCGGGTTTTCAACCTAGCGAGCTAATTCTTACTTGGCTCGTCTTTCTCTTTTTTTTCACTTATTTCTTTCAGGCATAATACTTCTTCACAGTGTCTGAATTGACTGGGTTCTTGAGATCTTCGCCGTCCATATTTGTGAGTATCAGCGCTCCCCCAGTAAAGGCTTTCTTGACTACATACGGGCCGTCATAAGTGGGCGTCCACTTCCTCGGGGATCACCATATGCTGTTAAGTGTGGTATTCGCAAATATAGTGCAAGTATACACGCTGTACAAGTAATAGAGTGGTTTTAAGTAAGAGATCGTTCCCACGAGGATTGGTATACTTTTCAAAGTTCAAGTTTCAAAACACAAGAGAATCAAGTAACAAATCGGCAATAAGAGTTGGTTTTAAAGCTAAAGATGTAATCAAAACAAGTAAACAATAGTTGGTTGTGAATATGGATGAGAGATGAGTTGAGTTGTTGCATGCAAGTAAATCCTTTCTAGCCGTGACGTTATAACGCTTACACGCTTTTGACGTTCAAATGTTATTTTGTATAGACGTGGCCCACGCTTTGAACGCTGCTGCAAAAGAACTATGCTTTTCAAAGACAAAACGCCGTCGAGTTTCAAGTATAAGAGCTCCTATGTCTAGTTTCTAAATAGGCCCACTCGTGTATTTTAAGCACCCACAAAGAATGTTCTATGAACTATTATCCATTCTATGTCTAGACTTAGATAAAGATGCCTAAATGTCTTTAGTCCATTGTTCATTCATATAAATCCTTGATTTCTTTTCATAGACCATGTCTGTACCTATGAATCTACCTATTTTAAGAGGCCAACCTCAAAACAAGTTTGGAAATATTTTCACACAAGGATTTAAAACATGCACGCGTCGATTACATCATAACATTAACTAGAAGTTCATTACAAGCAAAACAACAACTTCAACTACAAAGTGTTTAGCTCATGCTGAGCATCTTTACAGAATGATGAGGATTTAGAATCCAAATACCATACATAACAGAAAAGAAACTAAGTGCAAAAGATACACCTAAGTAGCTCTTCAAAGATGTATGCATTTGTATAGACGTTATAACGTCTGAGAGCCTCACAAAGAATGCAGAAAATAAAACAAAGTTCAGAAAAGCAAAATACAGAAGTCTGTTTCCAGATCTTCTTTACAGGACTACTTCTGAATTTTAATGGAAATATGGTGAAAGGATGAAGATGAAGTGTATGAAGTGTTTTTGAATGGATGTGTGTATCGGTGCCTTGAGAGAGAGCTGAGCCTTCATTAAATAGCCTCTTTGCTCACGTGTGGGTCGATGTCACTTGCCCACCTACCAGTGTCCGCTCCTCTCTTCGCTCGACAATCGCTTCGGTTACTCTGATGTATATCTGCGTGTCGATTCATGGGGAATAGAAGATCTTCGACTTTTATATCTTTGACCATCATTACTAGCGCGCCAAAATGAAGATCTTTCACCCGCTGCTCTGCGCACTTCTATAGGCGTGGTGAGGGCGTGGTAACGCTCAAAGACTATTTCCCACGCACACGCACATAAAGCATCAAAACGCTCTCAAGGGCACCATTTGGTGCCAAAATGCACAGATTCATTCATTTAACCTTTCACTCACTCAGAAATACAAAACTAACGCAAAACTACTTAAATTAACCTTGTATTGCTAGAGAACTTGCATGATTTATTCTTTGAATGAGTATAAATAACTCATAAATATGAGTTATCACACCCCCAAACTTAAATCATTGCTTGTCCTCAAGCAATCAAGACAAAACACACAACTAACAGATATACATGAAATCAACTACACTAGCAAGTTATGTTCTACTCACCAAACAGATCAAAAGTTCATTCTCGAGGGCTAATTCTTCACACACTCACACACCAATGCATAATTAAATTCCAGATTCATTAAAGCTCAAGTGAGTGTGTGATCTCTCAGATTTAATTCTTCCTCTAACTAGTTCAAAACTACTTTAGCTTATGAAAGAGTGGTTTCCAAATGGTGACCGCAAAACATCTTTCAAAACAAAGATTAGGCTAACATTTTCACATAAGAACTGGGGTTCAATTGAAGCATGACAAAGGGTCTTAATTGGGTGCTAGGATCAAGTTAGTGCACTAATTTCTTGACTCACTCACACACGCAAAAGATCAGAACCCCTCATTTACTGAGCAACTCTCTCTTTTTTTTTTTTATTTGGAGTGCTCAGCATTTGTTTCAGGGTATTACAAGGTACACAGCATACATGTGGATTTCACTTATTTGTAACAACACACTCTTTTTGGTCTTTTTGGGAATAGACGCGTTCACAGCGTTTATGGGTGAGACGTTGTAACGTCTGAATACACAACACAACACACACGGCATGCGTTATAACGTTACGGGTAGACGCGTTACACGTTGCACTCACACTACACCGCACTAACCATCCTACGCCTCTTTGCACCCAGCCTTAGTACAACTTGATTTACCCCCAAACTTAGCTTCTACTGCTACTCTCAGTTTTTAATCGAGTTTTATTCTCACCATAGTTCACCAAAACTAGCTTCAGCACAAAATATTCCCTAGCTAACTAGATTCTTTCTTAAAACAGAGTTTGTGTAGGAGCAGCAATCAATTCTTTTCATCTAATTATGCACAGGCTACTCACACACACATATTTTTACTAACTTCAGCCCAAAAAGAATTATTTTCATGCTTGACAGAGTAAGAACAAAAATTTGCTTTTGCATTTAATTTCATGCACAAAACAGAAACTTAAAACATTGAGATTCCCCCCCCCCCACACTTAAAGCTGAGCAGTGTCCTCACTTGCTCAAAGATTAGAACATGGGTTTTTTTTTATAAGGGGGGAATTAATCAAACAGACATAAAACAACACTACTAAAACTAAAACTAAACTAAAATTAAAAACTACAACTACTGATGAAATTAATGGAGGACTTACTTGTTTGCAGCACCAGACCTGAGCCTTCCGCTCTGTCTGGTGGGAACTCCTGACTGACCTTCTCCTTTCTTCTTATCCTTCTTCTCCTTTTTCACCTTCACTCCTCTTTGCTCAGTTGTGGTAGTTGTTGTTGTTTCAACAGATTCTTTTTCACCCGCACTAGCACCAGCAGCACTTGAAGCTGCAGCAATCCTCTTTTTAGCTTCCTCCCACATCTTCATTGCTAATTCCGCAGGGTTAAAATGCATTGGCTCATTGAGGTTCATCTGGGCTTTTTCCACCTCTGGCTCTTTAGACGTTGCCACGTTTGTGGATGATCCTCCAATGGCCAAAGAATCGTACCACAGGCTTGCTTCAAAAGGTGCTCTGCTAGTTTCTGAGTGGCCTCTTCCATTGCTTGCTGATTTACCTTTTTCAACGCAGCTTCACGTTCATTGGTATCTTGCATTTCTGCAAGTTTGGCTCAGCGACCTCTTTTTCAAAGCAGACGTTGTGGCGTCTGCGCAGCGCTTCTTCAAAGAATAGCAGGGAAGGGTTTGTTCGAAACACTAGTAGCAACAAATGCCGCACTAGTAGCGATGAGCGTGTTTCCTGCAAAGACCTTGACCTTTCCTTTTACTTTGGGAGCTTTTGTCTTAGTGTTGTGGGGCTACAACTTCCTCTTTTTCTCCACTCACTTGGGCTTGTTTTGACTCAAAGACTAGCTCTTTCCTTTTCTTCCTTCCAAAAGGGTTGTATGTGAGTGCACTTTTCACTCTGGTTTTCTTGGGTGGGGAGATGGGTTGGGAATCTGGGTTGCTTCCTGTGTTTGTTGCCTCGCACGCCGCCACGCCCGGGTCCCGCACTTTCTGGGTGATGGTTGCTTTTGAGGTTCGGGTTGGGGTGGGGGTGGTTGTGTTATTGGTTGATCTTGAGCTTTGGATTGTGGAGTCTTAGGGGTGTTTTGGTCCTGGGTGGAGGGTTCTTGTGGTGAAGGTGGTGGTTGTGCGGCTTGTGGGGATGGTGGTTTGGGGCTAGCTCTTTGTTTGTTTGGTCTGATGGGGATTCACTTACAGTCTTCTCACTTGAACTTCCTTTTTCCTCGTGGCTATCCTCTTTCTCTTCCTCACTTATTGCCTCCATGCTCACCTTTCTTGATTCATCCGCATCAAAATCGAAATATCATCCAAATCATCGAAATTAAAATCCTCTTCACTACTTACCTTCTTTTGCCTCTTTCTTTGGCTCTTTCTCTTTGGTGGGCTTTTTGCTCGCTTGGCCCTTTCTTTCTTCACGCTCTTCTTTGGATTGTAGATAGAGGCACATCATCATCATTTTCTTCCGCATCCAAATCAAGCAACACGAGTTCTTCAATACTTTGTTTCCTTTAGACATTTGGGCAAATACCTTCTTTTGCCACTCGAATTGCTCCTTGACAAATTTGGCCAGGGTGCTCTGCCTTTCCTCCAGACGTTGCAACGTCTGTGCATCCACAGAACTTGAAGCTCCAAAGACTTTCACCCTAGGTTTGAATTGTGTTGAAAAGGGGCCTTGAGGTTGCTCCTCACTCGAGATGCTTCAATCTCTACTCCACCTCCATGCATAAATCAGTAATCATGCATGGGAAATACAAGTACCCATCTTTTCTGTTCTTCCATTTGTTGAGTTCACGGTTGATCAATTTTCCAACCTCCACCTTGTCTCTTGACATGATTGCATCAATCACAATCAGTCTCTCTTTATCTACCCATGAGGTGTGAGAGGTAGGAATTAAGCGATGGCCTTATGAAATGGAACCAAGTGTTGGCTTCATCACATAGGTACCTCTTCATGATTTTGAACTCACTCCCGTGTTCACCACTTCTCTCCCAGCATAACCTTCAACACGATCCTTTCCTTGATTGCGTCCATTTCATCTACCCATACGTCTTTTGTTTGGTCTCTACAGCCTTCCCGTAGTAACCTAGCCCAAAATAATCGTTGATCACTCTTACCCCAAACTTTACCTCCTCGCCTCGCACCTTTGAAACAATGGACGGCTCTCCTTCAGGGCTCTCAACGATTCCCTTGTAAAAATCGTGAACCAAAGTAGCAATGTATTCCTTTCTGCACACAACGAACTCGCGCCACCAACGCGACGATTTGCCAGTAGAAAGTCGAGGATTAGGGCTTTCTTGACTAAAACCCCTTTACGGTAGTAGGGCTTTCTTTCTAGATGGATTTGGTGTTTCAGGGATAGGGGCTGAAGATGAACTTAGGTCAATATTCTTGCCTTTCCCAGAGGATTTGGCAGCAGATTGCTTCACTTTTGTCATAGTGATTTCGCAGAAGTTACTTAGAAGGGAATGGGGGATTTTTTTGGAGTTTTTAGGTTTTCTGAGAAAGAGAGGGAAGATTGTGGTTTCAGAGAGGGAGATTGGAGAGAGGTTGCAGGTGGTGGGATAATAGTGAATGGTGGGATTTTTATGGGGAAGTGGTTATGGGGAGTTGAGAAATGGTAGAGTGGAGTAATGGAGAAAAGTAACCGATGATTAGACAAGTAGGGGAAGGGAGATGACGTCATGGTCAGCTACCACGTTCGTTCTGCAGAAAGGAAATGATTTTTCACACGTCATCACTTACGCCTTTGACTTAGTTTAAATCTGCCCTGCCAGCCCAGACGTGCCCACGTCTAGTGCATACGGAGACATTACGACGTCTACCACCTTTTACTTTCCATTTCTTCAACATTTATTCTTGTAAAACAAAAATTAAAAAGACACAAAAATTGTTGGTTAATTAAAAATCACTGGGTTGCCTCCCAAGAGCGCTTGCTTTAAGAGTCTTCAGCCAGACTTTTGCCATTTTAATTCAAGAGTTGTTGAAGGACATTTGGATCTTGTCCCTTTCCACATGTTCTCCATGATACTGCTTCACACGTTGTCCATTAACTTTGAACATGGTGTTTGTCTTTTCATCAAAGAGGTCCACAGCACCATGAGGATAGATTTTTATTAATTTGAAAGGTCCTCGACCACCTTGACTTTAGCTTGCACAGGAACAACTTTTAGCCTTGAATTGAATAGCAATACCATTGTCCTTCATTTAGTTCTCTCTTTTGAATTCTCTCGATCATGCCACTTCTTGGTCTTTTCCTTGTACATTCTTTGAGTTTTCATAAGCATGGTGTCCGAACTCTTCTAGTTCATTTAATTGCAAAGAACCTTGCTTCACCAAATTTTTGCATGATCCAAATTTAATTGCTTCAATGCCCAGTAAGCCTTATGTTGGAGCTCAATTGGTAGGTGACAAGCCTTGCCATATACTAGCTTGTAGGGAGACATGCCCAACGGTGTTTTGTATGCTGTTCTGTAGGCCCAAAGTGCATCATCCAAGTGTAGTGACCATTCCTTTCTGTAGGGACCAACCATTTTCTCAAGTATTCTTTTGATCTCTCTGTTGGATATTTCTGCCTGGCCACTGGTTTGGGGATGATAGGCTGTAGCAATTCTGTGTTTCACTCCATACTTAGCCAAGAGGTTCTCAATTAACTTATTGCAGAAATGAGAGCCTTCATCACTGGGCTCTTGGAGTACCAAATCTTGTGAATATATTCTTTTTAAGGAACTTGCTAACTGATTTGGCTTCATTGTTGGGTAATGCCACTGCTTCAACCCACTTTGACACGTAATCCACAGCTACCAGAATATATAGATTTCCATGGGACATAGGAAATGGTCCCATGAAATCCATTCCCCATACATCAAACAACTCAACTTCCAGAATGTTTGTGAGAGGCATTTCTTGCTTACTTGATATATTTCCTGTCCTCTGACACTTATCACATCTCCTGACTAGCTCATGAGCATCTTTGAATAGTGTAGGCCAATAGTAGCCAGATTGTAGGACCTTTGCAGCTGTTCTGGTACCTCCAAAATGTCCACCATAAGGTGCTGAATGACATTGTTGCAGCACATGGAGTTGTTCTTCCTCAGCTAGACACCTTCTTAGTAACTGATCTGGACACAATTTGTACAAGTATGGCTCATCCCAAAAATATTGCTTTATAATATGGAAGAACCTCTTCTTCTGTTGGTAGTTGAATCCCACAGGCACAATCTTGCTAACAAGAAAGTTAACTATGTCAGCATACCATGGTGTATTAGTATCAGACGTTATGACGTTTGACGAAAGTGTCATAGAGGCGGGCAACGCCTTCAACTATTGAAGTTCTCGATAATAGTCTCTCATCGTGGAATTTTTCTTTTATCTCTTCTTCACCAGCACTGCATCAACATTCTCAAGCCTAGAAAGATGATCAAAGAACTTGGTTCTCCACCCCTTTTTGTCACGTATTTCCAAGTCAAATTCTTGGAGGAGGAGAACCCATCTAATAAGCCTTGGCTTTGCATCTTTTTAGAAATTAAGTACTTAATGGCTGAATGATCGTGATATACAACAACTTTTGCACCAACTAGGTAAGATCTAAACTTGTCAAAAGCAAATACAACACCAAAAAAGCTCTTTTTCATCCACAAAGATAATTTAATTGGGCCTCATCTAAGGTTTCTTCATGCGTAATAAATAGAATGAAATTTTTTCCATACCTTTGCCCCAATACAGCTCCTCCTCTGAAGATAATCACTTGCATCACACATCAACTCAAATGGCTTAGACCAATGCGGAGTGACTATTACTCGAGCAATCACTAAGGCGATCTTTAGTTTGTTTGAAAGCTTCATGACATTGTTCATCAAAGTTGAAGACGCGTTGTCACGTTGCAACAACAGAACCACGGGGTTTTGAAATTTTTGAGAAATCTTTGATAAATCTTCTCAGAAAACCCCGCATGTCCTAAGAAACTTCGACTCCTTTTGATAGTTGTTGGTGGAAGTAGCTTGTCAATAACATCAATCTTTGCTCTGTCCACCTCTAACCCTTTCTTTGATATTCTCGTGCTGACACTATTCCTTCTTGTACCATGAAATGGCATTTTTCCCAATTGAGAACTAGGTTGGTTTCTTCACACCTTATTAGGACTCCTTCCAAATTATCCAGGCATGCCTTGTATGAATCTCCATAGACTGAGAAATCGTCCATAAAGACCTCCATGGAATTCTCAATGAAATCAGAAAATAAGGCCATCATGCACCTTTGAAATGTTGCAGGAGCATTGCACAGCCCAAATGGCATCCTTCTGAAAGCAAAGGTACCATAGGGACAAGTGAATGTTGTCTTTTCTTGATCTTCAAAAAGCTATGGCTATCTGGTTGTAGCCTGAATAACCCATCAAGGAAACAGTAGAAATCCTTGCTGCGAGCCTGTTCTAGCATCGGATCAATGAATGGGAGAGGAAATGATCCTTCTTGGTTGCTTTGTTTAGCTTTCTATAATCCATGCATATCCTCCACTATTCATCGTCCTTGTTGGAATTAACTCATTCTTCTCATTTGTTACCACAAGAACTCCTCCTTTCTTTGGCACACACTTGTCATCGACTTACCCAGAGCTATCACTAATAGGGTAAATGATTCCTCGCTGCTGCGCGCCAAAAAATCCGGCTAGGGACTTTTCGGTTTGACAACGTTGAAAATCGATGAGCGCCACCAATATTTTATTTTAGGAAAACATTGAAAAAACCTTTTTGAAAGCGGGTGGTCTTTCAAAACTTAGAGATGTAGGTTCGGGGGCTCGGGTTGCGCATGGGAAGGTATTAGCACTTTCACGCGCTCTTTCTACCGAAAGGGAACCATTAATTTGATGTGGTTATGAAATGTTTGATTTGAAATACATTGTTCTATTTATTTTCTTTTCTTTTTGAGAAATCACTTTATTGAAAACGGAAAAAGGGATGTTTTTGGTATCTTTGAAAAGCGGAACAAGACAAAGATTTTTGAAAAGCGTGCTTGACGGACAGAACCCGGCTCTACGTACCTCACCGGGCCGAGGATCAAAGCAACGTAGTTCTTGGTTTTTATGGGTTTTTTAAAGGTGTGCTTGACGGGACATGAACCCGGTCCTACGTGCCCTCACCGGTGAGGATCAAAGCAACGTAGTTCTCGTGTTTTTAAAGGTATGCTTGACGGGACATGAACCCGGTCCTACGTACCCTCACACGGCCGAGGATCAAAGCAACGTAGTTCTCGCCATTTTGCGTGTGAAAACGGCTTTTGAGATTGAGTTTTGAAGTTTTTGAAATAAGACTCGAGTGTTCGCGAACACCAAACAAGCAAAGGCTTCGGTGGCATTCGGTATTAACTCGAAAAAGAGGGTCGGAGCCAGGTAATCAAACAAGCAACGGCTTCGAGTGATTACAAGCGACAACGTTGTATTATTTTTTGAAATTGTTTTGAAAAAGCGAGCATCGGTGATGATTATCACTAACAACTCGTGTTATTTTGAAATTTGGATTAGTTGATGTTTGATTAAGGTGTGGGAGCTTTCATGATAGCCAAACAAGCAAAGGCTTCGAGTGACTACCACTAATAACTCCTCATTAGCGATCAAACAAGCAAAGGCTTTGAGTGATGGCTAATGATTTATTTAAGAAAATGCCTTTAGGATTTTTATTGAACAAGCATTTGATTTTTGGTTTGAAAACTAGTTTAGAAAAGAAGTTTGATTTGGAAAAGATTTCTTGAAAACAAGTAGAACATTTCAATCAACTCTAATCCCATAACCAAATGAAAGATGAATGAATGAAGTTCAAACATGTTCAATTAATCAAGCAAACAAGAACACATTGATCATCAATTAAGATTAAGCATGCCCATACAATTAAGGGAATCAATTGTCAACGAGGCAAGACAAAGTTCTAAAAGTAATTGTGCAAGTGTGTGTAAGAGAGGTGCAATTGTCTTAATGATTCTATGCTACACAAGTAGTAGACTTACGTCTTCATATAAGAGCACATGCATGAGGGAAGGGATTGCACACAATTAAATCAAGACATTTGAATGGCATGATGGACAAGTGATACAATTAAATGATAGGCATGGGATATTCCTAATTGAATGATTGAACATGTAAGCAAAGATGCATGAATGAGCAAGCATGTGAATGCATGAGTATACAATGGATGAATGCGCATTATAGAATGCAAGGCATGGCATTATTGGATGCATGATTAGGCAAACATGTGAATGCATGAATATACAAGGAATGAATATGCATGTTTGAATGCAAGACATGGTGTTAAGGGATGCATGAGCATGTGAATATGCAATTTAGAAATGAACATGAACTTCAAATCACCATTTATTCATGAAATGCAAGCAAACAACATAGGTTAAACTTTTGGTAAGGATTCACATGATCAAGCAAAGAGATGCATAAAAGTCACATGAACCCTAATTTTCTTCTAATATGCAAAGCAAAACAACCTTGAAACAATATTTATTTTCACAAGACTTGGTAACAATTATTTTTGTGGTTCAAGTATATTAAAGAGGCATGAAATGGACTACAAGGCCAAGCTCATTGTAGCTCAAACCCCCATTTATTTCATGCAAGAATACAAAGAATGAACAAAACAACCAATCCCTAAAAGCTAGCATGAAACCGAGGGCCTATTTGCCCAAAAACATCATCAAATTCTTTCATGAAAATTTACTTAATCACATAAATAAACATGCATACATGATAAACAATAAAACAAATTAAAACCCCAAAATTGGAGCCCAAACCAAAACCATATTCACAAAAATCCAAGTCTAAAACATCAAGATTCAACAACAAGCATGGTTCACAAAATTAGCACAATTAATCAAGCATTAATCAACTTCAAATCATTTAATGAACAAGAATATTCAAAGGATCATGGATTAGGCTCAAAGTTGAAGCAAAAAGAAAAGGAAACATGTTTTCATTTGGGTAAAAATCGCATGACCAAAATAGCAAATCAAAAGAATAAAACCTAATCAACACATAATCACAAGAACAATTTATTTAGTGGGTGATGGACCAGCTCTCACCCACAACAGCCCCTAATCTACATTATATGATATTATGAGATGCAAATATAAGTTGAAAAATGGTTTTAATGCAAGAAAGTGAATGAAGATGCAAAGGATTTGATGTATACCTTGGTTTCAAGCTAAATAAGAGTAGGAATGAAGATTAAGAGCAATAAAACACCAACAATCCTCAAGAACTAGCAAGAACAGCTCCAACACCTTGAAGAAACAACCCCTTTGATAATGTAAAAATGGAATCAAGGATAAAAGGAAGAAGATATATGAATGTAGAGTGTGTTTGAGGTGATTTGGTGAAGGAAAGTTGAAAAGAAAGTGGAAGAGGAGGAGGGAGTGATTTCGGCCAAGAGAGGGAGGAGAGGAGGAAGAGTGTTAGCTAGGGTAAAAATGAGAGTGTGTGTGTGTGAGGTCTCCTATTTTTGGGTTTTATATGAAGTGAAAATTTAAGGGTATTTGTGATAATGCATCTCTTGTAAACCACTAGGATTTGAGAAAGGAATTGAATCAATGGTCAAGATGCATTATCACATGGATTAAGGGCAATAAAATGAAGAGAGAGAGGGCTGGGTGTGCAGCATAAGGAGGGTGGTGAAGGATAAGCTCATTGACAAAAATGTATTTTTCTACAAAGCTTATTACACAAGTGCCATTTTGATTCAAATGAAAGGTGAGGATTGATTTTCACATTTGAATGAATGGCCATGATTTAATACAATTTGCAAACAATAAAAATAAATGAAAATGGGGTAATCATGGCTGTTATTTCGCAGCTAAGGGAGTGGGAGAGTGAGTGGAATTGCAAATTGTACTTTTGTTCTTATCCTTAATTCAAAAGAGTGTAGAATATTCCCTTCTAGATCATTCTTCCTAATTCATGCCATTTTGGGCCATATCCTATGATTCAATGATTGGGCTCTGAATTTTATGATCTCACCAATCCCAAAATTGATTTATTTACCCCACCTCAAAGGAAAAGACCATTTTACCCTTCTATCCAAAAACTAGGTTTTTAGGCACCAAGGTTTAATATTTATGCCCAAAAATATTCACAATGGAGCACAAATATTCCTTAAATAAATCATTGATGATTATTCAAGGATTTGGGACAAAATACCGCTTTTATTGTGAAATGACCAAAATGCCCTTTCACTCTAAAAACCCTAGCTTTTGCACTCAAACACACTTCCACTTCAAAAATGATTTTTTCACCCTAGGAGTGACCTCTAGTACCTCAAAAATGCATGTTGAATGACTTGTTCTGAGAAATTGTCCCTTATTTGAAAAATGACCAAAATACCCTTTTGCACTGAAAAACCCTAATTTGTCTAAGAAGTGCATTCCAACTCCAAAAATGATTTTAGAAGCTTTGAAATGACTTTTAGAACTCTAAATGCAATGCATGATGTTTTTTACTTTTTAATTTAATTATTTTTAGGGAAAATTAGGGTTTTGACCTGCTTCTGACAAAATTGGGGTATGACAATTTGCCTCTCTTTATCTGGATTTTAACAAGGAATATGAATTGGCCGAAACATATTCCGAGGCAAAATAGAGATAAAGAATTCAGAAATTATACCTAGTTTGTCTACTTAGGGAAAAACCCGAATTTTCCTTCTTTTTTTTTTCTTTTTCTAATTTTTTTCCGTCCTGTTTTCTTTTGGGTGAATGAATGCCACCAAAAACGATAAGAATGAATGAAGTGCCAACCTCAAAGCGGCAAAAACAAGAAGTAAATTGGTGCCAACCCTCGTGTGGCATAAACAAAGAAGAAATAAAGCGATAAATAAAACAAGAAAGAAGGTACCGCCCTCCGATAAGCCGATCATCGCGTAACGAAAGTGCGGTAAAGAAGGAGCGCTCGTCGCTCAAGGAACACTTGATTCTCGAAGGAGCATTTGCGGCTCAAGGAACACTTGGCTCAAGGAGCACTTGCGCTCTCAAGGAGTTCTTGGGCTCAAGGAGTGCTTGCAGCTCTGAGGAGTACTTGGACTCGGAAGAGTGCTTGCGCTCTGAAGGAGTACTTGGGCTCTGAAGGAACACTTGGGCTCTGAAAGTGGCCTATTCGAGCGCTTTGAGGTTCAATATCCGGTTGTGGGGGACGATACATTTTACCTTGATGGACTTACGCTATGCTTTATACCGACACGCTAGTCCGGCGGACGCGAAGTCCGGGGCGATCCGCCACGCCTCGTGATGACTTGGCGAAATGAAGGACGCGAGGTCTCGAGGGCCGATCCGTCATGCTCGTGATGACTTGGCGAGATGAAGGTCGAGTTCAAAGTCGCCGTTTGGACCGTTGATTTGAACTAAACCGAAGGACTCGGTCCGATGATTCGCGGTGCTCGATAACGACGGATCTCGGCGGACGCCTTTGGTCCGAAGGATGCACGTCCCTGGCGGATTTGCAAATCTCGCTGATTGATCGATTGAGATGACCGCCGCCGGCGTATTGAGGTGAGGTACCCGCGCTCGAATATGAGGTGAAGTTCGCTTTTGAAGGGACGCCAGTCCTCGGCGGATTCACGAATCTTGTTGATCTTCTTTAGCCACCTGCGTATCGCGCACCGATCCGTGGTGCCTTCTCGTGTTAGCGGACCTTTCTTCTCGCTTCTCTAATTGGTGATCGCGTCGCCGCCGACCGATCCGTGGTGTCTACTCGCTAGCGGACTTTTCTTCTCGATGGGTGATCAATGTCGTTGCAGATCGATCCGTGGTGTCCGCCGAGCTAGCGGACCTTTCTTTCTCGCTTCCGACGATTGGTGATCAACGCCACAGTTGCACCGATCTAGAGTGTCCGCTCGTGCTAGCGGACTATTCTTCGACTTTCTCTCGATCGTGGTTAGTGCCATTGCAGACCGATCTAGGGTGCCCGCCTCGCCGCGCAGTCTTTTCTCGTGAACCTTCCGCGGCCAATGCCACTACACCGCTTTTGGAGTCCGCTCGGAATAGTAGGACTCTTCTTAAACTTTCTCTCGATAATGTGTACCGCACATGTTAGCGGATGCAAATGCATGGTGCATGGGATGAGGATGCAAGGGCATGTTATGCAGAACATGTTATGCGAGTGCATGCAATGCTATGATTTTGGTGTGATGATGAATGCAATGAGATGCTATTCTTGATTTTCTTTGGTCACCTTTCTTTTTTCTCGATCGCTTGTTTCTTCGCTTTTTGACAAAGGCTTGTATTCTTTTATTGGTTCAACCGACTCGATACTCCTCGCACAAGACCGAGAGGCCGATGGAAATCTGCAGGCTCATGGATCGAATGCGAGTTTGCTTTATGGTTCGCCATCCGAATGGTTTGTGAGTGCAACCTTCTTTGTAAGATTAACTTCCTTTGGTCGCCTTTCTTTTTCTCGATCGCTTGTTTTTTCTTTGTTCTCTCTTTGATCTTTTGCCCTCGCTGGCTTATCTTCTTCTTTGGTTCACCAATCCGCGACACTCATGGCACGAGACCGAGGAATATATTGGACTTGCGGGGGCTCATGGGCCGTGTGCGGTGTGGGCTTTAACTTTGTCGCTCAAGCAATCGTGGGCTTAATCACTTTCTCCCGCATGACTAATCGGTTTTGGGAATTGCCTCTTTCCGTGACCTTTAAGAATTTCAATGATTTGTAATGCTCTATGATGTATGCACATGTTTTACGATTCAGTGGTCACCATCATCATAAAACGCTTATTTTGAGCGTAAAAGCGTAAAACAATCAACAAACAGATATGAGAAAGTTTGAGCTTTATTGATGTAGAAATCGGTCGCATGTAAAGTTACGCCGATCGCTCAATGCATTTGAAAGTTTAAACTGCAAAAAGACACGAAAAAGGAAAGAAGCTGATTTCGATCGTCTGCCTCTCAGGAACAAAGCTAAAACATTTATGTCCTTGACTTTGATCACTCCTCATTCAAGTCTTCGCAAGTCGTATGCCTTTCTTTACTTTTCATGCTCAAGTTTTCGACCTAATTTTTGCCTCGATCGCCTTTGCGGGTTTTCAATCCACCGGTCGCTCTGATTTTGCCTAGGTCGCCTCTTTCTGGTTTTCAACCTAGCGAGCTAATTCTTACTTGGCTTGTCTTTCTTTTTTTTTTTGTCTATTTCTTTCGGGCATAGTACTTCTTCACTTGATCGGAATTGACTGGGTTCCTTGAGATCTCCGCCATCCATGTTGGTAAGTATCGCGTGCTCCTCCGCAGAAGGCTTTTTGACAACATATGGCCCATCGTAGCTTGGAGTCCACTTCCCACACGAAATCGCCTAGATAGCCAAGATCTTCTTAAGCACCGTATCACCTTGCTTGAATTCACGGGGTCGACTTTCTTGTCGAAAGTCGCCCTCATTCTCTCGTTGGTACAAACCGCCCATGACACAAAGTCGCAATCCCTTTTTTTTTTTCAATGAGGTTTAGCCGATCTAGACGGGCTTGAACCCATTCTCGCTTCTTCTAACTTTGTTTCCATCAAGACCCGCAGGAGGGTATCTCAACCTCAATAGGAGAGGACTGCTTCCCAACCCATATACTGAGAGAAGGGGTTTGCCCTGGGCTTGAAGTGCGTCATCAAGTTCTGTAGCCATGCAAAGCAAAGGGAAGCATTTCATGCCAATCCTTGTAGGTTACCACCATATTTTGCACAACCTTCTTGATGTTCTTGTTGGTCGCTTTGATCGCCCCATTCATCTTCTAGGCGATAAGGAGAAGAATTATGATGCTGAATTTTGAACTCGCACACAAGTTCTTCATTCTTTTCTTTGCTCAAAGTTCTTTGCAATTATCGCGATGATCTTGTTTGGAAGACCATAACGGCAAATCAGATCTTTCTTCACAAATTTGGTAACCACTGCACTGGTTATACTGGAGTATGAGGCAGCTTCAACCCACTTGGTGATCTCTAAAACTTTGCCTTGATATAATTATAACTTGAATGAATCTTGGAGTGCAAGCCTTTTGGTTTTTCTTTCCCCTTCTTTTGTTTTTTTTTTTAGATTTTTTTTTTTCTGGACAAACATATTTAAATAAATAAACTTATTTGTCCTAAAGCTAAAACTCTGAGAAAACAAAAGCAATCAATCATTGATCGGAATGGATTTTTGGAGATTGTGGGTTTTTGTGGAGAAAGGATGATTGGGTTTAGTGAAGTGCTTGAAGCTAATGGTAGGATGATTTTTATTCAGCGTTGGCTGACGTTTGGTGATTTATGATGGTTATTTGGCTTGATGAGGTATTTGGAAGTTTTATTCTTGGCTAAGGGTTGGTGGAGGGCGGGATGCCGAGGTCACAGGGAAGTATTTGCAGGTTATTGAGACAAGGATCTCTTATGCTTTGTGGTAACGTGTATCAGCTCACCACTTACATTTCTCTTGTATTTTTGGGACTTTCATTTTTAAATCCCTTTTTTCTTTTTTTCTTTTTTTTTTTTTTTTTTTTTGATTTTTTTATTTTTCTTTGACTCGGGTGAGTTGATAAAAAGTGATGCACCTTTTTTTTGATATTTGAGGTGATCCTTGTCTAGGGTGATTTTTGGATTTTTTGGCTTACAGTGGGTAGCACAGTTTTTTTCGAGAATATGGGAAAATGGTCAAACATTATTTCAAATCATGATTGCTTGTTTTCTCAAAAATTAACTCAAGGACAATAATTTATTCACTCCTATACATTTGCCCTTTTTTTTTTATTTTCTGACCAGCTTTCTTTTTTCTGGTCATTTGTTTTTTTCTTTTTTTTTTGTTTGAAGGGGAAAATCATCTTTGGGACTAGCACGATTCAGACCTCTGTAGTCAACGCACGTTCTGACCTGCCCATCCTTCTTCGGGACCGGAACAATATTGGCAACCCACTGCGTACTACTGCCACTACGGGAACCTTGCATCTCTCGATTTTGAGGGACATCTCTCGCTTCATTCTCACCTCATCTCTCGATTTTGAGGGCATCTCTCGCTTCATCCTTCTCAACTTCCGCTTGACAAAGGGCATTCGACTTGACCGTCCAACTTGTGTACCACAATGTCGTTGTCCAACCCAGCACATCTTGATAGGACCATGCAAACACATCCGCATAATCGCAAACAAACCAACCAACTTCATGCGACCTTCGTCATTCATGGCGGTACCCACTTTGACCTCTTTCTTGTTCTCACTGCACCCAAGTTGATCACTTCAATGGATTCCCGTGAGGCCGAATAACCCTTTCTTCTTGTTTCATTAACCTCATGAGTTCGGAGGAGTTTCCCAATCTTCTCAACATCCCCTCACCGATCGATGGGGTGATCAAAATCAAAATATGGATCGCTAGCACCGTTATTTTGAGAGACAATTGTTGTGATTCTCGCTTTTTGCCGGCTTAAAAAGCGTAATGAAAAGCTAAACAAACAAGCAAACAATAACGAAACAGAAAAAGGACACATGAAATGAAGAGAAATGATTTTTATTGATGGAAATTCAAAACAACGCTTTTTATTGATGATGATGATGATTCTCAAAATAAAAACATGCGTGCCCTAACAACTTGTCCTATGGCCTCGGGCAGAGCCACGTGGTTGCATTACAACTAATTACTTTGAGTTAAAAGGTCACGGAAATCAAGAGCTTCTCAATTCTTCACCTCTTTTCCCAAGAAGACAAATGACGAACCGCACTAGACCCACCTTCTTCTGGTTTCGGATCCACCACGATGGCAACAACTTGGTTGTGATTAAGCAAACCAAGCACTCACGGCTCGCGATGTCACGCAGACAGAATGCTCGGGGCCGTGGATCTTGGCCTTTGACTCACCCAACCATCCGCCACTTCTTTCCTCCGCGCCACTTTCCTTCTTTTTTGGCTGGACTTGGGTTGTATCCCAACCCGCAACGGTCCTTGTTCCTTTTAGCCGGATCGGCGCAAGAATTCCTTGTCCGCATTTTCCCAAGCCGCACTCCAACCTTATACCCTTGATCCATCATGATTTTAGCAATCTTTCTTATTACTTGCCCATTAACATCTTCTATGGCATTAGAGGTTGGCTTCTCGCGTCCGGCAATGGGTTTGCAGCTATGCTCGAACCATTTTGCTTGAATGAAATCCAATTGGCATCGATTAGGTCTTGCACCACACGCTTGAAGGCTTTACACTCCTCCACGCATGACCAACCCCGCTTTTCATGGAAACCGCAGTAGCATTAGCATTGTAACCTCCGGGAAATGGCGGCTGAATCTGCTTCATTGAACGAGTCTTGACTAAGTTCTTGGAAATTAAGTAATCAAACAACTCAAGATATGTCATTGGTATTGATCAAAACCGGTTCGCTTTCGCATCGATAACCCCGAGCCTTGTGATCAAACATCGTAATGTGACTCACCGGACGCCCCGCTCCTCTCGTATTTGTCCACCTTGGGAGCTTTGAATTTTGGTGGCAAAACCAAATCGGGACCAAACACACCACACAGCCTCCTTGGTTCTCGACACCGCACCCTCCATTGCCCTTTACTCTTTCTTCGAGTGCACGACCGGGTCTTTGGTCACGACCCCTCAAACATGTTCCTCGGGGGGTGACTTCCCATACCGTAATAATACCATCCGGCCGAGGAGCATTATGAGGTGGTGCCACTAGCCCCGTGAGTAG
Organism: Oxytropis ochrocephala; assembly: GCA_020916435.1. Taxonomy (NCBI): domain Eukaryota; kingdom Viridiplantae; phylum Streptophyta; class Magnoliopsida; order Fabales; family Fabaceae; genus Oxytropis; species Oxytropis ochrocephala. Next base: position 70,637,387 of record CM037090.1, read on the forward strand.
GACTAAGTGTAGTAGGAGAACTAAAAATCTGATCTCATGGTCCTCCAAAGCGCCTCCTACAGCACTACGGGAGTGACTTGATTGGGCGCATTCACACCGGTAGGAATAGATCCAACAGGTCGCGGCGTAGACCCAGCAGCATACCCTAAGGACATCTTTGTGGAGTGTACCGATTTGACACATTCATTTCAAGGTGATCGACTTTGATCCTGTGGAACTGCAATCAGAAGCGCTTCGCGATCATCAAGGAGGAACAAAAGAGGTGACACCAATCGACCCACTACGGCGACGGCTTCAACAAATGCCCATTGACTTTGTAGCATGACCATCATCTCATGCATCCGGGCTTCCATTGCCCCACCCTTATCCTTAAGCACTTGGTTCTCCGGAGCCACCGCCAGATTCAAAATTTGCACGCCCAAGTCTTCATGCTCGATTACTCTCGCCAATCATGGATACTCTTGCGGATTGGCCATCGCCTTGGCTTGTAGTCGGGTGAAGTATCGGTGACGGAGAACCAGCGTGCCTTTTTCTCGCTTGTTTAGACATTTATTGCATGAGAATGCATGAATGAATATATGAATGTATGTACAATGTTTGCTTGATGCCGGAACCACGGGATGCCTTGTCTTGTCATAAGCGCAAAAACTTTTTCTTTGATTTAGGAAGTGAAGTAAACGAGGAATCGAAATAGCAAATCAACATACTTCATAACTGGGAAGCGAGAAGTAAGTCAAGCTTTGCTATTTGATTCCATTCTGATGCGACTATGACAAGACGGTACATTATTCAAAGGTCCCCTACAGCAAATGCAAATGAAATGCAATATGAATGCAAATATTTACAACATTTAGCTTTAATGAATGCAAAGATGATGCGATTATGATGTGAATGATGCATGTGAAGAAAATAAAAGCGATGCATATGGACTAAGTTCAAAATTTAGGAGACACGCTACGTGCCGCCTCACGCAGCGGTTTATTTGGAAAAGGAAAATATTTTTGTATTTTCTTGGAAAGTTTTTTGAAAAAGCTCCTTTTGAGGAAGACATGCCCTAAATTACCATGCAAAGACACACAATTCGTATGCCCTCGTGTCCTACAAAGGTGGGAACCCTAAGTTCTAGGGCAACTTCAAAGGTTCCTCCCATGTAGCTCTAATTCACACCCTCACAATGGCTACCGGTTATAGAATCCTCATGCCGACACCCACAAATGTAGAATGCTACCAAGTGTGAGGCGTCATGAGAAAGCGCATTCTGGTTGAGACTTTCGTGAGTATCGCATGCACAAAGGTCTTGAATGACAATACTAATCGCCTCCACTCTCCTAAGTGTTTGTTGGATCCGGCATATAGGAGCCCACTCATAGAACATGAATCATAAGGTGTGAAAGTGTGTGATTGAGGACATACTTCCTAAAATCTACCCACCCCACCCGCAAGGAAAGCCGAATGTCCCGTATAAAAAGTCGTCTACCCTAGGGTTCGCCATGCATACACCAAACCATTCGATAAATCAACAAGAATTACACGCATTACTTACCTCAAGAAAGGGAGCTAAGAAGAAGGGGGACATAACAGAATGGGGAAATGCATGTTTTACCTCGAGAAAAGGAGCGAAGAAGAGGGGACATGGGAATTGAGGAATGCATGCATAAACACAACCACAAGCATACAAAAGAAGAGAAAAAGAAAGGAAAAGGAAGAGATAGAACATAGTTTTTTCAAATCAACCAATTTAAACCACATCAAATTAATTAGGCTTGACCTCATCTCTCTTTAAATAAATAAAGAAAGAAAGTCCCCAAAGAGTCGCCGCCACTGCTATACCTAAAAATCCGGTTTGGGACTTTTCGGTTTGACAACGTTGAAAATCAAGAGAGCCGCCACCAATATTTTATTTTAGGAAAACATTGAAAAAACCTTTTTGAAAGCGGGTGGTCTTTCAAAACTTAGAGATGTAGGTTCGGGGGTTCGGTTGCATGGGGAAGGTATTAGCACTCTCACGCGCACTTTTCTACCGAAAGGGAACCATTAATTTGATGTGGTTATGAAATGTTTGATTTGAAATACATTGTTCTATTTATTTTCTTTTCTTTTTGAGAAATCACTTTATTGAAAACTGGAAAAAGGGATGTTTTTGGTATCTTTGAAAAGCGGAACAAGACAAAGATTTTTGAAAAGCGTGCTTGACGGGACAGAACCCGGCCCTACGTACTTCACCGGCCGAGGATCAAAGCAACGTAGTTCTTGGTTTTTATGGGTTTTTAAAGGTGTGCTTGACGGGACATGAACCCGGTCCCCACGCACCTCACCGCCGAGGGATCAAAGCAACGTAGTTCTCGTGTTTTTAAAGGTATGCTTGACGGGATATGAACCCGGCCCTACGTACTTCCACACGGCCGAGGATCAAAGCAACGTAGTTCTCGCTTTTTGCGTGAAAACGGCTTTTGAGATTGAGTTTTGAAGTTTTTGAAATAAGACTCGAGTGTTCGCGAACACCAAACAAGCAAAGGCTTCGGTGGCATTCGGTATTAACTCGAAAAAGAGGGTTGGAGCCAGTAATCAAACAAGCAACGGCTTCGAGTGATTACAAGCGACAACGTTGTATTATTTTTGAAATTGTTTTGAAAAAGGCGAGCATCGGTGATGATTATCACTAACAACTCGTGTTATTTTGAAATTTGGATTAGTTGATGTTTGATTAAGGTGTGGGAGCTTTCATGATAGCCAAACAAGCAAAGGCTTCGAGTGACTACCACTAATAACTCCTCATTAGCGATCAAACAAGCAAAGGCTTCGAGTGATGGCTAATGATTTATTTAAGAAAATGCCTTTAGGATTTTTATTGAACAAGCATTTGATTTTTGGTTTGAAAACTAGTTTAGAAAAGAAGTTTGATTTGGAAAAAGATTTCTTGAAAACAAGTAGAACATTTCAATCAACTCTAATCCCATAACCAAATGAAAGATGAATGAATGAAGTTCAAACATGTTCAATTAATCAAGCAAACAAGAACACATTGATCATCAATTAAGATTAAGCATGCCCATACAATTAAGGGAATCAATTGTCAACGAGGCAAGACAAAGTTCTAAAAGTAATTGTGCAAGTGTGTGTAAGAGAGGTGCAATTGTCTTAATGATTCTATGCTACACAAGTAGTAGACTTACGTCTTCATATAAGAGCACATGCATGAGGGAAGGGATTGCACACAATTAAATCAAGACATTTGAATGGCATGATGGACAAGTGATACAATTAAATGATAGGCATGGGATATTCCTAATTGAATGATTGAACATGTAAGCAAAGATGCATGAATGAGCAAGCAAGGCATGGCATTATTGGATGCATGATTAGGCAAACATGTGAATGCATGAATATACAAGGAATGAATATGCATGTTTGAATGCAAGACATGGTGTTAAGGGATGCATGAGCATGTGAATATGCAATTTAGAAATGAACATGAACTTCAAATCACCATTTATTCATGAAATGCAAGCAAACAACATAGGTTAAACTTTTGGTAAGGATTCACATGATCAAGCAAAGAGATGCATAAAAGTCACATGAACCCTAATTTTCTTCTAATATGCAAAGCAAAACAACCTTGAAACAATCTTTATTTTCACAAGACTTGGTAACAATTATTTTTGTGGTTCAAGTATATTAAAGAGGCATGAAATGGACTACAAGGCCAAGCCTCAAGTTGTAGCTCAAACCCCATTTATTTCATGCAAGAATACAAAGAATGAACAAAACAACCAATCCCTAAAAGCTAGCATGAAACCGAGGGCCTATTTGCCCAAAAACATCATCAAATTCTTTCATGAAAATTTACTTAATCACATAAATAAACATGCATACATGATAAACAATAAAACAAATTAAAACCCCAAAATTGGAGCCCAAACCGAAACCATATTCACAAAAATCCAAGTCTAAAACATCAAGATTCAACAACAAGCATGGTTCACAAAATTAGCACAATTAATCAAGCATTAATCAACTTCAAATCATTTAATGAACAAGAATATTCAAAGGATCATGGATTAGGCTCAAAGTTGAAGCAAAAAGAAAAGGGAAACATGTTTTCATTTGGGTAAAAATCGCATGACCAAAATAGCAAATCAAAAGAATAAAACCTAATCAACACATAATCACAAGAACAATTTATTTAGTGGGTGATGGACCAGCTCTCACCCACAACAGCCCCTAATCTACATTATATGATATTATGAGATGCAAATATAAGTTGAAAAATGGTTTTAATGCAAGAAAGTGAATGAAGATGCAAAGGATTTGATGTATACCTTGGTTTCAAGCTAAATAAGAGTAGGAATGAAGATTAAGAGCAATAAAACACCAACAATCCTCAAGAACTAGCAATAACAGCTCCAACACCTTGAAGAAACAACCCCTTTGATAATGTAAAAATGGAATCAAGGATAAAAGGAAGAAGATATATGAATGTAGAGTGTGTTTGAGGTGATTTGGTGAAGGAAAGTTGTAAAGAAAGTGGAAGAGGAGGAGGGAGTGATTTCGGCCAAGAGAGGGAGGAGAGGAGGAAGAGTGTTAGCTAGGGTAAAAAATGAGAGTGTGTGTGTGTGTGAGGTCTCCTATTTTTGGGTTTTATATGAAGTGAAAATTTATAGGTATTTCAGGACAATGCATCTCTTGTAAACCACTAGGATTTGAGAAAGGAATTGAATCAATGGTCAAGATGCATTATCACATGGATTAAGGGCAATAAAATGAAGAGAGAGAGGGCTGGGTGTGCAGCATAAGGAGGGTGGTGAAGGATAAGCTCATTGACAAAAATGTATTTTTCTACAAAGCTTATTACACAAGTGCCATTTTGATTCAAATGAAAGGTGAGGATTGATTTTCACATTTGAATGAATGGCCATGATTTAATACAATTTGCAAACAATAAAAATAAATGAAAATGGGGTAATCATGGCTGTTATTTCGCAGCTAAGGGAGTGGGAGAGTGAGTGGAATTGCAAATTGTACTTTTGTTCTTATCCTTAATTCAAAAGAGTGTAGAATATTCCCTTTTAGATCATTCTTCCTAATTCATGCCATTTTGGGCCATATCCTATGATTCAATGATTGGGCTCTGAATTTTATGATCTCACCAATCCCAAAATTGATTTATTTACCCCACCTCAAAGGAAAAGACCATTTTACCCCTTCTATCCAAAAACTAGGTTTTTAGGCACCAAGGTTTAATATTTATGCCCAAAAATATTCACAATGGAGCACAAATATTCCTTAAATAAATCATTGATGATTATTCAAGGATTTGGGACAAAATACCGCTTTTATTGTGAAATGACCAAAATGCCCTTTCACTCTAAAAACCCTAGCTTTTGCCTCAAACACACTTCCACTTCAAAATGATTTTTTCACCCTAGGAGTGACCTCTAGTACCTCAAAAATGCATGTTGAATGACTTGTTCTGAGAAATTGTCCCTTATTTGAAAAATGACCAAAATACCCTTTTGCACCGAAAACCCTAATTTGTCTAAGAAGTGCATTCCAACTCCAAAAATGATTTTAGAAGCTTTGAAATGACTTTTAGAACTCTAAATGCAATGCATGATGTTTTTTACTTTTAATTTAATTATTTTTAGGGAAAATTAGGGTTTTGACCTAAGCTGACAAAATTGGGGTATGACACCGCATCCAACCATTTGATAATCTCCTCTCGCCTTTCAATGCTATTCTTGGCATTTTCCTCCAAGACAATTCTGCAGGCATACAGATTGTGGGACTCGATACCTTTTATGTCCGCCATTTGCCAACCAATTGCTTTTTATGTCTCTTCAGTGGTAAGAATGAGATCATTTTCCCCGCTCTTGGGTGAGCTTGGAAGAGATAATCACAGTGTGGGAATCATTTTCCCTAAAAAGACATACTTTAAATGCTCAGTAACACCTTTAGTTCCAAGGTAGGTGGCTCTTTGATGGAAGGCACATTCTTCTTAAGATTTGATTCCTCTTGCCCTGAGATTCATACCTCTTTGTCCAAGACTTTGGTGCAGAGGGGCTCGTGACGTGGCCACGCCTCGCAATGCACGCTACAACGCCTAGAGGAACAACTTCTTTTGCTAAAAGCTCTTGCTCTTCGTCATTGCCTAGCATCTTCTCCAAATGATCATTATCTTTGTTGAATTGCTTTTGAACCATATGATCAATGGCAACTACATACGAGCATTCCTCTGTGTGCGGATCCGGGTATTTGAGTGCATCGAGGACATTGAACTTGACTTCTTGGTCATTGACTCTCATGATTAATTCTCCTTTCTCGCACATCAATGATTGTCCTTCCAAAGAGCTAAGAATGGTCTTCCTGCAATGATGGGAACTTCTTTATCCGCATCAAAATCTAAAATAACAAAATCCACCGAAACACAAACTTGTCAACCTTAATCAAAACATCTTCTAATATGCCCTCGTGATAAACTCTACTTTTATCACCTAAAGTTAAACTTAAAGAAGTAGTCCGCGCCTTCCTATACCAAGTTTGTCATAAATGGACTTGGGCATCAAGTTGATACTTGCTCCCAAGTCACACAAAGCTTTTCCAATGTAAAAATCTCCAATAGAGCATGGTATAGTAAACCGCCGCCAGATCCTTGAGTTTTCTAGGAAGTTTATTCTCGCATAATTAAACTACATTCCTCGACCAAAGCAACGATTTCAAACTCCCTAGCCTTCTTCTTTTGGTGATGATGTCCTTCAGAACTTGGCATAGTTTGGCATCTGTTTGAAAGCTTAAACCAAAGGAAGGTTGATGTGTAATCGCTTTAACATCTCCATGAACTTGCCGAATCGCTTATCTTCATGAGCCTTTTTCAATCTTTGAGGGGTATGGTGGAGGAGGATACTCGTGTACAAGCCTCAGTACACGCCTTGATTATCGGTTCAAAACTAGACGTCAGAACGTCTCGGGTTAGACATCACAATGTCCGGAGTATCTTTCACACCACTTGAGCTTGCTTCTTTCCCTTTCTTTTTCTCTTTCTCTCGTACTTCTTTTGCTTCTCCTGCACTTCTTCCTCCACGCATATAGTTGGTTCAGATATTCAAGCACCACTTCTTAAAGAAATTGCATTTACTGTCCATTTACCCCATTATTACCATTAGGGTTGGATGATGATGGTGTTTCATTGTAGAAGGAAGAGATCCATTCTCGCTTTTGGTGAGAGTCAAGCTATCTCTCATCCAACTGATTTTCCAGAGTTTTGATTGAAGACTCATGAGTTTGCAAAGTTGTCTTACAATCACTTATGAAGCTTTTCATCATGGCCTCCAAATTGCTATTGTTATTATTCTGCACATACTGCTCCTTTGTTGTTGTTGAGGGGGAAATCCTTGAGGTATTGCAGGAGCAATATTGCCGGTATTTCAGTGCATTGTTGTTTCTCCAACTCAAATTTGGGTGATTTTCCAATTTGAATTATAAGAGTTGGAATAGGGACTGTTTCCTTTGTTCTGAGATACAAAGTTTACAGACTGAGGGTTGTAAGGACACTCTTCATATACATGCCCTTCTTCACAATAAACACATACTACTCCCCTGCACGTGTGGGTTCTATCACGCAGCAGCCGCTTCTCGCACGTGGCCACGCTTTGAAGTACTCAAAGTTTTGATCATGTTGGTCAAGGTAGCCACTTGAGCAGAAAGAGCAAATACTTCACTTATTTCATGGACACCGCCTTCTTTCCGTGAGTAAATCTATCGATGGCCAATGAGAGTTATGGGTGGCTATGTCATCAATAAGCTTGCATGCCTCGTAAAAGGACATGTTCGTAATGACACCACCGATGAAGAATCAAGTATCAACCTAGTGGGTTGATCTAGACCATTGTAGAAGGTCTCCATTTGGATTACCACCGATGAAGAATCAAGTATCACCGCCTAGCATCCGATCAATGAATGGGAGAGGAAATGATCCTTCTTGGTTGCTTTGTTTAGCTTTCTATAATCCATGCATATCCTCCACTGCATCGTCCTTGTTGGAATTAACTCATTCTTCTCATTTGTTACCACAAGAACTCCTCCTTTCTTTGGCACACACTGCATCGACTTACCCAGAGCTATCACTAATAGGGTAAATGATTCCTCGCATCCAACCATTTGATAATCTCTCTCTCGCCCTTCAATGCTATTCTTGGCATTTTCCTCCAAGACAATTCTCAGGCATACAGATTGTGGGGCTGATACCTTTTATGTCCGCCATTTGCCAACCAATTGCTTTTTATGTCTCTTCAGTGGTAGTAATGAGATCATTTTCCCGCTCTTGGGTGAGCTTGGAAGAGATAATCACAGTAGGGAATCATTTTCCCAAAAAGACATACTTTAAATGCTCAGTAACACCTTTAGTTCCAAGGTAGGTGGCTCTTTGATGGAAGGCACATTCTTCTTAAGATTTGATTCCTCTTGCCCTAGAGATTCATACCTCTTTGTCCAAGACTTTGGTGCAGAGGGCTCAGACGTGGCCACGTCTGCAACAGACGCTACAACGCCTAGAGGAACAACTTCTTTTGCTAAAAGCTCTTGCTCTTCGTCATTGCCTAGCATCTTCTCCAAATGATCATTATCTTTGTTGAATTGCTTTTGAACCATATGATCAATGGCAACTACATACGAGCATTCCTCCGTAAAGGATCCGGGTATTTGAGTGCATCGAGGACATTGAACTTGACTTCTTGGTCATTGACTCTCATGATTAATTCTCCTTTCTCGCACATCAATGATTGTCCTTCCAAAGAGCTAAGAATGGTCTTCCCGCAATGATGGGAACTTCTTTATCTCGCATCAAAATCTAAAATAACAAAATCCACCGAAACACAAACTTGTCAACCTTAATCAAAACATCTTCTAATATGCCCTCGTGATAAACTCTACTTTTATCACCTAAAGTTAAACTTAAAGAAGTAGGTCCGCAGCCCTATACCAAGTTTGTCATAAATGGACTTGGGCATCAAGTTGATACTTGCTCCCAAGTCACACAAAGCTTTTCCAATGTAAAAATCTCCAATAGAGCATGGTATAGTAAAACCGCCAGATCCTTGAGTTTTCTAGGAAGTTTATTCTCGCATAATTAAACTACATTCCTCACCAAAGCAACAGCTTTCAAACTCCCCTAGCCTTCTTCTTTTGGTGATGATGTCCTTCAGAACTTGGCATAGTTTGGCATCTCACAGTAAAGCTTCAACCAAAGGAAGGTTGATGTGTAATCGCTTTAACATCTCCATGAACTTGCCGAATCGCTTTATCTTCATGAGCCTTTTTCAATCTTTGAGGGTATGGTGGAGGAGGATACTCAAGTACAAGCCTAGGCACGCCTCTTGATTATCGGTTCAAAACTAGACGTCAGAACGTCCGGGTTAGACATCACAATGTCCGGAGTATCTTTCACACCACTTGAGCTTGCTTCTTTCCCTTTCTTTTTCTCTTTCTCGGTACTTCTTTTTGCTTCTCCCGCACTTCTTCCTCCACGCATACATAGTTGGTTCAGATATTCAGCACTCACTTCTTAAAGAAATTGCATTTACTCGTCCATTTACCCCATTATTACCATTAGGGTTGGATGATGATGGTGTTTTCATGTAGAAGGAAGAGATCCATTCTTCCTTTGAGTGAGAGTCATGCTATCTCATTCCAACTGATTTTCCAGAGTTTTGATTGAAGACTCATGAGTTTGCAAAGTTGTCTTACAATCACTTATGAAGCTTTTCATCATGGCCTCCAAATTGCTATTGTTATTATTCTCGCACATACCGCTCTCTCTGTTGTTGTTGTTGAGGGGAAATCCGGAGGTATTGCAGAGCAAAGATTGCTTGTATTCAAGTGCATTGTTGTTTCTCCAACTCAAATTTGGGTGATTTTCCAATTTGAATTATAAGAGTTGGAATAGGGACTGCTTTCCTTTGTTCTCGAGATACAAAGTTTACAGATCGAGGGTTGTAAGGACACTCTTCATATACATGCCCTTCTTCACAATAAACACATACTACTCCCCGCAATGTGTGGGTTCTATCACTGCAGCAGTCGCTTCTCGCACGTGGCCACGTTTGAAGTACTCAAAGTTTTGATCATGTTGGTCAAGGTAGCCACTTGAGCGAAAAGAGCGATCCACTTCACTTATTTCATGGACACCGCCTTCTTTCCGGAGTAAATCTATCGATGGCCAATGAGAGTTATGGGTGGCTATGTCATCAATAAGCTTGCATGCCTCGTAAAAGGACATGTTCGTAATGACACCACCGTGAAGAATCAAGTATCAACCTAGTGGGTTGATCTAGACCATTGTAGAAGGTCTCCATTTGGATTACCACAGAATGCCATGGTGTGGGCACATTCTTAGTAATTCCTTCCACCTCTCCCAAGCTTCAAATAATGATTCCCTTCCTTTGTTTGAAGGAAGTGATATCATTCCTCACCTTAGCATTTTGTTGGGAGGAAGTATTTTGCAAGAAACTTCTCACCTAGCTCATCCCAAGTGTGGATTGAATTTGGCTCCAAGGAGTTCAACCAATTTTTGGCCTTATCCTTAAGAGAGTAGGAAAGAGCTTCAGCCTAAAAGCATCCTCTGAGACTCTGTGGATGATAAAGTTGCTTTACACACATCCGTAAATTGCCTTAGGTGAGAATATGGATCTTCTTGAGGGAAACCTCCAAATTGCCCTGCAGTTTGCAGCATTTGGAACATCATTGGCTTGAATTCGAAATGACCAAGATGGAGGGTTGGTTTTGCAATGCCTGCTTGTAAATGAGCGAGGTTGAGCACAACAGTAGTCACGCATAGGCATGTCCCCGCTCATTGACCATATCTTGTGGTCCCGCATTGATGAGTCAGCCGCCTTTGGTAGTGTTCATCATCATCAACACTATTGTCTCTCGTGATGAGTTTGTGGTCCACGACCTTGTCCTCTACCTCCTCTTGGTGTATGTCCACCTCTAGAACCAGTGTTATGCCTCGCACATGGTTGGGTGTTGTTGCTTTGTTGTTGCCTCCTTCTTAACCTTTGTTGTCTCCTTAGTAGTCCGAAAGTTCTTTCAGTGTTCGGATCAAACTCAGTGTAGACTCACCCTTGGCTCGCTTGAACTAGAGCTTGCGCTTGGAACTAAGCATACGATGTAACGCCTACTTGCTCAAACACAGAAACAACAAACAACATAGTAAAATTCTTTCAACTTGTGTTCTAATACTTTTTGAATCAATAAAAGTTACTACAATCCCCGGCAACGGCGCCAAAAACTTGTTGCATTCGTGTGGTATTCGCAAATATAGTGCAAGTATACACGTCGTACAAGTAATAGAGTGGTTTTAAGTAAGAGATCGTTCCCACGAGGATTGGTATACTTTTCAAAGTTCAAGTTTCAAAACACAAGAGAATCAAGTAACAAATCGGCAATAAGAGTTGGTTTTAAAGCTAAAGATGTAATCAAAACAAGTAAACAATAGTTGGTTGTGAATATGGATGAGAGATGAGTTGAGTTGTTGCATGCAAGTAAATCCTTTCTAGCCAGACGTTATAACGTTTACACGTTTTGACGTTCAAATGTTATTTTGTATAGATGTGGCCACGCTTGAACGCCAAGTTGCAAAGAACTATGCTTTTCAAAGACAAAACGCCGAGTTTCAAGTATAAGAGGTCCTATGTCTAGGTTCTAAATAGGCCCACTCCTCGTATTTTAAGCACCCACAAAAATGTTCTATGAACTATTATTCATTCTATGTCTAGACTTAGATAAAGATGCCTAAATGTCTTTAGTCCATTGTTCATTCATATAAATCCTTGATTTCTTTTCATAGACCATGTCCTGTACTTCTATGAATCTACCTATTTTAAGAGGCCAACCTCAAAACAAGTTTGGAAATATTTTCACACAAGGATTTAAAACATGCACGCCAAGACTTCATAACATTAACTAGAAGTTCATTACAAGCAAAACAACAACTTCAACTACAAAGTGTTTAGCTCATGCCGAGCATCTTTACGAATGATGAGGATTTAGAATCCAAATACCATACATAATGTAAAAGAAACTAAGTGCAAAAGATACACCTAAGTAGCTCTTCAAAGATGTATCACGTGTATAGACGCTACAACGCCCGAGCCTCACAAAGAATGCAGTAAAATAAAACAAAGTTCGTAGCAAAATACGTAAGTCCGCTTCCGCATCTTCTTTACATGACTACTTCGAATTTTAATGGAAATATGGTGAAAGGATGAAGATGACGTGTATGAAGTGTTTCTGAATGGATGTGTGTATCGGTGCCTTGAGAGAGAGCTGAGCCTTCATTAAATAGCCTCCTTGCTCACGTGTGGCTGATGTCACTTGCCCACCTACCAGTCCTGTTCCTCTCTTCCGCCTCGACACTGCTCGCTGCTGCAGCATCAGTATCGCGTGTCGGGCTCATGGGGAATAGAAGATCTTCTCGACTTTTATATCTTTGACCATCATTACTAGCGCCAAAATGAAGATCTTTCACCCGCTCTCACAGCACTTCTATAGACGTGGTGAGGGACGTGGTAACGCTTCAAGACTATTTCCTGCACACGCACATAAAGCATCAAAACGCTCTCAAGGGCACCATTTGGTGCCAAAATGCACAGATTCATTCATTTAACCTTTCACTCACTCAGAAATACAAAACTAACGCAAAACTACTTAAATTAACCTTGTATTGCTAGAGAACTTGCATGATTTATTCTTTGAATGAGTATAAATAACTCATATAAATATGAGTTATCAATCACTCTGAATGGGCAGAATCTTCTTGCCAGTCTTTGTAGGTTACCGCCATTTTCTGCACTATTTTCTTGATATTCTTGTTGGCTGCTTCAACTGCCCCATTCATCTTTGGGCGGTAGGGAGAGGAATTATGATGCTGAATTTTGAATTCTTTGCATAGGTCCTTCATCATTTTGCTGTTCAGGTTGCTGCCGTTATCCGTGATGATCTTGTAGGGAAGACCATATCGGCAAATCAGATTTTTCTTCACAAATTTGGCAACCACTGAACTGGTTATACTGGTGTATGAAGCAACTTCAACCCATTTTGTGAAATAGTCAATGGCGACCAGGATGAAACGATGCCCATTTGATGCTTTGGGTTCAATTGGACCTATGACGCCCATGCCCCACATTGAGAACGGCCAAGACGCAATGTAACGCTTAATTTGGCAAAGCGGTACATGGATATGATCGCATAACCGCACTTGTGGCACTTTCTTACAAAGCTATAACAGCCTAATTCCATCCGCAACCGCAATAACCCGCCCTTAGGATCTTTCTAGCCATGGTATGTCCATCGAATGGGTTCCGAACGAGCCCTCGTGCACATCTCTCATGATTCTTTCAAATTTTCTTATTTGGCAACACACCTCGTGAGAACCATATCGTAGTATCTTTTGTAGAGAACTTCACCACTCAAAAAGAAATTCCTTGACAATCTTCTCGAGAGTTCTCTTGTCATTCTCTCGATGCCCTGTGGGTATTCCCGATTAGTGATGTATTGCTTAATGTCATGATACCAAGGCTTCGTCAGTTCTCATCTATTGCTTTGCAAGAGTTGATGCGCAGCAAACTCCGGTCTTTGAATTTTGATATTAGTCGCTCTTGTCACAAATAACATTGAACATAGCGCATGTTGTTGCCAATGCGTCACCCAACCGGTTTTCACCTCGAGGATATGCTTAAAGGTGATCTCATCAAAAGACTTCATCAACTCTTGCATATAATCACAATAAGGAATCGCTTTGGGATTTCTCGGTCTCCCAATCACCTCTTACTTGATGAATAACTGTAATGAGTCCCCATACACATCTAGCCTTTTAACTTTCCACTCTAAGGTCGCTTGAATACCTAGGATGCACGCTTCATATTCTCGCTATGTTATTTTTGACATAGAAGCTCGATCTTTGCAAAGATGACAGAATGAAGGGTTGTCGAGATATCAACACAAATACCGCTTCCATGCCCCCATACATTTGACGCACCATCGAATATCATTCTCCATCTTTCACTTTCTTGGGATTTCCCCGTCGAACAAAGCCATGATATCTTCATCGTGAAAATCATGCCGCATTGGTTGGTAGTCCGAATCGGTGACATGCCAAATACTCAAAGAAGTGCACTACCTTTAACCGCTGCGTGGACGCATGTGATATCGTCGATTCGACAATTGCATCTGCCAACGGCAATTCGTCCCGTGAGAGCTGGCTTCTCAAATATGTACTTGATTGGATCCATTTTTGACACCAACCAAGTTGTGTGACTTAGCATGTACTGCCTTAAACGATGAGCAGCCCAAACTAGGGCACAACAAGTCTTTTCCAGCATAGAATATCTTGTCTCACAGTCAGTGAACTTTTTGCTTAGATAGTATATTGCATGCTCTTTTTTCCCGGATTCATCGTGCTGCCCCAACACACAACCCATTGAATTATCTAGCACTGTAAGGTATAAGATGAGAGGCCTGCCTGACACAGGTGGCATTAAGACTGGTGGATTCTGCAAGTACACCTTGATTTTCTCAAAGGCAGCTTGACACTGATCATTCCACTTCGACTCTTGACTTTTGCATAGCAATTTGAAAATTGGCTCGCAAGTAGCAGTCAGCTGGAAAATGAACCGGGAGATGTAATTCAACCTTCCGAGGAAACCACGGATTTCTTTTTCCGTTTTGGGTACTGGTATTTCGAGGATAGCTTTTACTTTGTCTGGATCCACCTCAATTCCTTTCTGGCTGACAATGAAGCCTAACAGCTTCCCTGATCTCACCCTAAACGTGCACTTGGCTGGGTTTAATTTGAGTTTATATTTCCTCAACCGTTCAAAGAGCTTTTCCAGATTGACAATGTGCTCCTCGTCAATTTTGGATTTTGCGATCATGTCATCAACATAAACCTCAATCTCTCTATGCATCATATCATGGAATAAGGTAACCATGGCCCTCTCGGGTAGGTTGCGCCAAAGATTTTTCAACCCAAATGGCATGACCTTATAAATGAATGTTCCCCAAAGTGTTATGAAAGTTGTCTTTTCCATGTCCTCAGGGTCCATCTTGATCTGATTATATCCCGAATATCCATCCATGAAGGAGAATAACGAGTGTTGAGCTATACTATCCACTAAGACATCAATGTGAGGCAAAGGAAAATCGTCCTTAGGACTAGCACGATTCAGATCTCGGTAGTCGACGCACATTCTGACCTTCCCATCCTTCTTGGGAACTGGGACATTATTGGCAACCCACTGCGGGTACTTGGCCACTGCTAGGAACCCCGCATCAAATTGCTTCTTCACTTCGCCTCGATTTTGAGGACATCTCTCGCTTCATCCTTCTCAACTTCGCTTTGATAGGTGGGCATTCAGTGCTTGATCGTAAGTTGTGTACCACAATGTCGTTGTCCAACCCGCATATCTTGGTAGGACCATGCGAACACATCCACATAATCGCAACAAAAAACCAACTTCATGCGATTTTCCTCAACCATGGTGGTACCCACTTTGACCTCTTTTCTTATTCTCAATCGTACCCAAGTTGATCACTTCAGTAGATTCCTCGTGTGGCTGAATTACCCTTTCTTCTTGTTTCATTAACCTCATAAGTTCTGGAGGAGCTTCCCAGTCTTCCTCAACATCCCCCTCAGCCTGATTGATGGGGTGATCAAAGTCAAAAGGTGGACTGTCGACACTGCCATTTTCAGAGACTATTGCTGTGGATTTGCATTTTGCCGAAGCGAAAAAGCAGAATGAAAGGCGAAACAAGAAAACAAACAAATAATAAAGCAGTAAAAGACTCACGCCATGAAGAGAAAATGATTTTTATTGATTGAGAAATTCAAAACAAACATTTTTATTGATGATGATGATTCTGAAAGTAAAAACATGCGTGCCCCTAACAATTTGTCCTATGGCCTTGGGCAGAGCCACAGGGTTGCATTACAAATAATTACTTTGAATTAAAAACCACAGGAAAGGCAGCAGCTTCCCAATTCTTCAACTCTTCTCCAGCAAGGCAATGGCGGATCAGACTAACACCACCCTCTTCAGCTTCAGAACTATCCATGATGACAGCCACTTGGTTGTATTGCTCATCTTCTTCACCCCATCCTGTAGGCTGGATATCTTCCATTCGGATTCGAGCACTTTCAGGAGCATCATATCTGACCAAGTAATCAAACTTTCCACTGGCTCCCTAGGTATCCCAACATCCCTCTTTGTAGGCACCATCGTTACGCTCTTCATTGATTTCTTCCTTGTATGGGAAGGGAACTGGGTCTTCAAGCGGGCTATTGGTCGAACCCCTCGCTTGAACCAATCTCGGATCAGATTTCACGTAATTTCAATTGTCTTTTTGGTCTCCCTACCACCGCCTCAATGTAGAGTCAACACTTCATCTTTCATACCATGGGTTTCTACTGACCACATATCGGTCCATCAGTCCTCGCAGATCATCTTGAAGCTTTCACAATCTCCCACGCATAAAGAGTCAAGACACCCTTCTTCGTGGCAACACCCTCTTTAAGAACCTCACCGACATAACTCAAATAGAGATAACACTCAATGGAGTTTTGATCTTCTCGACCTTTCTTACCAATTCCCGACGAAACTTTCTATAGCGTTGGCAAACCGGCCCCGATGACCCGCAATGGATTAATTGTTGTATTCGGGTTGTTCGCTTTTAAACGAGATCCAACCAAAGATCTATCAAGTCTTGCACCACATGTTTAAAGGCTTTACATTCTTCTACAAAGATGACCAACCCCATTTTCATGGAAACTGCAGTAGCATTAGCATTGTACCCTCTCCGGGGAAATGGTGGTTGAACGACTTTCATTGGCCGAGTGTCGATCGATTATTGGAGGTCAAGTGATTAAACAAATTTCTCGATGTATGTCATCGGATTGGGTCAAAATCGTCCGCTTCTTGAACCGATAACCCCGAGCCTTGGGACTGCCAATGCCTTGCTTTGAGGTGGCACGGAGCAGCAGAATGGAACAATTTGTGGTGGAGGTGTACCAAAAGATGAATTTCCCCGAGATGACATTAGTTTCTCCTTCTTTCTTCTTAGGAAATGGGGCGTACTTCTTCCGAGTGTTTGAACCGCCGTAATTTCTGACATCGAGGTAATTCAAGATCTTCCCACTTCAAGGCCATGTTCAAGTCTTTCCCAAAGACTATCATATCGAGAAACCGGTCGAAACACTCGTGAATCACCTGTCATAGTAGATTCTTTGGCGTGGTTTCCAGAACATGTACACCATTTCCTTCTCGATCGCAGAGAGAGTTGAACTCGAGCACTGTGTGCTTCGCCATTTCGAGCATACTCCTTGAAAGTCTCCTTTTCGCCTTACTCATGTGTCGCACATCGCGACCTATCCGGCCATGTCCATGTTGTACTTATACTGTCTCATGAAAGCTTCTGACAAATCCTTCCAACAACGGATTTCGTAAGATTGCAATTTCATATACCAAACTAGAGGAGCTCCACCAAACTGCTTTGGAACCTCAGAAATCAAAGAAATTGTCATCATTGGCATAAGGACCCATTTTTCTGACGAACATTGTAACATGGCTCTCGACACCGATCCTCCAGACTTGTCTACCTCGTGAGCTTTGAACTTTGGTGGTAAGACCAAATCGGGACTAAACACACCACACGGGCTTCCTTGGCTCTAACACCGCATTCTCCATAGCCCTTTACTCTTTCTTCAAGTGCGAATCGATCATTTGGGGCCGAGATCCTCAAACATGTGTCCTTGGGGTGGCTCCCATATTGTAATAATATCCTCCTCCCGGTCAAGAACATTTTGAGGTGTGCCGCAAACCCCGAGAGGGGGACCGAGCACACGATGAGGCTAGAGTCCGAATTCGTGGTCCTCTGCGCCTCCCTGTGCACGGTGGATGTGACTTGATTAGGTGCAACCACACCAACAAGAGCAGGTCTAACAGACTGCGGCGTGTACCCGGCAGGCATACCCCAAGGATATCTCTGTGAAGTGCATTGGTTTGACACATTCATTTCTCGAGCAAACACGGATGATCGACCCGAATCCCGAGAGGAATGTGGTTTGTAGCATTCACTGATGCTGGAGAAGGAACGAAAGAAGTGACACCATCCGGACCTACTACGGCGATGCGGCTTCAACGGTTGTCCCACTCTTTAAACCTTGCAGCATGATCATCATCTCATGCACCTGGGCTTCCATAGCACCCATCTTATCTTTCAAAGCCCGGTTCTCCTGAGCCAATTGCTCAGGGTTGAGTATTGCTATAACCTGGTCATCTGGATCCACCTGACTCTCAATCTCGACCTCTGGATTCTCTAGATTGCTTGCCATTAATCTCGCTTGAAGCCGTGTGTTGTAACGGTGAAAGTGAACCAAATGTGCGGCTTTTCTCGCTTATTTAAACATTTATTGCATAAGAATCAAGATGAATGCATGAATGGATGTATGGATGCGTGTACAATGTTTGCTTGATGCCGGAAACCACAGGATACCTTATCTTGTCATAAGCGCATAAACATTTAATTTTTTGATTTAGGAAGTGAAGTAAACAAGGAATCGAAATAGCATACTTCATTCATCAAGAATTCAAAGCTTCACCAATTTTCATTAAAGGGAAAAGACAGTACACTGCTCATAAAAAAAAAGGTACAATATTCTTGAAAACAAAACTCAAAATAAACGCTTAAGCTGAAGAGTACAAGTAAACAACTCAAATACAAATAGCCTCAAGCTCCCCAACTCTCTTCCTTTTATTGCTGATACTTGCACCTTGTGACTGCTCCTTGAACTCTGTGATCAATGCTCTGCAGTACTTCACAAACTGGTACACCTCGGGTGGGGTATTGAAGAAATGCATCCCAGCCTCAGCCATCCTCAGATTTTTGGGAACCCCCAACATAGCCTTACTGGCCAACTCTGATAGCTTCGAGAACTTGCTCTTCCACAGCTGGATTTCATCCCTGAGCTCCTTAATGATCTCTTGATCTTCAATCTTTCCGATCAAATCTAGGAAGCGCTTTTCCCAATATTGGCTCTCACTTTCGGACTGCCTCAGTAGGTATCCTCTGCACAACGGAGGTCCTCTTCAATTCACCAAATACTTCTCTTTCAAACCTCAAGGCTTGCTTTGGTATTCCTTGAGAGTTTCATCAATGGCACCTCTCTCTTGCTCGAGGTCTCTCACCGACCCCTCAACTCGCCACCGATGTGATTCTTGCCTCGATTCAATGGCTAGTGTCTTCCACTCCCGAGCTTCTTCAAGTGCCTTCCTTGTCTTCTGCTTATACCTTTGGGGCTCCTCTCCGCCCCCTTCGGATATATTTGGGCTTCTATCTTGCCTTGCTCTTTTTTTCTTGAATCGCTTAACACTTTCTTCCACAAATGATCATTTTGACATTATTTTCTTCCTCTAGCTTTTCCTTCTCTAAAGCTATCTCCTCTAACTTAGCCTCGCAATGCTTTCTTTTCCTCTTCTACCTTTGCTAAAGCGGATTTGACTTCGCTCACTCCTCATAGGTAGGGACATAAGGCTCTGTATCTCCTCCTCAAGGAAATGTCCTTTGACTCGATTTTGTACCTTGAAGCCTCTCCTTGAGCCATTGATTGAAGGTAGTGTCACCGGTTCTTTTGATGACTCTTCATTTCCTTTTCGCACTACTGATTCCCATGATTGCTAAACTCTTCAAGCAAATCACCGCATTTAGGCATCCCCTTATAGAGGTAAACACGGACAACATGCTTTCGGAGGGTGAGTTCCTCATCTGCAACCGAGTTGCCTTAGTGGTCAATGAAGGATTGTAATTGATACACCCTTGAGTCCCCATGAGAGGCACGCTTTGAAAGCTTCCACAATCGAATACCACCGCAGTCCTGTCATCCCAACAGTACAGTTTGTATACCATCGGATTTGGAGATCATTGAGGTCCTTCAAAACTCAACCCAATCCAGAGCTGTTCGACCTTCACATCACAAACCTAGAGCGTAAGAAATTAGCTCCCTAGCATCATTTCGGTTATGGATTACATGGGTAATAAGCCAAGCATAGAGAACATGAGAAGAAAGACACATCTTCTTTTTATGGAACTAACTGTAGCGGGTGAGAGCATGGTATGTGTTAGCAAGAACAGCGGGCACAGGGTTGATGGGGTTCTTGGTGTCCTTGAAGGCCAAGAATACACCAATCGCATCTTCATCAACATACTTTTCTATTTGAGGAAAGAGAACAACCCCAAATATGGTGAGAGCAAGTACTAACTTGAATGGACCCCACTTCTTAGCCAAAGCATAGGATTGCATCAAGCCCTCAAAGTACTCTTGCGGATACCCAACTATACCATTTCTTTTTAACTTTTGCAACCTCAGTTCGTCCACACCAATCCTAAGCAACATTGAAAGCTTCTCATCAGTGTAGTATTGTCCCTGATATTGGTAGGGTCTAGCATGAGACCTGGAGAACCCCAAAAGCTGCTCATATTCCTCTAATGTAGGTGATAGCTGAAAATTCTTGAAGAAGAAACATCTCACATCAGAGTCGTAGAACTAGCTCAAAGCTACCAGAGTATCCTCTTGAACATTCAACTGCAAAAGCCTACGAATATTCCCATATGCCTGATCAAAGGAATCCCTCTCAATCGGGCCCATAAGAGCTGCACACTGTCTAAGGCTACTAACATCGACCTTCTTCATAACTGGGAAGCAAGAAGTAAGTGAAGTCTTGCTATTCAATTCCATTCTGATGCACCTATGACAAGACGGTACATTATTCAGTGGTCCCCGGCAAGCAAATGCAAATGAAATGCAATATGAATGCAAATATTTACAACATTTAGCTTGAATGAATGCGGCATGATGCGATTATGATGGGAATGATGCATGTGGGAAAATAAAAGCGATGCATATGGACTAAGTTCAAAAATTTAGGAGACACACTACGTGTCGCCTCACGCAGTGGGTTTATTTGAAGAAGGAAAATATTTTTGTATTTTCTTGGAAAAAAACTTGGAAAAAGTTCCTTTTGAGGAAGACATGTCCTAAATTACCATGCAAAGACACAATTCGTGCCCTCGTGCCTACAAAGGTGTCCTTCTAGGGCAACTTCAAAGGAATCCCATGTAGTTCTAGGGCAACATTTAGCTTGAATGAATCCTCATGCCGAACCCACAAATGAATGACCAAGTGTGAAGCGCCATGAGAAATCGCCTCCACTTTCCTAAGTGTTTGTTGGATCCGCCTCCACTCCCTAAGTGTTTGTTGGATCCGGGTAGGAGCCCACTCATAGCACACAAATCATAAGGTGTGAAAGTGTGTGATCGAGGACATACTTCCTAAAATCTACCCAACCCCACCCGCAAGGAAACTGCAATGTACCTGCACAAAAAGGTTGTCTACCCTAGGGTTCAACATGCATACATCATTTTAATATACAAACCACCATAAGAAGTCAAGAATAATTACACGCATTGCTTACCTCAAGAAAGGGAGCTAAGAAGGAGGGACATAATAGAATGGGGGAAATGCATGTTTTTACCTTAAGAAAGGGAGCGGAGAAGAGGATCATGGGAATTGAGGAATGCATGCATAAGCATAATCATAGACATATAGGAGAAGAGAAAAGAAAAGAAGAAAGGGAAACCAATTTTCAAATCAAACAAATAGAACACACAATCAAAGTTAACTAGGCTTGACCTCATCTCTTTTTTTTTTTTTTAAAAAGAAAAGTTGTCCCCAAAGTGAGTCGCCACCGCTGCGCCCCGAAAAATCCGGTTTGGACTTCTCGTTTGACAACGTGAAAAATAGTAGAGCCACCACCAATATTTATTTAGGAAAACATTGAAAAAACCTTTTTTGGAAAACGGGTGGTCTTTTGAAAACACAGAGATGTAGGTTCGGGGGTCGGTTGCGCATGGGGAAGGTATTAGCACCCCACGCGCCCTTTCTATCGAAAGGGAACCATTAACTTGATGTGGTTTTGAAATGTTTGATTTGAAATACATCGTTCTACTTCTTTTCTTTTCTTTTCTTTTCTTTTTTTTGAGAAATTGCTTTATTGAAAACGGGGGAAAAGGAATGTTTTTGGTATCTTTGTAAAGCGGAACAAAACAAAGATTTTTTTTTGAAAAGGGTGCTTGACGGGACATGAACCCGGTCCTACGTACCCTCACGGAATGAGGGATCAAAGCTACGTAGTTCTCGTTTTGCGTCTGAAAACGGCTTAGGGGTTTAAGTTTTGGAGTTTTTTGAAGTAAGACTCGAGTGTTCGCGAACACCAAACAAGCAGAGGCTTCGAGTGGCATTCAATACTAACTCGAAAGAAAAGAGAGTTGGAACCGGTAATCAAACAAGCAATGTCTTCGAGTGATTACAAGTGACAACGTTGCATTATTCTTTTTTTTTTGAAAATTATTTAAAAAAAATGGTGAGCATTGTCATACCCCAATTTTGTCCGGCTTAGGTCAAAACCCTAATTTTCACCAAAAATAATCAAATTTAAAAAAGTAAAAAACATCATGCATTGCATTTAGGTTTTAAAGTCATTTCAAAGTTTCTAAAATCATTTTTGGAGTTGGAATGCACTTTTTAGACAAATTAGGGTTTTTCAGTACAAAAGGGTATTTTGGTCATTTCACAAATAAGGGACAGTTCCTCAAGACAAGTCATCCAATATGCATTTCAAAGTATTAGAGGTCACTCCTAGGGTGAAAAATCATTTTTGAAGTGAAGATGTGTTTCAGGCAAAAACTAGGGCTTTTAGAGTGAAAGGGCATTTTGGTCATTTCACAATAAAAATGGTCTTTCATCCCAAATCCTTGAATAATCATCAATGATTTATTTGAGAGATATTTGTGCTCCATTGTGATTATTTTTGTGCATGAATATTAAACCTTTTGGCCTAAAAGCCTAGTTTTTGGATAGAAGGGTAAAATGGTCTTTTCCTTTGAGGTGGGGTAAATAAATCAATTTTGGGATTGGTGAGATCATAAAATTCAGAGCCCAATCATTGAATCATGGATATAGCCCAAAATGGCATGAACTAGGAAGAATAATCTAGAAGGGAATATTCTACATCCTTTTTGAATTTTGAAAGGATAAGGATAGTACAATAAGAGACAATTTGCAATTCCACTCACTCTCTCACACTCCTTGCTGCGCATAATCAGCCCCATTTCACCCCATTTTCATTTATTTTTATTGCTTGCAAATTGTATTAAATCATGGCCTTCCATTTAAATGTGAAAATCAATCCTCACCTTTCATTTGAATCAAAATGGCACTTGTGTAATAAGCCTTGTAGAAAATTACAATTTTGTAATTGAGCTTATCCTTCACCACCTCTCCTTAGGCTGCGCACCTTGTGTCTTTAATTACCCTCAATCCTTGTGATCTTGCATCTTGACCATTGATTCAAAACTTATCTCAAATCCTATTGGTTTGCAAGAGTTACATTGTCCTAATTACCCTTTAAGTTTTCACTTCATATAAAAGCCCAAAATAAGACCTAGCACACACACACACTCTCATTTTACCCTAGCTAGCAACCTCTCCTCCTCTCCTCTCTTCTTGGCCGAACCCTCCTCCTTCATCTCCTCCACTCTCTTTTCAACTTTCATCCACCAAATCACCTTAAACCTACTTCACCTTCATAGATCTTCTTCTTTTCACCTTTGATTCCATTTTCACACCATAAAGGAGTTTACTTTCTTGAAGATTGCGTGACATTTGTGTAGATTTGTGAAGATTATTGTTGACTTGTTCTTGATCTTCATTCTTCTATTCTTGTGTAGTTTTGATCTTGAGGTAAACACCTAATCTCTTGCATTTTTCATTATTAGCATGTGAATCTTCCTTCTACTCCTCTATCCTCTCTAAGAGGCTTAGAGGGTTCATTTCAAACACTATGTCAAGGACTTTGGTAGCCTTGGGTGTTTGAAGTGAACCCTTGGCCTTAAGGAGAGGTTTCTTGTGTTTTCATCATATTGTTGTTGCATTTTTCATACTCATTTTGTCACCCTTTGCATGAATAAAAATTTCCACATGATATATGCATCCCATTGTTCATGTCATAACTTGCAAGTTGAGATTTGGTTTGATTCATTGAGTGTGAGGGTTCGGTTTCTAGACCTTAAAATTTAGGGTTTTGTTGTCTTTTCACCCTTTGATTTTGTGTAAATAAATGCTTGATGTGCCTAAATTTGCTATGATCTTGTTCTATGTGCTAGTTATGATTCTTAACATGAAATAATGTGTTGTTTATGTCATGTGAGGTTTCGGCCTCAAGGTCCTAAAAACTAGGGTTTGTTGTTTTCTTTTCTCTTTTTGAGTTATGCAAATAAAATGCTTGATTTGTGTAACTTGTTTCATGTGTTGATAATAAATTTAGGCATGAAATAACTTGATGATTTGTGCATATAAGGTTTCGGCCTTAGGGGCCATTTTAGGGTTCATTTTAATGCTTAAAATGTGTGTTTGATTTTGTGTAGAAATGTGTAAGAATGTGAATGTGTTCTTAAACTTTTTACCACCCATTTTCATGTTTACTTTACCACTTACTAGCATTTTACCATAAATAAAAAAAAGGGAAAAAAAACATTTTTACTTTTTACTTTTACCATTTCATTAAGTAATTACCTTACACTTCATGCATACTTGTTTTACTCTTTACTAACTTTTTACCACAAGTTTTTACCACTTGCTTATTTGCACAAATGCCCCAAAAGATTTTTACACTTTGCATCCTATCATTCATGCACTCATACAAGTTTATATCTTTTGCATTCATACTCTCTTAAATGCCCATGCATATATTAATCTCATGTCTTGTGTTCTACACATGTATGTTCATGCATTTTAATACTTGCCTACTCATGCATTCCATAATACCATGCATTGCCTTCCACTATTATATGCTCATGCATTTAATTATGCATTCAATAATGTTATGCCTTGTATTTTACAATTGCATACTTGTACACTCATATGCTTGTTCAATCATGTATTCATTTGTTCATGGCGACTTGTAAAATATTTTTCATGTTTGCTTTGCCTATGCTTTCATTGTTGTCTCGGTTTTGAATAAAAAGGATTTGTAATGTTCTACTTTATTTTCAAGTCCAAAATCAAATGTTTTCTAATAAAAACCCTAAGGCATTTTTCATAAACAAAATCATTAGCCATCACTCAAGCCGATGCTTGTTTGATCGTCAATGATGGAGTTACTAGTGATAGTCACTCAAGCCTTTGCTTGTTTGACTATTATGAAAGCTCCCACACATTAATTAAACAACAAAACCCAATTCAAATTTCCTAAAAAATAATATGAGCCATTAGTGGTAATTATCACTAAGACTCATCCTTTTCCAAAACATTTTCAAAAAGATAATAAAACGCGTTGCAACTAGTGATCACTGAGTAATTGCTCGATTGATTACCGGTTCCAACACTTTTCTTTCAAGTTAGTAATGAACGCCACTCGAAGCCATTGCTTGTTTGGTATTCATGAACGCTTGAGTCATATTTCCAAAACCCAAAAGATAAGATAAAGACAAACAACAGATTTTCTCAAGATTAAGAACCAAGAACTACGTAGCTTTGATCCTCATCTCATTGAGGGCGTAGGAGCGGGTCACATCCCGTCAAGCACTCTTTTAAAAAATCTAAGTTTAGTTTCACTTTTCAAAGATCCCAAAAAGATTTCTTTCTCTCTTGTTTTCTAAAAACTCTTTCAAATAAAAATGAAAAGAAAAGAAGTAGAACGATTCATTTCAAATCAAACACTTCAAAACCACATATCGAATTAATGGTTCCTTTTCGGTAGAAAGGAGGTGTGGTGCTAATACCTTCCCCACACCTAACCGACCCCGAACCTACATCTCGAGTTTTCAAAGACCAATTGCCTTCCAAAAGGTTTTCCTAATATTTTCCTTAATAAATGTTAGTGGCGGCTTCATTGAAAGATTTCTTTTTTTAGAAAAGTTGTAAACGAGGAAGGTTCTCCTCGGGGACTTTTTCAAGCATAATACCGGCGACTTCACTGGGGAAAATTTTTTTTAAAAAAAAAATAAATAAGTGGGTCCAACCTAATTAATCCGATGTGTGGTTCAAAGTGTTTGATTTGAATTATTTTTCGTTTTACTTCTTCATTTCCTTACCTTTTTTCCTTTTCTTTCTTCATATGCTTATAATTATGCTTACTTTCCCCCATCTATTATAATACCTTCTTCTCTGCTCCCTTTCTTGAGGTAAGCTATATATGGTTGTTGATGACACCTTAGGTTAGTTCATTTGTTTTGAAGTGATGCTAAACTTTAGGGTAGACGACATATTCTTGTTGCTTCTATCCGACTAGTCTCGGTTTTTTCCTTGCAGTGGGGAGGGTAGATTTTAGAAAGTATGTCCTCAATCACACACTTTCACACCTTACATTTTGTATGTTATGAGTGGGCTCCTATACCCGGATCCAACAAACATCTAGGAGAGTGGAGACGATTAGTGACTGGTCATTGAGACCTTTTGTTGTCTGATACTCATGAAAGTCTCAACCAGAGTACGCTTTCTTATGACGCTTCACACTTGGTAGTTCTCTACATTTGTGGATGTCGGCATGAAGATTCTATAGCTCTGGTAGCCATTGTGAGGGTGTGAATTAGAACTACATGGAAGGAACCTTTGAAGTTGCCCTAGAACTTAGGATTCCCACCTTTGTAGGACACGAGGACATACAAATTGTGTGTTGCATTGTAGTTTAGACATGTCTTTCCTAAAAGAAGATTTTCAAAAAAAAAAAAGAAAAAAAAAGGGTTGCCATTGTAGCCTTTTCTTTTTGCCGTTCATGCACAAAGCGACATATGACCCACTTTATTTTCAAAGAAAAAAGGGAAAGAAAGAGTTACCTTTGTAGCTTTCCTCCTACCGGTCTATATGAAGCAGTGTACGGTCCGCACTTTCAAAAAAAAGAAACCTGAGTTATCGCAAATAAAGTTTTTCCTAACCTTGCATTTGCATAAAGCATCATCGTCATTTGCATACATCCCCGCATTGCATAAAACTTAAGTTTCTGCAATTCATGCATTCATAGAGCATCTCATTTGCATTTGCTTGTCAAGGACCACCGAATAATGCACCGTCTTGTCATAGGTGTATCAAAATGGAATCAAGTAGCAAAGCTTCACTTACTTCTCGCCTCCCGATTGTAAAGAAAGTGGATGTTGGTAGCTTGAGACAGTGTGCAGCCCTCATGGGTCCAATTGAGAGGGATTCCTTCGATTTAACATATGGGAATATCCGCAAGCTCTTGCAGTTGAATGTTCAAGAAGATGCTCTTGTGGCTTTAAGCCAATTCTATGATTCTGATATGAGATGCTTTTTCTTCAAGAACTTTCAGCTTTCGCCCACATTAGAAGAGTATGAGCAGCTTTTGGGATTTTCCCGGTCTCATGCAAGACCCTATCAATTCCAGGGACTGTATTACACTGATGAGAGGTTAGCAACGTTGTTGAGGATTGGTAAGAATCAGTTGAAGTTACAGAGGCTGAAAAGAAATGGTGTAGCCGGGTATCCACAAGAATACTTTGAAGACCTGATGCAATCTTATGCTCTGGCCAAGAATTGGGGTCCATTCAAGTTGGTATTAGCTCTTACCATATTTGGGGTCATTCTTTTTCCTCAAATAGAGAGGTATATTGATGAAGATGCAATTGGTGCGTTCTTAGCCTTCAAAGATGCCAAGAACCCTATCAATCTCGTGCCTGCTGTTCTTGCTAACACATATCATGCCTTCACTCGCCACAGTCAGTTCCATACAAAAAAGATATGCCTTTCTGTTCACGTCCTCTATGCCTGGCTTATTCTTCATGTGGTCCATAACCGTCTAGATGTCAAAGAGTTAATTTCCTATGCTCTAAGTTGTGAGGTGAGGGTCAGAACTTCTCTAGAATGGGTTGAGTTTCTGAAAAACCTTAATGATCCCCAAATCCAATGGTACACCGCTGCATGTTGGAATGACAGACCTATGGTGGTTTTCAGCTGTGGAAGCTTTCAGAATGTGCCTCTCATGGGGACTCAAGGGTGTGTCAACTATAACCCTTCATTGACTCTAAGGCAGCTCGGTTACCCGATGAAGAACTCACCCTCCGAAAAGCATCTTTGTCCGTGTTTACCTCTGTAAGGGGATGCCTAAATGCGGTGATTTGCTTCGAAGAGTTCAACAGTCATGGGAATCCGTAGTGCGAAAAGGAAGTGAAGAATTGTCAAAAAGAACCAGTGACGTCACCTTCAATCAATGGCTTAAGGACAAACTTCAAAGTGTGAGATCACCGAGTCAAGGGATGCTTACCCTTGAGGAGGAGATTCCAGAACCCTATGTCCCTACTTATGAAGAGTTGAACGAAGCCAAATTCACCTTAGCAAAGGTAGAAGAAGAGAAGAGAGCCTTGCAGGCCAAGTTAGAAGAGATGACTCTAGAGAAGGAAAAGTTAGAGGAAGAAAATACTATCAAGATGACCGCTGTGGAAGAAAGTGTCAAACGATTCAAGAGAGAAGAACAAAGCAAGATAGAGGCCTGTGGATTTCTCGAAAGAGCCAGAGAAGAACTCCAGTATACAAACAGAAAGCAAGGAAGGCGCTGAGGAGGCCCAAGAGTGGAAGACACTAGCCCACCTGGCCGGTCGAGCAAGAATCACACCGTGAGGGAGTTGAAGAGTCGACTTAGGAACCTCGGCGAGAGAAAAAATGCTGTTGAGGGAGATCCTCAAAGAATATCAGCAAGCCTTGAGTTTTGAGAGAGAAATATTTGGTGAATTAAAAGGTAACCTTCGCAGTCTGGAGGAGGCCTACAGGCAAGTTCGAGCTGAGAGTCAGTATTGGGAAAAGCGCTTCCTGGACTTGATAGGGAAAATTGAGGAGCAAGAGATCATTAAAGAGTTAAAGGAGGAAATCCAGATGTGGAAGGACAAATTCTCCAAGTTATCCGAACTGGCTAGTCAAGCTATGGCAGGAGTTCCCAGAAATCTAAGGGCAGCCGAGGCCGAAATGTGTTTCTTCAACACCCCTCCTGAGGTGTACAAGTTTGTGAAGTATTGTCGGGCATTGGTCGTGGAGTTCAAGGAACAATCTCAGGGAGCAAGAGTCAACAAGAAAAGGAAGAGAGCCGAAGAATTTAAAGCCATTTGTAATTGAGTTGATTAGATGTACTTCTTTATCTAAAGCATTTACACTGAATATTGTATTCTGAAGTATTGTATTCCTTTACTTTATTTCATTATGAATATGGTACCACCTTTTCCCTTAGCAAAAGTCGTTGAAGCTCTTTGTCCTTGATGAATGAAGTGTTTGGTTTGCTACTTTTATTCCTCGTTCCTTTCACTTTCTAAGAAAAAAGAATAATAAAAAAAATAATAATAAATAAGAAAAAAAAGAGAAAAATAAAATGAATAAAAAAAAGAGAAAAGAAAAGAAAAGAGAAAGGAAGGAAAGTTGACGCGCCTAAGACAAGATGAGGCATTACGTGGTTCTTGACGTCGAGCAAACATTATGCATACATTCATGCATTCATTCATGCATTTTTCTTTTTTTCGCTCCTATGTAATAAAAGTCTAAATAAAATGCGAAAAGGCAAGTCAGTGCGACAACATCGGTATTGGACACGCTCACGGGCGGAGGATGGCAATCTTAGCGGATATCGATCCACCTCACCCAGAAAGAGAAATCGTAATCCTCCTATTCCAAACTCAAAGAAATGGAAGTGGAGCAAACCCGACCCTCACGCGCGATGCAAATCGAAACCGATCGGCTCACGGTAGCTCCAATCGAGTGATCCCGAAATGAGGAATGAGATGAATGCTTTAAAAGCGCAGATGAGCGAGGTGATGAGGCTTTTGTTGTCCTTGAAAGATGGGAATGACTTTCGATCGCCCAGTTGGCTCGCTCTACGGCCTTCCTTTGGGATACACTCCCCCAAGTCAAGAAGCAAATCGGATGATGTTGGTCCTATGTCGATAGATTGAGAATGTGCGGCCAATGTCCGTTAGACCGAAGAGTAATCACTTTGAACCCCGGTCCGTGATTCCCCATCCAATTGTTATACCTCACCCCACTCCTCGAATCTCACTACACCACCAAATGCTTTTTCCGGACTCGGGCTTCGTGTCTGGAAACTCTGTTTATCCCCAGGTTCAACACTCAATGCTGCCACCGCAATATGTTGTAAGCAATTCTCCCCCGGGTTATTCCGCTGAGCAGCAGCAGACCAAGGAACAATTCCAAATGTTAGAAGAAAGGCTAAGGATGGTTGAAGGTTTTGGCTTCAGAGCTAAAGAGGCTAGAGATTTATGCCTTATCCCCGATGTGGTGCTACCCCCAAAGTTCAAGGTCCCCGACTTTGACAAGTATAGAGGTGCTACATGCCCAAAGAGTCATCTGACGATGTACTGCAGGAAAATGTCTACTTACTCCCGGGATGACAAACTGCTAATCCATTGCTTCCAAGACAGCCTAGCCGGGGCATCTCTTAATTGGTACATGAAGTTAGAGCCATCCCAAATCCGTTGCTGGAAGGATTTGGCAGATGCTTTTCTCAAACAGTATCAATACAATGCAGATATGGCGCCAGATCGGACACAGTTGCAGAACATGAGTAAAAAAGACAATGAATCATTCAAGGAATATGCCCAGAGATGGAGGGCTTTGGCTACGCAAGTTACACCCCCTCTGCTGGACAAAGAGTTGGTTTCTATGTTCATGGAAACCTTGCCGTCGATGTATTATGACCGCTTTGATCGGTGAGTCTCGTCCCAACTTTTCGATTTGGTGATTGTGGGAGAGAGGTTGGAAAGCGGATTGAGAAGTGGAAAGATTACACAAGGATTCACCAGTAATGCAAACCCCCAGAAAAAGTCATTCTCCGACTTTCCTAAAAAGAAGGAAGGAGAAACCAATGCCATCACCATCAACCCACCATATCAGCCACCTAATATTCCAGTCCCCACTCCCGCACAAACAGCCCGTCCATTCCAAAACAACAGTCAAAACAACTACCAAAAGACCTACCAAAACAGAACCTTTGACCCAATTCCCATGTCCTACACAGACCTTTTTAACTACCTCATCACCAACAAGCTCATCAACACAAGGCCCATGAAACCTGTCCAACCACCTTACTTCAAGGGGTACAATCCCAATAGCACCTGTGCTTTCCATGAAGGAGCAGTGGGGCATGTTGTGGAAGACTGCAAAGCCTTCAAGATAGTGGTACAAGATTTGATAGATGCAAAAGGCATAACTTTCAAGCAAGAGGATCCAAATATTACCACTAACCCGTTGCCGGGTCATCAGAGGCCAGCTACCAACGCTATAGAAAGTTCTGTTGGGCGATTGGTAAAGGAAGTGCACGAGATCAAGACTCCTCTCAGTGTCATTTACACTGAATTATGCCGGGCTGAGGTTGTTAAAAAAGGGTGTTGCCATGAGGAAGGGTGCGCTGAGTCTTTGTGTGTGGGAGATTGTGAAACCATCAAGAGGATCTTGCAGGATTTGATGGATCGATACATGGTCCAGGTAGGAACTCATGGTATGGGGGATGAAGTGTTGACCCTATGTTCAGACAGTGGTGGGGAGGCCAAAAAGCCAATTGAAATTCTGTGCAACTCTGATCCAAGAATGGTTCAAGTCAGTACTCAACCAACAGTCACTGAAGACCCAGTTCCTTTCTCATGCAAAGAAGAAATCATTGAGGACATAACAGCCTTGCCTGCAAAAAAAGGATGTTGGGACACCCTAGGAGAGCCTAGCGGAAAATTTGACTATTTGGTCAGATATGATGCTCCCGAGAGTGCTCGAATCCGAATTGAAGATATCCGGCCCACAGGATGGGGTGAGGAGGATGAGCAATACAATCAGATAGCTGTCGTCGAGGAAGAGTTAGTTGAAGAAAGCGAGGGTCGGGATATGGTTTGTCGCAGTGTTGCAGGAGAAGAAGTTGGCAACTGGAAGATCGTCGATTTCCCTGTTGTTTTCATTTCAAAGTAATGATTTTTGTAATGCAAATCCTTTGGCTCTGCCCAAGGCCTTAGGACATTTTCATAAGGGCATGCATGTTTTCTTTTAAGATATCATCTATCAATAAAATGTAGTTTTGAATTCTCAAATGAATAAAAATTGCTTTTTGTGTCTTCATTTTGTGTCTCCATTTTTGCTTGTTCATTGCTTTTCTATTCCCGCAAATGCAGATCTAAAATGAATGTCTCTGGAAATAATAGTGCCAATGGTTCATATGTTAATTTTGATTACCCCGTTAATCAAGCTGAGGAGGATGTTGAGGATGACTGGGAGACTCCTCCAGAATTGATGAGAATGGTTGAGCAAGAAGAAAAGGTTATTCTACCATGTTAGGAAACTGTTGAGACCATCAATTTAGGAACAGAGGGTGAAAAGAAAGAAGTCAAGGTTGGCACTTCAATGAAAAAGGGGGAATATGAAAAAGGGGGAATATGAGATGTGTACGGAGACTAAGCTCTAGTCATTCATCAAATGAACGGAGATTGGGAGGCCAGAGATCCCGAGTTGATACTCTATAGGGATTATATCCGAGGATTGGTTGAACCGTTTGAAGAAATCACATTTCAGCATCTGCCTCGTAGAGAGAATCAGCTGGCCGATGCACTAGCTACTTTGTCTTCAATGTTTAATGTCAGCTGTGATAAGAACTTGACCCAGATCAGAATTCAGCATCGAAGTTTGCCACCACATTATCACCACTCCTGCACAGCAATTGAAGATGAAGAAGATGATAAGCCTTGGTATCATGACATCAAGTAGTACATCCGGAACAGAGAGTATCCTCCAGGGGCATCAGAAAATGATAAAAGAACACTTAGAAGGTTGTCGATGAGTTTCCTTTTGAACGGTGAAGTGCTCTACAAAAGGAACCATGATAAAGTACTCCTTAGGTGTGTGGTAAAGGAGGAGGCAGAAAGGATCATGAGGGAGGTGCATGAAGGCACATTCGGGACTCATTCCAAAGGCATACTATGGCAAGAAAGATATTAAGAGTGGCTATTCATCGTTGCGGATGGAAGGTGATCACTCTGATTTTGTGAGAGAAAGTGCCACAAATGTCGATTTATCTTGATCATATTCATGTTCCACCGGCTTCGTTAAATGTCTTGACCGCATCTTGGCCATTTTCAATGTGGGGCATGGATGTCATTGGTCCCATAGAGCCCAAGGCGTCAAACGGGCACCGCTTCATCCTAGTTGCAATTGATTACTTCACTAAATGGGTTGAAGTTGCCTCATATCCCAGCATAACTAGTTTCGTGGTTGCCAAGTTTGTAAAGAAAGACCTGGTGTGTCGCTATGGTCTCCCAGATAAAATCATCACAGACAATGGTAGCAATCTGAATAGTAAAATGATGAAAGAGTTGTGCACAGAGTTTAAGATTAAGCATCACAATTCCTCTCCCTACCGTCCAAAGATGAATGGGGCAGTTGAAGCGGCCAACAAGAATATCAAGAGAATTGTGCAGAAAATGGTAGTGACCTACAAGGACTGGCACGAAATGCTTCCCTTTGCTTTGCACGGTATCGTGCTTGATCACGCGCGCCACTTCGACCGGCAACCCCTTTCTCTCTAGTGTATGGGTCGAAGCGCTTCTTCCTATTGAGGTTGAGATACCATCTCTCCGAGTGCTCATGGAAGCCAAGTTAGAAGAGGTGAATGGGTTCAAACTCGTCTAGATCGGTTGAACCTCGTTGAAGAGAAGAGAGTTGCAGCTACGTGTCATGGTCGATTGTACCAAAGAAAGGATGAAAACAACATTTGACAAGAAAGTTCGTCACCGAGAATTCGATGAGGAGACCTTGTGCTCAAAAAGATTCTCGCCTATTCAAAGTGACCCCGTGGGAAATGGACTCCTACCTATGACGGACCATATGTGGTAAAGAAAGCATTCTCTGAGGAGCATTAATACTCACCAAAGATGGATGGTGAAGAACTCAGAAACCCAGTCAATTCAGATTCAGTCAAGAAGTATTACGCCTGAGAAAAGTAAAAGGAAAAAAGAGAAAGATGAGCCAAACAAGAATTAGCTCGCTAGGTTGAAAACCCGAGAGGGCGACCTAGGCAAAATTGAGCGACCCGGTGGATTGAAAACCCAAAAGGGCGATCCAGGCAAAAATTAGGGTCAGAAAAGTTGGACTTAAGGAGGTAAAAGAGGCAAGCAGCGTCTCCAAAAGCTTGGATAAAAGGGTGATCAAAGTTATAAGTATGAGCAGTTGGCATCAAATGTTCCAGAGACAAAGAATATTCATAAGATCTATTGCGTCCAGTTCTCTTGTTTTTTTAGTTTCGAGAAAAATTTCCAATGTACTCCTTTCAGTCAGCGTGACATTCTGCACGTCTGACTTCCATATGAATAAAAGTCCAAATTTTTCACTTTATCGGTTTGTTGCTTTCTTTTCATTTCTCTTTAAAACTACGTTTTATGGTAGATGATAGATAAATCGTGAAATGTGCATAAATCATAGTATTAAGATCATTGCGAAATTTTTGAAAATAACAACAAAAAGAGACGATCTTTCAGTCAAGTAAACTCACAAAAATCAAATAAGAAGTGCTGATTGCGTTAGAACAAGAAGGCGGAGCTCGGCTCTCGAATCGTTATCATAGATGGTTGTGGTGTCGCAGGATACAAGTTCCGAGTTGGTCGGGCCAGCAAAAGAAAAGCCAAAAGAGCAAAAGAGCAAAAATATATATTAACCAAAAAACGAAAAAAGAGGTTGAAAAAAAAAAAACAAAGGACAATAAACAAAGTCATGCATTACATGCATCAAGCATAAGATCACGCACTCATCACTCATGCATCATAAAGTAAAGAAAAAATTCAGGCGTTTGCATTACATTCACCATAAGGAAAAGAAAAAGAAAATAGCAATCATGGCATTTGCATTGCATGCATTTGTTCATCTCACTTGCAGGTACAAAGAGGGATAGGTACTTCGGTACCAATGTTCGACTTCAAGTTCCAGAAGGAACTCCCTCAGTGGAGAGATCAGAAAGGAAGAAAGAGAAAAGAGAAAAAGAAAAGAGAGCGTCCCAAGCGCGCAAAAGAAGAAAAGAGAGCGTCCAAGCGCGCAAAAGAAGAAAAGAGAGCGTCCAAGCGCGCAAAAGAGGAAAAGAAAAGAGAGCGCCCAAGCGCGCAATAGAGGAAAAGAGAGCGCCCAAGTGCGCAAAAGAGTGGTCTCACATCGTATACGAGCAACGCGATGGACCGCAGCCATGCGAGCGCAAAGGAATAGTTATGTATCGACCTAGGATACGATGGGCGCCGTGAATTGATCGTATATCGATTCGGGCCGATAACGATCCCCGATCCGCTCGAAAGACCAAAGATTTCAGAAACGTGCTCCTCCAAGCCGCGTGCAAACTCGGATTCGCCAAGAGTTCATTTAAGGATTACGAGTTTTAGGCAACTGGGCATTTTACCGCTTTTTGCACGCCAAGTGCCCATTTATTGCCAAAGACGCGCGGTACCCTTTTATCGCTTTACGTCGACGCGCAAGTTTTCATTTATCGCTTTTTCAAAAAATACGTAAGGCTAAGTAGTCATCACGATGGGACGCTTGAATTGATCACTCAAGAATCCAAAAAAAAAAAAAAAAAAGAGGAGGAAGAGAAAGAAAAAAAAAAATTCGTGTTTTTCCTAAGTGGACAAAATCGGTATATTTTTTCGAGTTCTTTATCTCTATTTTGCCTCGGATATGTTTCCTACCAATTCATATTCCTTGTTAAAATCTAGATAAAGAGGCAAAATTGTCATACCCCAATTTTGTCCTGCTTAGGTCAAAACCCTAATTTTCCCAAAAATAATCAAATTTAAAAAGTAAAAACATCATGCATTGCATTTAGGTTTTAAAGTCATTTCAAAGTTTCTAAAATCATTTTTGGAGTTGGAATGCACTTTTAGACAAATTAGGGTTTTTCAAGACAAAAGGGTATTTTGGTCATTTCACAAATAAGGGAATGAGATCCTCAAGACAAGTCATCCAATATGCATTTCAAAGTATTAGAGGTCACTCCTAGGGTGAAAAATCATTTTTGAAGTGAAGATGTGTTTCAGGCAAAAACTAGGGCTTTTAGAGTGAAAGGGCATTTTGGTCATTTCACAATAAAAATGGTCTTTCATCCCAAATCCTTGAATAATCATCAATGATTTATTTGAGAGATATTTGTGCTCCATTGTGATTATTTTTGTGCATGAATATTAAACCTTTTGGCCTAAAAGCCTAGTTTTTGGATAGAAGGGTAAAATGGTCTTTTCCTTTGAGGTGGGGTAAATAAATCAATTTTGGGATTGGTGAGATCATAAAATTCAGAGCCCAATCATTGAATCATGGATATAGCCCAAAATGGCATGAACTAGGAAGAATAATCTAGAAGGGAATATTCTACATCCTTTTTGAATTTTGAAAGGATAAGGATAGTACAATAGTACAATTTGCAATTCCACTCACTCTCTCACACTCCTTGCTGCGCATAATCAGCCCCATTTCACCCCATTTCCATTTATTTTTATTGCTTGCAAATTGTATTAAATCATGGCCTTCCATTTAAATGTGAAAATCAATCCTCACCTTTCATTTGAATCAAAATGGCACTTGTGTAATAAGCCTTGTAGAAAATTACAATTTTGTAATTGAGCTTATCCTTCACCACCTCTCCTTAGGCTGCGCACCTTGTGTCTTTAATTACCCTCAATCCTTGTGATCTTGCATCTTGACCATTGATTCAAAACTTATCTCAAATCCTATTGGTTTGCAAGAGTTACATTGTCCTAATTACCCTTTAAGTTTTCACTTCATATAAAAGCCCAAAATAAGACCTAGCACACACACACACACACTCTCATTTTACCCTAGCTAGCAACCTCTCCTCCTCTCCTCTCTTCTTGGCCGAACCCTCCTCCTTCATCTCCTCCACTCTCTTTTCAACTTTCATCCACCAAATCACCTTAAACCTACTTCACCTTCATAGATCTTCTTCTTTTCACCTTTGATTCCATTTTCACACCATAAAGGAGTTTACTTTCTTGAAGATTGCGTGACATTTGTGTAGATTTGTGAAGATTATTGTTGACTTGTTCTTGATCTTCATTCTTCTATTCTTGTGTAGTTTTGATCTTGAGGTAAACACCTAATCTCTTGCATTTTTCATTATTAGCATGTGAATCTTCCTTCTACTCCTCTATCCTCTCTAAGAGGCTTAGAGGGTTCATTTCAAACACTATGTCAAGGACTTTGGTAGCCTTGGGTGTTTGAAGTGAACCCTTGGCCTTAAGGAGAGGTTTCTTGTGTTTTCATCATATTGTTGTTGCATTTTTCATACTCATTTTGTCACCCTTTGCATGAATAAAAATTTCCACATGATATATGCATCCCATTGTTCATGTCATAACTTGCAAGTTGAGATTTTGGTTTGATTCATTGAGTGTGAGGGTTCGGTTTCTAGACCTTAAAATTTAGGGTTTTTGTTGTCTTTTCACCCTTTGATTTTGTGTAAATAAATGCTTGATGTGCCTAAATTTGCTATGATCTTGTTCTATGTGCTAGTTATGATTCTTAACATGAAATAATGTGTTGTTTATGTCATGTGAGGTTTCGGCCTCAAGGTCCTAAAAACTAGGGTTTATTGTTTTCTTTTCTCTTTTTGAGTTATGCAAATAAAATGCTTGATTTGTGTAACTTGTTTCATGTGTTGATAATAAATTTAGGCATGAAATAACTTGATGATTTGTGCATATAAGGTTTCGGCCTTAGGGGCCATTTTAGGGTTCATTTTAATGCTTAAAATGTGTGTTTGATTTTGTGTAGAAATGTGTAAGAATGTGAATGTGTTCTTAAACTTTTTACCACCCATTTTCATGTTTACTTTACCACTTACTAGCATTTTACCATAAATAAAAAAAGGGAAAGAAAACATTTTTACTTTTTACTTTTACCATTTCATTAAGTAATTACCTTACACTTCATGCATACTTGTTTTACTCTTTACTAACTTTTTACCACAAGTTTTTACCACTTGCTTATTTGCACAAATGCCCCAAAAGATTTTTACACTTTGCATCCTATCATTCATGCACTCATACAAGTTTATATCTTTTGCATTCATACTCTCTTAAATGCCCATGCATATATTAATCTCATGTCTTGTGTTCTACACATGTATGTTCATGCATTTTAATACTTGCCTACTCATGCATTCCATAATACCATGCATTGCCTTCCACTATTATATGCTCATGCATTTAATTATGCATTCAATAATGTTATGCCTTGTATTTTACAATTGCATACTTGTACACTCATATGCTTGTTCAATCATGTATTCATTTGTTCATGGCGACTTGTAAATATTTTTCATGTTTGCTTTGCCTATGCTTTCATTGTTGTCTCGGTTTTGAATAAAAAAGGATTTGTAATGTTCTACTTTATTTTCAAGTCCAAAATCAAATGTTTTCTAATAAAAACCCTAAGGCATTTTTCATAAACAAAATCATTAGCCATCACTCGAAGCCGATGCTTGTTTGATCGTCAATGATGGAGTTACTAGTGATAGTCACTCGAAGCCTTTGCTTGTTTGACTATTATGAAAGCTCCCACACATTAATTAAACAACAAAAACCCAATTCAAATTTCCTAAAAAATAATATGAGCCATTAGTGGTAATTATCACTAAGACTCATCCTTTTCCAAAACATTTTCAAAAAAGATAATAAAACGTTGCAACTAGTGATCACTTGAGTAATTGCTCGATTGATTACTGGTTCCAACACTTTTCTTTCAAGTTAGTAATGAACGCCACTCGAAGCCATTGCTTGTTTGGTATTCATGAACGCTTGAGTCATATTTCCAAAACCCAAAAGATAAGATAAAGACAAAACACAGATTTTCTCAAGATTAAGAACCAAGAACTACGTAGCTTTGATCCCTCATCTCATTGAGGGTACGTAGGAGCGGGTCACATCCCGTCAAGCGCTCTTTTAAAAATCTAAGTTTAGTTTCACTTTTCAAAGACCCCAAAAGATTTCTTTCTCTCTTGTTTTCTAAAAACTCTTTCAAATAAAAAGGAAAAGAAAAGAAGTAGAACGATTCATTTCAAATCAAACACTTCAAAACCACATATCGAATTAATGGTTCCTTTCTTTGAGAAAGGAGGTGTGGGGTGCTAATACCTTCCCCACACCTAACCGACCCCCGAACCTACATCTCAGAGTTTTCGAAAGACCAATTGCCTTCCAAAAGGTTTTCCTAATATTTTCCTTAATAAATGTTAGTGGCGGCTTCATTGAAAGATTTCTTTTTTTAGAAAAGTTGTAAACGAGGAAGGTTCTCCCTCGGGGACTTTTTCGGGCGCAACAAGCATCAGTGATAATTACCACTAATAACTCGTGTTATTTTGGAAATTTGGATTAGTTTTTGTTGTTTAGTTAATGTGTGGGAGCTTTCATAATAGTCAAACAAGCAAAGGCTTCGAGTGACTATCACTAATAACTCCTCATTAGCGATCAAACAAGCAACGGCTTCGAGTGATGGCTAATGATTTGTTTATGAAAATGCCTTAGGGTTTTTATTTGAAAGAAAAGCATGTAATTTTGAATTTGAAAAGAAATAGAACATTTCAAATCCTTTTTCAAGACAAAACCGAGACAACAATTAGAGAACAAACAAAGCAATCATAAGGAGTATTCACAAGTTGCTATGAACAATTGAATGCATGATTAAACAAACATGTGGGTGCTAGAGTATATAATCATGGGATGCAAGGCATAGCATTATTGAGTGCATGATTAGGCAAACATATGAATGCATGAGTATACAATTGTGGAATGCAAGGCATAGCATTATTGAATGCATGAACATATGAAAAAGAGTGCAAGTCATAGTGTTAATGAATGTATGATCATGTGATAATAAATGCAAGACATGACATTAATAGATGCATGAACATGTAAGCACAAATGATGAAATGCAACGTGTAAAAATGTTTTGGGTATTTTTGCAAATAGACAAGTAGTAAAACTTTTAGTAAAAAGTTAATGAATGGTAAAAGTAAATATGCATGAAGTGAATGGTAATTATTTAATGGGATAGTAAAGTAAAAAGTAAAAATGCCTTTTTTTAGTTTTGGTAAAAAGTTAATGAGTGGTAAGGTAAAAACATGAATGGATGGTTAAAAAGTGAAAAAACACATTAACACTATTACACACCTCTACACAAGATCAAACACACATTTTAAGCACTAAAATGAACCCTAAAAAGGCATCTAAGGCCGAAATCACATATGCACAAGACAATACATTATTTCATGCTAAAACTCATAATGCACACATAGAACAAATCATGCAAATCAAGTACATCATGCATTTCATTTACATAACTCAAAAAAATGAAAAAAGGAGCAACAAAAGAAACCCTAAATTCTAAGGCCTAAAACCGAACCCCTACACTCATGAATCAAACCAAAGCTCAACTCACAAGTTATTATATGAACAAGAAGATGCATATAATGTATGGAAGTTCTTTATTCATGAAGAAGTGAAAAAAATGAGTGTGAAAATGCAAAACATATGATTAAAACACAAGAACACCCTCTTCAAGACCAAGGGCTTACTTCAAACACCCAAGGCTCCCAATGTCCTTGACATAGTGTTTGAAATGAGCCCTCTAAGCCTCTTAGAGAGGAAGAGGAGTAGAAGGAAGATTCACATGCTAATAGTTAAAAATGCAAGAGATAAGATGTTTACCTCAAGATCAAAGCTACACA
Source organism: Oxytropis ochrocephala (assembly GCA_020916435.1). Classification (NCBI taxonomy): domain Eukaryota; kingdom Viridiplantae; phylum Streptophyta; class Magnoliopsida; order Fabales; family Fabaceae; genus Oxytropis; species Oxytropis ochrocephala. The sequence continues at coordinate 70,678,246 of CM037090.1, forward strand.
AGAGTAGAAAAATGAAGATCAAGAACAAATCACCAACAAATGCCACGCAAACTTCAAGAAAACAAGCTCCTTAGTAGAGTAAAAATGGAATCAAGGATGAAAGGAAGAAGATATATGAATATGGAGTGGATTTGAGGTGATTTGGTGGATGAAACTTGAAAAGAAAATGGAGGAGAAAGGAGAGGAGGGTTCGGCCTAGAGAGGAGAGAGGAGGAGAGGTTTTGTTCTAGGTTAAAAATGAGAGTGTCTATTCCTTTGGTCTCTTGCTTTTTGGTTTTTATATGGGGTGCAAACTCAAGGGTATTTATGACAATGTGATTCTTGCAAACCAATAGGATTTGAGATAAAATTTGAATCAATGGTCAAGATGCAATGTCACATGGATTGAGGGTAATTAAAAAGCACAAAATGAGGAGAGAGAGGGGCTGAATGCGCAACTTAATGAGGGTGGTGAAGGATAAGTTTATTTACAAAATTGTATTTTCCATGAAGCTTATTACACAAGTGCCATTTTGATTCAAATGAAGGGTGAGGATTGCACACAAAACTTGAATGGAAGGCCAAGATTTAAACACAATTTGCAACCAATAAAATAAATCAAAGTTGCATGATTATGGGCTGGTGTGCGCAGCTAGGGAGTGGGAGAGTGAGTGGAATTGCAAATTGTACTATTGTACTATACTTGACCTTTCAAAATTCAAAAGAAATGGAATATCCCTTTCTAGATAATTCTTCTAAATTCATGCCATTTTGGGCCATGTCCCATGATTCAATGATTGGGCTCTGAATTTTATGAACTCACCAATCCCAAAATTGATTTGTTTACCCCACCTCAAAGGAAATGACCATTTTACCCTTCTATCCAAAGACTTGATTTTTATGCCAAAAAGGTTAATATTTATGCACAAAAATAATCACAATTAAGCACAAATATTCCTCAAATAAAATCATTGATGATTGTTCAGTGATTTGGGACGAAATACTGTTTTTATTGTGAAATGACCAAAATGCCCTTTCACCCTAAAAACCCTAGTTCTTTGCCCGAAGCACATTTTCACTTCAAAAAATGACTTTTTCCTCTAGGAGTGACCTCTAATACCTCAAAAAATGCATGTTGAATGACTTGTCTTGAGAAATTGTCCCTTATTCGCAAAATGACCAAAATACCCTTTTGCACTGCAAAACCCTAGCTTGTCCAAAAAGTGTATTCCAACTCCAAAAATGATTTTAGAAATTTTGAAATGACTTTTAGAAACCTAAATGCAATGCATGATGCTCTCTTCTCCTCTATTTATTTATTTTTGTGGAAGATTAGGGTTTTGACCTAAGCCGGACAAAATTGGGGTATGACACCTACTGGTCCAAATCCACGGCATAATGCTTGTCCCGGATGCAATATAAATCATCTAAGAATATGAGTAACGCCCAAGTGCCCGAAATTGGGGAGCCTAGTATTTAATAATATTTGTTCCATAATTGTAACTTGTCTAAAAAATAAATAAGAGCAAGCATACTATGTTCGTTTTAAGTGTGTTTTGATACTGGAAGACATATAAGCTTGTTTGTTGTTGGTCATTATGCACTATAACATTTTGAGCATACGACAATGCCTAACTTTGCAACGCTTAAAAACTGTTCTAGTACATGACAATAGATAACGATTTTTTAATTATTAAAAAGGAAATCAATTTAGGTGTTAACCTTTTAGTTTTACCCCACTATTTTTGTTTTCACCAATTTTTATCGTGAGCCAAAACCCTCACGCCTTCTCTTAGATTTTGTGCTTTCTAAAAACCTTCTCAATTCTGCGTGGAACCTTCTACGTTGCATGTTTCACAAACCCCTCACGCGAAAGAACTTAAATCTTGATTTGAAAGAAGCTGCAACATGCCGCATAATCCTCACATGAAAATCCTTACACAAATTTCACAACAGTGGGATTTCACCATAGCGCGATTTCATGCTCATTTGTATCCCACAGCCATAATCGCCCAACGATTTTGTCGTGTGATTGTGTGTGCTTCCGAACAGCACTTTGTTCTCGCTCTTATTTGTTGCAATATTTTGTATGCATGCGGTCTTTGTTGCTACTAAGTTATGGATAGGAGTTGATTAGGGTTTTTTTTTAAAAAAATATTCCTGTCTGATTACTATCGTATTTTTTGAGTATTTTTTTCATCTGCGTTTGATTCTGATCAACAATGTCCCACCTTTTTTGTTAGTAGAATGCGGATGGTTCAAGAATTTTCTTTGGCATTGTATTTTAGTTTCTGCAGCAGAAATTTAAATATTCAAAGATGCTTGGTTTTTATTACCGAGTCTTATGTACATATTATGAAAATCTATATTATTAATTTGAGTTACTATTTGTATTTTGTTGATCAAACATTTTGTGTTATGATGATTTTCCTGATATATATATATATATATATATGCAAAAAAATAAATACCTTTGTTGCTAATGTGGGACGGTTTTTATTTACCTTAATTGCCTGAATATAATGCATAACTTTCTAATTAATTACCTAAATTCCTAATGTGGAATGGTTTTTATTTAGAGTTGGATTAATTTCAGTTTTGGTTTTATTGTTTGAGTTACTTGGAGGCCATGTGTACAATGACGGATGACATGATATTTTGACATCAATGACGTATTTTATTTGGTCCGTGATGTGGATTGATGATGTGTAAGATTCATTGTTTTATATTATTAAGATTAGGATTTAGATAAGATTAAGATTATATAGTATTATATATATTATTATTCTATAAATAACCACACCAAATCCATTTCATTAATAATATAAATAGAATATTATTAAGATTTCGAATCAAACGACGATCATTTTAAAGCAATTTGTCGGGGTGAGAAGAAGGAGTTGGCAAGAACAACTTCCTTATCAACACAATTATAAGATCTTTTAAAGATTTTAATATTTGGATTCATGAATGTAGCCAAGTCGGATAAGAAAAAGAGAAAAAGATCTAATATATTAAAACTATAATAAATTCTCTAGGTCATTTGATGTATATATACTAACCATTTTCATGAATATCGCCACAACTTGAATGCAAACATACATTTCTCCAATGGCATCAAAATCCATTCCTCACTCTATCATTTTGCTTGTTCTTTTTTGTTTGCTTAATACAATGGAGACTTCTGGCTACATTCCCGCCCATGCATGATTGGCTAATGAAGGGTGTCACAATGAATTCACAAACAGGAAGATGTTACCTGCATTGAAGTTTAGCCCAAAAGTATTGATAAGCGTTCCTACTGGTCCAAATCCACGGCATAATGCTTGTCCCGGATGCAATATAAATCATCTAAGAATATGAGTAACGCCCAAGGGCCCAAATTGGGGAGCCTAGTATTTAATAATATTTGTTCCATAATTGTAACTTGTCTAAAAAATAAATAAGAGCAAGCATACTATGTTCGTTTTAAGTGTGTTTTGATACTGGAAGACATATAAGCTTGTTTGTTGTTGGTCATTATGCACTATAACATTTTGAGCATACGACAATGCCTAACTTTGCAACGCTTAAAAACTGTTCTAGTACATGACAATAGATAACGATTTTTTAATTATTAAAAAGGAAATCAATTTAGGTGTTAACCTTTTAGTTTTACCCCACTATTTTTGTTTTCACCAATTTTTATCGTGAGCCAAAACCCTCATGCCTTCTCTTAGATTTTGTGCTTTCTAAAAACCTTCTCAATTCTGCGTGGAACCTTCTACGTTGCATGTTTCACAAACCCCTCACGCGAAAGAACTTAAATCTTGATTTGAAAATCAGCTGCAACGCATATGACCCTCACATGAAAATCCTTACACAAATTTCACAACAGTGGGATTTCACCATAGCGCGATTTCATGCTCATTTGTATCCCACAGCCATAATCGCCCAACGATTTTGTCGTGTGATTGTGTGTGCTTCCGAACTGCACTTTGTTCTCGCTCTTATTTGTTGCAATATTTTTTATGCATGCGGTCTTTGTTGCTACTAAGTTATGGGTAGGAGTTGATTAGGGTTTTTTTTAAAAAAATATTCCTGTCTGATTACTATCGTATTTTTTGAGTATTTTTTTCATCTGTGTTTGATTCTGATCAACAATGTCCCACCTTTTTTGTTAGTAGAATGCGGATGGTTCAAGAATTTTCTTTGGCATTGTATTTTAGTTTCCGCAGCAGAAATTTAAATATTCAAAGATGCTTGGTTTTTATTACCGAGTCTTATGTACATATTATGAAAATCTATATTATTAATTTGAGTTACTATTTGATTTTGTTGATCTAACATTTTGTGTTATGATGATTTTCCTGATATATATATATATATATATATATATATATATATATATGCAAAAAAATAATTACCTTTGTTGCTAATGTGGGACGGTTTTTATTTACCTTAATTGCCTGAATATAATGCATAACTTTCTAATTAATTACCTAAATTCCTAATGTGGGATGGTTTTTATTTAGAGTTGGATTAATTTCAGTTTTGGTTTTATTGCTGAGTTACTTGGAGGCCATGTGTACAATGAAGGATGACATGATATTTTGACATCAATGACGTATTTTATTTGGTCTGGTGATGTGGATTGATGTTGTGTAAGATTCATTGTTTTATATTATTAAGATTAGGATTTAGATAAGATTAAAATTATATAGTATTATATATATTATTATTCTATAAATAACCACACCAAATCCATTTCTTTAATAATATAAATAGAATATTATTAAGATTTCGAATCAAACGACGATCATTTTAAAGCAATTTGTCGGTGTGAGAAGAAGGAGTTGGCAAGAACAACTTCCTTATCAACACAATTATAAGATCTTTTAAAGATTTTAATATTTGGATTCATGAATGTAGCCAAGTCGGATAAGAAAAAGAGAAAAAGATCTAATATATTAAAACTATAACAAATCAATTTTTTTTTTGACAAGAAAAAAACTATAACGAATCAAGGAAAATCCACAATTTGAAAATACACACACAAAAAAAGATATTGTAGCCATTGAATTTTCTTTTTTTTCAATATAATTGAATACTATTAAAAAAATTCTTATGTATTATATAGTATTATATATATTTTTATTCTATAAAAAACCACACCAAATCCATTTCTATAATAATATAAATAGAATATTATTAAAATTTCGAATCAAACGACGATACTTTTAAAGCAATTTGTCGAGGCGAGTAGAAGGAGTTGGCAAAAACAACTTCCTTATCAACACAAATATAAGATCTGGTAAAGATTGTAATATTTGGATTCATGAATGTAGCCACGTCCGACAAGAAAAAGAGAAAAAGATCTAATATATTAAAACTATAACAAATCAAGTTTTTTTTTGACAAGAAAAAAAACTATAACAAATCAAGGAAAATCCACAATTTGAAAATACACACACAAAAAAAGATATTGTAGCCATTGAATTTACTTTTTTTTCAATATAATTGAATACTATTCAAAAAATCCTTATGTATTATATAGTATTATATATATATTTTTATTCTATAAAAAACCACACCAAATCCATTTCTAAAATAATATAAATAGAATATTATTAAAATTTCGAATCAAACGACGATACTTTAAAGCAATTTGTCGGGGTGAGAAGAAGGAGTTGGCAAGAACAACTTCCTTATCAACACAAATATAAGATCTGTTAAAGATTTTAATATTTGGATTCATGAATGTAGCCAAGTCCGACAAGAAAAAGAGAAAAAGATCTAATATATTAAAACTATAACAAATTCTCTAGGTCATTTGATGTATATATACTAACCATTTTCATGAATATCGCCACAACTTGAATGCAAACATACATTTCTCCAATGGCATCAAAATCCATTCCTCACTCTATCATTTTGCTTGTTCTTTTTTGTTTGCTTAATACAATGGAGACTTCTGGCTACATTCCCGCCCATGCATGATTGGCTAATGAAGGGTGTCACAATGAATTCACAAACAGGAAGATGTTACACGCATTGAAGTTTAGCCCAAAAGTATTGATAAGCGTTCCTCTTGGGTCCAAATCCACGGCATAATGCTTGTCCCGGATGCAATATAAATCATCTAAGAATATGAGTAACGCCCAAGGGCCCGAAATTGGGTGCCTAGTATTTAATAATATTTGTTCCATAATTGTAACTTGTCTAAAAAATAAATAAGAGCAAGCATACTATGTTCGTTTTAAGTGTGTTTTGATCTTTGGAAGACATATAAGCTTGTTTGTTGTTGGTCATTATGCACTATAACATTTTGAGCATACGACAATGCCTAACTTTAGCACGCTTAAAAAGCTGTTCTAGTACATGACAATAGATAACGATTTTTAATTATTAAAAAGGAAATCAATTTAGGTGTTAACCTTTTAGTTTTACCCCACTATTTTTGTTTTCACCAATTTTTATCGTGAGCCAAAACCCTCATGCCTTCTCTTAGATTTTGTGCTTTCTAAAAACCTTCTCAATTCTGCGTGGAACCTTCTACGTTGCATGTTTCACAAACCCCTCACGCGAAAGAACTTAAATCTTGATTTTGAAAGAAGCTGCAGTATAATGATCCTCACATGAAAATCCTTACACAAATTTCTACACAAAGGGATTTCACCATAGCGCGATTTCATGCTCATTTGTATCCCACACCATAATCGCCCAACGATTTTGTCGTGTGATTGTGTGTGCTTCCGAACGACACTTTGTTCTCGCTCTTATTTGTTGCAATATTTTGTATGCATGCGGTCTTTGTTGCTACTAAGTTATGGATAGGAGTTGATTAGGGTTTTTTTAAAAAAATATTCTGTCTGATTACTATCGTATTTTTGAGTATTTTTTCATCTGCGTTTGATTACGATCAACAATGTCCCACCTTTTTGTTAGTAGAATGCGGATGGTTCAAGAATTTTCTTTGGCATTGTATTTTAGTTTCCTTGTGAGAAATTTAAATATTCAAAGATGCTTGGTTTTTATTACCGAGTCTTATGTACATATTATGAAAATCTATATTATTAATTTGAGTTACTATTTGTATTTTGTTGATCAAACATTTTGTGTTATGATGATTTTCCTGATATATATATATATATATATATGCAAAAAAATAAATACCTTTGTTGCTAATGTGGGACGGTTTTTATATACCTTAATTGCCTGAATATAATGCATAACTTTCTAATTAATTACCTAAATTCCTAATGTGGAATGGTTTTTATTTAGAGTTGGATTAATTTCAGTTTTGGTTTTATTGCTGAGTTACTTGGAGGCCATGTGTACAATGACGGATGACATGATATTTTGACATCAATGACGTATTTTATTTGGTCTGGTGATGTGGATTGATGATGTGTAAGATTCATTGTTTTATATTATTAAGATTAGGATTTAGATAAGATTAAGATTATATAGTATTATATATATTATTATTCTATAAATAACCACACCAAATCCATTTCATTAATAATATAAATAGAATATTATTAAGATTTCGAATCAAACGACGATCATTTTAAAGCAATTTGTCGGGGTGAGAAGAAGGAGTTGGCAAGAACAACTTCCTTATCAACACAATTATAAGATCTTTTAAAGATTTTAATATTTGGATTCATGAATGTAGCCAAGTCTGACAAGAAAAAGAGAAAAAGATCTAATATATTAAAACTATAACAAATCAAATTTTTTTTTTGACAAGAAAAAAAACTATAACGAATCAAGGAAAATCCACAATTTGAAAATACACACACAAAAAAAGATATTGTAGCCATTGAATTTTCTTTTTTTTCAATATAATTGAATACTATTAAAAAAATTCTTATGTATTATATAGTATTATATATATTTTTATTCTATAAAAAACCACACCAAATCCATTTCTATAATAATATAAATAGAATATTATTAAAATTTCGAATCAAACGACGATACTTTTAAAGCAATTTGTCGGGGCGAGTAGAAGGAGTTGGCAAGAACAACTTCCTTATCAACACAAATATAAGATCTGTTAAAGATTGTAATATTTGGATTCATGAATGTAGCCACGTCCGACAAGAAAAAGAGAAAAAGATCTAATATATTAAAACTATAACAAATCAAGTTTTTTTTTTGACAAGAAAAAAAACTATAACAAATCAAGGAAAATCCACAATTTGAAAATACACACACAAAAAAAGATATTGTAGCCATTGAATTTTCTTTTTTTTCAATATAATTGAATACTATTAAAAAAATCCTTATGTATTATATAGTATTATATATATATTTTTATTCTATAAAAAACCACACCAAATCCATTTCTAAAATAATATAAATAGAATATTATTAAAATTTCGAATCAAACGACGATACTTTAAAGCAATTTGTCGGGGTGAGAAGAAGGAGTTGGCAAGAACAACTTCCTTATCAACACAAATATAAGATCTGTTAAAGATTTTAATATTTGGATTCATGAATGTAGCCAAGTCCGACAAGAAAAAGAGAAAAAGATCTAATATATTAAAACTATAATAAATTCTCTAGGTCATTTGATGTATATATACTAACCATTTTCATGAATATCGCCACAACTTGAATGCAAACATACATTTCTCCAATGGCATCAAAATCCATTCCTCACTCTATCATTTTGCTTGTTCTTTTTTGTTTGCTTAATACAATGGAGACTTACTACTACATTCCCGCCCATGCATGATTGGCTAATGAAGGGTGTCACAATGAATTCACAAACAGGAAGATGTTACCTGCATTGAAGTTTAGCCCAAAAGTATTGATAAGCGTTCCTACTGGTCCAAATCCACGGCATAATGCTTGTCCCGGATGCAATATAAATCATCTAAGAATATGAGTAACGCCCAAGGGCCCGAAATTGGGGAGCCTAGTATTTAATAATATTTGTTCCATAATTGTAACTTGTCTAAAAAATAAATAAGAGCAAGCATACTATGTTCGTTTTAAGTGTGTTTTGATCTTGGAAGACATATAAGCTTGTTTGTTGTTGGTCATCATTATACACTATAACATTTTGAGCATACGACAATGCCTAACTTTACAACGCTTAAAAACTGTTCTAGTACATGACAATAGATAACGATTTTTTAATTATTAAAAAGGAAATCAATTTAGGTGTTAACCTTTTAGTTTTACCCCACTATTTTTGTTTTCACCAATTTTTATCGTGAGCCAAAACCCTCATGCCTTCTCTTAGATTTTGTGCTTTCTAAAACCTTCTCAATTCTGCGTGGAACCTTCTACGTTGCATGTTTCACAAACCCCTCACGCGAAAGAACTTAAATCTTGGTTTGAAAGAAGCTGCAAGCATATGACCCTCTCACATGAAAATCCTTACACAAATTTCACAACAAAGGGGGATTTCACCATAGCGCGATTTCATGCTCATTTGTATCCCACACCATAATCGCCCAACGATTTTGTCGTGTGATTGTGTGTGCTTCTTCAGAATCGCACTTTGTTCTCGCTCTTATTTGTTGCAATATTTTTTATGCATGCGGTCTTTGTTGCTACTAAGTTATGGGTAGGAGTTGATTAGGGTTTTTTTTAAAAAAATATTCCTGTCTGATTACTATCGTATTTTTTGAGTATTTTTTTCATCTGTGTTTGATTCTGATCAACAATGTCCCACCTTTTTTGTTAGTAGAATGCGGATGGTTCAAGAATTTTCTTTGGCATTGTATTTTAGTTTCCATGTGAAATTTAAATATTCAAAGATGCTTGGTTTTTATTAATGTCTTATGTACATATTATGAAAATCTATATTATTAATTTGAGTTACTATTTGATTTTGTTGATCTAACATTTTGTGTTATGATGATTTTCCTGATATATATATATATATATATATATATATATATATATATATATATGCAAAAAAATAATTACCTTTGTTGCTAATGTGGGACGGTTTTTATTTACCTTAATTGCCTGAATATAATGCATAACTTTCTAATTAATTACCTAAATTCCTAATGTGGGATGGTTTTTATTTAGAGTTGGATTAATTTCAGTTTTGGTTTTATTGCTGAGTTACTTGGAGGCCATGTGTACAATGAAGGATGACATGATATTTTGACATCAATGACGTATTTTATTTGGTCTGGTGATGTGGATTGATGATGTGTAAGATTCATTGTTTTATATTATTAAGATTAGGATTTAGATAAGATTAAGATTATATAGTATTATATATTATTATTCTATAAATAACCACACCAAATCCATTTCTTTAATAATATAAATAGAATATTATTAAGATTTCGAATCAAACGACGATCATTTTAAAGCAATTTGTCGGGTGAGAAGAAGGAGTTGGCAAGAACAACTTCCTTATCAACACAATTATAAGATCTTTTAAAGATTTTAATATTTGGATTCATGAATGTAGCCAAGTCGGATAAGAAAAAGAGAAAAAGATCTAATATATTAAAACTATAACAAATCAATTTTTTTGACAAGAAAAAACTATAACGAATCAAGGAAAATCCACAATTTGAAAATACACACAAAAAAAGATATTGTAGCCATTGAATTTTCTTTTTTTCAATATAATTGAATACTATTAAAAAAATTCTTATGTATTATATAGTATTATATATATTTTTATTCTATAAAAAACCACACCAAATCCATTTCTATAATAATATAAATAGAATATTATTAAAATTTGAATCAAACGACGATACTTTTAAAGCAATTTGTCGAGGCGAGTAGAAGGAGTTGGCAAAAACAACTTCCTTATCAACACAAATATAAGATCTGGTAAAGATTGTAATATTTGGATTCATGAATGTAGCCACGTCCGACAAGAAAAAGAGAAAAAGATCTAATATATTAAAACTATAACAAATCAAGTTTTTTTTTTTTTTGACAAGAAAAAAACTATAACAAATCAAGGAAAATCCACAATTTGAAAATACACACACAAAAAAAGATATTGTAGCCATTGAAATTACTTTTTTTCAATATAATTGAATACTAGTAAAAAATCCTTATGTATTATATAGTATTATATATATATTTTTTATTCTATAAAAAACCACACCAAATCCATTTCTAAAATAATATAAATAGAATATTATTAAAATTTGAATCAAACAGACGATACTTTAAAGCAATTTGTCGGGGTGAGAAGAAGGAGTTAGCAAGAACAACTTCCTTATCAACACAAATATAAGATCTCATAAAGATTTAAATATTTGGATTCATGAATGTAGCCAAGTCCGACAAGAAAAAGAGAAAAAGATCTAATATATTAAAACTATAACAAATTCTCTAGGTCATTTGATGTATATATACTAACCATTTTCATGAATATCGCCACAACTTGAATGCAAACATACATTTCTCCAATGGCATCAAAATCCATTCCTCACTCTATCATTTTGCTTGTTCTTTTTGTTTGCTTAATACAATGGAGACTTACGGCTACATTCCCGCCCATGCATGATTGGCTAATGAAGGGTGTCACAATGAATTCACAAACAGGAAGATGTTACCCGCATTGAAGTTTAGCCCAAAAGTATTGATAAGCGTTCCCTCTTGGTCCAAATCCACGGCATAATGCTTGTCCCGGATGCAATATAAATCATCTAAGAATATGAGTAACGCCTGAGGGCCCGAAATTGGGGAGCCTAGTATTTAATAATATTTGTTCCATAATTGTAACTTGTCTAAAAAATAAATAAGAGCAAGCATACTATGTTCGTTTTAAGTGTGTTTTGATCTTTGGAAGACATATAAGCTTGTTTGTTGTTGGTCATTATGCACTATAACATTTTGAGCATACGACAATGCCTAACTTTACAACGCTTAAAAAGCTGTTCTAGTACATGACAATAGATAACGATTTTTAATTATTAAAAAGGAAATCAATTTAGGTGTTAACCTTTTAGTTTTACCCCACTATTTTTGTTTTCACCAATTTTTATCGTGAGCCAAAACCCTCATGCCTTCTCATAGATTTTGTGCTTTCTAAAAACCTTCTCAATTCTGCGTGGAACCTTCTACGTTGCATGTTTCACAAACCCCTCACGCGAAAGAACTTAAATCTTGATTTGAAAGAAGCTGCAGCGCAGCAACACCCTCACATGAAAATCCTTACACAAATTTCACAACAGTGGGATTTCACCATAGCGCGATTTCATGCTCATTTGTATCCCACAGCCATAATCGCCCAACGATTTTGTCGTGTGATTGTGTGTGCTTCCGAACTGCACTTTGTTCTCGCTCTTATTTGTTGCAATATTTTTTTGCATGCGGTCTTTGTTGCTACTAAGTTATTAGTAGGAGTCGATTAGGGTTTTTTTTAAAAAAATATTCCTGTCTGATTACTATCGTATTTTTTGAGTATTTTTTTCATCTGTGTTTGATTCTGATCAACAATGTCCCACCTTTTTTGTTAGTAGAATGCGGATGGTTCAAGAATTTTCTTTGGCATTGTATTTTAGTTTCCGCAGCAGAAATTTAAATATTCAAAGATGCTTGGTTTTTATTACATGAGTCTTATGTACATATTATGAAAATCTATATTATTAATTTGAGTTATTATTTGATTTTGTTGATCTAACATTTTGTGTTATGATGATTTTCTGATATATATATATATATATATATATATATATATATATATATATATGCAAAAAATAATTACCTTTGTTGCTAATGTGGGACGGTTTTTATTTACCTTAATTGCCTGAATATAATGCATAACTTTCTAATTAATTACCTAAATTCCTAATGTGGGATGGTTTTTATTTAGAGTTGGATTAATTTCAGTTTTGGTTTTATTGCTGAGTTACTTGGAGGCCATGTGTACAATGAAGGATGACATGATATTTTGACATCAATGACGTATTTTATTTGGTCTGGTGATGTGGATTGATGATGTGTAAGATTCATTGTTTTATATTATTAAGATTAGGATTTAGATAAGATTAAGATTATATAGTATTATATATATTATTATTCTATAAATAACCACACCAAATCCATTTCTTTAATAATATAAATAGAATATTATTAAGATTTCGAATCAAACGACGATCATTTTAAAGCAATTTGTCGGGGTGAGAAGAAGGAGTTGGCAAGAACAACTTCCTTATCAACACAATTATAAGATCTTTTAAAGATTTTAATATTTGGATTCATGAATGTAGCCAAGTCGGATAAGAAAAAGAGAAAAGATCTAATATATTAAAACTATAACAAATCAATTTTTTTGACAAGAAAAAAACTATAACGAATCAAGGAAAATCCACAATTTGAAAATACACACACAAAAAAAGATATTGTAGCCATTGAATTTTCTTTTTTTTCAATATAATTGAATACTATTAAAAAAATTCTTATGTATTATATAGTATTATATATATTTTTATTCTATAAAAAACCACACCAAATCCATTTCTATAATAATATAAATAGAATATTATTAAAATTTCGAATCAAACGACGATACTTTTAAAGCAATTTGTCGAGGCGAGTAGAAGGAGTTGGCAAGAACAACTTCCTTATCAACACAAATATAAGATCTGGTAAAGATTGTAATATTTGGATTCATGAATGTAGCCACGTCCGACAAGAAAAAGAGAAAAAGATCTAATATATTAAAACTATAACAAATCAAGTTTTTTTTTTTTGACAAGAAAAAAAACTATAACAAATCAAGGAAAATCCACAATTTGAAAATACACACACAAAAAAAGATATTGTAGCCATTGAATTTACTTTTTTTTCAATATAATTGAATACTATTAAAAAAATCTTATGTATTATATAGTATTATATATATTTTTTTATTCTATAAAAAACCACACCAAATCCATTTCTATTATAATATAAATAAAATATTATTAAAATTTCGAATCAAACGACGATACTTTAAAGCAATTTGTCGGGGTGAGAACAAGGAGTTGGCAAGAACAACTTCCTTATAAACACAAATATAAGATCTCATTAAAGATTTTAATATTTGGATTCATGAATGTAGCCAAGTCCGACAAGAAAAAGAGAAAAAGATCTAATATATTAAAACTATAACAAATTCTCTAGGTCATTTGATGTATATATACTAACCATTTTCATGAATATCGCCACAACTTGAATGCAAACATACATTTCTCCAATGGCATCAAAATCCATTCCTCACTCTATCATTTTGCTTGTTCTTTTTTGTTTGCTTAATACAATGGAGACTTCTGGCTACATTCCCGCCCATGCATGATTGGCTAATGAAGGGTGTCACAATGAATTCACAAACAGGAAGATGTTACCGCATTGAAGTTTAGCCCAAAAGTATTGATAAGCGTTCCCTCTTCGGTCCAAATCCACGGCATAATGCTTGTCCCGGATGCAATATAAATCATCTAAGAATATGAGTAACGCCCAAGGGCCCGAAATTGGGGAGCCTAGTATTTAATAATATTTGTTCCATAATTGTAACTTGTCTAAAAAATAAATAAGAGCAAGCATACTATGTTCGTTTTAAGTGTGTTTTGATACTGGAAGACATATAAGCTTGTTTGTTGTTGGTCATTATACACTATAACATTTTGAGCATACGACAATGCCTAACTTTACAACGCTTAAAAACTGTTCTAGTACATGACAATAGATAACGATTTTTTAATTATTAAAAAGGAAATCAATTTAGGTGTTAACCTTTTAGTTTTACCCCACTATTTTTGTTTTCACCAATTTTTATCGTGAGCCAAAACCCTCATGCCTTCTCTTAGATTTTGTGCTTTCTAAAAACCTTCTCAATTCTGCGTGGAACCTTCTACGTTGCATGTTTCACAAACCCCTCACGCGAAAGAACTTAAATCTTCGATTTGAAAGAAGCTATGGCGCATGACCCTCTCACATGAAAATCCTTACACAAATTTCACAACAAAGGGATTTCACCATAGCGCGATTTCATGCTCATTTGTATCCCACACCATAATCGCCCAACGATTTTGTCGTGTGATTGTGTGTGTGCTTCGAACTGCACTTTGTTCTCGCTCTTATTTGTTGCAATATTTTTTATGCATGCGGTCTTTGTTGCTACTAAGTTATGGGTAGGAGTTGATTAGGGTTTTTTTTAAAAAATATTCCTGTCTGATTACTATCGTATTTTTTGAGTATTTTTTCATCCGTGTTTGATTACGATCAACAATGTCCCACCTTTTTGTTAGTAGAATACGGATGGTTCAAGAATTTTCTTTGGCATTGTATTTTAGTTTCCAATGTGAAAATTTAAATATTCAAAGATGCTTGGTTTTTATTACAGAGTCTTATGTACATATTATGAAAATCTATATTATTAATTTGAGTTACTATTTGATTTTGTTGATCTAACATTTTGTGTTATGATGATTTTCTATATATATATATATATATATATATATATATATATATATATATATATATAAAAAAAAATAATTACCTTTGTTGCTAATGTGGGACGGTTTTTATTTACCTTAATTGCCTAAATATAATGCATAACTTTCTAATTAATTACCTAAATTCCTAATGTGGGATGGTTTTTATTTAGAGTTGGATTAATTTCAGTTTTGGTTTTATTGTTTGAGTTACTTGGAGGCCATGTGTACAATGAAGGATGACATGATATTTTGACATCAATGACGTATTTTATTTGGTCTGGTGATGTGGATTGATGATGTGTAAGATTCATTGTTTTATATTATTAAGATTAGGATTTAGATAAGATTAAGATTATATAGTATTATATATATTATTATTCTATAAATAACCACACCAAATCCATTTCTTTAATAATATAAATAGAATATTATTAAGATTTCGAATCAAACGACGATCATTTTAAAGCAATTTGTCGGGGTGAGAAGAAGGAGTTGGCAAGAACAACTTCCTTATCAACACAATTATAAGATCTTTTAAATATTTTAATATTTGGATTCATGAATGTAGCCAAGTCGGATAAGAAAAAGAGAAAAAGATCTAATATATTAAAACTATAACAAATCAATTTTTTTTTGACAAGAAAAAAACTATAACGAATCAAGGAAAATCCACAATTTGAAAATACACACACAAAAAAAGATATTGTAGCCATTGAATTTTCTTTTTTTTCAATATAATTGAATACTATTAAAAAAATTCTTACGTATTATATAGTATTATATATATTTTTATTCTATAAAAAACCACACCAAATCCATTTCTATAATAATATAAATAGAATATTATTAAAATTTCGAATCAAACGACGATACTTTTAAAGCAATTTGTCGAGGCGAGTAGAAGGAGTTGGCAAGAACAACTTCCTTATCAACACAAATATAAGATCTGGTAAAGATTGTAATATTTGGATTCATGAATGTAGCCACGTCCGACAAGAAAAAGAGAAAAAGATCTAATATATTAAAACTATAACAAATCAAGTTTTTTTTTTGACAAGAAAAAAAACTATAACAAATCAAGGAAAATCCACAATTTGAAAATACACACACAAAAAAAGATATTGTAGCCATTGAAATTACTTTTTTTTCAATATAATTGAATACTAGTAAAAAAATCCTTATGTATTATATAGTATTATATATATATATTTTTATTCTATAAAAAACCACACCAAATCCATTTCTAAAATAATATAAATAGAATATTATTAAAATTTCGAATCAAACGACGATACTTTAAAGCAATTTGTCGGGGTGAGAAGAAGGAGTTGGCAAGAACAACTTCCTTATCAACACAAATATAAGATCTGTTAAAGATTTTAATATTTGGATTCATGAATGTAGCCAAGTCCGACAAGAAAAAGAGAAAAAGATCTAATATATTAAAACTATAACAAATTCTCTAGGTCATTTGATGTATATATACTAACCATTTTCATGAATATCGCCACAACTTGAATGCAAACATACATTTCTCCAATGGCATCAAAATCCATTCCTCACTCTATCATTTTGCTTGTTCTTTTTTGTTTGCTTAATACAATGGAGACTTCTGGCTACATTCCCGCCCATGCATGATTGGCTAATGAAGGGTGTCACAATGAATTCACAAACAGGAAGATGTTACCTGCATTGAAGTTTAGCCCAAAAGTATTGATAAGCGTTCCTACTGGTCCAAATCCACGGCATAATGCTTGTCCCGGATGCAATATAAATCATCTAAGAATATGAGTAACGCCCAAGGGCCCGAAATTGGGGAGCCTAGTATTTAATAATATTTGTTCCATAATTGTAACTTGTCTAAAAAATAAATAAGAGCAAGCATACTATGTTCGTTTTAAGTGTGTTTTGATACTGGAAGACATATAAGCTTGTTTGTTGTTGGTCATTATACACTATAACATTTTGAGCATACGACAATGCCTAACTTTGCAACGCTTAAAAACTGTTCTAGTGCATGACAACATATAACGATTTTTTAATTATTAAAAAGGAAATCAATTTAGGTGCTAACCTTTTAGTTTTACCCCACTATTTTTGTTTTCACCAATTTTTATCGTGAGCCAAAACCCTCATGCCTTCTCTTAGATTTTGTGCTTTCTAAAAACCTTCTCAATTCTGCGTGGAACCTTCTACGTTGCATGTTTCACAAACCCCTCACGCGAAAGAACTTAAATCTTGGTTTGAAAGAATCTGCAGCATAATGACCCTCACATGAAAATCCTTACACAAATTTCACAACAGTGGGATTTCACCATAGCGCGATTTCATGCTCATTTGTATCCCACAGCCATAATCGCCCAACGATTTTGTCGTGTGATTGTGTGTGCTTCCGAACTGCACTTTGTTCTCGCTCTTATTTGTTGCAATATTTTTTATGCATGCGGTCTTTGTTGCTACTAAGTTATGGGTAGGAGTTGATTAGGGTTTTTTTTAAAAAATATTCCTGTCTGATTACTATCGTATTTTTTGAGTATTTTTTTCATCTGTGTTTGATTCTGATCAACAATGTCCCACCTTTTTTGTTAGTAGAATACGGATGGTTCAAGAATTTTCTTTGGCATTGTATTTTAGTTTCCGCAGCAGAAATTTAAATATTCAAAGATGCTTGGTTTTTATTACCGAGTCTTATGTACATATTATGAAAATCTATATTATTAATTTGAGTTACTATTTGATTTTGTTGATCTAACATTTTGTGTTATGATGATTTTCCTGATATATATATATATATATATATATATATATATATATATATATATATATATGCAAAAAAATAATTACCTTTGTTGCTAATGTGGGACGGTTTTTATTTACCTTAATTGCCTAAATATAATGCATAACTTTCTAATTAATTACCTAAATTCCTAATGTGGGATGGTTTTTATTTAGAGTTGGATTAATTTCAGTTTTGGTTTTATTCTTTGAGTTACTTGGAGGCCATGTGTACAATGAAGGATGACATGATATTTTGACATCAATGACGTATTTTATTTGGTCCGTGATGTGGATTGATGATGTGTAAGATTCATTGTTTTATATTATTAAGATTAGGATTTAGATAAGATTAAGATTATATAGTATTATATATATTATTATTCTATAAATAACCACACCAAATCCATTTCTTTAATAATATAAATAGAATATTATTAAGATTTCGAATCAAACGACGATCATTTTAAAGCAATTTGTCGGGTGAGAAGAAGGAGTTGGCAAGAACAACTTCCTTATCAACACAATTATAAGATCTTTTAAATATTTTAATATTTGGATTCATGAATGTAGCCAAGTCGGATAAGAAAAAGAGAAAAAGATCTAATATATTAAAACTATAACAAATCAATTTTTTTTTGACAAGAAAAAAACTATAACGAATCAAGGAAAATCCACAATTTGAAAATACACACACAAAAAAAGATATTGTAGCCATTGAATTTTCTTTTTTTTCAATATAATTGAATACTATTAAAAAAATTCTTACGTATTATATAGTATTATATATATTTTTATTCTATAAAAAACCACACCAAATCCATTTCTATAATAATATAAATAGAATATTATTAAAATTTTGAATCAAACGACGATACTTTTAAAGCAATTTGTCGAGGCGAGTAGAAGGAGTTGGCAAGAACAACTTCCTTATCAACACAAATATAAGATCTGGTAAAGATTGTAATATTTGGATTCATGAATGTAGCCACGTCCGACAAGAAAAAGAGAAAAAGATCTAATATATTAAAACTATAACAAATCAAGTTTTTTTTGACAAGAAAAAACTATAACAAATCAAGGAAAATCCACAATTTGAAAATACACACACAAAAAAAGATATTGTAGCCATTGAAATTACTTTTTTTTCAATATAATTGAATACTAGTAAAAAAATCCTTATGTATTATATAGTATTATATATATATATTTTTATTCTATAAAAAACCACACCAAATCCATTTCTAAAATAATATAAATAGAATATTATTAAAATTTCGAATCAAACGACGATACTTTAAAGCAATTTGTCGGGGTGAGAAGAAGGAGTTAGCAAGAACAACTTCCTTATCAACACAAATATAAGATCTCATAAAGATTTTAATATTTGGATTCATGAATGTAGCCAAGTCCGACAAGAAAAAGAGAAAAAGATCTAATATATTAAAACTATAACAAATTCTCTAGGTCATTTGATGTATATATACTAACCATTTTCATGAATATCGCCACAACTTGAATGCAAACATACATTTCTCCAATGGCATCAAAATCCATTCTTCACTCTATCATTTTGCTTGTTCTTTTTTGTTTGCTTAATACAATGGAGACTTCTGGCTACATTCCCGCCCATGCATGATTGGCTAATGAAGGGTGTCACAATGAATTCACAAACAGGAAGATGTTACTGCATTGAAGTTTAGCCCAAAAGTATTGATAAGCGTTCCCTCTTTGGTCCAAATCCACGGCATAATGCTTGTCCCGGATGCAATATAAATCATCTAAGAATATGAGTAACGCCCAAGGGCCCGAAATTGGGGAGCCTAGTATTTAATAATATTTGTTCATAATTGTAACTTGTCTAAAAAATAAATAAGAGCAAGCATACTATGTTCGTTTTAAGTGTGTTTTGATACTGGAAGACATATAAGCTTGTTTGTTGTTGGTCATTATGCACTATAACATTTTGAGCATACGACAATGCCTAACTTTGCAACGCTTAAAAACTGTTCTAGTACATGACAATAGATAACGATTTTTTAATTATTAAAAAGGAAATCAATTTAGGTGTTAACCTTTTAGTTTTACCCCACTATTTTTGTTTTCACCCATTTTTATCGTGAGCCAAAACCCTCATGCCTTCTCTTAGATTTTGTGCTTTCTAAAAACCTTCTCAATTCTGCGTGGAACCTTCTACGTTGCATGTTTCACAAACCCCTCACGCGAAAGAACTTAAATCTTCAGTTTGAAAGAATGCAGCAATACAATGACCCTCACATGAAAATCCTTACACAAATTTCACAACAGTGGGATTTCACCATAGCGCGATTTCATGCTCATTTGTATCCCACAGCCATAATCGCCCAACGATTTTGTCGTGTGATTGTGTGTGCTTCCGAACTGCACTTTGTTCTCGCTCTTATTTGTTGCAATATTTTTTATGCATGCGGTCTTTGTTGCTACTAAGTTATTAGTAGGAGTTGATTAGGGTTTTTTTTAAAAAAATATTCCTGTCTGATTACTATCGTATTTTTTGAGTATTTTTTTCATCTGTGTTTGATTCTGATCAACAATGTCCCACCTTTTTTGTTAGTAGAATGCGGATGGTTCAAGAATTTTCTTTGGCATTGTATTTTAGTTTCCGCAGCAGAAATTTAAATATTCAAAGATGCTTGGTTTTTATTACCGAGTCTTATGTACATATTATGAAAATCTATATTATTAATTTGAGTTATTATTTGATTTTGTTGATCTAACATTTTGTGTTATGATGATTTTCCTGATATATATATATATATATATATATGCAAAAAAATAATTACCTTTGTTGCTAATGTGGGACGGTTTTTATTTACCTTAATTGCCTGAATATAATGCATAACTTTCTAATTAATTACCTAAATTCCTAATGTGGGATGGTTTTTATTTAGAGTTGGATTAATTTCAGTTTTCGTTTTATTGCTGAGTTACTTGGAGGCCATGTGTACAATGAAGGATGACATGATATTTTGACATCAATGACGTATTTTATTTGGTCTGGTGATGTGGATTGATGATGTGTAAGATTCATTGTTTTATATTATTAAGATTAGGATTTAGATAAGATTAAGATTATATAGTATTATATATATTATTATTCTATAAATAACCACACCAAATCCATTTCTTTAATAATATAAATAGAATATTATTAAGATTTCAATCAAACGACGATCATTTTAAAGCAATTTGTCGGGGTGAGAAGAAGGAGTTGGCAAGAACAACTTCCTTATCAACACAATTATAAGATCTTTTAAAGATTTTAATATTTGGATTCATGAATGTAGCCAAGTCGGATAAGAAAAAGAGAAAAAGATCTAATATATTAAAACTATAACAAATCAATTTTTTTTTTGACAAGAAAAAAACTATAACGAATCAAGGAAAATCCACAATTTGAAAATACACACACAAAAAAAAAGATATTGTAGCCATTGAATTTTCTTTTTTTTTCAATATAATTGAATACTATTAAAAAATTCTTATGTATTATATAGTATTATATATATTTTTATTGTATAAAAACCACACCAAATCCATTTCTATAATAATATAAATAGAATATTATTAAAATTTGAATCAAACGACGATACTTTTAAAGCAATTTGTCGAGGCGAGTAGTAGAAGGAGTTGGCAAGAACAACTTCCTTATCAACACAAATATAAGATCTGTAAACATTGTAATATTTGGATTCATGAATGTAGCCACGTCCGACAAGAAAAAGAGAAAAAGATCTAATATATTAAAACTATAACAAATCAAGTTTTTTTTTTTGACAAGAAAAAAAACTATAACAAATCAAGGAAAATCCACAATTTGAAAATACACACACAAAAAAAGATATTGTAGCCATTGAATTTACTTTTTTTTCAATATAATTGAATACTATTAAAAAAATCTTATGTATTATATAGTATTATATATATTTTTTTATTCTATAAAAAACCACACCAAATCCATTTCTATTATAATATAAATAGAATATTATTAAAATTTCGAATCAAACGACGATACTTTAAAGCAATTTGTCGGGGTGAGAACAAGGAGTTGGCAAGAACAACTTCCTTATCAACACAAATATAAGATCTGTTAAAGATTTTAATATTTGGATTCATGAATGTAGCCAAGTCCGACAAGAAAAAGAGAAAAAGATCTAATATATTAAAACTATAACAAATTCTCTAGGTCATTTGATGTATATATACTAACCATTTTCATGAATATCGCCACAACTTGAATGCAAACATACATTTCTCCAATGGCATCAAAATCCATTCCTCACTCTATCATTTTGCTTGTTCTTTTTGTTTGCTTAATACAATGGAGACTTACGCTACATTCCCGCCCATGCATGATTGGCTAATGAAGGGTGTCACAATGAATTCACAAACAGAAAGATGTTACTGCATTGAAGTTTAGCCCAAAAGTATTGATAAGCGTTCCTCTTGGTCCAAATCCACGGCATAATGCTTGTCCCGGATGCAATATAAATCATCTAAGAATATGAGTAACGCCCAAGGGCCGAAATTGGGGAGCCTAGTATTTAATAATATTTGTTCCATAATTGTAACTTGTCTAAAAAATAAATAAGAGCAAGCATACTATGTTCGTTTTAAGTGTGTTTTGATCTTTGGAAGACATATAAGCTTGTTTGTTGTTGGTCATTATACACTATAACATTTTGAGCATACGACAATGCCTAACTTTGCAACGCTTAAAAACTGTTCTCTAGTGCATGACAACATATAACGATTTTTAATTATTAAAAAGAAATCAATTTAGGTGCTAACCTTTTAGTTTTACCCCACTATTTTTGTTTTCACCAATTTTTATCGTGAGCCAAAACCCTCATGCCTTCTCTTAGATTTTGTGCTTTCTAAAAACCTTCTCAATTCTCAAGTGGAACCTTCTACGTTGCATGTTTCACAAACCCCTCACGCGAAAGAACTTAAATCTTCGGTTTGAAAGAATCATGAGTATAACAAACCCTCTCATGATGAAAATCCTTACACAAATTTCACAACAAAGGATTTCACCATAGCGCGATTTCATGCTCATTTGTATCCCACACCCATAATCGCCCAACGATTTTGTCGTGTGATTGTGTGTGCTTCAACCGCACTTTGTTCTCGCTCTTATTTGTTGCAATATTTTTTTATGCATGCGGTCTTTGTTGCTACTAAGTTATGGGTAGGAGTTGATTAGGGTTTTTTTAAAAAATATTCTGTCTGATTACTATCGTATTTTTTGAGTATTTTTTCATCCGTGTTTGATTCGATCAACAATGTCCCACCTTTTTGTTAGTAGAATGCGGATGGTTCAAGAATTTTCTTTGGCATTGTATTTTAGTTTCCACAGTGAGAAATTTAAATATTCAAAGATGCTTGGTTTTATTACAGGAGTCTTATGTACATATTATGAAAATCTATATTATTAATTTGAGTTACTATTTGATTTTGTTGATCTAACATTTTGTGTTATGATGATTTTCTGATATATATATATATATATATATATATATATATATATATATATATATATATATATGCAAAAAAAAAAATTACCTTTGTTGCTAATGTGGGACGGTTTTTATTTACCTTAATTGCCTAAATATAATGCATAACTTTCTAATTAATTACCTA
This sequence comes from Oxytropis ochrocephala, assembly GCA_020916435.1. Taxonomy (NCBI): domain Eukaryota; kingdom Viridiplantae; phylum Streptophyta; class Magnoliopsida; order Fabales; family Fabaceae; genus Oxytropis; species Oxytropis ochrocephala. The sequence continues at coordinate 70,702,098 of CM037090.1, forward strand.
AATTCCTAATGTGGGATGGTTTTTATTTAGAGTTGGATTAATTTCAGTTTTGGTTTTATTGCTGAGTTACTTGGAGGCCATGTGTACAATGAAGGATGACATGATATTTTGACATCAATGACGTATTTTATTTGGTCTGGTGATGTGGATTGATGATGTGTAAGATTCATTGTTTTATATTATTAAGATTAGGATTTAGATAAGATTAAGATTATATAGTATTATATATATTATTATTCTATAAATAACCACACCAAATCCATTTCTTTAATAATATAAATAGAATATTATTAAGATTTCGAATCAAACGACGATCATTTTAAAGCAATTTGTCGGGGTGAGAAGAAGGAGTTGGCAAGAACAACTTCCTTATCAACACAATTATAAGATCTTTTAAATATTTTAATATTTGGATTCATGAATGTAGCCAAGTCGGATAAGAAAAAGAGAAAAAGATCTAATATATTAAAACTATAACAAATCAATTTTTTTTTTTGACAAGAAAAAAACTATAACGAATCAAGGAAAATCCACAATTTGAAAATACACACACAAAAAAAGATATTGTAGCCATTGAATTTTCTTTTTTTCAATATAATTGAATACTATTAAAAAAATTCTTACGTATTATATAGTATTATATATATTTTTATTCTATAAAAAACCACACCAAATCCATTTCTATAATAATATAAATAGAATATTATTAAAATTTCGAATCAAACGACGATACTTTTAAAGCAATTTGTCGAGGCGAGTAGAAGGAGTTGGCAAGAACAACTTCCTTATCAACACAAATATAAGATCTGGTAAAGATTGTAATATTTGGATTCATGAATGTAGCCACGTCCGACAAGAAAAAGAGAAAAAGATCTAATATATTAAAACTATAACAAATCAAGTTTTTTTTTTTTTTTGACAAGAAAAAAACTATAACAAATCAAGGAAAATCCACAATTTGAAAATACACACACAAAAAAAAGATATTGTAGCCATTGAAATTACTTTTTTCAATATAATTGAATACTAGTAAAAAAATCCTTATGTATTATATAGTATTATATATATATATTTTTATTCTATAAAAACCACACCAAATCCATTTCTAAAATAATATAAATAGAATATTATTAAAATTTGAATCAAACGACGATACTTTAAAAGCAATTTGTCGGGGTGAGAAGAAGGAGTTAGCAAGAACAACTTCCTTATCAACACAAATATAAGATCTGTTAAAGATTTTAATATTTGGATTCATGAATGTAGCCAAGTCCGACAAGAAAAAAAGAGAAAAAGATCTAATATATTAAAACTATAACAAATTCTCTAGGTCATTTGATGTATATATACTAACCATTTTCATGAATATCGCCACAACTTGAATGCAAACATACATTTCTCCAATGGCATCAAAATCCATTCTTCACTCTATCATTTTGCTTGTTCTTTTTTGTTTGCTTAATACAATGGAGACTTCTGGCTACATTCCCGCCCATGCATGATTGGCTAATGAAGGGTGTCACAATGAATTCACAAACAGGAAGATGTTACCCGCATTGAAGTTTAGCCCAAAAGTATTGATAAGCGTTCCCTCATCGGTCCAAATCCACGGCATAATGCTTGTCCCGGATGCAATATAAATCATCTAAGAATATGAGTAACGCCAAGGGCCCAAATTGGGGAGCCTAGTATTTAATAATATTTGTTCATAATTGTAACTTGTCTAAAAAATAAATAAGAGCAAGCATACTATGTTCGTTTTAAGTGTGTTTTGATACTGGAAGACATATAAGCTTGTTTGTTGTTGGTCATTATGCACTATAACATTTTGAGCATACGACAATGCCTAACTTTGCAACGCTTAAAAACTGTTTCTAGTACATGACAATAGATAACGATTTTTAATTATTAAAAAGGAAATCAATTTAGGTGTTAACCTTTTAGTTTTACCCCACTATTTTTGTTTTCACCCATTTTTATCGTGAGCCAAAACCCTCATGCCTTCTCTTAGATTTTGTGCTTTCTAAAAACCTTCTCAATTCTGCGTGGAACCTTCTACGTTGCATGTTTCACAAACCCCTCACGCGAAAGAACTTAAATCTTCGGTTTGAAAGAATCTGCAAATATAACAACCCTCACATGAAAATCCTTACACAAATTTCACAACAATGGGATTTCACCATAGCGCGATTTCATGCTCATTTGTATCCCACGACCATAATCGCCCAACGATTTTGTCGTGTGTGATTGTGTGTGCTTCAAACGCACTTTGTTCTCGCTCTTATTTGTTGCAATATTTTTTATGCATGCGGTCTTTGTTGCTACTAAGTTATTAGTAGGAGTTGATTAGGGTTTTTTAAAAAATATTCTGTCTCGATTACTATCGTATTTTTGAGTATTTTTTCATCCGTGTTTGATTCGATCAACAATGTCCCACCTTTTTGTTAGTAGAATGCGGATGGTTCAAGAATTTTCTTTGGCATTGTATTTTAGTTTCCATGTGAAAATTTAAATATTCAAAGATGCTTGGTTTTTATTACGAGTCTTATGTACATATTATGAAAATCTATATTATTAATTTGAGTTATTATTTGATTTTGTTGATCTAACATTTTGTGTTATGATGATTTTCTGATATATATATATATATATATATATATATATATATATATATGCAAAAAAATAATTACCTTTGTTGCTAATGTGGGACGGTTTTTATTTACCTTAATTGCCTGAATATAATGCATAACTTTCTAATTAATTACCTAAATTCCTAATGTGGGATGGTTTTTATTTAGAGTTGGATTAATTTCAGTTTTGGTTTTATTCTTTGAGTTACTTGGAGGCCATGTGTACAATGAAGGATGACATGATATTTTGACATCAATGACGTATTTTATTTGGTGCGTGATGTGGATTGATGATGTGTAAGATTCATTGTTTTATATTATTAAGATTAGGATTTAGATAAGATTAAGATTATATAGTATTATATATATTATTATTCTATAAATAACCACACCAAATCCATTTCTTTAATAATATAAATAGAATATTATTAAGATTTGAATCAAACGACGATCATTTTAAAGCAATTTGTCGGGGTGAGAAGAAGGAGTTGGCAAGAACAACTTCCTTATCAACACAATTATAAGATCTTTTAAAGATTTTAATATTTGGATTCATGAATGTAGCCAAGTCGGATAAGAAAAAGAGAAAAAAGATCTAATATATTAAAACTATAACAAATCAATTTTTTTTTTTTTTGACAAGAAAAAAAACTATAACGAATCAAGGAAAATCCACAATTTGAAAATACACACACAAAAAAAGATATTGTAGCCATTGAATTTTATTTTTTTTCAATATAATTGAATACTATTAAAAAAATTCTTATGTATTATATAGTATTATATATATTTTTATTGTATAAAAAACCACACCAAATCCATTTCTATAATAATATAAATAGAATATTATTAAAATTTCGAATCAAACGACGATACTTTTAAAGCAATTTGTCGAGGCGAGTAGAAGGAGTTGGCAAGAACAACTTCCTTATCAACACAAATATAAGATCTGGTAAACATTGTAATATTTGGATTCATGAATGTAGCCACGTCCGACAAGAAAAAGAGAAAAAGATCTAATATATTAAAACTATAACAAATCAAGTTTTTTTTTTGACAAGAAAAAAAACTATAACAAATCAAGGAAAATCCACAATTTGAAAATACACACACAAAAAAAGATATTGTAGCCATTGAATTTACTTTTTTTTCAATATAATTGAATACTATTAAAAAAATCTTATGTATTATATAGTATTATATATATTTTTTTATTCTATAAAAAACCACACCAAATCCATTTCTATTATAATATAAATAGAATATTATTAAAATTTCGAATCAAACGACGATACTTTAAAGCAATTTGTCGGGGTGAGAACAAGGAGTTGGCAAGAACAACTTCCTTATCAACACAAATATAAGATCTGTTAAAGATATTAATATTTGGATTCATGAATGTAGCCAAGTCCGACAAGAAAAAGAGAAAAAGATCTAATATATTAAAACTATAACAAATTCTCTAGGTCATTTGATGTATATATACTAACCATTTTCATGAATATCGCCACAACTTGAATGCAAACATACATTTCTCCAATGGCATCAAAATCCATTCCTCACTCTATCATTTTGCTTGTTCTTTTTTGTTTGCTTAATACAATGGAGACTTCTGGCTACATTCCCGCCCATGCATGATTGGCTAATGAAGGGTGTCACAATGAATTCACAAACAGGAAGATGTTACCTGCATTGAAGTTTAGCCCAAAAGTATTGATAAAGCGTTCCCTCTTGGTCCAAATCCACGGCATAATGCTTGTCCCGGATGCAATATAAATCATCTAAGAATATGAGTAACGCCTAAGGGCCCAAATTGGGGAGCCTAGTATTTAATAATATTTGTTCCATAATTGTAACTTGTCTAAAAAATAAATAAGAGCAAGCATACTATGTTCGTTTTAAGTGTGTTTTGATACTGGAAGACATATAAGATTGTTTGTTGTTGGTCATTATACACTATAACATTTTGAGCATACGACAATGCCTAACTTTGCAACGCTTAAAAACTGTTCTAGTGCATGACAACATATAACGATTTTTTAATTATTAAAAAGGAAATCAATTTAGGTGCTAACCTTTTAGTTTTACCACACTATTTTTGTTTTCACCAATTTTTATCGTGAGCCAAAACCCTCATGCCTTCTCTTAGATTTTGTGCTTTCTAAAAACCTTCTCAATTCTGCGTGGAACCTTCTACGTTGCATGTTTCACAAACCCCTCACGCGAAAGAACTTAAATCTTCAGTTTGAAAGAATTGCAAAGCAATGACCCTCCTTCTCGCATGAAAATCCTTACACAAATTTCACAACAAAGGGATTTCACCATAGCGCGATTTCATGCTCATTTGTATCCCACAGCCATAATCGCCCAACGATTTTGTCGTGTGATTGTGTGTGCTTCCAACTGCACTTTGTTCTCGCTCTTATTTGTTGCAATATTTTTTATGCATGCGGTCTTTGTTGCTACTAAGTTATGGGTAGGAGTTGATTAGGGTTTTTTTAAAAATATTCTGTCTGATTACTATCGTTTTTTTGAGTATTTTTTCATCCGTGTTTGATTCTCGATCAACAATGTCCCACCTTTTTGTTAGTAGAATGCGGATGGTTCAAGAATTTTCTTTGGCATTGTATTTTAGTTTCCATGTGCAGAAATTTAAATATTCAAAGATGCTTGGTTTTTATTACTGAGTCTTATGTACATATTATGAAAATCTATATTATTAATTTGAGTTACTATTTGATTTTGTTGATCTAACATTTTGTGTTATGATGATTTTCCTGATATATATATATATATATATGCAAAAAAATAATTACCTTTGTTGCTAATGTGGGACGGTTTTTATTTACCTTAATTGCCTAAATATAATGCATAACTTTCTAATTAATTACCTAAATTCCTAATGTGGGATGGTTTTTATTTAGAGTTGGATTAATTTCAGTTTTGGTTTTATTGCTGAGTTACTTGGAGGCCATGTGTACAATGAAGGATGACATGATATTTTGACATCAATGACGTATTTTATTTGGTCTGGTGATGTGGATTGATGATGTGTAAGATTCATTGTTTTATATTATTAAGATTAGGATTTAGATAAGATTAAGATTATATAGTATTATATATATTATTATTCTATAAATAACCACACCAAATCCATTTCTTTAATAATATAAATAGAATATTATTAAGATTTGAATCAAACGACGATCATTTTAAAGCAATTTGTCGGGTGAGAAGAAGGAGTTGGCAAGAACAACTTCCTTATCAACACAATTATAAGATCTTTTAAATATTTTAATATTTGGATTCATGAATGTAGCCAAGTCGGATAAGAAAAAGAGAAAAAGATCTAATATATTAAAACTATAACAAATCAATTTTTTTTTGACAAGAAAAAACTATAACGAATCAAGGAAAATCCACAATTTGAAAATACACACACAAAAAAAGATATTGTAGCCATTGAATTTTCTTTTTTCAATATAATTGAATACTATTAAAAAAATTCTTACGTATTATATAGTATTATATATATTTTTATTCTATAAAAAACCACACCAAATCCATTTCTATAATAATATAAATAGAATATTATTAAAATTTCGAATCAAACGACGATACTTTTAAAGCAATTTGTCGAGTAGTAGTAGAAGGAGTTGGCAAGAACAACTTCCTTATCAACACAAATATAAGATCTGTAAACATTGTAATATTTGGATTCATGAATGTAGCCACGTCCGACAAGAAAAAGAGAAAAAGATCTAATATATTAAAACTATAACAAATCAAGTTTTTTTTTTGACAAGAAAAAAAACTATAACAAATCAAGGAAAATCCACAATTTGAAAATACACACACAAAAAAAGATATTGTAGCCATTGAATTTACTTTTTTTTCAATATAATTGAATACTATTAAAAAAATCTTATGTATTATATAGTATTATATATATTTTTTTATTCTATAAAAAACCACACCAAATCCATTTCTATTATAATATAAATAGAATATTATTAAAATTTCAATCAAACGACGATACTTTAAAGCAATTTGTCGGGGTGAGAACAAGGAGTTGGCAAGAACAACTTCCTTATCAACACAAATATAAGATCTGTTAAAGATATTAATATTTGGATTCATGAATGTAGCCAAGTCCGACAAGAAAAAGAGAAAAAGATCTAATATATTAAAACTATAACAAATTCTCTAGGTCATTTGATGTATATATACTAACCATTTTCATGAATATCGCCACAACTTGAATGCAAACATACATTTCTCCAATGGCATCAAAATCCATTCCTCACTCTATCATTTTGCTTGTTCTTTTTTGTTTGCTTAATACAATGGAGACTTCTGGCTACATTCCCGCCCATGCATGATTGGCTAATGAAGGGTGTCACAATGAATTCACAAACAGGAAGATGTTACCTGCATTGAAGTTTAGCCCAAAAGTATTGATAAGCGTTCCTACTGGTCCAAATCCACGGCATAATGCTTGTCCCGGATGCAATATAAATCATCTAAGAATATGAGTAACGCCCAAGGGCCCGAAATTGGGGAGCCTAGTATTTAATAATATTTGTTCCATAATTGTAACTTGTCTAAAAAATAAATAAGAGCAAGCATACTATGTTCGTTTTAAGTGTGTTTTGATACTGGAAGACATATAAGCTTGTTTGTTGTTGGTCATTATACACTATAACATTTTGAGCATACGACAATGCCTAACTTTGCAACGCTTAAAAACTGTTCTAGTACATGACAACAGATAACGATTTTTTAATTATTAAAAAGGAAATCAATTTAGGTGTTAACCTTTTAGTTTTACCCCACTATTTTTGTTTTCACCAATTTTTATCGTGAGCCAAAACCCTCATGCCTTCTCTTAGATTTTGTGCTTTCTAAAACCTTCTCAATTCTCAAGTGGAACCTTCTACGTTGCATGTTTCACAAACCCCTCACGCGAAAGAACTTAAATCTTCGGTTTGAAAGAATCAAGCAGCTGCAAGTATATGACCCTCACATGAAAATCCTTACACAAATTTCACAACAAAGGGATTTTCACCATAGCGATTTCATGCTCATTTGTATCCCACACCATAATCGCCCAACGATTTTGTCGTGTGATTGTGTGTGCTTCCGAACTGCACTTTGTTCTCACTCTTATTTGTTGCAATATTTTTTATGCATGCGGTCTTTGTTGCTACTAAGTTATGGGTAGGAGTTGATTAGGGTTTTTTTAAAAATATTCTGTCGATTACTATCGTCGTATTTTTGAGTATTTTTTCATCCGTGTTTGATTCTCGATCAACAATGTCCCACCTTTTTGTTAGTAGAATGCGGATGGTTCAAGAATTTTCTTTGGCATTGTATTTTAGTTTCCATGTGAGAAATTTAAATATTCAAAGATGCTTGGTTTTTATTATTGAGTCTTATGTACATATTATGAAAATCTATATTATTAATTTGAGTTACTATTTGATTTTGTTGATCTAACATTTTGTGTTATGATGATTTTCTGATATATATATATATATATATATATATATATATATATATATATATATATATATATATATATATATATATATATATATATGCAAAAAATAATTACCTTTGTTGCTAATGTGGGACGGTTTTTATTTACCTTAATTGCCTAAATATAATGCATAACTTTCTAATTAATTACCTAAATTCCTAATGTGGGATGGTTTTATTTAGAGTTGGATTAATTTCAGTTTTGGTTTTATTCTTTGAGTTACTTGGAGGCCATGTGTACAATGAAGGATGACATGATATTTTGACATCAATGACGTATTTTATTTGGTCCAGTGATGTGGATTGATGATGTGTAAGATTCATTGTTTTATATTATTAAGATTAGGATTTAGATAAGATTAAGATTATATAGTATTATATATATTATTATTCTATAAATAACCACACCAAATCCATTTCATTAATAATATAAATAGAATATTATTAAGATTTCGAATCAAACGACGATCATTTTAAAGCAATTTGTCGGGGTGAGAAGAAGGAGTTGGCAAGAACAACTTCCTTATCAACACAATTATAAGATCTTTTAAATATTTTAATATTTGGATTCATGAATGTAGCCAAGTCGGATAAGAAAAAGAGAAAAAGATCTAATATATTAAAACTATAACAAATCAAATTTTTTTTTTGACAAGAAAAAAAACTATAACGAATCAAGGAAAATCCACAATTTGAAAATACACACACAAAAAAAGATATTGTAGCCATTGAATTTTCTTTTTTTTCAATATAATTGAATACTATTAAAAAAATTCTTACGTATTATATAGTATTATATATATTTTTATTCTATAAAAAACCACACCAAATCCATTTCTATAATAATATAAATAGAATATTATTAAAATTTCGAATCAAACGACGATACTTTTAAAGCAATTTGTCGAGGCGAGTAGAAGGAGTTGGCAAGAACAACTTCCTTATCAACACAAATATAAGATCTGGTAAAGATTGTAATATTTGGATTCATGAATGTAGCCACGTCCGACAAGAAAAAGAGAAAAAGATCTAATATATTAAAACTATAACAAATCAAGTTTTTTTTTTTGACAAGAAAAAAAACTATAACAAATCAAGGAAAATCCACAATTTGAAAATACACACACAAAAAAAGATATTGTAGCCATTGAAATTACTTTTTTTTCAATATAATTGAATACTAGTAAAAAAATCCTTATGTATTATATAGTATTATATATATATATATTTATTCTATAAAAAACCACACCAAATCCATTTCTAAAATAATATAAATAGAATATTATTAAAATTTCGAATCAAACGACGATAATTTAAAGCAATTTGTCGGGGTGAGAAGAAGGAGTTGGCAAGAACAACTTCCTTATCAACACAAATATAAGATCTGTTAAAGATTTTAATATTTGGATTCATGAATGTAGCCAAGTCCGACAAGAAAAAGAGAAAAAGATCTAATATATTAAAACTGATCGTACCTTGACCAATGAAGTGTTGAAGTGTTGATTGATCCGTCTATGGGCCGGTCGTTGAATAGGTGAAAGGACCGGTCCTGGCTTCACGCGTTGAGCACCTCGGGTGGTACCTGCAAAGACACTCCGACGATCTAGTGAGAGGTCGCTCGGGCAGATAGCACAAGGTTAGAGAACGTACCTGATGCCATGTGCGAATGGCGTATATATCTGGCGATATCCGACCGTTATCGCGAGAATTTTCGGCCGGCGAGAATGCGCTCCAAGCGGCGTGTTGGGCGATCGTGATGATGGGTGGGCGCAGTCCAATTGCTGTTGGCAGTCCTCATAATTGCTAATACACCCAGGAACAGTTGCCCCCCAAGCCTAGGTCGCTTGAGAGCGGGCTGAGGCTTGAATCGATGCCCCCAGGAGTGGAGTTACTTTGATGAAACGGACGCGGCCGTTTGCTTTTTCTGCGGGGCGGTGTCGACCGCTCGTCAACCATCGGCCGTCTTTGTCGCGGCGGTTGGTCTTTCCCGACATTTAAGGCGTGGCGTTTGGTGTTTCCGAGGCTGTGCGGAGACAACCATTGGTGAGAAGGCGAAGCGTTGTGACTCTTCGTATCCGGTCCCCTTCGCGCGCGAGTCTGCGCTATAAATAGCCCTTCTGGCTGAGTTCATTTCTCACACTTCCAAGATTTGCTCGCCAACGGCCAGGCTAAATCGCGCCGACTTGCATTCAAGTCGTTTTACGTCTATTTGCGGCCGATCTTCAACATCTCGCTTAAAGTACGAATCGACCGCTCCTTTTACTCTTTTAAACTTGAGCTTTTTCTTTAAAGTGCTTCGTGCTTTTCCACGCCTCGTGATAGGGGTGTCGGTCGAGGATGGCCACTCGCCCCTCTCATGAGTGCTTTACTCGATCGACCGACTCGATCCCTTTATCACGTGTGTGTTTGTATGCCACGGACAAAGTTAATCGCCCGTCTTCGGAAAAACCGCCCGATCTTTTGCCACATACATGTCGAGGCGGGCGAACCCAAGTCGTCTTGGGCGACAAAAGCTCTAGCTCTCCAAGTAGTTCCTCGAGCGGCGACGGGCTCGAGTTCTCGTTCTTACGGTGGGGATCGACTAGCTCCAAGAGTACTAGTTCGAGCCCGCCCGTTCTCGCCGAAGGGCGAGCGCGACTCTCCACCGCCCGAGGACGTTGTATCCCGAGTGGAGGAGAAGAGGAAGACGCCGATGTGATTATCATTGATGATGACGAGCGCGCAGAGCGCCGTCCCGGTCGTGGGCGAGGAGATGGTGGAGGCGAAGGCGGCCGAGCGAAGAAGTCCAAGGAGAGGAGGTGGTTCAGCCCGAAGTCAATATTTACGGTTTGGAAGCCAACATCGGAGGATCGAGCGAAGGTCGGCCGAGGTTTCAGGCCGAGGCCAAGTCCAAGCCGATGTGGCTCGAGATGTGTCGACATGTCTTGGGTGTCGGAGACTCTTCGCTCCAACAGAGGAGCATTATCACGATCGACCACGATGCCTTGCCCGATCTACGGGCCGTCTTGAAGACTCACCGGCCGAGGATAAGAGGCATGAAGGAGGCGAAGATATCGCGACTTACTCTTCCAACTTCAAGTTCACGATGTATCGGCTCGTGTTCGAGAAGATGAAGATTACCCTCCTTTTACCGATTCCAACGCGATGTTCTGCGCCATATTGGGTCGCCTCTTCTCGGCTCCATCCAAACGCATGGGCGTTTTTAAAGACTTTCAGTCTTTGCTCACCAAGTGGGTCGGCGGTGTCGATGATGCTTTTCTTTGCTATCTTCGAGTGAGTGGCTCGAGAGAAGGCCAACAAGGAGAAAAGGGAACAAGTCTCCTTCAAGATGCGAAAGACCCATCACCGATTTTTTCAAAGCGTTCGAGAGTCGTTGGGAGCGGCTGGAAAAGCCGATGACTTTGGATCGTTCCAATCAAGAGGCGCGGCAAGGCCGTTTGTGAGGAGGTCACCCAGACGGGATCTTTGGGTCCCCACTTACTTCCGATTATGTGGAATGAGGCTCATTTCTGCGCGGCGGGGAGATTACATCTATCAGATGAAAGATCTGGGAGAGGCCGACACGGAGACTTTGGAGATGATAAAGTCGTTTGGCGGGCATGATGCGTCCAGATCCTAAGGGCGACATACCTTGCCGGCCCTTTGTCTTATACGAAGGCTATGAACTGGAGGCCGAGATTGGTTCGCTTTTGAACTTTTTCGTCCTTATATTCTGTTGTTGACTCTCTTTTTTCTTTTAACTCATGACTCGTTATTTTGCGAAAGGATGGCCGGCAAAAAAAGCCGAACCTGCTAAACCTCCGTCCCCGAGCCCGAAGGAGGGCTAAAAGATGCGACGGTCCTCGGCGGGGATAACCCGAATCTTCCTCAAAAGTCCACCAAACTCCCAAGAGCCAGGGGAAAAAGCCGGTCGGCAGGCCTCGGTCGCCTCCTCCCAGTCTTGATCGCTCACCCAAGCGGGCCAAGCGTGATTGTCGAGTCTCGGCCCCTGAAACGGAGGAGATTCCCATCATTCAGCTCGAAAGCTTGGGTACGGCCGATCTGGAGCAGTACCGAAGGAAACCCATGGCGCTCTGCGCTTCTCTGTATGGGGTCGAAAAGTCATGGCGGGCCGGTGGTGGCCGAATCGATGGTAATTTTATTTTTAGTCTTGTACTCTTCGTCTATCTTTGTTCGACCGACTAACAACCCGTCGACCTGAATTTCGCAGGAAAAGACAAGGCTTTAGCTGAGGCGCAGCTAAAATATGACAAGCTCGTCCAAATAAGAAGAAGGCCCTCAAACGGGGAGGAAGACCGGCCAAGCCGGCAAAGAGGAACAAGGAGCTTCTTTGCTCAGTCGCGCACTTTGAAGGGCGACCTTGAGGCCGTGGGGAGCGAGAGGCGGTTGGGTGGCAGAGAAGGCCGAGCTGGAGAAAAAGATCCTAGTGGTGGCCCAGGCCGGTCAGGAGGCTGCAGTCGAGCAATTTTACAACGCTCTTGGCCAGGCGCGGGTGTTGAATACCGATCTGCAGATCAACTTTGATGACAAGATGATCAAGCCCACGCACTATGTCGAAAATAATAAGATCATGTTGCTGCGAGAATATGACGGGGCGGGCACGCGTCATTCGCCCGACCACCATTCTCTTTTTGAAGCCCGCTGCGGAGCGTGTAGTTTTGTAACTTTAACTTGCCTTCGGGCGACAATTTTTCGCGCCGTGCGCTTCTTTAATTAAGTGGCGCTGCCGGCCGTGGCGTCCCATATTTGTAATGACAATCTTTACTTGCTTTCAATTACGCCCGTTCGAATTTATATTGCTATGTCTGCGTACTTCTTGCATTCATTCGCCTTTTTCATTTTGAACTTGTGGGCCGCTCGGCGGCCGTTTCGTGCTACTTCGATAGCGCTCGTTTTTGGTCGCTTTTCTTTGCGCGCCTTGTATGTTTATTTTCTCTAAGTCTTAGAGCTTTGAGACCGTTCGGTCGTCCTTCGCGCTTATTTCGAAGCATCCATTCTTTGATAAGTTAATATTCCAACGGGGCCTAGGATCGCCCGGCGACCTTCAATCAGGCCCTTTCGATGGCATTTAAGTAGATCGTTTTCGACGGCCTACCGCGATGGGTTATTACTTAACCTTTGGGCCATTTTCGATGGCACTCGATGTAGCTTCGTTTCGACGACCTAGCGTTGTTGGGCCATTTTCGACGGCGCTTTCGGTTGGGACCGTTTCGACGGTCGCTCGATTCGGTCGTTTCGACGATCTAAGGTTTCTGAGGTTTTAACCGCTTGGGCCATTTCGATGGCACTTTCGGTTGGGACCGTTTTCGACGGTCGCTCGATTTAGATCGTTTCGACGATCTAAGGTTTCTTGAGTTTTAACCGCGGGCCATTTCGATGGCACTTTCGGTTGGGACCGTTTCGACGGTCGCTCGATTTAGATCGTTTCGACGATCTAAGGTTTCGCGAGTTTTAACCCTCGGGCCATTTCGATGGCACTTTCGGTTGGGACCGTTTCGACGGTCGCTTTCGATTTAGATCGTTTCGACGATCTAAACAACTTTGATAAGTCTTCGATCGCTCCTTTTGCCACGGGCAATCTTGAAGCGACGGGCATACATTCTTGCGAGAAAGTAAAGAACACATCGTATTTCTAAAGGTCGGGCCTCGTAAAAAACCCGATTGGGAAAAGAGCGCTGCTGCGCTTTTCATTAATAGGCGGTCGTCATTACATTCAAGTCACTTGTTACATTCAAACGTAATATTTCCTAAGTTTTTCTCGCATTCCATGTTCGGGATAGTCGCCCCGTTCATGGTTTCGGCTCGTATGCCCCCTGCCGCCTTCTTGATGACTCGATACGGACCTTCCCAATTTGGTGCCGCTTCCCTTGGCGTGCATTCTTGTTTCCCACGTCGGCCCGTCTTAGGGCGGTAGCCGCCGACCGAGAATTCTCTTTGAACTCGAGCGTTGTACACAGGCTGCGACCTTACTTGATCAATTGCTCTCTTAGCGAAGCTTGGGTGCGCAGTTCTTCAATTAGGTCCAGTTCTTCTCGGATAGCCCGGTCGTTGTCGATCACTGTAGGGGGGTTTGAAGTCCTCCAATTCAGCTCGCCCATTTCTATGGGTATCACAGCATCAGTTCCGTACACCAATCTAAAGGGCGACTCCCCGGTCGATGAATGAGGGGTCGTCCTGTAGGCCCACGAAACGGATCGCGGCTCTTCGACCAGTTCCGCTTTCGCCATCCGATCTTAGCTTTAAACCACGTAAGATAACTCTGTTGGCCGCTTCAGCTTGGCCGTTAGTCTGAGGGTGCTCGACCGAGGTGAAACGCTGTTTGACCCCTAAGTCGGCCAACATTTCTCTGAATCTCTTGTCTGCGAACTGGGTGCCGTTGTCTGTTATCAATTGCTGGGGGATCCCAAAACGGGCTAGCACACACCGTCCGAAGAACTTGGCGACTTTGGCCGATGTGATTGTTGCAGCGGCTCGGCCTCGATCCACTTAGTAAAGTAATCTATCGCCACGATCGGGAACTTGAACGGCACGGGAGCGGTGGAAACGGGCCTAGAAGATCCATGCCCCACCAGGCGAACGGCCAAGGTGAGACAAGACTTTGTAACTCTGAGGAAGGTGCAATGTGAACATCAGCATGTACTTGGCATTTCTTGCACTTCTGAACGAGTTTCTTGGCATCCTCGTCCATGGTCGGCCAATAGTAGCCGGCCCTGAGGGCCTTCTTGGCTATGGAGCGAGCGCCACGGTGACTCCCACAAACACCTTCATGAATGTCCTCGGCCACACATGGCTTTCCGCCGACCGACGTAAGACACCTTAACAATGGAGAGGAGAATCCTCTTCTATACAATCTTCCTTCTATAACCGAGTACTTGGTCGCTCTGAGTCTGACCAACTTAGCTTGCTTTGGGTCGTTCGGCTCCTCCCCTTCAACAATGTACCTCAGGATAGGGGCGATCCAATCTGAATCCGTGGTGACACACGAACGGACAACGGCCGACTTGGCTTGGTCGAGACGCTCGGTCGATTTAATGTTTCTTGAATCACACTTCTATGATTCCCTGGAGTTTTGGTACTTGCCAGCTTTGATAGAATATCTGCTCGAACATTTTCGGTTCGAGGCACATGTACCACTTTCACTTCGGTCGAATCGCTGAGGCGCTTCTCTCACCTTTGCTAGATAACTTTTCAAAGACGCTGCGTCTTTAGCATCATACAATTCCTTGATCTGTGAGACTACGAGTAGGGAAGGCGATCCGAGTTCAACCGGTCAACATTGAAGTCTCTGGCGAGCTGCAGGCCGGCTATACACGCCTCATATTCGGCCTGATTATTTGACGTATGGAAAGCGAAAGTCAAAGACACCTCCACGGCCAGGCCTTCGGAATTTTCTAGAATTAGGCCGGCTCCACTTCCTTTACTATTAGACGACCCATCTACGTGCAAGATCCAGGTCGTTCCAAATTTGATCTTCCGGGTAGGAGTCATTTCTGCTATAAAGTCGGCCAGCACCTGAGCTTTTGCGGCCGATCTGGATTCGAATTTGATGCCAAACTCACTGAGTTCTACCGCCCACTTTATCATACGCCCCGCCAGGTCTGGCCGATGAAGGACTTGCCTGATAGGCTGGTCGGTCCTTACCACGACCTGGTGGGCCACAAAGTAGGGTCTCAATCTTCTAGCAGCTATTAGGAGTGCAAGGGCAAACTTCTCTATCTTCTGGTATCTCACTTCGGGCCTCGAGTACTTTTTACTTATGAAATAGATCGGATTCTCGCTTTAGCTCGTTCTCTCTAACTAGCACAAAGATCGAGAACTTCTTCCGTTATGGCCAAGTACGAGATATAACGTTTACTTTGGTGACGGCTTGGTCATGATTGGCGGGCTAACCAAGGCTTGCTTTAATTCATCCAATGCTCACTGGCATTGCTCGGTCCACTCAAAGTCCACCTCTTTCTTCAAAGATCTAAATGATGGAAGCGACTTGCGCCGCTTTGGGATGAACTGGATAGAGCGCCACCATGCCATTTAGTTGTTGTATTTCTTTTTTTTCGATGTGGGCGGCCTCATTTCAAATGACCGCCCTACACTTTTCGGGGTTTGCTTCTATCCTCTTTCGGTCGGTGGAAACCCAAGAATCTGCTACCCTCACCCCAAAGGTACACTTTTCGTGGATTTAGTCTAAGTGAGTTCCTCCTAGCTTCTTCAAATATTTCCACGAGGTCGTTCACGTGATCTGGGTCGGTTACGCTTTTAATGATCATGTCGTCCAGATACACCTCTGAGATGCGACCGATCTGCCTTTTAAAAATCTTGTTCATCATCCGCTGGTAGGTCGCTCCAGCGTTCTTGAGGCCGAAAGGCATCACCTTGTACTGAAAATTTCCCGATCGGTCATGAAGGTCGTCTTGTGCCGATCGGGCGGATATCGTGATCTCGATTGTATCCGCAGTAAGCGTCCGAAAAGACATGTTTGTAGCGAGGCCCCATCGACCACCTTATCGATGTTGGAGTGCGGGGAAGGCATCTATCGGGCATGCCTTATTTAGATCAGTATAGTCCACACACATCCTCCATTTTCCGTTCTTCTTCTTAACCAGCACGACGTTGGACAGCCAGGTCGTGTACTTGATTTCTTCTATAAAATTGGCCTTTATGAGGTCCTCAACGGCCTTTGCAGCGGCTTGAGATTTTTCCTCGTTCTGAGTGCGTCTTCTTTGGGCGACCGGCTTGACCCCTTCATCGACTGAAAGTTGATGGCAGGCTACTTCGATAGGGATGCCGGGCATGTCTGATGCCTGCCATGCGAACAGGTCAGCATAGTCTCTTAAGCACTGTACAAGATCTTGCTTCACTCGCTCTGGTAGGTCGTTACCGAGCTTTACTGTTTTGGATGGGTCGTCACCCAATTGAACATCTACCAACTCCCCATGAGGCTCTGGTCTTATCAGCCTGTTTTTTAGTTCTCGAGCCAAATCATCATCGTTGTCCTCTGAGTCGCTGTCTGGATCATACCGAGCGTCCAAATCAGCGACATTAACTTGATGGCCTTCACTAGTGCTCACGAGCGTTCGGGCCACGATCTACCTCGTCACATATTTCTTGGTACAGAGCGTGGCTTCTTCTTCTTTGATTCAAGGTCGGCCGCCAAGGTAACCACTTGGTCGTCTTTGTTTGTAGAACTTCATTTTCGATGTGTACCGCCGATGTAACGACCTCTAACTTACCCAAAGTCGGCCTACCAATAATACATTGATAGCAGGATTTGAGGGGGAGTACGAGGAACGTCGTCCTGACCGTCCTGTACAGAGTACTATCCCCAGTGTCGTCACCAAACGTGACCAGCAGCTCGATCGTTCCCAATGGGTAGGTCGTCGCCCCATTGAAGCCTATTAGAGGAGTAGTTCGCTCGGCACGGAATTATCTCGCTTCGATCAACTTTTATTTTGTCGATCAAGTCTTCAAACATGATATCGGCCGAGCTACCTTGATCGACCAGAATTCTCTGCACCTCTGTGTTTGCCATGACAGCTCTGATTACCAATGGAACATAACTATTAGGCTTGCCGTCGTATAGGTCGCTGTCACCGAACGAGATGGGGGTGCGCTTTCGAGACCGGTGGTGGTCTTTGAAGTGGATGCGACCATTAACAACTCGTCCCACTTTCTCTTGGTGGCTTTGTTAGATTCCCTGCGATCCAGGGGGTTTCCACCATGAATAACCATCGCAACATTACGGCCTTTGGACTGCCGAGTGTCACGATCTTCAGATCGATCCTTGTTTTGGGTGTTCTCTATGGCCGAGGCCCCTTTCCCCTGTCTGGATCAGCTTCTTTCTGTCTCTCTCTCTCGAGGTCGGTCGCCTTCCTCCGACCTCACATACTTTCCCAACTTGCCTTTCTCGAATAAGCTCTTCAATGTCATCTTTGAGGCCATACGATCGTTAGTATCGTGCCCTTACTCTCTTGTGGTAGCGGCAGGTATCTTTTGGTCGGTCGTGCCCCCTTCTTGAGCACGAGTGGTTCGTGCCGCTTAACTCCCACGAACTCGTTATTCGACACTCGTCGTAGATCTGCGCAATAGAGGTGTTGAGTCGAGTGCGATGGTCAAACTTCTTATCTCGAAAGTCGGGCCGATTGTCGCGCGACCTTCATGACCTTTGGCGGCCGCTTTTCGTTTTTTTCTTTTTAGGCGTGTACCGACGACCTTTCGCGCGAGTTTCTTCATACTGCATGTGGACGTTGGCCCTCGTTAAGAAGTGGCTGAGATCTTGGTAATGATTCAATGTAAATTCTTCGACGAACCGGTGGTCCGGTCGAATACCACGCTTCAGATATTTCAACTTGTCCTTGTCTGACAAGTCACGAGCAATGCACTTCGGCCTCGATGTTAAACCGGTCGATGTCTCGCCTCAACGCCTCATTATCTCCTTGAACAATGAGAATCCAAGTATTCTTCAGTGCCGATATTGGCGCCGATTTGCGGTGTAGTGAGACAAGAATATTCTAATCAGGTCGTCCCATGAGGAGATGGAATTGGGTCGCAGAGACTCCCACCATTCCAATGCTCGGCCGTCCAGTGACTGGGGGAAAAGCCTGCACTTCATGGTCGGTCCCAGTTCCCTATAGCAGCAGTAATTATTGAAGTATCGGAGATGCTTGTCCGGATCTCCTCGGCCAAAACTTGTTGAGATTGGGCGGCTTGCGAGATCTCTCGGAATCTTATAACGCTGATCTCCCGGAGAACGGGCCATGTTCATTCTCGATGCCGTTCGACCCAAAGGGTTGCATTGCGAGGCATGCCTCGTTGCCGGCATTCCATAGAATCCTCCGGATGGGCGATTGGTGGAAGGCGAGGAGGCCTTACGGGTCGCTACTTTGACCTCTCCTAGGCCGTGCGAAACGTCCCTAATTCTTCCATTTACGTAATCTTCCACTCTTCACGGGAATCCCAAGATCTCGCTTCTCGACCGACGTGACCGGACGACTCATTAGAGGAGTATCGGTGGGCGGCGGCCGGTGTCGGGGATCGGTAGGCCGGAATCTTCATAGTCATCGGACATCGAACGGCGTCTACGCGCGTTCCTGCTCGGGGGCGACCTGCGTGCCCTGCTTCTTCTGGCCGGAGAACGATGAGTAGTGCTCTCTCGGCGTGAAATGCTCCTTCGAGGAGGGGAGCGGCGTCTTCGCGCCGGTCGGCGGCGAGCTGAAGGTTCTCCGTCTTCCGCACGCGGGCGGCCCGGAATTGAACCTCTTTCATACTGGGAGATGAGTGCATCTCGGTCTGCGATCACCTGATTCTTGTTTTGCAGGAGTTGCAAAACGGCTTGAGTTAAATGATCTGGTAGAGGTTCCTGAATGCCCGCTTCCACCAGCTCGGGCGGCAAATCTCCAGGAACGGCCGGATGGATCTGCTGGAGGACCGGTCCACGACCGTTGTGCACCGAAGGTTCTTGTCGTGGAAGTCCTTGAGACTCGTGGACCGTGATTTTGCCACGCCCGGTCCGAATCATTGCTTCTCGCCGGAAGGATTGAGTCGGCGGCGGCCGCGTGCGGGGCGGGCCGCGTGGAGCCATGAATGTGGTAGGATAGCGCACGGGCCTCCCACTGTGGTCGCCAATTGATCGTACCTTGACCAATGAAGTGTTGAAGTGTTGATTGATCCGCTCATGGGCGATCCGTTGAATAGGTGAAAGGACCGGTCCTGGCTTCACGCGTTGAGCACCTCGGGTGGTACCTGCAAAGACACTCCGACGATCTAGTGAGAGGTCGCTCGGGCAGATAGCACAAGGTTAGAGAACGTACCTGATGCCATGTGCGAATGGCGATATATACTGCGATATCCGACCAGTTATCACGCGAGAATTTCGGCGGCGAGAATGCGCTCCAAGCAGCGTGTTGGGCGATCGTGATGGGTCAACCGCAGTCCAATTGTTTGCTTGGCGATCCTCATAATTGCTAATACACCCAGAACAAAAACTATAACAAATTCTCTAGGTCATTTGATGTATATATACTAACCATTTTCATGAATATCGCCACAACTTGAATGCAAACATACATTTCTCCAATGGCATCAAAATCCATTCTTCACTCTATCATTTTGCTTGTTCTTTTTTGTTTGCTTAATACAATGGAGACTTCTGGCTACATTCCCGCCCATGCATGATTGGCTAATGAAGGGTGTCACAATGAATTCACAAACAGAAGAAGATGTTACCGCATTGAAGTTTAGCCCAAAAGTATTGATAAGCGTTCCTCTTCGGTCCAAATCCACGGCATAATGCTTGTCCCGGATGCAATATAAATCATCTAAGAATATGAGTAACGCCCAAGGGCCCAAATTGGGGAGCCTAGTATTTAATAATATTTGTTCATAATTGTAACTTGTCTAAAAATAAATAAGAGCAAGCATACTATGTTCGTTTTAAGTGTGTTTTGATCTTTGGAAGACATATAAGCTTGTTTGTTGTTGGTCATTATGCACTATAACATTTTGAGCATACGACAATGCCTAACTTTGCAAACGCTTAAAAACCGTTCTAGTACATGACAATAGATAACGATTTTTTTTAATTATTAAAAGGAAATCAATTTAGGTGTTAACCTTTTAGTTTTACCCCACTATTTTTGTTTTCACCAATTTTTATCATGAGCCAAAACCCTCATGCCTTCTCTTAGATTTTGTGCTTTCTAAAAACCTTCTCAATTCTGCGTGTGGAACCTTCTACGTTGCATGTTTCACAAACCCCTCACGCGAAAGAACTTAAATCTTCATTTGAAAGAATCTGTGCCGCAAAAATTCTCTCACATGAAAATCCTTACACAAATTTCACAACAAAGGGATTTCACCATAGCGCGATTTCATGCTCATTTGTATCCCCACACCCATAATCGCCCAACGATTTTGTCGTGTGATTGTGTGTGCTTTCGAACCGCACTTTGTTCTCGCTCTTATTTGTTGCAATATTTTGTATGCATGCGGTCTTTGTTGCTACTAAGTTATGGGTAGGAGTTGATTAGGGTTTTTTTAAAAAATATTCCTGTCTGATTACTATCGTATTTTTTGAGTATTATTTTCATCTGTGTTTGATTCTGATCAACAATGTCCCACCTTTTTTGTTAGTAGAATGCGGATGGTTCAAGAATTTTCTTTGGCATTGTATTTTAGTTTCCATGTGAGAAATTTAAATATTCAAAGATGCTTGGTTTTTATTACCGAGTCTTATGTACATATTATGAAAATCTATATTATTAATTTGAGTTATTATTTGATTTTGTTGATCTAACATTTTGTGTTATGATGATTTTCCTGATATATATATATATATATATATATATATATATATATGCAAAAAAATAATTACCTTTGTTGCTAATGTGGGACGGTTTTTATTTACCTTAATTGCTCTGAATATAATGCATAACTTTCTAATTAATTACCTAAATTCCTAATGTGGGATGGTTTTTATTTAGAGTTGGATTAATTTCATTTTTACGTTTTATTCTTTGAGTTACTTGGAGGCCATGTGTACAATGAAGGATGACATGATATTTTGACATCAATGACGTATTTTATTTGGTCCGTGATGTGGATTGATGATGTGTAAGATTCATTGTTTTATATTATTAAGATTAGGATTTAGATAAGATTAAGATTATATAGTATTATATATATTATTATTCTATAAATAACCACACCAAATCCATTTCTTTAATAATATAAATAGAATATTATTAAGATTTCAATCAAACGACGATCATTTTAAAGCAATTTGTCGGGGTGAGAAGAAGGAGTTGGCAAGAACAACTTCCTTATCAACACAATTATAAGATCTTTTAAAGATTTTAATATTTGGATTCATGAATGTAGCCAAGTCGGATAAGAAAAAGAGAAAAAGATCTAATATATTAAAACTATAACAAATCAATTTTTTTTTGACAAGAAAAAAACTATAACGAATCAAGGAAAATCCACAATTTGAAAATACACACACAAAAAAAGATATTGTAGCCATTGAATTTTCTTTTTTTTCAATATAATTGAATACTATTAAAAAAATTCTTATGTATTATATAGTATTATATATATTTTTATTCTATAAAAAACCACACCAAATCCATTTCTATAATAATATAAATAGAATATTATTAAAATTTCGAATCAAACGACGATACTTTTAAAGCAATTTGTCGAGGCGTAGTAGAAGGAGTTGGCAAGAACAACTTCCTTATCAACACAAATATAAGATCCGTAAACATTGTAATATTTGGATTCATGAATGTAGCCACGTCCGACAAGAAAAAGAGAAAAAGATCTAATATATTAAAACTATAACAAATCAAGTTTTTTTTTGACAAGAAAAAAACTATAACAAATCAAGGAAAATCCACAATTTGAAAATACACACACAAAAAAAAAGATATTGTAGCCATTGAATTTACTTTTTTTTCAATATAATTGAATACTATTAAAAAAATCTTATGTATTTTATATATTTTTTTATTCTATAAAAAACCACACCAAATCCATTTCTATTATAATATAAATAGAATATTATTAAAATTTCGAATCAAACGACGATACTTTAAAGCAATTTGTCGGGGTGAGAACAAGGAGTTGGCAAGAACAACTTCCTTATCAACACAAATATAAGATCTGTTAAAGATTTTAATATTTGGATTCATGAATGTAGCCAAGTCCAACAAGAAAAAGAGAAAAAGATCTAATATATTAAAACTATAACAAATTCTCTAGGTCATTTGATGTATATATACTAACCATTTTCATGAATATCGCCACAACTTGAATGCAAACATACATTTCTCCAATGGCATCAAAATCCATTCCTCACTCTATCATTTTGCTTGTTCTTTTTTGTTTGCTTAATACAATGGAGACTTCTGGCTACATTCCCGCCCATGCATGATTGGCTAATGAAGGGTGTCACAATGAATTTACAAACAGAAGATGTTACTCCGCATTGAAGTTTAGCCCAAAAGTATTGATAAGCGTTCCTACTGGTCCAAATCCACGGCATAATGCTTGTCCCGGATGCAATATAAATCATCTAAGAATATGAGTAACGCCAAGGGCCCAAATTGGGGAGCCTAGTATTTAATAATATTTGTTCCATAATTGTAACTTGTCTAAAAATAAATAAGAGCAAGCATACTATGTTCGTTTTAAGTGTGTTTTGATCTTGGAAGACATATAAGCTTGTTTGTTGTTGGTCATTATACACTATAACATTTTGAGCATACGACAATGCCTTACTTTGCAACGCTTAAAAACTGTTCTAGTACATGACAACAGATAACGATTTTTTAATTATTAAAAAGGAAATCAATTTAGGTGTTAACCTTTTAGTTTTACCCCACTATTTTTGTTTTCACCAATTTTTATCGTGAGCCTAAACCCTCATGCCTTCTCTTAGATTTTGTGCTTTCTAAAAACCTTCTCAATTCAAGGTGGAACCTTCTACGTTGCATGTTTCACAAACCCCTCACGCGAAAGAACTTAAATCTTCGATTTGAAAGAATCTGCAAGCAATGTACCCCTCACATGAAAATCCTTACACAAATTTCACAACAAAGGATTTCACCATAGCGCGATTTCATGCTCATTTGTATCCCACACCATAATCGCCCAACGATTTTGTCGTGTGATTGTGTGTGCTTCCGAACTGCACTTTGTTCTCACTCTTATTTGTTGCAATATTTTTTATGCATGCGGTCTTTGTTGCTACTAAGTTATGGGTAGGAGTTGATTAGGGTTTTTTTAAAAAATATTCTGTCTGATTACTATCGTATTTTTGAGTATTTTTTCATCCGTGTTTGATTCTCGATCAACAATGTCCCACCTTTTTGTTAGTAGAATGCGGATGGTTCAAGAATTTTCTTTGGCATTGTATTTTAGTTTCCAGTTAGAAATTTAAATATTCAAAGATGCTTGGTTTTATTACAGAGTCTTATGTACATATTATGAAAATCTATATTATTAATTTGAGTTACTATTTGATTTTGTTGATCTAACATTTTGTGTTATGATGATTTTCCTTATATATATATATATATATATATATATATATATATATATATATGCAAAAAATAATTACCTTTGTTGCTAATGTGGGACGGTTTTTATTTACCTTAATTGCCTAAATATAATGCATAACTTTCTAATTAATTACCTAAATTCCTAATGTGGGATGGTTTTTATTTAGAGTTGGATTAATTTCAGTTTTGGTTTTATTGTTTGAGTTACTTGGAGGCCATGTGTACAATGAAGGATGACATGATATTTTGACATCAATGACGTATTTTATTTGGTCCGTGATGTGGATTGATGATGTGTAAGATTCATTGTTTTATATTATTAAGATTAGGATTTAGATAAGATTAAGATTATATAGTATTATATATATTATTATTCTATAAATAACCACACCAAATCCATTTCTTTAATAATATAAATAGAATATTATTAAGATTTCAATCAAACGACGATCATTTTAAAGCAATTTGTCGGGGTGAGAAGAAGGAGTTGGCAAGAACAACTTCCTTATCAACACAATTATAAGATCTTTTAAATATTTTAATATTTGGATTCATGAATGTAGCCAAATCGGATAAGAAAAAGAGAAAAAGATCTAATATATTAAAACTATAACAAATCAATTTTTTTTTGACAAGAAAAAACTATAACGAATCAAGGAAAATCCACAATTTGAAAATACACACACAAAAAAAGATATTGTAGCCATTGAATTTTCTTTTTTCAATATAATTGAATACTATTAAAAAAATTCTTACGTATTATATAGTATTATATATATTTTTATTCTATAAAAAACCACACCAAATCCATTTCTATAAAAATATAAATAGAATATTATTAAAATTTCGAATCAAACGACGATACTTTTAAAGCAATTTGTCGAGGCGAGTAGAAGGAGTTGGCAAGAACAACTTCCTTATCAACACAAATATAAGATCTGGTAAAGATTGTAATATTTGGATTCATGAATGTAGCCACGTCCGACAAGAAAAAGAGAAAAAGATCTAATATATTAAAACTATAACAAATCAAGTTTTTTTTTTTGACAAGAAAAAAAACTATAACAAATCCATCAAAATCCACAATTTGAAAATACACACACAAAAAAAGATATTGTAGCCATTGAAATTACTTTTTTTTCAATATAATTGAATACTAGTAAAAAAATCCTTATGTATTATATAGTATTATATATATATATTTTTATTCTATAAAAAACCACACCAAATCCATTTCTAAAATAATATAAATAGAATATTATTAAAATTTCGAATCAAACGACGATACTTTAAAGCAATTTGTCGGGGTGAGAAGAAGGAGTTGGCAAGAACAACTTCCTTATCAACACAAATATAAGATCTGTTAAAGATTTTAATATTTGGATTCATGAATGTAGCCAAGTCCGACAAGAAAAAGAGAAAAAGATCTAATATATTAAAACTATAACAAATTCTCTAGGTCATTTGATGTATATATACTAACCATTACCGAGTCTTATGTACATATTATGAAAGTCTATATTATTAATTTGAGTTACTATTTGTATTTTGTTGATCTAACATTTTGTGTTATGATGATTTTCCTGATATATATATATATATATATATATGCAAAAAAATAATTACCTTTGTTGCTAATGTGGGACGGTTTTTATTTGCCTTAATTGCCTGAATATAATGCATAACTTTCTAATTAATTACCTAAATTCCTAATGTGGGATGGTTTTTATTTAGAGTTGGATTAATTTCAATTTTGGTTTTATTGCTGAGTTACTTGGAGGCCATGTGTACAATGAAGGATGACATGATATTTTGACATCAATGACGTATTTTATTTGGTCTGGTGATGTGGATTGATAATGTGTAAGATTCATTGTTTTATATTATTAAGATTAGGATTTAGATAAGATTAAGATTATATATAGTATTATATATATTATTATTCTATAAAAAACCACACCAAATCCATTTCTATAATAATATAAAAAGAATATTATTAAGATTTCGAATCAAACGACGATCATTTTAAAGAAATTTGTCGGGGTGAGAAGAAGGAGTTGGCAAGAACAACTTCCTTATCAACACAATTATAAGATCTGTTAAAGATTTTAATATTTGGATTCATGAATGTAGCCAAGTCCGACAAGAAAAAGATAAAAAGATCTAATATATTAAAACTATAACAAATCAAGTTTTTTTTTTTTTTTTTTGACAAGAAAAAATTATAACAAATCAAGGAAAATCCACAATTTGAAAATACACACACAAAAAAAGATATTGTAGCCATTGAATTTTCTTTTTTTTCAATATACTTGAATACTATTAAAAAAATTCTTATGTATTATATAGTATTATATATATATATTTTTCTTCTATAAAAAACCACACCAAATCCATTTCTATAATAATATAAATAGAATATTATTAAAATTTCGAATCAAACGATTTATACTTTTAAAGCAATTTGTCGGGGTGAGAAGAAGGAGTTAGCAAGAACAACTTCCTTATCAACACAAATATAAGATCTGTTAAAGATTTTAATATTTGGATTCATGAATGTAGCCAAGTCCGACAAGAAAAAGAGAAAAAGATCTAATATATTAAAACTATAACAAATTCTCTAGGTCATTTTGATGTATATATACTAACCATTTTCATGAATATCGCTACAACTTGAATGCAAACATACATTTCTCCAATGGCATCAAAATCCATTCCTCACTCTATCATTTTGCTTGTTCTTTTTGTTTGCTTAATACAATGGAGACTTACGCTACATTCCCGCCCATGCATGCTTGGCTAATGAAGGGTGTCACAATGAAATCACAAACAGAAGATGTTACCCGCATTGAAGTTTAGCCCAAAAGTATTGATAAGTGTTCCCTCTCGGGTCCAAATCCACGGCATAATGCTTGTCCCGGATGCAATATAAATCATCTAAGAATATGAGTAACGCCTAAGGGCCCAAATTGGGGAGCCTAGTATTTAATAATATTTGTTCCATAATTGTAACTTGTCTAAAAATAAATAAGAGCAAGCATACTATGTTCGTTTTAAGTGTGTTTTGATACTTTGGAAGACATATAAGCTTGTCTCATTGTTGGTCATTATGCACTATAACATTTTGAGCATACGACAATGCCTTACTTTGCAACGCTTTAAAAACTGTTCTAGTACATGACAATAGATAACGATTTTTAATTATTAAAAAGGAAATCAATTTAGGTGTTAACCTTTTAGTTTTACCCCACTATTTTTGTTTTCACCAATTTTTATCGTGAGCCAAAACCCTCATGCCTTCTCTTAGATTTTGTGCTTTCTAAAAACCTTCTCAATTCTGCGTGGAACCTTCTACGTTGCATGTTTCACAAACCCCTCACGCGAAATAACTTAAATCTTCATTTGAAAGAATTGCAAATATATGAAATTTCTCACATGAAAATCCTTACACAAATTTCACAACAAAGGATTTCACCATAGCGCGATTTCATGCTCATTTGTATCCCACAGCCATTATCGCCCAACGATTTTGTCGTGTGATTGTGTGTGCTTTCGAACTGCACTTTGTTCTCGCTCTTATTTGTTGCAATATTTTGTATGCATGCGGTCTTTGTTGCTACTAATTTATGGATAGGAGTTGATTAGGGTTTTTTTTTTAAAAAATATTCCTGTGTGATTACTATCGTATTTTTTGAGTATTTTTTTCATCTGTGTTTGATTCTGATCAACAATGTCCCACCTTTTTTGTTAGTAGAATGCGGATGGTTCAAGAATTTTCTTTGGCATTGTATTTTAGTTTCCGCAGCAGAAATTTAAATATTCAAAGATGCTTGGTTTTTATTACCGAGTCTTATGTACATATTATGAAAGTCTATATTATTAATTTGAGTTACTATTTGTATTTTGTTGATCTAACATTTTGTGTTATGATGATTTTCCTGATATATATATATATATATATATATATATATATATATATATATGCAAAAAAATAATTACCTTTGTTGCTAATGTGGGACGGTTTTTATTTGCCTTAATTGCCTGAATATAATGCATAACTTTCTAATTAATTACCTAAATTCCTAATGTGGGATGGTTTTTATTTAGAGTTGGATTAATTTCAATTTTGGTTTTATTGCTGAGTTACTTGGAGGCCATGTGTACAATGAAGGATGACATGATATTTTGACATCAATGACGTATTTTATTTGGTCTGGTGATGTGGATTGATAATGTGTAAGATTCATTGTTTTATATTATTAAGATTAGGATTTAGATAAGATTAAGATTATATATAGTATTATATATATTATTATTCTATAAAAAACCACACCAAATCCATTTCTATAATAATATAAATAGAATATTATTAAGATTTCGAATCAAACGACGATCATTTTAAAGAAATTTGTCGGGGTGAGAAGAAGGAGTTGGCAAGAACAACTTCCTTATCAACACAATTATAAGATCTGTTAAAGATTTTAATATTTGGATTCATGAATGTAGCCAAATCCGACAAGAAAAAGATAAAAAGATCTAATATATTAAAACTATAACAAATCAAGTTTTTTTTTTTTTTTTTGACAAGAAAAAAAATTATAACAAATCAAGGAAAATCCACAATTTGAAAATACACACACAAAAAAAGATATTGTAGCCATTGAATTTTCTTTTTTTTCAATATACTTGAATACTATTAAAAAAATTCTTATGTATTATATAGTATTATATATATATTTTTCTTCTATAAAAAACCACACCAAATCCATTTCTATAATAATATAAATAGAATATTATTAAAATTTCGAATCAAACGACGATACTTTTAAAGCAATTTGTCGGGGTGAGAAGAAGGAGTTGGCAAGAACAACTTCCTTATCAACACAAATATAAGATCTGTTAAAGATTTTAATATTTGGATTCATGAATGTAGCCAAGTCCGACAAGAAAAAGAGAAAAAGATCTAATATATTAAAACTATAACAAATTCTCTAGGTCATTTTGATGTATATATACTAACCATTTTCATGAATATCGCTACAACTTGAATGCAAACATACATTTCTCCAATGGCATCAAAATCCATTCCTCACTCTATCATTTTGCTTGTTCTTTTTTGTTTGCTTAATACAATGGAGACTTCTGGCTACATTCCCGCCCATGCATGCTTGGCTAATGAAGGGTGTCACAATGAAATCACAAACAGAAGATGTTACCTCGCATTGAAGTTTAGCCCAAAAGTATTGATAAGCGTTCCCTTCGGTCCAAATCCACGGCATAATGCTTGTCCCGATGCAATATAAATCATCTAAGAATATGAGTAACGCCAAGGGCCCAAATTGGGGAGCCTAGTATTTAATAATATTTGTTCCATAATTGTAACTTGTCTAAAAATAAATAAGAGCAAGCATACTATGTTCGTTTTAAGTGTGTTTTGATCTTGGAAGACATATAAGCTTGTCTCATTTGTTGGTCATTATGCACTATAACATTTTGAGCATACGACAATGCCTTACTTTGCAACGCTTAAAAACTGTTCTAGTACATGACAATAGATAACGATTTTTAATTATTAAAAAGGAAATCAATTTAGGTGTTAACCTTTTAGTTTTACCCCACTATTTTTGTTTTCACCAATTTTTATCGTGAGCCAAAACCTCATGCCTTCTCTTAGATTTTGTGCTTTCTAAAAACCTTCTCAATTCTGCGTGGAACCTTCTACGTTGCATGTTTCATAAACCCCTCACGCGAAATAACTTAAATCTTCATTTTGAAAGAATTGCAGCAAGCAACAAATTTCTCACATGAAAATCCTTACACAAATTTCACAACAAAGGGATTTCACCATAGCGCGATTTCATGCTCATTTGTATCCCACACCATAATAATCGCCAAACGATTTTGTCGTGTGATTGTGTGTGCTTTCGAACCGCACTTTGTTCTCGCTCTTATTTGTTGCAATATTTTGTATGCATGCGGTCTTTGTTGCTACTAAGTTATGGATAGGAGTTGATTAGGGTTTTTTTTTTTTTTTAAAAAATATTCTGTCTGATTACTATCGTATTTTTGAGTATTTTTTCATCCGTGTTTGATTCGATCAACAATGTCCCACCTTTTTGTTAGTAGAATGCGGATGGTTCAAGAATTTTCTTTGGCATTGTATTTTAGTTTCCATGTGAAATTTAAATATTCAAAGATGCTTGGTTTTTATTACAGAGTCTTATGTACATATTATGAAAATCTATATTATTAATTTGAGTTACTATTTGTATTTTGTTGATCTAACATTTTGTGTTATGATGATTTTTGTAACACCCTCATATTTCTATCTATTAGAAATACTATAGTGTACAACTTAGCATACATCGTAGATAATATTTCTGTTTAGATTTACATCTTACTGAATAGCGGAAACGATACATAACTTAAAACAAATTTAAGTTACAAATCGGATACAAAGATACAAGGAAAAACCATAAATAGAACTAGAAGAACTACGTCTTCAATTTCTTCTCGTGCACGCCATCTACTCGCGTGCCGTAGTAAAGGAACTTCTTTCCCTGCTTTCTCTGTAAAAACAACAACATTTGTAGGGTGAGATAACAAATCTCAGTGAGTCTTACCGTGACCCCTCACCTATCACTCGGTCCATTTATAAAACACTTATCCTTTCAAATAGATTATTTATGATGCACCCAATCCCTCGCCGAATTGGTCAATAGCGTTGGAAGTTTCTTCTCAACCTAAGTATGCTTATGCGCACTCCAATTCCTTGCCGAATTGGTCAATAGCATTGAGAAGTTCATTCCAACCTAAGTACACCCATTTATTAGTAATTCAATATGAATTACAATACACAATCAATCAATGGTAATCCGTTAAATAAATTACATTAGAGTTCATAACCCAATTCTTGATGGCTATGTACAATTTAAATTACTTATCTATAGTTCATAGCCCAATTCTTGATGGCTATGCACTATCCTCTTTATTAATCTAGTACAACACCTTAAACCATTTTTCTTTTCTTCGGTTTGCGGTGAACCCAATCCACTCACAGTGAACAACCTCATATGGGCCTAGCTCGAGGGCTCATGACTTCCCTCTCCCTAGTGTACTATCCTCTTGGGTCGTCACCCATAAACGATATATTTAAATATCATACCCGCATTGGGCCGTCTCCTATACACAATATAATTCATATACCGAAAACATAATTATATCTATGATATGTTATTATACCATACTAGAACAATCAAGAACCTATATCACGGTCCAATCATCACTTTGTATTCAAAAGTTTGATTCTCACACGTATACTAGGTTTTACGGTCTTTCGAAATATTCATAACATTAACCGCTTAATTCAAAACCACTTTGGATATGTATCGAAAAGTTCTAACCAAAATTCGGCAGAGTTTCCTCTGTAATACGGACATCCCAAAAATCATAATCACCTGAAAAACCAGTCCAGACATCATTTTATTCCAAAATCATTATTTCACACATATACAAAATTTTACGGATTTCCAATAGATTTGAAAATTCAACCGATTCACACTCAACTTTAAAACACATCCAAACAAACAATATTCCACATAAATGCTCTAGGTGGTTAGGAAAAGGATTTAAAAGGAGTTTGAAGCCGAACGGAGCGTCGAAACGAAACATTGGATATTGGGAACATAGGAACTTCTCGACTTACGCCCAATTCCGCTTCCGCTTTCGTTCTCCGATCGATCCCAAACTGTATTTCAATCCTAAACAACCACGCATACCATACACACAAAATATTCCAGTCCGCATATCAATTCAAAAATCAAAGCATTATGGTTTCGTTTTAAATCTTCAAACACGCGTCATTTTCGTAAAATAGCGTTTTTGACTCTAAAATTCTCGAAACTTCGAAATTTGAAAATCATTCAAACATAGTTCAAAAACGATGTTTAAATTCCCTAAGCGAGTAAAACTCACCTTTCGTGATGAAAATCACGAAATACCGAACTCTAAGAAATTCTACGGTTCCCACAACACGAACACGATCCCAAAACGAGCTCCGATCACCACCGAACGAACACCGACAGCCCCCACTATTATCTTTTGCTTCCAATCGATCCAATCTACAATAAATTAGCACAAGATCAGTTATTGAGCTTCCTACACCCAATATCCAAATTTTTAATTTCGCAAAAACTCAATTTTTCCTCAATTTGAGCTTCAATGGTAACTTGACATTGAGTAGGAATTAGGGGTTAAAAGTGGTACCAATAGAAAGAGGAAGGAAAATGGAAGAGAAAGAGACCAAAAGCCCCTTACCTAGTGTTCAATTGAGAGAGATCTTGCCCAAATTCCTTCTCCCTCCATCGCCACCTTCCTTCTTCCTTCTCTCTCGGTTTCTCGCTTTTCTCTCTCTCTGTCTCGATGGCTTTCTTTCTTTCTTAATTCCTTTTCTTTCTTTTATTTATTCCATCCAATTTAGGAGTGAGACAGTATTTTGGATATTTTCGATGTCTCAGAGATCATTTTGGGTAAGTGGTATGAATACTAAAATACCCTTAGTGTTCCAATTTCCACTCCGTTATGCACTTAAATTATTTTCTCTAGCAATTATAAATTGCTTTCGTAACAGTCTCATATCCGTGACTTGATTTATTACCTATTCGAGTAATAAATCACTCGTTAATTTCCATAAATCGAAATTTAAAAATTAGGGATGTTACAATTTTCCTGATATATATATATATATATATATATATATATATATATATATATATATATGCAAAAAAAATAATTACCTTTGTTGCTAATGTGGGACGGTTTTTATTTACCTTAATTGCCTGAATATAATGCATAACTTTCTAATTAATTACCTAAATTCCTAATGTGGTATGGTTTTTATTTAGAGTTGGATTAATTTCAGTTTTGGTTTTATTGCTAAGTTACTTGGAGGCCATGTGTACAATGAAGGATGACATGATATTTTGACATCAATGACGTATTTTATTTGGTCCGTGATGTGGATTGATGATGTGTAAGATTCATTGTTTTATATTATTAAGATTAGGATTTAGATAAGATTAAGATTATATAGTATTATATATATTATTATTCTATAAATAACCACACCAAATCCATTTCTTTAATAATATAAATAGAATATTATTAAGATTTCAATCAAACGACGATCATTTTAAAGCAATTTGTCGGGGTGAGAAGAAGGAGTTGGCAAGAACAACTTCCTTATAAACACAATTATAAGATCTTTTAATGATTTTAATATTTGGATTCATGAATGTAGCCAAGTCCGACAAGAAAAAGAGAAAAAGATCTAATATATTAAAATTATAACAAATCAAGTTTTTTTTGACAAGAAAAAAACTATAACAAATCAAGGAAAATCCACAATTTGAAAATACACACACAAAAAAAGATATTGTAGCCATTGAATTTTCTTTTTTTCAATATAATTGAATACTATTAAAAAATTCTTATGTATTATATAGTATTATATATATATTTTTATTCTATAAAAACCACACCAAATCCATTTCTATAATAATATAAATAGAATATTATTAAAATTTCGAATCAAACGATTTATATACTTTTAAAGCAATTTGTCGGGGTGAGAAGAAGGAGTTAGCAAGAACAACTTCCTTATCAACACAAATATAAGATCTCATTAAAGATTTTAATATTTGGATTCATGAATGTAGCCAAGTCCGACAAGAAAAAGAGGAAAAGATCTAATATATTAAAACTATAACAAATTCTCTAGGTCATTTTGATGTATAAATACTAACCATTTTCATGAATATCGCTACAACTTGAATGCAAACATACATTTCTCCAATGGCATCAAAATCCATTCCTCACTCTATCATTTTGCTTGTTCTTTTTTGTTTGCTTAATACAATGGAGACTTCTGGCTACATTCCTGCCCATGCATGCTTGGCTAATGAAGGGTGTCACAATGAAATCACAAACAGGAAGATGTTACCTGCATTGAAGTTTAGCCCAAAAGTATTGATAAGCGTTCCTACTGGTCCAAATCCACGACATAATGCTTGTCCCGGATGCAATATAAATCATCTAAGAATATGAGTAACGCCTAAGGGCCCAAATTTGGGGAGCCTAGTATTTAATAAAATTTGTTCCATAATTGTAACTTGTCTAAAAAATAAATAAGAGCAAGCATACTATGTTCGCTTTAAGTGTGTTTTGATACTTTGGAAGACATATAAGCTTGTCTGTTGTTGGTCATTATGCACTATAACATTTTGAGCATACGACAATGCCTTACTTTGCAACGCTTAAAAACTGTTCTAGTACATGACAATAGATAACGATTTTTTAATTATTAAAAAGGAAATCAATTTAGGTGTTAACCTTTTAGTTTTACCCCACTATTTTTGTTTTCACCAATTTTTATCGTGAGCCAAAACCCTCATGCCTTCTCTTAGATTTTGTGCTTTCTAAAAACCTTCTCAATTCTGCGTGGAACCTTCTACGTTGCATGTTTCACAAACCCCTCACGCGAAATAACTTAAATCTTCAGTTTGAAAGAATTGCAGCATAAGAACAAATTTCTCACATGAAAATCCTTACACAAATTTCACAACAGTGGGATTTCACCATAGCGCGATTTCATGCTCATTTGTATCCCACAGCCATAATCGCCCAACGATTTTGTCGTGTGATTGTGTGTGCTTTCGAACTGCACTTTGTTCTCGCTCTTATTTGTTGCAATATTTTGTATGCATGCGGTCTTTGTTGCTACTAAGTTATGGATAGGAGTTGATTAGGGTTTTTTTTTTTAAAAAATATTCCTGTCTGATTACTATCGTATTTTTGAGTATTTTTTCATCCGTGTTTGATTCTCGATCAACAATGTCCCACCTTTTTGTTAGTAGAATGCGGATGGTTCAAGAATTTTCTTTGGCATTGTATTTTAGTTTCCATGTTAGAAATTTAAATATTCAAAGATGCTTGGTTTTTATTACCGAGTCTTATGTACATATTATGAAAATCTATATTATTAATTTGAGTTACTATTTGTATTTTGTTGATCTAACATTTTGTGTTATGATGATTTTCCTGATATATATATATATATATATATATATATATATGCAAAAAAATAATTACCTTTGTTGCTAATGTGGGACGGTTTTTATTTACCTTAATTGCTTCTGAATATAATGCATAACTTTCTAATTAATTACCTAAATTCCTAATGTGGGATGGTTTTATTTAGAGTTGGATTAATTTCAGTTTTGGTTTTATTGCTAAGTTACTTGGAGGCCATGTGTACAATGAAGGATGACATGATATTTTGACATCAATGACGTATTTTATTTGGTCTGGTGATGTGGATTGATGATGTGTAAGATTCATTGTTTTATATTATTAAGATTAGGATTTAGATAAGATTAAGATTATATAGTATTATATATATTATTATTCTATAAATAACCACACCAAATCCATTTCTATAATAATATAAATAGAATATTATTAAGATTTCGAATCAAACGACGATCATTTTAAAGCAATTTGTCGGGGTGAGAAGAAGGAATTGGCAAGAACAACTTCCTTATAAACACAATTATAAGATCTTTTAATGATTTTAATATTTGGATTCATGAATGTAGCCAAGTCCGACAAGAAAAAGAGAAAAAGATCTAATATATTAAAATTATAACAAATCAAGTTTTTTTTTTGACAAGAAAAAAAACTATAACAAATCAAGGAAAATCCACAATTTGAAAATACACACACAAAAAAAGATATTGTAGCCATTGAATTTTCTTTTTTTTCAATATAATTGAATACTATTAAAAAAATTCTTATGTATTATATAGTATTATATATATATTTTTATTCTATAAAAAACCACACCAAATCCATTTCTATAATAATATAAATAGAATATTATTAAAATTTCAATCAAACGACGATACTTTTAAAGCAATTTGTCGGGGGTGAGAAGAAGGAGTTGGCAAGAACAACTTCCTTATCAACACAAATATAAGATCTCATTAAAGATTTTAATATTTGGATTCATGAATGTAGCCAAGTCCGACAAGAAAAAGAGGAAAAGATCTAATATATTAAAACTATAACAAATTCTCTAGGTCATTTTGATGTATATATACTAACCATTTTCATGAATATCGCTACAACTTGAATGCAAACATACATTTCTCCAATGGCATCAAAATCCATTCCTCACTCTATCATTTTGCTTGTTCTTTTTG
Source organism: Oxytropis ochrocephala (assembly GCA_020916435.1). Taxonomy (NCBI): domain Eukaryota; kingdom Viridiplantae; phylum Streptophyta; class Magnoliopsida; order Fabales; family Fabaceae; genus Oxytropis; species Oxytropis ochrocephala. The sequence goes on from CM037090.1 coordinate 70,738,587, forward strand.
TTTGCTTAATACAATGGAGACTTACGCTACATTCCCGCCCATGCATGCTTGGCTAATGAAGGGTGTCACAATGAAATCACAAACAGAAGATGTTATCCGCATTGAAGTTTAGCCCAAAAGTATTGATAAGCGCTCCCTCTTTGGTCCAAATCCACGGCATAATGCTTGTCCCGGATGCAATATAAATCATCTAAGAATATGAGTAACGCCTAAGGGCCCAAATTGGGGAGCCTAGTATTTAATAAAATTTGTTCCATAATTGTAACTTGTCTAAAAAATAAATAAGAGCAAGCATACTATGTTCGTTTTAAGTGTGTTTTGATACTGGAAGACATATAAGCTTGTCTGTTGTTGGTCATTATGCACTATAACATTTTGAGCATACGACAATGCCTTACTTTGCAACGCTTAAAAACTGTTCTAGTACATGACAATAGATAACGATTTTTTAATTATTAAAAAGGAAATCAATTTAGGTGTTAACCTTTTAGTTTTACCCCACTATTTTTGTTTTCACCAATTTTTATCGTGAGCCAAAACCCTCATGCCTTCTCTTAGATTTTGTGCTTTCTAAAAACCTTCTCAATTCTGCGTGGAACCTTCTACGTTGCATGTTTCACAAACCCCTCACGCGAAATAACTTAAATCTTCAGTTTGAAAGAATTGCAACCAAGCAATGACCCTCACATGAAAATCCTTACACAAATTTCACAACAGTGGGATTTCACCATAGCGCGATTTCATGCTCATTTGTATCCCACAGCCATAATCGCCCAACGATTTTGTCGTGTGATTGTGTGTGCTTTCGAACTGCACTTTGTTCTCGCTCTTATTTGTTGCAATATTTTGTATGCATGCGGTCTTTGTTGCTACTAAGTTATGGATAGGAGTTGATTAGGGTTTTTTTTTTTTAAAAATATTCCTGTCTGATTACTATCGTATTTTTTGAGTATTTTTTTCATCTGTGTTTGATTCTGATCAACAATGTCCCACCTTTTTTGTTAGTAGAATGCGGATGGTTCAAGAATTTTATTTGGCATTGTATTTTAGTTTCCGCATGTGAGAAAATTTAAATATTCAAAGATGCTTGGTTTTTATTACCGAGTCTTATGTACATATTATGAAAATCTATATTATTAATTTGAGTTACTATTTGTATTTTGTTGATCTAACATTTTGTGTTATGATGATTTTCCTGATATATATATATATATATATATATATATATATATATATATATGCAAAAAAATAATTACCTTTGTTGCTAATGTGGGACGGTTTTTATTTACCTTAATTGCCTGAATATAATGCATAACTTTCTAATTAATTACCTAAATTCCTAATGTGGGATGGTTTTTATTTAGAGTTGGATTAATTTCAGTTTTGGTTTTATTGCTAAGTTACTTGGAGGCCATGTGTACAATGAAGGATGACATGATATTTTGACATCAATGACGTATTTTATTTGGTCTGGTGATGTGGATTGATGATGTGTAAGATTCATTGTTTTATATTATTAAGATTAGGATTTAGATAAGATTAAGATTATATAGTATTATATATATTATTATTCTATAAATAACCACACCAAATCCATTTCTATAATAATATAAATAGAATATTATTAAGATTTCGAATCAAACGACGATCATTTTAAAGCAATTTGTCGGGGTGAGAAGAAGGAATTGGCAAGAACAACTTCCTTATAAACACAATTATAAGATCTTTTAATGATTTTAATATTTGGATTCATGAATGTAGCCAAGTCCGACAAGAAAAAGAGAAAAAGATCTAATATATTAAAATTATAACAAATCAAGTTTTTTTTTGACAAGAAAAAAAACTATAACAAATCAAGGAAAATCCACAATTTGAAAATACACACACAAAAAAAGATATTGTAGCCATTGAATTTTCTTTTTTTCAATATAATTGAATACTATTAAAAAAATTCTTATGTATTATATAGTAATATATATATATTATTATTCTATAAAAAACCACACCAAATCCATTTCTATAATAATATAAATAGAATATTATTAAAATTTCGAATCAAACGACGATACTTTTAAAGCAATTTGTCAGGGTGAGAAGAAGGAGTTGGCAAGAACAACTTCCTTATCAACACAAATATAAGATCTGTTAAAGATTTTAATATTTGGATTCATGAATGTAGCCAAGTCCGACAAGAAAAATAGAAAAAGATCTAATATATTAAAACTATAACAAATTCTCTAGGTCATTTTGATGTATATATACTAACCATTTTCATGAATATCGCCACAACTTGAATGCAAACATACATTTCTCCAATGGCATCAAAATCCATTCCTCACTCTATCATTTTGCTTGTTCTTTTTGTTTGCTTAATACAATGGAGACTTACGGCTACATTCCCGCCCATGCATGCTTGGCTAATGAAGGGTGTCACAATGAAATCACAAACAGGAAGATGTTACTGCATTGAAGTTTAGCCCAAAAGTATTGATAAGCGTTCCCTCTTGGTCCAAATCCACGGCATAATGCTTGTCCCGGATGCAATATAAATCATCTAAGAATATGAGTAACGCCTAAGGGCCCGAAATTGGGGAGCCTAGTATTTAATAAAATTTGTTCCATAATTGTAACTTGTCTAAAAATAAATAAGAGCAAGCATACTATGTTCGCTTTAAGTGTGTTTTGATCTTTGAAGACATATAAGCTTGTTTGTTGTTGGTCATTATGCACTATAACATTTTGAGCATACGACAATGCCTAACTTTGCAACGCTTAAAAAGCTGTTCTAGTACATGACAATAGATAACAATTTTTAATTTTTAAAAAGGAAATCAATTTAGGTGTTAACCTTTTAGTTTTACCCCACTATTTTTGTTTTCACCAATTTTTATCGTGAGCCAAAACCCTCATGCCTTCTCTTAGATTTTGTGCTTTCTAAAAACCTTCTCAATTCTGCAAGTGGAACCTTCTACGTTGCATGTTTCACAAACCCCTCACGCGAAATAACTTAAATCTTGATTTGAAAGAATCATGCTGTGCAATGACCCTCACATGAAAATCCTTACACAAATTTCACAACAGTGGGATTTCACCATAGCGCGATTTCATGCTCATTTGTATCCCACAACCATTATCGCCCAATGATTTTGTCGTGTGATTGTGTGTGATTCCGAACTGCACTTTGTTCTCACTCGTATTTGTTGCAATATTTTGTATGCATGCGGTCTTTGTTGCTACTAAGTTATGGATAGTAGTTGATTAGGGTTTTTTTTTAAAAAATATTCCTGTGTGATTACTATCGTATTTTTTGAGTATTATTTTCATCTGTGTTTGATTCTGATCAACAATGTCCCACCTTTTTTGTTAGTAGAATGCGGATGGTTCAAGAATTTTCTTTGGCATTGTATTTTAGTTTCCATAGTGAGAAATTTAAATATTCAAAGATGTTTGGTTTTATTACCGATTCTTATGTACATATTATGAAAGTCTATATTATTAATTTGAGTTACTATTTGTATTTTGTTGATCTAACATTTTGTGTTATGATGATTTTCTGATATATATATATATATATATATATATATATATATATATATATATATGCAAAAAAATAATTACCTTTGTTGCTAATGTGGGACGGTTTTTATTTACCTTAATTGCCTGAATATAATGCATAACTTTCTAATTAATTACCTAAATTCCTAATGTGGGATGGTTTTTATTTAGAGTTGGATTAATTCCAGTTTTGGTTTTATTGCTGAGTTACTTGGAGGTCATGTGTACAATGAAGGATGACATGATATTTTGACATCAATGACGTATTTTATTTGGTCCGTGATGTGGATTGATGATGTGTAAGATTCATTGTTTTATATTATTAAGATTAGGATTTAGATAAGATTAAGATTATATAGTATTATATATATTATTATTCTAAAAATAACCACACCAAATCCATTTCTTTAATAATATAAATAGAATATTATTAAGATTTCGAATCAAACGACGATCATTTTAAAGCAATTTGTCGGGGTGAGAAGAAGGAGTTGGCAAGAACAACTTCCTTATCAACACAATTATAAGATCTCTTAATGATTTTAATATTTGGATTCATGAATGTAGCCAAGTCCGACAAGAAAAAGAGAAAAAGATCTAATATATTAAAATTATAACAAATCATTTTGTTTTGACAAGAAAAAAAACTATAACGAATCAAGGAAAGTCCACAATTTGAAAATACACACACAAAAAAAGATATTGTAGCCATTGAATTTTCTTTTTTTTCAATATATTTGAATACTATTAAAAAAATTCTTATGTATTATATAGTATTATATATATATATATTTATTCTATAAAAAACCACACCAAATCCATTTCTATAATAATATAAATAGAATATTATTAAAATTTCGAATCAAACGGCGATACTTTTAAAGCAATTTGTCGGGGTGAGAAGAAGGAGTTGGCAAGAACAACTTCCTTATCAACACAAATGTAAGATCTGTTAAAGATTTTAATATTTGGAATCATGAATGTAGCCAAGTCCGACAAGAAAAAGAGGAAAATATCTAATATATTAAAACTATAACAAATTCTCTAGGTCATTTTGATGTATATATACTAACCATTTTCATGAATATCGCTACAACTTGAATGCAAACATACATTTCTCCAATGGCATCAAAATCCATTCCTCACTCTATCATTTTGCTTGTTCTTTTTTGTTTGCTTAATACAATGGAGACTTCTGGCTACATTCCTGCCCATGCATGCTTGGCTAATGAAGGGTGTCACAATGAAATCACAAACAGGAAGATGTTACACGCATTGAAGTTTAGCCCAAAAGTATTGATAAGCGTTCCCTCTCTTGGTCCAAATCCACGGCATAATGCTTGTCCCGGATGCAATATAAATCATCTAAGAATATGAGTAACGCCCAAGGGCCCGGAAATTGGGGAGCCTAGTATTTAATAAAATTTGTTCCATAATTGTAACTTGTCTAAAAAATAAATAAGAGCAAGCATACTATGTTCGTTTTAAGTGTGTTTTGATCTTTGAAGACATATAAGCTTGTCCGTTGTTGGTCATTATGCACTATAACATTTTGAGCATACGACAATGCCTTACTTTGCAACGCTTAAAAACTGTTCTAGTACATGACAATGAGATAACGATTTTTAATTATTAAAAGGAAATCAATTTAGGTGTTAACCTTTTAGTTTTACCCCACTATTTTTGTTTTCACCAATTTTTATCGTGAGCCAAAACCCTCATGCCTTCTCTTAGATTTTGTGCTTTCTAAAAACCTTCTCAATTCTGCGTGGAACCTTCTACATTGCATGTTTCACAAACCCCTCACGCGAAGAACTTAAATCTTCAGGTTTGAAAGAATTGCGGTATAACAACCCTCACATGAAAATCCTTACACAAATATCACAACAAATGGGATTTCACCATAGCGCGATTTCATGCTCATTTGTATCCCACAGCCATAATCGCCCAACGATTTTGTCGTGTGATTGTGTGTGCTTTCGAACTGCACTTTGTTCTCGCTCTTATTTGTTGCAATATTTTGTATGCATGCGGTCTTTGTTGCTACTAAGTTATGGATAGGAGTTGATTAGGGTTTTTTTTTCAAAATATTCTGTCCTGATTACTATCGTATTTTTGAGTATTATTTTCATCCGTGTTTGATTCGATCAACAATGTCCCACCTTTTTGTTAGTAGAATGCGGATGGTTCAAGAATTTTCTTTGGCATTGTATTTTAGTTTCCATGTGAGAAATTTAAATATTCAAAGATGCTTGGTTTTTATTACAGAGTCTTATGTACATATTATGAAAATCTATATTATTAATTTGAGTTACTATTTGTATTTTGTTGATCTAACATTTTGTGTTATGATGATTTTCTGATATATATATATATATATATATATATATATATATATATATATATATATATATATATATGCAAAAAATAATTACCTTTGTTGCTAATGTGGGACGGTTTTTATTTACCTTAATTGCTGAATATAATGCATAACTTTCTAATTAATTACCTAAATTCCTAATGTGGGATGGTTTTTATTTAGAGTTGGATTAATTTCAGTTTTGGTTTTATTGCTAAGTTACTTGGAGGCCATGTGTACAATGAAGGATGACATGATATTTTGACATCAATGACGTATTTTATTTGGTGCAGTGATGTGGATTGATGATGTGTAAGATTCATTGTTTTATATTATTAAGATTAGGATTTAGATAAGATTAAGATTATATAGTATTATATATATTATTATTCTATAAATAACCACACCAAATCCATTTCTTTAATAATATAAATAGAATATTATTAAGATTTCGAATCAAACGACGATCATTTTAAAGCAATTTGTCGGGGTGAGAAGAAGGAGTTGGCAAGAACAACTTCCTTATAAACACAATTATAAGATCTTTTAATGATTTTAATATTTGGATTCATGAATGTAGCCAAGTCCGACAAGAAAAAGAGAAAAAGATCTAATATATTAAAATTATAACAAATCAAGTTTTTTTTTGACAAGAAAAAAAACTATAACAAATCAAGGAAAATCCACAATTTGAAAATACACACACAAAAAAAGATATTGTAGCCATTGAATTTTCTTTTTTTTCAATATAATTGAATACTATTAAAAAAATTCTTATGTATTATATAGTATTATATATATATTTTTATTCTATAAAAAACCACACCAAATCCATTTCTATAATAATATAAATAGAATATTATTAAAATTTGAATCAAACGACGATACTTTTAAAGCAATTTGTCAGGGTGAGAAGAAGGAGTTGGCAAGAACAACTTCCTTATCAACACAAATATAAGATCTGTTAAAGATTTTAATATTTGGATTCATGAATGTAGCCAAGTCCGACAAGAAAAAGAGAAAAAGATCTAATATATTAAAACTATAACAAATTCTCTAGGTCATTTTGATGTATATATACTAACCATTTTCATGAATATCGCCACAACTTGAATGCAAACATACATTTCTCCAATGGCATCAAAATCCATTCCTCACTCTATCATTTTGCTTGTTCTTTTTTGTTTGCTTAATACAATGGAGACTTCTGGCTACATTCCTGCCCATGCATGCTTGGCTAATGAAGGGTGTCACAATGAAATCACAAACAGGAAGATGTTACTGCATTGAAGTTTAGCCCAAAAGTATTGATAAAGCGTTCCCTCTTTGGTCCAAATCCACGGCATAATGCTTGTCCCGGATGCAATATAAATCATCTAAGAATATGAGTAACGCCCAAGGGCCCAAATTGGGGAGCCTAGTATTTAATAAAATTTGTTCCATAATTGTAACTTGTCTAAAAATAAATAAGAGCAAGCATACTATGTTCGTTTTAAGTGTGTTTTGATCTTTGGAAGACATATAAGCTTGTCTGTTGTTGGTCATTATGCACTATAACATTTTGAGCATACGACAATGCCTTACTTTGCAACGCTTAAAAAGCTGTTCTAGTACATGACAATAGATAACGATTTTTAATTATTAAAAAGGAAATCAATTTAGGTGTTAACCTTTTAGTTTTACCCCACTATTTTTGTTTTCACCAATTTTTATCGTGAGCCAAAACCCTCATGCCTTCTCTTAGATTTTGTGCTTTCTAAAAACCTTCTCAATTCTGCGTGGAACCTTCTACATTGCATGTTTCACAAACCCCTCACGCGAAAGAACTTAAATCTTGATTTGAAAGAATTGCGGTATAACAACCCTCACATGAAAATCCTTACACAAATTTCACAACAATTGGGATTTCACCATAGCGCGATTTCATGCTCATTTGTATCCCACGACCATAATCGCCCAACGATTTTGTCGTGTGATTGTGTGTGCTTTCGAACGCACTTTGTTCTCGCTCTTATTTGTTGCAATATTTTGTATGCATGCGGTCTTTGTTGCTACTAAGTTATGGATAGGAGTTGATTAGGGTTTTTTTTTTTTAAATATTCTGTCTCGATTACTATCGTATTTTTGAGTATTTTTTCATCTGTGTTTGATTACGATCAACAATGTCCCACCTTTTTGTTAGTAGAATGCGGATGGTTCAAGAATTTTCTTTGGCATTGTATTTTAGTTTCCATGCAGAGAAATTTAAATATTCAAAGATGCTTGGTTTTTATTACCAGTCTTCTTATGTACATATTATGAAAATCTATATTATTAATTTGAGTTACTATTTGTATTTTGTTGATCTAACATTTTGTGTTATGATGATTTTCCTGATATATATATATATATATATATATATATATATATATATATATATATATATATATATATGCAAAAAATAATTACCTTTGTTGCTAATGTGGGGCGGTTTTTATTTACCTTAATTGCCTGAATATAATGCATAACTTTCTAATTAATTACCTAAATTCCTAATGTGGGATGGTTTTTATTTAGAGTTGGATTAATTTCAGTTTTGGTTTTATTGCTAAGTTACTTGGAGGCCATGTGTACAATGAAGGATGACATGATATTTTGACATCAATGACGTATTTTATTTGAGTGCAGTGATGTGGATTGATGATGTGTAAGATTCATTGTTTTATATTATTAAGATTAGGATTTAGATAAGATTAAGATTATATAGTATTATATATATTATTATTCTATAAATAACCACACCAAATCCATTTCTTTAATAATATAAATAGAATATTATTAAGATTTCGAATCAAACGACGATCATTTTAAAGCAATTTGTCGGGGTGAGAAGAAGGAGTTGGCAAGAACAACTTCCTTATAAACACAATTATAAGATCTTTTAATGATTTTAATATTTGGATTCATGAATGTAGCCAAGTCCGACAAGAAAAAGAGAAAAAGATCTAATATATTAAAATTATAACAAATCAAGTTTTTTTGACAAGAAAAAAACTATAACAAATCAAGGAAAATCCACAATTTGAAAATACACACACAAAAAAGATATTGTAGCCATTGAATTTTCTTTTTTTCAATATAATTGAATACTATTAAAAAATTCTTATGTATTATATAGTATTATATATATATTTTTATTCTATAAAAAACCACACCAAATCCATTTCTATAATAATATAAATAGAATATTATTAAAATTTCAATCAAACGACGATACTTTTAAAGCAATTTGTCGGGGGTGAGAAGAAGGAGTTGGCAAGAACAACTTCCTTATCAACACAAATATAAGATCTCATTAAAGATTTTAATATTTGGATTCATGAATGTAGCCAAGTCCGACAAGAAAAAGAGAAAAAGATCTAATATATTAAAACTATAACAAATTCTCTAGGTCATTTTGATGTATATATACTAACCATTTTCATGAATATCGCCACAACTTGAATGCAAACATACATTTCTCCAATGGCATCAAAATCCATTCCTCACTCTATCATTTTGCTTGTTCTTTTTGTTTGCTTAATACAATGGAGACTTACGCTACATTCCCGCCCATGCATGCTTGGCTAATGAAGGGTGTCACAATGAAATCACAAGCAGGAAGATGTTACTGCATTGAAGTTTAGCCCAAAAGTATTGATAAGCGTTCCCTCTTGGTCCAAATCCACGGCATAATGCTTGTCCCGGATGCAATATAAATCATCTAAGAATATGAGTAACGCCTTGAGGGCCCGAAATTGGGGAGCCTAGTATTTAATAAAATTTGTTCCATAATTGTAACTTGTCTAAAAATAAATAAGAGCAAGCATACTATGTTCGTTTTAAGTGTGTTTTGATCTTGGAAGACATATAAGCTTGTCTCATTGTTGGTCATTATGCACTATAACATTTTGAGCATACGACAATGCCTTACTTTGCAACGCTTAAAAGCTGTTCTAGTACATGACAATAGATAACGATTTTTAATTATTAAAAAGGAAATCAATTTAGGTGTTAACCTTTTAGTTTTACCCCACTATTTTTGTTTTCACCAATTTTTATCGTGAGCCAAAACCCTCATGCCTTCTCTTAGATTTTGTGCTTTCTAAAAACCTTCTCAATTCTGCGTGGAACCTTCTACGTTGCATGTTTCACAAACCCCTCACGCGAAATAACTTAAATCTTGATTTGAAAGAATTGCAGGCATAACAACCCTCACATGAAAATCCTTACACAAATTTCACAACAAAGGGGATTTCACCATAGCGCGATTTCATGCTCATTTGTATCCCACGACCATAATCGCCCAACGATTTTGTCGTGTGATTGTGTGTGCTTTCGAACTGCACTTTGTTCTCGCTCTTATTTGTTGCAATATTTTGTATGCATGCGGTCTTTGTTGCTACTAAGTTATGGATAGGAGTTGATTAGGGTTTTTTTTTTAAAAATATTCCTGTCTGATTACTATCGTATTTTTTGAGTATTTTTTTCATCTGTGTTTGATTCTGATCAACAATGTCCCACCTTTTTTGTTAGTAGAATGCGGATGGTTCAAGAATTTTCTTTGGCATTGTATTTTAGTTTCCATGTGAGAAATTTAAATATTCAAAGATGCTTGGTTTTTATTACAGAGTCTTATGTACATATTATGAAAATCTATATTATTAATTTGAGTTACTATTTGTATTTTGTTGATCTAACATTTTGTGTTATGTTAATATATATATATATATATATATATATATATATACAAAAAAATAATTACCTTTGTTGCTAATGTGGGACGGTTTTTATTTACCTTAATTGCTGAATATAATGCATAACTTTCTAATTAATTACCTAAATTCCTAATGTGGGATGGTTTTTATTTAGAGTTGGATTAATTTCAGTTTTGGTTTTATTGCTAAGTTACTTGGAGGCCATGTGTACAATGAAGGATGACATGATATTTTGACATCAATGACGTATTTTATTTGGTGCAGTGATGTGGATTGATGATGTGTAAGATTCATTGTTTTATATTATTAAGATTAGGATTTAGATAAGATTAAGATTATATAGTATTATATATATTATTATTCTATAAATAACCACACCAAATCCATTTCTTTAATAATATAAATAGAATATTATTAAGATTTCGAATCAAACGACGATCATTTTAAAGCAATTTGTCGGGGTGAGAAGAAGGAGTTGGCAAGAACAACTTCCTTATAAACACAATTATAAGATCTTTTAATGATTTTAATATTTGGATTCATGAATGTAGCCAAGTCCGACAAGAAAAAGAGAAAAAGATCTAATATATTAAAATTATAACAAATCAAGTTTTTTTTGACAAGAAAAAAAACTATAACAAATCAAGGAAAATCCACAATTTGAAAATACACACACAAAAAAAAAGATATTGTAGCCATTGAATTTTCTTTTTTTCAATATAATTGAATACTATTAAAAAATTCTTATGTATTATATAGTATTATATATATATTTTTATTCTATAAAAAACCACACCAAATCCATTTCTATAATAATATAAATAGAATATTATTAAAATTTGAATCAAACGACGATACTTTTAAAGCAATTTGTCGGGGTGAGAAGAAGGAGTTGGCAAGAACAACTTCCTTATCAACACAAATATAAGATCTCATTAAAGATTTTAATATTTGGATTCATGAATGTAGCCAAGTCCGACCAAGAAAAAGAAAAAGATCTAATATATTAAAACTATAACAAATTCTCTAGGTCATTTTGATGTATATATACTAACCATTTTCATGAATATCGCCACAACTTGAATGCAAACATACATTTCTCCAATGGCATCAAAATCCATTCCTCACTCTATCATTTTGCTTGTTCTTTTTGTTTGCTTAATACAATGGAGACTTAGCTACATTCCCGCCCATGCATGCTTGGCTAATGAAGGGTGTCACAATGAAATCACAAACAGAAAGATGTTACTGCATTGAAGTTTAGCCCAAAAGTATTGATAAGCGTTCCTACTGGTCCAAATCCACGACATAATGCTTGTCCCGGATGCAATATAAATCATCTAAGAATATGAGTAACGCCCAAGGGCCCGAAATTGGGGAGCCTAGTATTTAATAAAATTTGTTCCATAATTGTAACTTGTCTAAAAAATAAATAAGAGCAAGCATACTATGTTCGTTTTAAGTGTGTTTTGATCTTTGGAAGACATATAAGCTTGTCTGTTGTTGGTCATTATGCACTATAACATTTTGAGCATACGACAATGCCTTACTTTGCAACGCTTAAAAACTGTTCTAGTACATGACAATAGATAACGATTTTTTAATTATTAAAAAGGAAATCAATTTAGGTGTTAACCTTTTAGTTTTACCCCACTATTTTTGTTTTCACCAATTTTTATCGTGAGCCAAAACCCTCATGCCTTCTCTTAGATTTTGTGCTTTCTAAAAACCTTCTCAATTCTGCGTGGAACCTTCTACGTTGCATGTTTCACAAACCCCTCACGCGAAAGAACTTAAATCTTCAGTTTGAAAGAACTGCAGCGCAACAACCCTCACATGAAAATCCTTACACAAATTTCACAACAGTGGGATTTCACCATAGCGCGATTTCATGCTCATTTGTATCCCACAGCCATAATCGCCCAACGATTTTGTCGTGTGATTGTGTGTGCTTTCGAACTGCACTTTGTTCTCGCTCTTATTTGTTGCAATATTTTGTATGCATGCGGTCTTTGTTGCTACTAAGTTATGGGTAGGAGTTGATTAGGGTTTTTTTAAAAAATATTCCTGTCTGATTACTATCGTATTTTTTGAGTATTATTTTCATCTGTGTTTGATTCTGATCAACAATGTCCCACCTTTTTTGTTAGTAGAATGCGGATGGTTCAAGAATTTTCTTTGGCATTGTATTTTAGTTTCCATGTGAGAAATTTAAATATTCAAAGATGCTTGGTTTTATTACAGAGTCTTATGTACATATTATGAAAATCTATATTATTAATTTGAGTTACTATTTGTATTTTGTTGATCTAACATTTTGTGTTATGATGATTTTACTGATATATATATATATATATATATATATATATATATATATATATATATATGCAAAAAAATAATTACCTTTGTTGCTAATGTGGGACGGTTTTTATTTACTTTAATTGCCTGAATATAATGCATAACTTTCTAATTAATTACCTAAATTCCTAATGTGGGATGGTTTTTATTTAGAGTTGGATTAATTTCAGTTTTGGTTTTATTGCTAAGTTACTTGGAGGCCATGTGTACAATGAAGGATGACATGATATTTTGACATCAATGACGTATTTTATTTGAGTGCAGTGATGTGGATTGATGATGTGTAAGATTCATTGTTTTATATTATTAAGATTAGGATTTAGATAAGATTAAGATTATATAGTATTATATATTATTATTCTATAAATAACCACACCAAATCCATTTCTTTAATAATATAAATAGAATATTATTAAGATTTCGAATCAAGCGACGATCATTTTAAAGCAATTTGTCGGGGTGAGAAGAAGGAGTTGGCAAGAACAACTTCCTTATAAACACAATTATAAGATCTTTTAATGATTTTAATATTTGGATTCATGAATGTAGCCAAGTCCGACAAGAAAAAGAGAAAAGATCTAATATATTAAAATTATAACAAATCAAGTTTTTTTTTGACAAGAAAAAAAACTATAACAAATCAAGGAAAATCCACAATTTGAAAATACACACACAAAAAAAGATATTGTAGCCATTGAATTTTCTTTTTTTTCAATATAATTGAATACTATTAAAAAATTCTTATGTATTATATAGTATTATATATATATTTTTATTCTATAAAAAACCACACCAAATCCATTTCTATAATAATATAAATAGAATATTATTAAAATTTCGAATCAAACGACGATACTTTTAAAGCAATTTGTCAGGGTGAGAAGAAGGAGTTGGCAAGAACAACTTCCTTATCAACACAAATATAAGATCTGTTAAAGATTTTAATATTTGGATTCATGAATGTAGCCAAGTCCGACAAGAAAAAGAGAAAAAGATCTAATATATTAAAACTATAACAAATTCTCTAGGTCATTTTGATGTATATATACTAACCATTTTCATGAATATCGCCACAACTTGAATGCAAACATACATTTCTCCAATGGCATCAAAATCCATTCCTCACTCTATCATTTTGCTTGTTCTTTTTTGTTTGCTTAATACAATGGAGACTTCTGGCTACATTCCTGCCCATGCATGCTTGGCTAATGAAGGGTGTCACAATGAAATCACAAACAAGAAGATGTTACCTGCATTGAAGTTTAGCCCAAAAGTATTGATAAGCGTTCCTCTGGTCCAAATCCACGGCATAATGCTTGTCCCGGATGCAATATAAATCATCTAAGAATATGAGTAACGCCCAAGGGCCCGAAATTGGGGAGCCTAGTATTTAATAAAATTTGTTCCATAATTGTAACTTGTCTAAAAATAAATAAGAGCAAGCATACTATGTTCGTTTTAAGTGTGTTTTGATCTTTGGAAGACATATAAGCTTGTCTGTTGTTGGTCATTATGCACTATAACATTTTGAGCATACGACAATGCCTTACTTTGCAACGCTTAAAAACTGTTCTAGTACATAACAATAGATAACGATTTTTTAATTATTAAAAAGGAAATCAATTTAGGTGTTAACCTTTTAGTTTTACCCCACTATTTTTGTTTTCACCAATTTTTATCGTGAGCCAAAACCCTCATGCCTTCTCTTAGATTTTGTGCTTTCTAAAACCTTCTCAATTCTGCGTGGAACCTTCTACGTTGCATGTTTCACAAACCCCTCACGCGAAATAACTTAAATCTTGATTTGAAAGAATTGCAGTATAAATGACCCTCACATGAAAATCCTTACACAAATTTCACAACGATGGGATTTCACCATAGCGCGATTTCATGCTCATTTGTATCCCACACCATAATCGCCCAACGATTTTGTCGTGTGATTGTGTGTGCTTTCGAACTGCACTTTGTTCTCGCTCTTATTTGTTGCAATATTTTGTATGCATGCGGTCTTTGTTGCTACTAAGTTATGGATAGGAGTTGATTAGGGTTTTTTTTTTTAAAAAATATTCCTGTCTGATTACTATCGTATTTTTTGAGTATTTTTTTCATCTGTGTTTGATTCTGATCAACAATGTCCCACCTTTTTTGTTAGTAGAATGCGGATGGTTCAAGAATTTTCTTTGGCATTGTATTTTAGTTTCCACAGCAGAAATTTAAATATTCAAAGATGCTTGGTTTTTATTACCGAGTCTTATGTACATATTATGAAAATCTATATTATTAATTTGAGTTACTATTTGTATTTTGTTGATCTAACATTTTGTGTTATGATGATTTTCTGATATATATATATATATATATATATATATATATATATATATATATATATATATATATAAAAAAAATAATTACCTTTGTTGCTAATGTGGGACGGTTTTTATTTACCTTAATTGCCTGAATATAATGCATAACTTTCTAATTAATTACCTAAATTCCTAATGTGGGATGGTTTTTATTTAGAGTTGGATTAATTTCAGTTTTGGTTTTATTGCTAAGTTACTTGGAGGCCATGTGTACAATGAAGGATGACATGATATTTTGACATCAATGACGTATTTTATTTGGTCTGGTGATGTGGATTGATGATGTGTAAGATTCATTGTTTTATATTATTAAGATTAGGATTTAGATAAGATTAAGATTATATAGTATTATATATATTATTATTCTATAAATAACCACACCAAATCCATTTCTTTAATAATATAAATAGAATATTATTAAGATTTCGAATCAAACGACGATCATTTTAAAGCAATTTGTCGGGGTGAGAAGAAGGAGTTGGCAAGAACAACTTCCTTATAAACACAATTATAAGATCTTTTAATGATTTTAATATTTGGATTCATGAATGTAGCCAAGTCCGACAAGAAAAAGAGAAAAAGATCTAATATATTAAAATTATAACAAATCAAGTTTTTTTTTGACAAGAAAAAAAACTATAACAAATCAAGGAAAATCCACAATTTGAAAATACACACAAAAAAAGATATTGTAGCCATTGAATTTTCTTTTTTTTCAATATAATTGAATACTATTAAAAAAATTCTTATGTATTATATAGTATTATATATATATTTTTATTCTATAAAAAACCACACCAAATCCATTTCTATAATAATATAAATAGAATATTATTAAAATTTGAATCAAACGATTTATACTTTTAAAGCAATTTCTCAGGGTGAGAAGAAGGAGTTGGCAAGAACAACTTCCTTATCAACACAAATATAAGATCTGTTAAAGATTTTAATATTTGGATTCATGAATGTAGCCAAGTCTGACAAGAAAAGAGAAAAAGATCTAATATATTAAAACTATAACAAATTCTCTAGGTCATTTTGATGTATATATACTAACCATTTTCATGAATATCGCCACAACTTGAATGCAAACATACATTTCTCCAATGGCATCAAAATCCATTCCTCACTCTATCATTTTGCTTGTTCTTTTTGTTTGCTTAATACAATGGAGACTTCTGGCTACATTCCTGCCCATGCATGCTTGGCTAATGAAGGGTGTCACAATGAAATCACAAACAGGAAGATGTTACTGCATTGAAGTTTAGCCCAAAAGTATTGATAAGCGTTCCCTCTTTGGGTCCAAATCCACGGCATAATGCTTGTCCCGGATGCAATATAAATCATCTAAGAATATGAGTAACGCCCAAGGGCCCGAAATTGGGAGCCTAGTATTTAATAAAATTTGTTCCATAATTGTAACTTGTCTAAAAAATAAATAAGAGCAAGCATACTATGTTCGTTTTAAGTGTGTTTTGATCTTGGAAGACATATAAGCTTGTCTATTGTTGGTCATTATGCACTATAACATTTTGAGCATACGACAATGCCTTACTTTGCAACGCTTAAAAAACTGTTCTAGTACATGACAATAGATAACGATTTTTAATTATTAAAAGGAAATCAATTTAGGTGTTAACCTTTTAGTTTTACCCCACTATTTTTGTTTTCACCAATTTTTATCGTGAGCCAAAACCCTCATGCCTTCTCTTAGATTTTGTGCTTTCTAAAAACCTTCTCAATTCTGCGTGGAACCTTCTACGTTGCATGTTTCATAAACCCCTCACGCGAAATAACTTAAATCTTGATTTTGAAAGAATTGCAACATAACAACCCTCACATGAAAATCCTTACACAAATTTCACAGCAATGGGGATTTCACCATAGCGCGATTTCATGCTCATTTGTATCCCACAGCCATAATCGCCCAACGATTTTGTCGTGTGATTGTGTGTGCTTTCGAACTGCACTTTGTTCTCGCTCTTATTTGTTGCAATATTTTGTATGCATGCGGTCTTTGTTGCTACTAAGTTATGGATAGGAGTTGATTAGGGTTTTTTTTTTTTAAAAAAATATTCCTGTCTGATTACTATCGTATTTTTGAGTATTTTTTCATCTGTGTTTGATTCTGATCAACAATGTCCCACCTTTTTTGTTAGTAGAATGCGGATGGTTCAAGAATTTTCTTTGGCATTGTATTTTAGTTTCCATTGCAGCAGAAATTTAAATATTCAAAGATGCTTGGTTTTTATTACATGAGTCTTATGTACATATTATGAAAATCTATATTATTAATTTGAGTTACTATTTGTATTTTGTTGATCTAACATTTTGTGTTATGATGATTTTCTGATATATATATATATATATATATATATATATATATATATATATAAAAAATAATTACCTTTGTTGCTAATGTGGGACGGTTTTTATTTACCTTAATTGCTCTGAATATAATGCATAACTTTCTAATTAATTACCTAAATTCCTAATGTGGGATGGTTTTTATTTAGAGTTGGATTAATTTCAGTTTTGGTTTTATTGCTAAGTTACTTGGAGGCCATGTGTACAATGAAGGATGACATGATATTTTGACATCAATGACGTATTTTATTTGAGTGCAGTGATGTGGATTGATGATGTGTAAGATTCATTGTTTTATATTATTAAGATTAGGATTTAGATAAGATTAAGATTATATAGTATTATATATATTATTATTCTATAAATAACCACACCAAATCCATTTCTTTAATAATATAAATAGAATATTATTAAGATTTCGAATCAAACGACGATCATTTTAAAGCAATTTGTCGGGGTGAGAAGAAGGAGTTGGCAAGAACAACTTCCTTATAAACACAATTATAAGATCTTTTAATGATTTTAATATTTGGATTCATGAATGTAGCCAAGTCCGACAAGAAAAAGAGAAAAAGATCTAATATATTAAAATTATAACAAATCAAGTTTTTTTGACAAGAAAAAAACTATAACAAATCAAGGAAAATCCACAATTTGAAAATACACACACAAAAAAAGATATTGTAGCCATTGAATTTTCTTTTTTTTCAATATAATTGAATACTATTAAAAAAATTCTTATGTATTATATAGTATTATATATATATTTTTATTCTATAAAAAACCACACCAAATCCATTCTATAATAATATAAATAGAATATTATTAAAATTTGAATCAAACGACGATACTTTTAAAGCAATTTCTCGGGGTGAGAAGAAGGAGTTGGCAAGAACAACTTCCTTATCAACACAAATATAAGATCTGTTAAAGATTTTAATATTTGGATTCATGAATGTAGCCAAGTCCGACAAGAAAAAGAAAAAAGATCTAATATATTAAAACTATAACAAATTCTCTAGGTCATTTTGATGTATATATACTAACCATTTTCATGAATATCGCCACAACTTGAATGCAAACATACATTTCTCCAATGGCATCAAAATCCATTCCTCACTCTATCATTTTGCTTGTTCTTTTTGTTTGCTTAATACAATGGAGACTTACGCTACATTCCCGCCCATGCATGCTTGGCTAATGAAGGGTGTCACAATGAAATCACAAACAGGAAGATGTTACTGCATTGAAGTTTAGCCCAAAAGTATTGATAAGCGTTCCCTCTTTGGTCCAAATCCACGGCATAATGCTTGTCCCGGATGCAATATAAATCATCTAAGAATATGAGTAACGCCCAAGGGCCCGAAATTGGGGAGCCTAGTATTTAATAAAATTTGTTCCATAATTGTAACTTGTCTAAAAAATAAATATAAGAGCAAGCATACTATGTTCGTTTTAAGTGTGTTTTGATCTTTGGAAGACATATAAGCTTGTTTGTTGTTGGTCATTATGCACTATAACATTTTGAGCATACGACAATGCCTAACTTTGCAACGCTTAAAAACTGTTCTAGTACATGACAATAGATAACAATTTTTTAATTTTTAAAAAGGTAATCAATTTAGGTGTTAACCTTTTAGTTTTACCCCACTATTTTTGTTTTCACCAATTTTTATCGTGAGCCAAAACCCTCATGCCTTCTCTTAGATTTTGTGCTTTCTAAAAACCTTCTCAATTCTGCGTGGAACCTTCTACGTTGCATGTTTCACAAACCCCTCACGCAAAATAACTTAAATCTTCAGTTTGAAAGAACTGCAGCGCAACAGCCCTCACATGAAAATCCTTACACAAATTTCACAACAGTGGGATTTCACCATAGCGCGATTTCATGCTCATTTGTATCCCACAACCATTATCGCCCAATGATTTTGTCGTGTGATTGTGTGTGCTTCCGAACTGCACTTTGTTCTCACTCGTATTTGTTGCAATATTTTGTATGCATGCGGTCTTTGTTGCTACTAAGTTATGGATAGTAGTTGATTAGGGTTTTTTTTAAAAATATTCTGTGTGATTACTATCGTATTTTTGAGTATTTTTTCATCCGTGTTTGATTCTCGATCAACAATGTCCCACCTTTTTGTTAGTAGAATGCGGATGGTTCAAGAATTTTCTTTGGCATTGTATTTTAGTTTCCATGTGAAATTTAAATATTCAAAGATGTTTGGTTTTTATTACCGAGTCTTATGTACATATTATGAAAGTCTATATTATTAATTTGAGTTACTATTTGTATTTTGTTGATCTAACATTTTGTGTTATGATGATTTTCCTGATATATATATATATATATATATATATATATATATATATATATATATATATATATATATATATAAAAAAAAAAATTACCTTTGTTGCTAATGTGGGACGGTTTTTATTTACCTTAATAGCCTGAATATAATGCATAACTTTCTAATTAATTACCTAAATTCCTAATGTGGGATGGTTTTTATTTAGAGTTGGATTAATTCCAGTTTTGGTTTTATTGCTGAGTTACTTGGAGGTCATGTGTACAATGAAGGATGACATGATATTTTGACATCAATGACGTATTTTATTTGGTCTGGTGATGTGGATTGATGATGTGTAAGATTCATTGTTTTATATTATTAAGATTAGGATTTAGATAAGATTAAGATTATATAGTATTATATATATTATTATTCTATAAATAACCACACCAAATCCATTTCTTTAATAATATAAATAGAATATTATTAAGATTTCGAATCAAACGACGATCATTTTAAAGCAATTTGTCGGGGTGAGAAGAAGGAGTTGGCAAGAACAACTTCCTTATCAACACAATTATAAGATCTCTTAATGATTTTAATATTTGGATTCATGAATGTAGCCAAGTCCGACAAGAAAAAGAGAAAAAGATCTAATATATTAAAATTATAACAAATCATTTTGTTTTGACAAGAAAAAAAACTATAACGAATCAAGGAAAGTCCACAATTTGAAAATACACAAACAAAAAAAGATATTGTAGCCATTGAATTTTCTTTTTTTTCAATATATTTGAATACTATTAAAAAAATTCTTATGTATTATATAGTATTATATATATATTTTTATTCTATAAAAAACCACACCAAATCCATTTCTATAATAATATAAATAGAATATTATTAAAATTTCGAATCAAACGACGATACTTTTAAAGCAATTTGTCGGGGTGAGAAGAAGGAGTTGGCAAGAACAACTTCCTTATCAACACAAATATAAGATATGTTAAAGATTTTAATATTTGGAATCATGAATGTAGCCAAGTCCGACAAGAAAAAGAGGAAAAGATCTAATATATTAAAACTATAACAAATTCTCTAGGTCATTTTGATGTATATATACTAACCATTTTCATGAATATCGCTACAACTTGAATGCAAACATACATTTCTCCAATGGCATCAAAATCCATTCCTCACTCTATCATTTTGCTTGTTCTTTTTTGTTTGCTTAATACAATGGAGACTTACGCTACATTCCCGCCCATGCATGCTTGGCTAATGAAGGGTGTCACAATGAAATCACAAACAGGAAGATGTTACTGCATTGAAGTTTAGCCCAAAAGTATTGATAAGCGTTCCTCTTTGGTCCAAATCCACGGCATAATGCTTGTCCCGGATGCAATATAAATCATCTAAGAATATGAGTAACGCCCAAGGGCCCAAATTGGGGAGCCTAGTATTTAATAAAATTTGTTCCATAATTGTAACTTGTCTAAAAAATAAATAAGAGCAAGCATACTATGTTCGTTTTAAGTGTGTTTTGATCTTTGGAAGACATATAAGCTTGTCATTTGTTGGTCATTATGCACTATAACATTTTGAGCATACGACAATGCCTTACTTTGCAACGCTTAAAAACTGTTCTAGTACATGACAATAGATAACGATTTTTAATTATTAAAAAGGAAATCAATTTAGGTGTTAACCTTTTAGTTTTACCCCACTATTTTTGTTTTCACCAATTTTTATCGTGAGCCAAAACCCTCATGCCTTCTCTTAGATTTTGTGCTTTCTAAAACCTTCTCAATTCTGCGTGGAACCTTCTACGTTGCATGTTTCACAAACCCTCTCACGAAAGAACTTAAATCTTCAGTTTGAAAGAATTGCAGCGCAATGACCCTCACATGAAAATCCTTACACAAATTTCTACAACAAAGGATTTCACCATAGCGCGATTTCATGCTCATTTGTATCCCACACCATAATCGCCCAAACGATTTTGTCGTGTGATTGTGTGTGCTTTCGAACGCACTTTGTTCTCGCTCTTATTTGTTGCAATATTTTGTATGCATGCGGTCTTTGTTGCTACTAAGTTATGGATAGGAGTTGATTAGGGTTTTTTTAAAAAATATTCTGTCTGATTACTATCGTATTTTTGAGTATTTTTTCATCTGTGTTTGATTCGATCAACAATGTCCCACCTTTTTGTTAGTAGAATGCGGATGGTTCAAGAATTTTCTTTGGCATTGTATTTTAGTTTCATGCAGAGAAATTTAAATATTCAAAGATGCTTGGTTTTTATTACCGAGTCTTATGTACATATTATGAGAATCTATATTATTAATTTGAGTTACTATTTTTATTTTGTTGATCTAACATTTTGTGTTATGATGATTTTCTGATATATATATATATATATATATATATATATATATATATATATATATATATATATGCAAAAAAATAATTACCTTTGTTGCTAATGTGGGACGGTTTTTATTTACCTTAATTGCTGAATATAATGCATAACTTTCTAATTAATTACCTAAATTCCTAATGTGGGATGGTTTTTATTTAGAGTTGGATTAATTTCAGTTTTGGTTTTATTGCTAAGTTACTTGGAGGCCATGTGTACAATGAAGGATGACATGATATTTTGACATCAATGACGTATTTTATTTGGTCTGGTGATGTGGATTGATGATGTGTAAGATTCATTGTTTTATATTATTAAGATTAGGATTTAGATAAGATTAAGATTATATAGTATTATATATATTATTATTCTATAAATAACCACACCAAATCCATTTCTTTAATAATATAAATAGAATATTATTAAGATTTGAATCAAACGACGATCATTTTAAAGCAATTTGTCGGGGAGAAGAGAAGAAGGAGTTGGCAAGAACAACTTCCTTATAAACACAATTATAAGATCTCTTAATGATTTTAATATTTGGATTCATGAATGTAGCCAAGTCCGACAAGAAAAAGAGAAAAAGATCTAATATATTAAAATTATAACAAATCATTTTGTTTTGACAAGAAAAAAAACTATAACGAATCAAGGAAAGTCCACAATTTGAAAATACACACACAAAAAAAGATATTGTAGCCATTGAATTTTCTTGTTTTTCAATATATTTGAATACTATTAAAAAAATTCTTATGTATTATATAGTATTATATATATATTTTTACTCTATAAAAAACCACACCAAATCCATTTCTATAATAATATAAATAGAATATTATTAAAATTTCGAATCAAACGACGATACTTTTAAAGCAATTTGTCGGGGTGAGAAGAAGGAGTTGGCAAGAACAACTTCCTTATCAACACTAATATAAGATCTGTTAAAGATTTTAATATTTGGAATCATGAATGTAGCCAAGTCCGACAAGAAAAAGAGGAAAAGATCTAATATATTAAAACTATAACAAATTCTCTAGGTCATTTTGATGTATATATACTAACCATTTTCATGAATATCGCTACAACTTGAATGCAAACATACATTTCTCCAATGGCATCAAAATCCATTCCTCACTCTATCATTTTGCTTGTTCTTTTTTGTTTGGTTAATACAATGGAGACTTCTGGCTACATTCCTGCCCATGCATGCTTGGCTAATGAAGGGTGTCACAATGAAATCACAAAACAGGAAGATGTTACCCGCATTGAAGTTTAGCCCAAAAGTATTGATAAGCGTTCCCTCTTGGTCCCAAATCCACGGCATAATGCTTTTCCCGGATGCAATATAAATCATCTAAGAATATGAGTAACGCCCAAGGGCCCGAAATTGGGGAGCCTAGTATTTAATAAAATTTGTTCCATAATTGTAACTTGTCTAAAAAAATAAATAAGAGCAAGCATACTATGTTCGTTTTAAGTGTGTTTTGATCTTGGAAGACATATAAGCTTGTCTGTTGTTGGTCATTATGCAATATAACATTTTGAGCATACGACAATGCCTTACTTTGCAACGCTTAAAAACTGTTCTAGTACATGACAATAGATAACGATTTTTTAATTATTAAAAAGGAAATCAATTTAGGTGTTAACCTTTTAGTTTTACCCCACTATTTTTTCACCAATTTTTATCGTGAGCCAAAACCCTCATGCCTTCTCTTAGATTTTGTGCTTTCTAAAAACCTTCTCAATTCAAGCGTGGAACCTTCTACGTTGCATGTTTCACAAACCCCTCACGCGAAAGAACTTAAATCTTGATTTTGAAAGAATTGCAGCGCAACAACCCTCACATGAAAATCCTTACACAAATTTCACAACAGTGGGATTTCACCATAGCGCGATTTCATGCTCATTTGTATCCCACAGCCATAATCGCCCAACGATTTTGTCGTGTGATTGTGTGTGCTTTCGAACTGCACTTTGTTCTCGCTCTTATTTGTTGCAATATTTTGTATGCATGCGGTCTTTGTTGCTACTAAGTTATGGATAGGAGTTGATTAGGGTTTTTTTTTAAAAAAATATTCCTGTCTGATTACTATCGTATTTTTTTGAGTATTTTTTCATCTGTGTTTGATTACGATCAACAATGTCCCACCTTTTTGTTAGTAGAATGCGGATGGTTCAAGAATTTTCTTTGGCATTGTATTTTAGTTTCCATGTGAGAAATTTAAATATTCAAAGATGCTTGGTTTTTATTACTGAGTCTTATGTACATATTATGAAAATCTATATTATTAATTTGAGTTACTATTTTTATTTTGTTGATCTAACATTTTGTGTTATGATGATTTTCCGATATATATATATATATATATATATATATGCAAAAAAATAATTACCTTTGTTGCTAATGTGGGACGGTTTTTATTTACCTTAATTGCTGAATATAATGCATAACTTTCTAATTAATTACCTAAATTCCTAATGTGGGATGGTTTTTATTTAGAGTTGGATTAATTTCAGTTTTGGTTTTATTGCTAAGTTACTTGGAGGCCATGTGTACAATGAAGGATGACATGATATTTTGACATCAATGACGTATTTTATTTGGTCCGTGATGTGGATTGATGATGTGTAAGATTCATTGTTTTATATTATTAAGATTAGGATTTAGATAAGATTAAGATTATATAGTATTATATATATTATTATTCTATAAATAACCACACCAAATCCATTTCTTTAATAATATAAATAGAATATTATTAAGATTTCGAATCAAACGACGATCATTTTAAAGCAATTTGTCGGGGTGAGAATAAGGAGTTGGCAAGAACAACTTCCTTATAAACACAATTATAAGATCTTTTAATGATTTTAATTTGGATTCATGAATGTAGCCAAGTCCGACAAGAAAAAGAGAAAAGATCTAATATATTAAAATTATAACAAATCAAGTTTTTTTGACAAGAAAAAAAACTATAACAAATCAAGGAAAATCCACAATTTGAAAATACACACAAAAAAAGATATTGTAGCCATTGAATTTTCTTTTTTTTCAATATAATTGAATACTATTAAAAAAATTCTTATGTATTATATAGTATTATATATATATTTTTATTCTATAAAAAACCACACCAAATCCATTTCTATAATAATATAAATAGAATATTATTAAAATTTCAAATCAAACGACGATACTTTTAAAGCAATTTGTCAGGGTGAGAAGAAGGAGTTGGCAAGAACAACTTCCTTATCAACACAAATATAAGATCTGTTAAAGATTTTAATATTTGGATTCATGAATGTAGCCAAGTCCGACAAGAAAAAGAGAAAAAGATCTAATATATTAAAACTATAACAAATTCTCTAGGTCATTTTGATGTATATATACTAACCATTTTCATGAATATCGCCACAACTTGAATGCAAACATACATTTCTCCAATGGCATCAAAATCCATTCCTCACTCTATCATTTTGCTTGTTCTTTTTGTTTGCTTAATACAATGGAGACTTACGCTACATTCCCGCCCATGCATGCTTGGCTAATGAAGGGTGTCACAATGAAATCACAAACAGGAAGATGTTACCTGCATTGAAGTTTAGCCCAAAAGTATTGATAAGCGTTCCTACTGGTCCAAATCCACGGCTTAATGCTTGTCCCGGATGCAATATAAATCATCTAAGAATATGAGTAACGCCCAAGGGCCCGAAATTGGGGAGCCTAGTATTTAATAAAATTTGTTCCATAATTGTAACTTGTCTAAAAAATAAATAAGAGCAAGCATACTATGTTCATTTTAAGTGTGTTTTGATACTGGAAGACATATAAGCTTGTATGTTGTTGGTCATTATGCACTATAACATTTTGAGCATACGACAATGCCTTACTTTGCAACGCTTAAAAACTGTTCTAGTACATGACAATAGATAACGATTTTTTAATTATTAAAAAGGAAATCAATTTAGGTGTTAACCTTTTAGTTTTACCCCACTATTTTTGTTTTCACCAATTTTTATCGTGAGACAAAACCATCATGCCTTCTCTTAGATTTTGTGCTTTCTAAAAACCTTCTCAATTCTCAAGGAAACCTTCTACGTTGCATGTTTCACAAACCCCTCACGCGAAAGAACTTAAATCTCCGGTTTTGAAAGAATTGCAGCCATAATGTGACCCTCACATGAAAATCCTTACACAAATTTCACAACAAAGGGATTTCACCATAGCGCGATTTCATGCTCATTTGTATCCCACACCCATAATCGCCCAACGATTTTGTCGTGTGATTGTGTGTGCTTTCGAACGCACTTTGTTCTCGCTCTTATTTGTTGCAATATTTTGTATGCATGCGGTCTTTGTTGCTACTAAGTTATGGATAGGAGTTGATTAGGGTTTTTTTTTTTAAAATATTCTGTCTGATTACTATCGTATTTTTTGGGTATTTTTTCATCCATGTTTGATTACGATCGACAATGTCCCACCTTTTTGTTAGTAGAATGCGGATGGTTCAAGAATTTTCTTTGGCATTGTATTTTAGTTTCATGTGAGAAATTTAAATATTCAAAGATGCTTGGTTTTTATTACAGAGTCTTATGTACATATTATGAAAATCTATATTATTAATTTGAGTTACTATTTGTATTTTGTTGATCTAACATTTTGTGTTATGATGATTTTCTGATATATATATATATATATATATATATATATATATATATATATATATATATATATATATATATATATATATATGCAAAAAAATAATTACCTTTGTAGCTAATGCAGGACGGTTTTTATTTACCTTAATTGCTCGAATATAATGCATAACTTTCTAATTAATTACCTAAATTCCTAATGTGGGATGGTTTTTATTTAGAGTTGGATTAATTTCAGTTTTGGTTTTATTGCTAAGTTACTTGGAGGCCATGTGTACAATGAAGGATGACATGATATTTTGACATCAATGACGTATTTTATTTGAGTGCGTGATGTGGATTGATGATGTGTAAGATTCATTGTTTTATATTATTAAGATTAGGATTTAGATAAGATTAAGATTATATAGTATTATATATATTATTATTCTATAAATAACCACACCAAATCCATTTCTTTAATAATATAAATAGAATATTATTAAGATTTCGAATCAAACGACGATCATTTTAAAGCAATTTGTCGGGGTGAGAAGAAGGAGTTGGCAAGAACAACTTCCTTATAAACACAATTATAAGATCTTTTAATGATTTTAATATTTGGATTCATGAATGTAGCCAAGTCCGACAAGAAAAAGAGAAAAAGATCTAATATATTAAAATTATAACAAATCAAGTTTTTTTTTGACAAGAAAAAAAACTATAACAAATCAAGGAAAATCCACAATTTGAAAATACACACACAAAAAAAGATATTGTAGCCATTGAATTTTCTTTTTTTTCAATATAATTGAATACTATTAAAAAAATTCTTATGTATTATATAGTATTATATATATATTTTTATTCTATAAAAAACCACACCAAATCCATTTCTATAATAATATAAATAGAATATTATTAAAATTTCGAATCAAACGACGATACTTTTAAAGCAATTTGTCAGGGTGAGAAGAAGGAGTTGGCAAGAACAACTTCCTTATCAACACAAATATAAGATCTGTTAAAGATTTTAATATTTGGATTCATGAATGTAGCCAAGTCTGACAAGAAAAAGAGAAAAAGATGTAATATATTAAAACTATAACAAATTCTCTAGGTCATTTTGATGTATATATACTAACCATTTTCATGAATATCGCCACAACTTGAATGCAAACATACATTTCTCCAATGGCATCAAAATCCATTCCTCACTCTATCATTTTGCTTGTTCTTTTTTGTTTGCTTAATACAATGGAGACTTCTGGCTACATTCCCGCCCATGCATGTTTGGCTAATGAAGGGTGTCACAATGAAATCACAAACAGAAGATGTTACTGCATTGAAGTTTAGCCCAAAAGTATTGATAAGCGTTC
Source organism: Oxytropis ochrocephala (assembly GCA_020916435.1). Taxonomy (NCBI): domain Eukaryota; kingdom Viridiplantae; phylum Streptophyta; class Magnoliopsida; order Fabales; family Fabaceae; genus Oxytropis; species Oxytropis ochrocephala. Next base: position 70,767,055 of record CM037090.1, read on the forward strand.
CCTCTTTGGTCCAAATCCACGGCATAATGCTTGTCCCGGATGCAATATAAATCATCTAAGAATATGAGTAACGCCTTGAAGGGCCCGAAATTGGGGAGCCTAGTATTTAATAAAATTTGTTCCATAATTGTAACTTGTCTAAAAAATAAATAAGAGCAAGCATACTATGTTCGTTTTAAGTGTGTTTTGATCTTTGGAAGACATATAAGCATGCATTTGTTGGTCATTATGCACTATAACATTTTGAGCATACGACAATGCCTTACTTTGCAACGCTTAAAAAGCTGTTCTAGTACATGACAATAGATAACGATTTTTTAATTATTAAAAAGGAAATCAATTTAGGTGTTAACCTTTTAGTTTTACCCCACTATTTTTGTTTTCACCAATTTTTATCGTGAGACAAAACCATCATGCCTTCTCTTAGATTTTGTGCTTTCTAAAAACCTTCTCAATTCTGCGTGGAACCTTCTACGTTGCATGTTTCACAAACCCCTCACGCGAAAGAACTTAAATCTCCAGTTTGAAAGAATTGCGGTATAACACCCTCACATGAAAATCCTTACACAAATTTCACAACAGTGGGATTTCACCATAGCGCGATTTCATGCTCATTTGTATCCCACAGCCATAATCGCCCAACGATTTTGTCGTGTGATTGTGTGTGCTTTCGAACTGCACTTTGTTCTCGCTCTTATTTGTTGCAATATTTTGTATGCATGCGGTCTTTGTTGCTACTAAGTTATGGATAGGAGTTGATTAGGGTTTTTTTTTTTTTTAAAATATTCCTGTCTGATTACTATCGTATTTTTTGGGTATTTTTTTCATCTGTGTTTGATTCTGATCAACAATGTCCCACCTTTTTTGTTAGTAGAATGCGGATGGTTCAAGAATTTTCTTTGGCATTGTATTTTAGTTTCATGTGTGAAATTTAAATTATTCAAAGATGCTTGGTTTTTATTACCGAGTCTTATGTACATATTATGAAAATCTATATTATTAATTTGAGTTACTATTTGTATTTTGTTGATCTAACATTTTGTGTTATGATGATTTTCTGATATATATATATATATATATATATATATATATATATATATATGCAAAAAATAATTACCTTTGTAGCTAATGCTGGGGACGGTTTTTATTTACCTTAATTGCTCTGAATATAATGCATAACTTTCTAATTAATTACCTAAATTCCTAATGTGGGATGGTTTTATTTAGAGTTGGATTAATTTCAGTTTTGGTTTTATTGCTAAGTTACTTGGAGGCCATGTGTACAATGAAGGATGACATGATATTTTGACATCAATGACGTATTTTATTTGAGTGCAGTGATGTGGATTGATGATGTGTAAGATTCATTGTTTTATATTATTAAGATTAGGATTTAGATAAGATTAAGATTATATAGTATTATATATATTATTATTCTATAAATAACCACACCAAATCCATTTCTTTAATAATATAAATAGAATATTATTAAGATTTCGAATCAAACGACGATCATTTTAAAGCAATTTGTCGGGGTGAGAAGAAGGAGTTGGCAAGAACAACTTCCTTATAAACACAATTATAAGATCTTTTAATGATTTTAATATTTGGATTCATGAATGTAGCCAAGTCCGACAAGAAAAAGAGAAAAAGATCTAATATATTAAAATTATAACAAATCAAGTTTTTTTTTGACAAGAAAAAAAACTATAACAAATCAAGGAAAATCCACAATTTGAAAATACACACACAAAAAAAAGATATTGTAGCCATTGAATTTTCTTTTTTTCAATATAATTGAATACTATTAAAAAATTCTTATGTATTATATAGTATTATATATATATTTTTATTCTATAAAAAACCACACCAAATCCATTTCTATAATAATATAAATAGAATATTATTAAAATTTCGAATCAAACGACGATACTTTTAAAGCAATTTGTCGGGGTGAGAAGAAGGAGTTGGCAAGAACAACTTCCTTATCAACACAAATATAAGATCTGTTAAAGATTTTAATATTTGGATTCATGAATGTAGCCAAGTCCGACAAGAAAAAGAGAAAAAGATCTAATATATTAAAACTATAACAAATTCTCTAGGTCATTTTGATGTATATATACTAACCATTTTCATGAATATCGCTACAACTTGAATGCAAACATACATTTCTCCAATGGCATCAAAATCCATTCCTCACTCTATCATTTTGCTTGTTCTTTTTTGTTTGCTTAATACAATGGAGACTTCTGGCTACATTCCTGCCCATGCATGCTTGGCTAATGAAGGGTGTCACAATGAAATCACAAACAGGAAGATGTTACCTGCATTGAAGTTTAGCCCAAAAGTATTGATAAGCGTTCCTACTGGTCCAAATCCACGGCATAATGCTTGTCCCGGATGCAATATAAATCATCTAAGAATATGAGTAACGCCCAAGGGCCCGAAATTAGGGAGCCTAGTATTTAATAATATTTGTTCCATAATTGTAACTTGTCTAAAAAATAAATAAGAGCAAGCATACTATGTTCGTTTTAAGTGTGTTTTGATACTGGAAGACATATAAGCTTGTCTGTTGTTGGTCATTATGCACTATAACATTTTGAGCATACGACAATGCCTTACTTTGCAACGCTTAAAAACTGTTCTAGTACATGACAATAGATAACGATTTTTTAATTATTAAAAAGGAAATCAATTTAGGTGTTAACCTTTTAGTTTTACCCCACTATTTTTGTTTTCACCAATTTTTATCGTGAGCCAAAACCCTCATGCCTTCTCTTAGATTTTGTGCTTTCTAAAAACCTTCTCAATTCTGCGTGGAACCTTCTACGTTGCATGTTTCACAAACCCCTCACGAAAAGAACTTAAATCTTGATTTGAAAGAATTGCGGTATAATGACCCCTCACATGAAAATCCTTACACAAATTTCACAACAATGTGGGATTTCACCATAGCGCGATTTCATGCTCATTTGTATCCCACACCATAATCGCCCAACGATTTTGTCGTGTGATTGTGTGTGCTTTCGAACTGCACTTTGTTCTCGCTCTTATTTGTTGCAATATTTTGTATGCATGCGGTCTTTGTTGCTACTAAGTTATGGATAGGAGTTGATTAGGGTTTTTTTTTTTAAAATATTCCTGTCTGATTACTATCGTATTTTTGAGTATTTTTTCATCCGTGTTTGATTCGATCAACAATGTCCCACCTTTTTTGTTAGTAGAATGCGGATGGTTCAAGAATTTTCTTTGGCATTGTATTTTAGTTTCCGCAGCAGAAATTTAAATATTCAAAGATGCTTGGTTTTTATTACCGAGTCTTATGTACATATTATGAAAATCTATATTATTAATTTGAGTTACTATTTGTATTTTGTTGATCTAACATTTTGTGTTATGATGATTTTCTGATATATATATATATATATATATATATATATATGCAAAAAATAATTACCTTTGTTGCTAATGTGGGGCGGTTTTTATTTACCTTAATTGCCTGAATATAATGCATAACTTTCTAATTAATTACCTAAATTCCTAATGTGGGATGGTTTTTATTTAGAGTTGGATTAATTTCAGTTTTGGTTTTATTGCTAAGTTACTTGGAGGCCATGTGTACAATGAAGGATGACATGATATTTTGACATCAATGACGTATTTTATTTGAGTCCAGTGATGTGGATTGATGATGTGTAAGATTCATTGTTTTATATTATTAAGATTAGGATTTAGATAAGATTAAGATTATATAGTATTATATATATTATTATTCTATAAATAACCACACCAAATCCATTTCTTTAATAATATAAATAGAATATTATTAAGATTTCGAATCAAACGACGATCATTTTAAAGCAATTTGTCGGGGTGAGAAGAAGGAGTTGGCAAGAACAACTTCCTTATAAACACAATTATAAGATCTTTTAATGATTTTAATATTTGGATTCATGAATGTAGCCAAGTCCGAATAGAAAAAGAGAAAAAGATCTAATATATTAAAATTATAACAAATCAAGTTTTTTTTTGACAAGAAAAAAAACTATAACAAATCAAGGAAAATCCACAATTTGAAAATACACACACAAAAAAAGATATTGTAGCCATTGAATTTTCTTTTTTTTCAATATAATTGAATACTATTAAAAAAATTCTTATGTATTATTGTTGCGCCCCGAAAAATCCGGTTTGGGACTTTTCAGTTTGACAACATTTGAAAATCAGTAGAGCCGCCACCAATATTTTATTTTAGGAAAACATTGAAAAAAACCTTTTTGAAAGCGGGTGGTCTTTCGAAAACTTAGAGATGTAGGTTCGGGGGTCGGTTGCGCATGGGGAAGGTATTAGCACCCCACACGCCCTTTCTACCGAAAGGGAACCATTAATTTGATGTGGTTTTGAAATGTTTGATTTGAAATACATTGTTCTATTTATTTTTCTTTTCTTTTTGAGAAATCACTTTATTGAAAACGGAAAAAGGGATGTTTTTGGTATCTTTGAAAAGCGGAACAAAACAAAGATTTTTGAAAAGCGTGCTTGACGGGACAGGAACCCGGTCCTACGTACCCTCACTGGCTGAGGGATCAAAGCAACGTAGTTCTTGTTTTTTATGGGTTTTTTAAAGGTGTGCTTGACGGGACATGAACCCGGTCCTACGTACCCTCACAGGCTGAGGGATCAAAGCAACGTAGTTCTTGTTTTTTTAAAGGTATGCTTGACGGGACATGAACCCGGTCCTACGTACCCTCATCGGCCGTTGAGGATCAAAGCAACGTAGTTCGTTTTTGCGTGTGAAAACGGCTTTGTGATTTTGAAAGTGCTTTTGGAGTTTTTGAAATAAGACTCGAGTGTTCGCGAACACCAAACAAGCAAAGGCTTCGAGTGGCATTCGGTATTAACTCGAAAGAAAAGAGAGTTGGGCGGCAATCAAACAAGCAATGGCTTCGGTGATTACAAGCGACAACGTCGTATTATTCTTTTGAAAATAGTTTTTGAAAAAAGGGGGTGAGCTAGTAGCTCGTGTTATTTTGGAAGTTTGAATTAGTTGTTTTTTTGTTATTGTTTATTTAGTGTGTGGGAGCTTTCATGATAGTCAAACAAGCAAAGGCTTCGAGTGACTACCACTAATAACTCCTCATTAACGATCAAACAAGCAACGGCTTCGAGTGATGGTTAATGATTTTTATTTAGAAAAATGCCTTAGGTTTTCTTATTTGAAAAAAACATAGGATTTCAAGCTTGAAAAGAAATATAACATTTCAAATCCTTCTTACAAGACAAAACCCAAAACAACCCTTGGGGCACAAGCAAAGCAATCAAGAGAGTATTTACAATTTGCTATGAACAATTGGGTGCACAATGATACAAGTATATGAGTGCAAGAGTATGCAATTATGGAATGCAAAATACATCATTATTGGATGCATGAACATATAATCTATGAAATGCAAAACATGATATTAATGCATGAACATTTAATTTATGAGATGCAACACATGATATTAATATATGCATGAGTAAACTTGAAAAGATATAAACAAATGCATGAACATGTAGGCATAAACCTAAACTAACATAGGAAATTGCTAAATGGGCATCTAGCAAGGCATTTTTATTCAACCTAAAAGTCTAAGGAAACCAAAATAGTAACCTAAAACCCTAACCCCAAGAACACACATGAGGGGACCAAAACAAAAAAGAAAATCAAAACCCTAGTACTATTGAGTATAACAATGGAGAATTTTATTCAATGAGATGGGCTCATGGCCTAAGCCAAGTATGTAAAGAAAACTTTGAACATTAAACAAAACTATGATTAATTCACAAGAACTATTTAAAAGATTAAACTATGAAATAAATTGAATCCTTTCTTGCAATCTTCACCACTTGAATGAAATGCACTAGGCATGTAGTGAGAATCATTTTGCAAGATCATCAACAAGTGGACAACAAGATAACTAGACTACAAGAACACATAAACTATTAAACTAGGAAATAGATTGAATCCTTTCTTGCAATCTTCACCACTTTAATGAAATGCACTAGGCATGTAGTGAGAATCACTTTGCAAGATCATCATTAACTAACAACAATATAGCTAAACCATAAGAATATATAAACACATAAAATAGAAATGGATTGAATCCTTTCTTGCAATCTTCACCACTTTAATAAAATGCACTAGGCATGTAGTGAGAATCACTTTGCAAGATCATCAACAAATGGACAACAAGGTAACTAGACTACAAGAACACATAAACTATTAAACTAGGGAATAGATTGAATCCTTTCTTGCAATCTTCACCACTTGAATGAAATGCACTAGGCATGTAGTGAGAATCATTTTGCAAGATCATCAATAAACAAAAGGGTAAATTAAAACACAAGAAATAATGAGCACATAAACTAATATACTAAACAAAAGTCATTTCTAGCTCTCTTCACTACTAAGATCAAAGTGCACTTGGCACTAGTAGGAATCATAGAGCCAAATCCTCAACAACTTACTAAAGAAAATACCAACAACAAGATTTAAACAAAGAAACAACAAAATCAATTTTGAAGACATTTTAAATCATGTATATGCGCAACTTTGCTTCATTTTATTTAACAAGAAAACTCAAAAATTAACATGAAAACAACACTAATCAACTTATTTTAGGGTGAGACAACAAATCTCACCCCTCAACCACAACAAACTACATTGAAAAGATGATGCTATCTGAAAGGAATGAGGGGAAGAAAATGAGATTCAATGCAAAATATTTGGAGATGATGCAAAGAGGGTTATGGATTTTACCTTTTCTCTAAAATGGAAGAGAAAATTGAAGAAATGGAGGAGGAAAAATTCAAGAAAGCTTCGGCCTTGCAAGGAAAGGAAGGAGATAAAGGTGGTGTGATGAACTTCTTGAGTGAGAAAGGAAGGTTAAGGGTGTGAGAGGTGGATTCAAGGTGTTTTGGTGGATGAAGGTGAAGTAATGGAGGAGGGGGAAGGAGGAGAAGGCTTCGGCCTAGAGGGAGGAGAGGGAGAGGAGAAGAGTGCTAGGTTTTCTTGAAGGTGAGAATGATAGCCAAAGATTGGTGAAGAGAGAATGTGTGAGCTATTTATAGGGGTTTTGAGGCTCTTAGGGTATTTAGGACTTTTTGCTTTGATGGGGCTCTAAGATTGGATCTTAATTTTGAATGGATGGTTAGGATTAGTGGTCACATGGATCAAGGGTATTTAGAAAACACAAGTGTGTGAGAGAAATAGGTGAGGGTGGCGCATAAAAGAAGGAAAAAAGGGAAATTTGTGAACAAAAAAATCTAATTTGGGAATGGTGATTTTTGTAGAATAGGGTTAAGGGTATTTTGGTGAGGGAATGTTCTCAAAAAGGTAAGATGGGGTTTTTGGTGGGAAAGTTAGTGTAAGTGCATGGGTTAATTTACCAAAAGGGCAACATTGAGGATATGATCAAATTAAAACTTGGTGAGTAAGTAATGGAGTGTGTAGAAACTTCTAGAAGGAGGAGAGAGGGAGTATGGGACGCAAGATCAGCTGAAATGTGAGGGGAAAAATAAAAATGATGGTTTTTTGGTATTTTGTCTTATTGAGGACACTTCCCATTTTTGGGTTTTTTGAAATTTAAATTTTTGGGCATGTAAAATAGAAGTGCACCTATTGGAAATATGTAACATGTTTTTGGACACCATGAAATAACCTCCCTAATTATTCTAGACAATAAAAATTGTCACTTAATTAATTGGGGAATTTTTAATGGTCTTTTGGCATTTTTTACGCACTAAAAATAAGAAAAGTGCATTTTAATTATTTTAGGCTAGAATATTTTCTCTAAAAGTTGTACAAAAATTCTCTTGAATAAGAAAAAAATGTACTTTTAGTGTGTGCATATTTTTGACGAGAAAATCATCCTTTTGCGAAAAATGACCAAAATTCCCCTTACCCTAAAAAGTCCTAATTTGCCCAAAATGCATTTTTATTCTAAACATGGTTCTAAAAACCCTTGGATGACTTTTAAAACTCTAAAATGCATGCCATGCCTTAATTTATTTATTTTTGGTTGAAAATTAGGGTGTTGACCTAAGCCGGACAAAATTGGGGTATGACAGCTGCCCTCTTTATCTAGATTTTAACAGGGAATATGAATTGGCCAAACATATTCCGTGGCAAAATAGAGATAAAGAATTCGAAAATTATACCGATTTTGCCAACTTAGGAAAAACCCGAATTTCCTTTTCTTTTTGGTGAATGGATACTAGCGAAAACGGTTTGTAATGAATGTGGTGCTAACCCTCGATAAGCTAACAAAACAGGAAACACATGGGCGCCAACCCTCGGGTGGCGTAAACAACAAGAAGTAAAACAATAAATAGAATAGTAGAGAAGGTACCGTCCTTTGATAAGCCGGCCACCGGTGGGGAAGAAAGTAACAAAAAGTGCGGTGATGAAGGAGCGCTCGTCACTCTGAAGGAACACACAGGTTACGGAGGAGCGTCCGCGCGACTCTGAAGGAGTACTTGGACTCTGAAGGAACACTTAGGCTCTGAAGGAACGCTTGGGCTCTGAAGGAGCGTCTGGGTTCTGAAGGAGCGTCTGGGCTCTGAGGGAACGCTTGGGCTCTGAAGGAACGCTTGGGTTCTGAAGGAGCGTCTGGGCTCTGAAGGAACGCTTGGGCTCTGAAGGAACGCTTGGGTTCTGAAGGAGCGTCTGGGCTCTGAAGGAACGCTTGGGCTCTGAAGGTGGCCTACTCGAGCGGCCTGAGGTTCTGTATCAAGTTGTGGAGGCTGATACATTTTACCTTGATGGACTTGCACTATGCTTTACACTGGCACAGCTGGTCTGAAGGACGCGAAGTCTGGGGGGCCGATCCGTCATGCTCCGTGATGACTTGGCGGGATGAAGGTCGAGTTCAAAGTCGCTGTTTGGACTGTTGATTTGAACTAAACTGAAGGACCTCGGGGTCTGATGATTCGTCGGTGCTCGATAACGACGGGATCTGAAGGGACGCCTTGGTCCTGAAGGGATGCACGGGTCCTGAAGGGATTTGCCAATCCTGTTGATTGACTGATTGAGATGATCGCTGCTTTGGCGCTTGAATTGAGGTACCTGCATATGTCAGTTGATGCAAGGAATGATGCATGAAGCATGGGTGCATGTTATGCAAAGGCATGTTATGCAGGAGTATGCTATGCGAGTGCATGCAATGCTATGATTTGATGTGATGATGCATGTGGCGGACTAATTTCCTTTGTTTTTGATTCTTTTCTGATTGTTTTCTGACCAGCTTTCTGTTTTCTGGTTATTTGTTTTTCATGTTTTTTTCTTTTCGATCAGCTTTCTTTTTTTTTGACCATTCATTTTTGCTTTTTGACAAGGCTTATTTTTTTACTGGTTCAACCGACTTCCGATACTCCTGGTATGAGACTGAAAAGCCGTGGGAAACTGCAAGGCTTGTGAACCGAACGCGCGCTTGCTCTCTGGTTCGCCATCTGGAACAGTTTGCGAATGCAACCCTTTTTTGTAAGGTTAATTATCTTTAGGAATTTGCTTATTTCCCTTGACTTTTAAAGATTTCGCAATGATTTGTAATGCCTTATGATGTATGCACATGTTTTACAGTTCAGTATCACCATCATCATAAAAACGCTTATTTTGAGCAGAAAAAGCAAAAATATCAACAATCCAGATATGAGAAAAGTTGAGCTTTATTGATATGGAAGCCGATCGTACAGAATGTTACGACGACTGTTCAGTACATTTGAGAATTTAAACTGCAAAAAGACACGAAAAAGGAAAGAAGGCGATTTATTTGATCGTCAGTCTCGTGGGCGATGTTGACATTTGTGTCCTTGACCTTGATCACTCCCTCATTCAAGCCTTTAGGGAAAGTTGTATGCCTTTCATTACTTTTCATGCTCAAGTTTTCTGACCATAATTTTTGCCTGGATCGCCCTTTGCGGGTTTTCAATCCACCGGGTCGCTCTGATTTTGCCTAAGTCGCCCTTTCGGGTTTTCAACCTAGCGAGCTAATTCTTACTTGGCTTGTCTTTCTCTTTTTTCGTTTATTTCTTTCAGGCATAATACTTCTTTACTGAGTCTGAATTGACTGGGTTTTTGAGGTCTTCGCCATCCATGTTGGTGAGTATCAGCGCTCCTCCAGAAAAGGCTTTTTTGACTACATATGGGCCGTCATAAGTGGGTGCCCACTTCCCTCGGGAGTCACTCTGAATAGGCAGTATCTTTTTGAGTACTAAATCTCCTTCATTAAACTCACGCGTAGGACTTTCTGTCCGAAAGCGGTTCTCATTCTTTGTTGGTACAATGCCCATGACACGAGTTGCAATCCTTTTTCTTCAATGAGGTTTAGTTGATCCAGGCGAGCACTGTACCCCTACTGCTTCCTCCGCTTTAGTTTCCATCGAACCCGCAGGAGGGTATCTCAACCTCGATGGGAAGTATCGCTTCGATCCATACACCAAGGAAAAAGGGGTTGCCCCAGTCGATGTGCGCACTGAAGTACGGTAGCCATGCAAAGCAAAGGAAGCATCTCATGCCAATCCTTGTAGGTTACCACCATTTTCTCGCACTATTCTCTTGATATTCTTGTTTGCCGCTTCAACTGCCCCATTCATCTTTGGGCGATAAGGAGAAGAATTATGGTGCTGAATTTTGAATTCCTTGCACAAGTCCTTCATCATTTTGCTATTCAAATTGCTACCAAGTTATCGGTAATGATCTTGTCGGAGTAGACCATATCGGCAAATCGGATCTTTCTTCACAAACTTAGCAACCATCGAATCGGTTATACTTTGGAGTATGAAGCGGCTTCAACCCACTTGGTAAAGTAATCAATTGCAACGAGAATGAAGCGATGCCCGTTTGGCGCTTTGGGCTCAATTGGACCTATGGCGTCCATGCCCCACATGGAAAACGGCCAAGATGCAATCAAAACATTTAGTTTGGCGGCGGCACATGGATATGATCGATATAGATCCGCATTTGTGGCATTTCACGAAGCCATAACGATGCGATTCCATCCGGAGCCGGTAATAACCCGCCCTTAAGATTTTTCTAGCCATGGTGTGCCCACTTGAATGGGTTCGAACGAGCCTTCATGCACATCTCTCATGATTCTCTCGGCTTCTTCTTTGGCAACACACCTTAGGAGAACCATATCGTAGTTTCTCTTGTAAAGAACCTCACCACTCAAGAAGAAATTCCTTGACAACCTTCTGAGAGTTCTCTTGTCATTTTCTCGATGCCCTGTGGGTATTCTGACTAGTGATGTCTTGCTTGATGTCATGATACCAAGGCTTCTCGTCGGACTCTTCATCTATTGCCATGCAATAGTGATCTTGCGCAGCGAGTTCCGTCTTTGGATTCTGATCTTAGTCAAGTTCTTGTCACAACTAACATTGAACATAGAAGACAATGTGGCTAATGCATCGGCCAGTTGATTTTCACCTCGAGGGATATGCTGGAAAGGTGATCTCATCAAAGGACTTCATCAACTCTTGTAGGTAATCACAATAAGGAATCAGTTTAGGATCTCTGGTCTCCCAATCGCCTCTTGCTTGATAAATAACTAGAGCTGAATCCCCGTATACATCTAACCTTTTAACTTTCCACTCTAGGGTCTTTGCTTGAATACCTAGGATGCATGCTTAAGATTCTGCTATGTTATTTGTGACATAGAAGCTTAGCCTTGCGAAGGCGAGAATGAAGCGATTATCAGGGGAGATTAACACTGCCCCAGCTCCGTGTCCCCACACATTGGACGCACCATCAAATATCATTCTCCATCTTTCACTTTCGTGGGACTTCCCCTCGTCGAATAGTGCCATGATGTCTTCATCGGAAAATCATGCCGCATTGGTGGTAATCTGAATCGGTGACATGCCAAATATTCAATGAGTGTACTACCTTTAATCGCCTTTTGTGTGACATACAAGATATCGTGATTCGATAATTGCATCCGCCATCGAACAACTCGTCCCGTGAGAGTGGCTTCTCAAATATGTACTTGATTGGATCCATTTTTGAAACCAACCAAGTTGTATGACTCAAAGCGTATGTTGCGCCTTAAACGATGAGCGGCCCAAACTAAAGCACAACAGAGTTTTTTCGGCAAAGAATACCTTGTCTCACGATCGGTGAACTTTTTGCTTAGGTAGTATATTGCATGCTCCTTTTTCCCGCATTCATCATGCGACCCAACACACAAAATTCATTGAATTGTCTAGCAATCGTAAGGTACAAGATGAAGCGGTCTGCACGCCACAGTGGCATTAAGATCGTGGATTTTGCAAGTACACCTGATTTTCTCGGTCGCTTGACACCGATCATTCCACTTCGGCTCTTGACTTTTGCACAAAGAATTTGAAGATTGGCTCACAAGTAGCGATCGGTGAAAAATGAATCGGAGATATAATTCAACCTTCCGAGGAAACCACGGATTTTTTCTCTGTTTGAACCGGCATTTCAAGGATGGCTTTTACTTTGTCCGGATCCACCTCAATTCCTTCTCGGGTGACAATGAAGCCTAACAACTTCCCGATCTTACCCCAAACGTGCACTTGGTGGGTTTAACTTGAGCTTATATTTCCTTAACTGCTCAAAAAGCTTCGCAGATTGACAATGTGCTCCTTTGTCGGTTTTAGATTTTGCGATCATGTCATCAACATAAACCTCAATCTCTTTATGCATCATATCATGGAATAAGGTAACCATGGCCCTCTCGATAGGTTGCGCCAAAGATTCTTCAATCCGAATGGCATGACCTTATAACGAGAATGTTCCCCAAGTGTTATGAAAGTTGTCTTTTCCATGTCCTCGTGGTCCATTTTGATCCGATTATATCCCGAATATCCATCCATGAAGGAGAATAACGAGTGTTGAGTGTACTATCCACTAAGACATCAATGTGAGGCAAAGGGAAGTCATCCTTAGGGCTAGCGATTGAGATCCGTGTCGACACACATTCGACCTTTCCATCTTTTTGGGAACTGGGACAATGTTGGCAACCCATTGCGGGTATTTGGCCACTTGCCAGAATCTCGCATCGAATTGCTTCTTCACTTCGTCTCGATTTTGAGGACATCTCTGGTTTCATCCTCCTCAATTTCGTTTGACAGTGGGCATTCGGGCTTGACCGTAGCTTGTGTACCACAATGTCGGTGTCCAACCTGGCATATCCCGATCGACCATGCAAACACATCCACGTAATCCCGCAACAATCGGACTAACTTTATGCGGTCTTCTTCGCTCATGGTGGTGCCTACTTTGACCTCCTTCTTATCCTCTCTGTTGTACCCAAGTTGATCACTTGATGGACTCTTCGTGTGGTGGATTACCCTTTCTTCTTGTTTCATTAACCTCAAAAGTTACGGAGGAGTTTCCCGGCCTTCTTCAACATCCCCACCGGCTGATTGGCGGGGTGATCAAAGTCAAAAGGTGGATATCGTCGACAATTTGTCATTTTCGAGACCATTCTTTGTGGATCTCGCATTTTGCCGGCGAAAAAGCGAGAATGAAGGGCGAAACAAGAGAACAAAAGCAGACAAATAAAATGAGAAAAAGACTCATGCAATGAAGAGAAATTGATTTTTATTGATTGAGGAATTCAAAACAAGCGTTTTTATTGATGATGATAATTTTGAAAATAAAAACACGTGTGCCCACCTAACAATCGGGTCCTATGGCCTTGGGCGAGCCACGGGGTTGCATTACAAATGATTACTTTAAATTAAGAGTCACGGGAGAATCGCGATCTTCCAATTCTTTAACTCTTCACCGATACCGCAACGACGAACGGACTTCGCCTCGCCTTCTTTGGATTCGAAAACATCTCGATAATAAAGAACTTGATTGGGGTCCCACAAGCCAAGCCTCACAAAACTCGACTAAGGTCGCAAATTGGGATCCTCTGGGGCCATGGATCTTCGCCTCTGGATTTGGCCAACCATCGGCGCTTTTCGCTCGTCCCCCTTATCCGCCTTTCCTCCTTTACTTGGGGTGTATCCCAGCCCGAAACGGTCTTTGTTTTCCTTCAGTTGGATAGGAGCTAGAATCCCTTGACCAGTCTTTCCCAAGCCAGAACCAGCCTTGTACCCTTGGGCTATCATAATTTTGGCGACCATTTCCTCTTCTTTGGTCTTCCCAAACACCGCATTGGCAATCTCTAAAGACTGAAAAGCCGTTTTCCAACGACTCTTGGTAATGGCTTCTACATATTTGAACTCTGATGGCTTATTAACCAGAGTCTCTTCCTCACCGAATACTACGACCACCTTGTCATCCACCATGAATTTGACCCGTTGGTGTAGAGAAGAAGGAATTGCCCCAGCCATGTGGATCCAGGGTCTTCCTAACAGCATAAGCGTATGAAGAGGTAATGTCCATGATTTGGAAATTGATCTGAAAAACTTCAGACCAATTTGGATAGGAAATTCCATTTCTCCTAGCACTTCCTTTTGGACCCATCAAATGCTCGCACCAAATACGTCGAACTTGGTTTCATATAGGAACAATCGACATCTAGCTTGTCCATGGTTGACTTTGGCATTACGTTCGGTGAAGACCCGTTGTCAATCGATTACTCTGCCAAAGACATAGTCCCCACACTTTACCGAGATATGAAGAGCTTGATTATGTTCTTTTCCGCTCAAGGCAACTCGTCATCGACAAAAAGTTAGGTGATTTGCAGCCCACCACACTCCCGACAATTCCATCAAAATGATTCACCTGGAATGTCCTCTCCCACGTGAGCCTCACCGAGCACTTTCATCAAGGTCGTTACGTGTTGCTTCCGAACCGAGCAACGATGATAGCATGGATATCTTTGAGGCGTCTGTTTCAACCGATCAACTACTCAGTAATCGCTTTCTTGGACAAACTTCAAGAATTCATTGGCTTCTTTTTCATTACTTTTTTCGGGCGACCTCGCTCTTTTTCTTTATCTTTGCGGCCTCTCTGTTCGACCTCTCTAGATGTTTCCGCCGAGAGGTTTCTCGAGCATATACCCTTCCACTCTGGTGATCCCACTTGATCCTGCTATGTTGGTCACGGTGGTAGCATTTGGAGAGCATTCTCGTGTATTTCAGGGAACCGCTTTATTTGACTCATAACGAAACGGAGTGGGTACCTCAATCACTATTGGTGAGCATTTGCTCGCATCGACCTAGGATTGAAATCATAAGGGATCTCAATGGGCCTTCGATTCCCTATCATTGTCGAGTGCACAGCGTCCACACTTCTCGGTTCGGAACCATCCATGGCGACGACCACTTGGTCGCATCGCTCATCTTCTTCATCCCACCCCAGTAGCCTGGATATCTTCTATTCGGATTAGAGCACTTTCGGGAGCATCATATCTCGACCAAGTAATCAAACTTTCCGCCGGGCTCTCCTAGAGTATCCCAACGTCCTTCTTTTGTAAAAGACCAAGTATTACCTCTTCACCGATTTCTTCCTTGCATGAGAAGGGGAACCGTGTCTTCATTAGCTACTCGGTCGGGCCACGCTTGAACCAATCTCGTAGCGGTTGTGCGCACTTCAATCGGCTTTTGGCCTCTCTATCACCGTCTCGAATGTAGGGTCCACACTTCATCTTCCACACCATAGGTCCCTATATCTGGACCACATACCGATCCATCGGTCTTGCGGGATTATTTTGAAAGTTTCACAACCTCCCCACACAGGAGTCAAGACACCCTTCTTCATGGCAACATCCTTTTTAACAACCTTGGCCCTAAGATAACTCAAAGATAAATGACACTTAGAGGAGTCTTGATCTCTTGCACTTTTTCAACAACTTGCCAACAAACTTTCTATAGCATTGGTAGCCTTTCCCCGGTGACTGTAACGGATTGATTGTGGTATTTGGGCGGTTCTGTTAAACGATATCCAACCAAAGATCTATCAAATCTTGCACTACATGCTTGAAGGCTTTACAATCTTCCACAAAGATGACCGACCCCCATTTTCGTGGAAACTGCAGTGGCATTAGCATTGTATCCTCTCGGGAAATGGTGGCTGCACTACTTTCATGGGTCGAGTGTTGATCGATTATTGGAGGTCAAGTGATTAAACATTTCGATATATGTCATTGGAATTGGATCAAAACTAGTCCGCTTCTTGAACCGATAATCTTGAGTCTTGGGACGGTCATCGCCTTCTTTGAGATGGCACTGGAGCGAGAGAATGGAATAGTTTGGGGTGGAGGAGTACCAAAAGATGAGTTTCCCCACGAGATGACATTAGTTTCTCCTTCTTTCTTTTTAGGGAAATGGGTGGTACTTCTTCTTAGTTCTTTGGACCCACCGAGAACTCCCTGCATTACAAGGTGATTCAAAATCTTCCCGCTCAAGGCCATGCTCAAGTCTTTCCCGAAGACTATCATGTCGAGAAACTGGTTGAGACACTTGTGATCACTGTCATAATAGATTGCTTAGCAGAGTTTCGGGAACATGTACACCATCTCTTTCTCGATCAAAGGGGTTGAACTCAGGCGGTGTGCTTCGCCATTTTGAGCATATTCTTTGAAAGTCTCTTTCTCACCCTTACTCATGTCTTTGCAATCTGCGACTATCCGAGCCATGTCCATGTTGTACTTATCTTCGCTTCATGAAAGCTTCAGACAAATCTTTCCAACAACGGATTTGAGAAGATTGCAACTTCATATACCAATCCGAGGAGCTCCCACCAAACCGCTGCAGGCGATAAATCGATAATTTGTCATCATTGGCATAGGGACCCATTTTTCTGACGAACATTGTAATATGGCTCTGCAGGCAGCCGATCCTCTGTACTTGTCCACCTCTGGAGCTTTGAATTTTGGCGGTAGAACCAAATGCAGGACTAGGCAAAGCTCACGGGCTTCTTTGGCTCTAACTCCAGTACCTCCATAGCTCTCACTCTTTCTTCTAGTGCTCGGATCGATCATCATTTGGCTGAACCCCCTCAAACGCGTGCCCTTGGGGTGACTCCCATGTCAGTAGTAATACCCTCCCGGGTGAGGAGCATTTTGAGGTCGTCTTTGTGAACCCCTGGCGTGGAATTGTGCACGGCAGGAGGGATAGGAGCCTGATTCTGGGATCCTCCGGCAGTTCCCTCAGGTGTGGTGATAGTAATTTGATTAGGTGCAGTTACGCCAATGGGAGTAGATCTAACAGTTTGCGGCAGTACCCAGCAGCATACCCCAAGGTATCTCTCATGCGATGTCTTGTGGCCGGACACATTCATTTCTCGAGCGAACACGGGATGACCGACCCCCGGATCCGGAGGAATCTGCGGTTGCAGGCGATTCATCGACACCGAGGAGGAACGAAAGAAGTGACCCCATCTGGACCCACTACGGCCGACGGCCCAGGCGATTGTCCCACTCTTCAAACCTTGCGGCATTACCATCATTTCATGGACTCGAGCCTCCATGGTACCCATCTTATCCTTCAGAGTCTGGTTTTCCTGAGCCAGCTGCTCGGGATTCAGAATTTGTACACCCATGTCCTCTTGTTGCGGTTACTCTCAATTTCAACCTCCGGATGTTACGGTAGTGAGCCATTAGCTTGGCTTGCGATCGGGTGAAGTATCGGTGACGGAGAACCAGCGTGCCTTTTCTCGCTTATTCGGACATTTATTACATAAGAAACAAAATAAATTTATGAATGAATGTATGAATGCATGCACAATGTTTGCTTGATGCCGGGAACCGCGAGATACCTTGCCTTGTCATACGCGCATAAACTTTTGGATTTACGAATTGAAGTAAACAAGGAATCAAAATAGCACACTTCGTTCATCACGATTTCAAAGCTTCACCAGTTTTCATTAAAGGGAAAAGACGTTACAATGTTCATAAAGAGAGCGAAGACAATATTCTTGAATACAAAGCTTGAAACAAACTCCTAAATCAAAAATACAAACAGGCAATTCAAATACAAATAGCTCTAAGCTCCCCAACTCTCTTCCTCTTCTTGCTTGCACTTGCACTTTGAGATTGCTCTTTGAATTCTGTGATCAACGCTCTGCAGTATTCCACAAACTGATACACTTCAGACGGGGTATTGAAGAAGTGCATCTCGGCCTCGGCTAACCTCGATTCTTAGGGATTCCCAGCGATAGCTTGATCGGGCCGGCTCGGCGGCTTTGAGAACTTGTTCTTCCACAAATAGATCTCATCCTTGAGTTCTTTAATGACCTCTTGATCTTCGATCTTTCCAATCAACTCTAGGAAGCGTTTTTCCCAATCACGGCTCTCTACTCGGACACACTGTGTAGGCATCTTCTAGACAAATGAAGGTCTCTCTTCAATTCACCAAATATTTCTCTTTCAAAGCTCAAAGCTTCTTTGGTATTCCTTGAGAGTTTCATCAATGGCCACCTTTTCTTGCTTGAGGTTTCTCAACCGACTCCTCAACTCGCCACTAAATGTGATTCTCGCCACCCGATTTCATGGCTAATGTCCTCCACTCCTGAGCTTCTTCCGATTGCTTTCCTCGTCTTTTGTTTATACCTTTGAAGCTCCTCTCTCGCCCCCTTCGATGCCTCAGGCTTCTATCTTGCTTTGTTCTTCCTTCTTGAATCGTCCGACGCTTTCTTCCACAAATGATCATCTTGACATTGTTTTCCTCCTCTAGCTTTTCTTTCTCTAGAGCTATCTCTTCTATCTTAGCTGCAGGTGCCCTCTTTTCCTCTTACTGCTTTCGCTAATGCGGATTTGACTTCGTTTAGCTCTTCATGGGTTGGGACATAAGGCTCTGGTATCTCTTCTTCAAGGAAAGCATCCTTGAATTGGTGATTTTGCATTTTGAAGCTTCTCCTTGAGCCATTGATTGAAAGTGATGTCACCGATTTTCTTTGACAACTCTTCACTCCTTTCCACACTCTGGATTCCCATGATCGTTGAACTCTTCAAGCAAGTCGCCACATTTAGGCATCCCCTTATAGAGGTAAATGCGGGACAACATGCTTTCGGAGGGTGAGTTCCTCATCGGGTAACCGAAATGCGTCAAGGTCAATGAAGGGTTGTAGTTGATACACCCCGAGTCCCCATGAGAGGCACGTTCAAAGCTTCCACAATCGAACACTACCACCGGTCTGTCATCCCAACAAGCACTTGTGTACCACCGGTTTGGAGTTCATTGAGATTCTTCAAATACTCAACCCATTCAATAGCGATTTTGACCTCCACCTCACGCCTTAGGGCGTAAGAGATTAGCTCCTTAACATTAGTTCGGTTGTGGATCACATGGGTAATAAGTCGGGCGTAGAGAATGTGGGAGGAAAGACATAATTTCTTTTATGGAACCGGGCCGTAGCGAGTAAGAGCGTGGTGCGTGTTAGCAAGGATAGCGAGCACCGGATTGATAGGGTTACGAGTGTCTTTGAAGGCCAAGAATGCACCGATTGCGTCTTCATCAACATATCTCTCTATTTGAGGAAGAGGACCACCCCAAATATGGTAAGAGCTAGCACTAATTTGAACGGTCCCCACTTCTTAGCCGCGGCATAAGATTGTAATAGGCCCTCGAAGTACTCTTGTGGATACCCGGCTACACCATTTCTCTTTAACTTCTGCAACCTCAATTCATCCACACTAATCCTGAGCAGCGTTGCGAGCTTTTCATCAGTATAGTACTGCCCCTGATATTGGTAAGGCCTAGCATGTGATCTGGCGAACCCCAAAAGCTGCTCATACTCCTCTAATGTGGGTGACAACTGAAAATTCTTGAAGAAGAAACACCTCACATCAGAGTCGTAGAATTGACTCAAAGCTATAAGAGCATCCTCTTGAACGTTCAATTGCAGCAATCTACGAACATTCCCGTATGCTTGATCAAAGGACTCTCTCTCAATGGGGCCCATAAGGGCTGCACACTGCCTCAGACTACCAATCTCAACCCTCTTCATAACTGGGAAGCGAGAAATGAGCGAAGTCTTGCTACTCAACTCCATTTTGATGCACCTATGACAAGACGGTAAGTTACTCAAGGGCTCCCGGCAAGCAAATGCAAATGAGATGCAGTGTGAATGCAGATGCTTACAAAATTTAATTTTAATGAATGCGGCATGATGCGATTATGATATGAATGATGCGTGTAGGGATGATAAAAACGATGTGTAGGGACGGAGGTTCAAAAATTCAGGAGCGGTTTATTTGAAAGAAAGAAAATATTTTTGTATTTTCTTGGAAGGTTTTTGAAAAAGCTCCTTTTTGAGGAAGACATGCCCTAAATTACCATGCAGCACACAATTCGTATGCCCTCGTGTCCTACAAAGGTGGGAATCCTAAGTTCTAGGTCAACTTCAAAGGTTCCTCCCATGTAGTTCTAATTCACACCCTCACAATGGCTACCAGAGCTATAGAATCCCCATGCCGACATCCACAAATGTAGAGAACTACCAAGTGTGAAGCGTCATGAGAAAGCGTGCTCTGGTTGAGACTTTCATGAGTATCAGATGCAGAAAGGGTCTCGAATGACGATCACTAATCGTCTCCACTCTCCTAAATGTTTGTTGGATCCGGGTATAGGAGCCCACTCAAAGAACATAAATCATAAGGTGTGAAAGTGTGTGATTGAGGACATACTTCCTAAAAATCTATCCACCCCACCGCAAGGAAACGAATGATCCGATAAACATTTGTCTATCCTAGGGTTCAACATGCATACACTAGTTTAATATACAAACATCCTAATAAGTCCACAGAGATTACACGCATTGCTTACCTCAAGAAAAGGAGCTAAGAAGAAGGGGACATAATAGAATGGGGGGAATGCATGTTTTACCTCAAGAACAGGAGCGAAGAAGAGGGGACATGGGAATTGAGGAATGCATGCATAAACATAACCACAGGCATGCAAAAGAAGAGAAAAGAAAAAAGAAACGAGAAAAAGGAAGAGACAGAACATAGTTTTTCAAATCAAACATCTTAAACCACATCAAATTAATTAGGCTTGACCTCATCTCTCTTTTTAAATAAATAAATAAAGAAAGAAAGTCCCAAAGAGAGTCGCCACCAAGGCGCCCGAAAAATCCGGTTTGGGACTTTTCGGTTTGACAACGTTTGAAAATCGAGAGAGAGCCGCCACCAATATTTTATTTTAGGAAAACATTGAAAAAACCTTTTTGAAAGCGGGTGGTCTTTCAAAACTTAGAGATGTAGGTTCGGGGGTTCGGTTGCGCATGGGGAAGGTATTAGCACCCACACGCCTTTTTCTACCGAAAGGAACCATTAATTTGATGTGGTTTTGAAATGTTTGATTTGAAATACATTGTTCTATTTATTTTTCTTTTCTTTTTGAGAAATCACTTTATTGAAAACGGAAAAAGGGATGTTTTTGGTATCTTTGAAAAGCGGAACAAAACAAAGATTTTTGAAAAGCGTGCTTGACGGGACAGAACCCGGTCCCCACGTGCACTCCTCACCGGTGAGGATCAAAGCAACGTAGTTCTTGTTTTTATGGGTTTTTAAAGGTGTGCTTGACGGGACATGAACCCGTCCCTCACGTACCCTCACCGGTGAGGATCAAAGCAACGTAGTTCTTGTTTTTTTTTAAAGGTATGCTTGACGGGACATGAACCCGGTCCTACGTACCCTCACTGGCTGAGGGATCAAAGCAACGTAGTTCTCGTTTTTGCGTGTGAAAACGGCTTTGTGATTTTTGAAAGTGCTTTTGGAGTTTTTGAAATAAGACTCGAGTGTTCGCGAACACCAAACAAGCAAAGGCTTCGAGTGGCATTCGGTATTAACTCGAAAGAAAAGAGAGTTGGAACTGGCAATCAAACAAGCAATGGCTTCGAGTGATTACAAGCGACAACGTCGTATTATTCTTTTGAAAATAGTTTTTGAAAAAAGGGGGTGAGCTAGTAGCTCGTGTTATTTTGGAAGTTTGAATTAGTTGTTTTTTTGTTATTGTTTATTTAGTGTGTGGGAGCTTTCATGATAGTCAAACAAGCAAAGGCTTCGAGTGACTACCACTAATAACTCCTCATTAACGATCAAACAAGCAACGGCTTCGAGTGATGGTTAATGATTTTTATTTAGAAAAATGCCTTAGGTTTTCTTATTTGAAAAAAACATAGGATTTCAAGCTTGAAAAGAAATATAACATTTCAAATCCTTCTTACAAGACAAAACCCAAAACAACCCTTGGGGCACAAGCAAAGCAATCAAGAGAGTATTTACAATTTGCTATGAACAATTGGGTGCACAATGATACAAGTATATGAGTGCAAGAGTATGCAATTATGGAATGCAAAATACATCATTATTGGATGCATGAACATATAATCTATGAAATGCAAAACATGATATTAATGCATGAACATTTAATTTATGAGATGCAACACATGATATTAATATATGCATGAGTAAACTTGAAAAGATATAAACAAATGCATGAACATGTAGGCATAAACCTAAACTAACATAGGAAATTGCTAAATGGGCATCTAGCAAGGCATTTTTATTCAACCTAAAAGTCTAAGGAAACCAAAATAGTAACCTAAAACCCTAACCCCAAGAACACACATGAGGGGACCAAAACAAAAAAGAAAATCAAAACCCTAGTACTATTGAGTATAACAATGGAGAATTTTATTCAATGAGATGGGCTCATGGCCTAAGCCAAGTATGTAAAGAAAACTTTGAACATTAAACAAAACTATGATTAATTCACAAGAACTATTTAAAAGATTAAACTATGAAATAAATTGAATCCTTTCTTGCAATCTTCACCACTTGAATGAAATGCACTAGGCATGTAGTGAGAATCATTTTGCAAGATCATCAACAAGTGGACAACAAGATAACTAGACTACAAGAACACATAAACTATTAAACTAGGAAATAGATTGAATCCTTTCTTGCAATCTTCACCACTTTAATGAAATGCACTAGGCATGTAGTGAGAATCACTTTGCAAGATCATCATTAACTAACAACAATATAGCTAAACCATAAGAATATATAAACACATAAAATAGAAATGGATTGAATCCTTTCTTGCAATCTTCACCACTTTAATAAAATGCACTAGGCATGTAGTGAGAATCACTTTGCAAGATCATCAACAAATGGACAACAAGGTAACTAGACTACAAGAACACATAAACTATTAAACTAGGGAATAGATTGAATCCTTTCTTGCAATCTTCACCACTTGAATGAAATGCACTAGGCATGTAGTGAGAATCATTTTGCAAGATCATCAATAAACAAAAGGGTAAATTAAAACACAAGAAATAATGAGCACATAAACTAATATACTAAACAAAAGTCATTTCTAGCTCTCTTCACTACTAAGATCAAAGTGCACTTGGCACTAGTAGGAATCATAGAGCCAAATCCTCAACAACTTACTAAAGAAAAATACCAACAACAAGATTTAAACAAAGAAACAACAAAATCAATTTTGAAGACATTTTAAATCATGTATATGCATAAACTTTGCTTCATTTTATTTAACAAGAAAACTCAAAAATTAACATGAAAACAACACTAATCAACTTATTTTAGGGTGAGACAACAAATCTCACCCCTCAACCACAACAAACTACATTGAAAAGATGATGCTATGCGAAAGGAATGAGGGGAAGAAAATGAGATTCAATGCAAAATATTTGGAGATGATGCAAAGAGGGTTATGGATTTTACCTTTTCTCTAAAATGGAAGAGAAAATTGAAGAAATGGAGGAGGAAAAATGCAAGAAAGCTTCGGCCTTGCAAGGAAAGGAAGGAGATAAAGGTGGTGTGATGAACTTCTTGAGTGAGAAAGGAAGGTTAAGGGTGTGAGAGGTGGATTCAAGGTGTTTTGGTGGATGAAGGTGAAGTAATGGAGGAGGGGAAGGAGGAGAAGGCTTCGCCCTAGAGGAGGAGAGGGAGAGAGAAGAGTGCTAGGTTTTCTTGAAGGTGAGAATGATAGCCAAAGATTGGTGAAGAGAGAATGTGTGAGCTATTTATAGGGGTTTTGAGGCTCTTAGGGTATTTAGGACTTTTTGCTTTGATGGGGCTCTAAGATTGGATCTTAATTTTGAATGGATGGTTAGGATTAGTGGTCACATGGATCAAGGGTATTTAGAAAACACAAGTGTGTGAGAGAAATAGGTGAGGGTGGCGCATAAAAGAAGGAAAAAAGGGAAATTTGTGAACAAAAAAATCTAATTTGGGAATGGTGATTTTTGTAGAATAGGGTTAAGGGTATTTTGGTGAGGGAATGTTCTCAAAAAGGTAAGATGGGGTTTTTTGGTGGGAAAGTTAGTGTAAGTGCATGGGTTAATTTACCAAAAAGGGCAACATTGAGGATATGATCAAATTAAAACTTGGTGAGTAAGTAATGGAGTGTGTAGAAACTTCTAGAAGGAGGGAGAGGGAGTATGGGACGCAAGATCAGCTGAAATGTGAGGGGAAAAATAAAAAATGATGGTTTTTTGGTATTTTGTCTTATTGAGGACACTTCCCATTTTTGGGTTTTTTGAAATTTAAATTTTTGGGCATGTAAAATAGAAGTGCACCTATTGGAAATATGTAACATGTTTTTGGACACCATGAAATAACCTCCCTAATTATTCTAGACAATTAAAATTGTCACTTAATTAATTGGGGAATTTTTAATGGTCTTTTGGCATTTTTTACGCACTAAAAATAAGAAAAGTGCATTTTAATTATTTTAGGCTAGAATATTTTCTCTAAAAGTTGTACAAAAATTCTCTTGAATAAGAAAAAAATGTACTTTTAGTGTGTGCATATTTTTGACGAGAAAATCATCCTTTTGCGAAAAATGACCAAAATGCCCCTTACCCTAAAAAGTCCTAATTTGCCCAAAATGCATTTTTATTCTAAACATGGTTCTAAAAACCCTTGGATGACTTTTAAAACTCTAAAATGCATGCCATGCCTTAATTTATTTATTTTTGGTTGAAAATTAGAGTGTTGACCTAAGCCGGACAAAATTGGGGTATGACAATTATATAGTATTATATATATATTTTTATTCTATAAAAAACCACACCAAATCCA
This sequence comes from Oxytropis ochrocephala, assembly GCA_020916435.1. Lineage (NCBI taxonomy): Eukaryota > Viridiplantae > Streptophyta > Magnoliopsida > Fabales > Fabaceae > Oxytropis > Oxytropis ochrocephala. The sequence goes on from CM037090.1 coordinate 70,792,083, forward strand.
TTTCTATAATAATATAAATAGAATATTATTAAAATTTCGAATCAAACGACGATACTTTTAAAGCAATTTGTCAGGGTGAGAAGAAGGAGTTGGCAAGAACAACTTCCTTATCAACACAAATATAAGATCTGTTAAAGATTTTAATATTTGGATTCATGAATGTAGCCAAGTCCGACAAGAAAAAGAGAAAAAGATCTAATATATTAAAACTATAACAAATTCTCTAGGTCATTTTGATGTATATATACTAACCATTTTCATGAATATCGCTACAACTTGAATGCAAACATACATTTCTCCAATGGCATCAAAATCCATTCCTCACTCTATCATTTTGCTTGTTCTTTTTTGTTTGCTTAATACAATGGAGACTTCTGGCTACATTCCTGCCCATGCATGCTTGGCTAATGAAGGGTGTCACAATGAAATCACAAACAGGAAGATGTTACCTGCATTGAAGTTTAGCCCAAAAGTATTGATAAGTGTTCCTACTGGTCCAAATCCACGGCATAATGCTTGTCCCGGATGCAATATAAATCATCTAAGAATATGAGTAACGCCTAAGGGCCCAAATTAGGGAGCCTAGTATTTAATAATATTTGTTCCATAATTGTAACTTGTCTAAAAATAAATAAGAGCAAGCATACTATGTTCGTTTTAAGTGTGTTTTTGATCTTGGAAGACATATAAGCTTGCATTTGTTGGTCATTATGCACTATAACATTTTGAGCATACGACAATGCCTTACTTTGCAACGCTTTAAAAAGCGTTCTAGTACATGACAATAGATAACGATTTTTTAATTATTAAAAAGGAAATCAATTTAGGTGTTAACCTTTTAGTTTTACCCCACTATTTTTGTTTTCACCAATTTTTATCGTGAGCCAAAACCCTCATGCCTTCTCTTAGATTTTGTGCTTTCTAAAAACCTTCTCAATTCTGCGTGGAACCTTCTACGTTGCATGTTTCACAAACCCCTCACGCGAAAGAACTTAAATCTTCAGTTTGAAAGAATTGCAGCGCAACAGCCCTCACATGAAAATCCTTACACAAATTTCACAACAGTGGGATTTCACCATAGCGCGATTTCATGCTCATTTGTATCCCACAGCCATAATCGCCCAACGATTTTGTCGTGTGATTGTGTGTGCTTTCGAACTGCACTTTGTTCTCGCTCTTATTTGTTGCAATATTTTGTATGCATGCGGTCTTTGTTGCTACTAAGTTATGGATAGGAGTTGATTAGGGTTTTTTTTTTTTAAAAATATTCCTGTCTGATTACTATCGTATTTTTGAGTATTTTTTCATCCGTGTTTGATTCTCGATCAACAATGTCCCACCTTTTTGTTAGTAGAATGCGGATGGTTCAAGAATTTTCTTTGGCATTGTATTTTAGTTTCCATGTGAGAAATTTAAATATTCAAAGATGCTTGGTTTTTATTACCGAGTCTTATGTACATATTATGAAAATCTATATTATTAATTTGAGTTACTATTTGTATTTTGTTGATCTAACATTTTGTGTTATGATGATTTTCTGATATATATATATATATATATATATATATATATATATATATATATATATATATATATATATATATATATATATGCAAAAAAATAATTACCTTTGTTGCTAATGTGGGACGGTTTTTATTTACCTTAATTGCCTGAATATAATGCATAACTTTCTAATTAATTACCTAAATTCCTAATGTGGGATGGTTTTATTTAGAGTTGGATTAATTTCAGTTTTGGTTTTATTGCTAAGTTACTTGGAGGCCATGTGTACAATGAAGGATGACATGATATTTTGACATCAATGACGTATTTTATTTGATGCAGTGATGTGGATTGATGATGTGTAAGATTCATTGTTTTATATTATTAAGATTAGGATTTAGATAAGATTAAGATTATATAGTATTATATATATTATTATTCTATAAATAACCACACCAAATCCATTTCTTTAATAATATAAATAGAATATTATTAAGATTTCGAATCAAACGACGATCATTTTAAAGCAATTTGTCGGGGTGAGAAGAAGGAGTTGGCAAGAACAACTTCCTTATAAACACAATTATAAGATCTTTTAATGATTTTAATATTTGGATTCATGAATGTAGCCAAGTCCGAATAGAAAAGAGAAAAAGATCTAATATATTAAAATTATAACAAATCAAGTTTTTTTGACAAGAAAAAAACTATAACAAATCAAGGAAAATCCACAATTTGAAAATACACACACAAAAAAGATATTGTAGCCATTGAATTTTCTTTTTTCAATATAATTGAATACTATTAAAAAATTCTTATGTATTATATAGTATTATATATATATTTTTATTCTATAAAAAACCACACCAAATCCATTTCTATAATAATATAAATAGAATATTATTAAAATTTCGAATCAAACGATGATACTTTTAAAGCAATTTGTCGTGGTGAGAAGAAGGAGTTGGCAAGAACAACTTCCTTATCAACACAAATATAAGATCTCATTAAAGATTTTAATATTTGGATTCATGAATGTAGCCAAGTCGACAAGAAAAAGAGAAAAAGATCTAATATATTAAAACTATAACAAATTCTCTAGGTCATTTTGATGTATATATACTAACCATTTTCATGAATATCGCCACAACTTGAATGCAAACATACATTTCTCCAATGGCATCAAAATCCATTCCTCACTCTATCATTTTGCTTGTTCTTTTTTGTTTGCTTAATACAATGGAGACTTCTGGCTACATTCCTGCCCATGCATGCTTGGCTAATGAAGGGTGTCACAATGAAATCACAAACAGGAAGATGTTACCTGCATTGAAGTTTAGCCCAAAAGTATTGATAAGCGTTCCTACTGGTCCAAATCCACGGCATAATGCTTGTCCCGGATGCAATATAAATCATCTAAGAATATGAGTAACGCCCAAGGGCCCGAAATTGGGGAGCCTAGTATTTAATAAAATTTGTTCCATAATTGTAACTTGTCTAAAAATAAATAAGAGCAAGCATACTATGTTCGTTTTAAGTGTGTTTTGATCTTTGGAAGACATATAAGCTTGTCATTGTTGGTCATTATGCACTATAACATTTTGAGCATACGACAATGCCTTACTTTTGCAACGCTTAAAAGCTGTTTCTAGTACATGACAATAGATAACGATTTTTAATTATTAAAAAGGAAATCAATTTAGGTGTTAACCTTTTAGTTTTACCCCACTATTTTTGTTTCACCAATTTTTATCGTGAGCCAAAACCTCATGCCTTCTCTTAGATTTTGTGCTTTCTAAAAACCTTCTCAATTCTCAAGGTGGAACCTTCTACGTTGCATGTTTCACAAACCCCTCACGCGAAAGAACTTAAATCTTCAGTTTGAAAGAATTGCAGCGCAACAGCCCTCACATGAAAATCCTTACACAAATTTCACAACAGTGGGATTTCACCATAGCGCGATTTCATGCTCATTTGTATCCCACAGCCATAATCGCCCAACGATTTTGTCGTGTGATTGTGTGTGCTTTCGAACTGCACTTTGTTCTCGCTCTTATTTGTTGCAATATTTTGTATGCATGCGGTCTTTGTTGCTACTAAGTTATGGATAGGAGTTGATTAGGGTTTTTTTTTTAAAAATATTCCTGTCTGATTACTATCGTATTTTTTGAGTATTTTTTTCATCTGTGTTTGATTCTGATCAACAATGTCCCACCTTTTTTGTTAGTAGAATGCGGATGGTTCAAGAATTTTCTTTGGCATTGTATTTTAGTTTCCATGTGAAATTTAAATATTCAAAGATGCTTGGTTTTTATTACCGAGTCTTATGTACATATTATGAAAATCTATATTATTAATTTGAGTTACTATTTGTATTTTGTTGATCTAACATTTTGTGTTATGATGATTTTCTGATATATATATATATATATATATATATATATGCAAAAAATAATTACCTTTGTTGCTAATGTGGGACGGTTTTTATTTACCTTAATTGCTCTGAATATAATGCATAACTTTCTAATTAATTACCTAAATTCCTAATGTGGGATGGTTTTATTTAGAGTTGGATTAATTTCAGTTTTGGTTTTATTGCTAAGTTACTTGGAGGCCATGTGTACAATGAAGGATGACATGATATTTTGACATCAATGACGTATTTTATTTGGTCCGTGATGTGGATTGATGATGTGTAAGATTCATTGTTTTATATTATTAAGATTAGGATTTAGATAAGATTAAGATTATATAGTATTATATATATTATTATTCTATAAATAACCACACCAAATCCATTTCTTTAATAATATAAATAGAATATTATTAAGATTTCGAATCAAACGACGATCATTTTAAAGCAATTTGTCGGGGTGAGAAGAAGGAGTTGGCAAGAACAACTTCCTTATAAACACAATTATAAGATCTTTTAATGATTTTAATATTTGGATTCATGAATGTAGCCAAGTCCGACAAGAAAAAGAGAAAAAGATCTAATATATTAAAATTATAACAAATCAAGTTTTTTTGACAAGACAAAAAAAACTATAACAAATCAAGGAAAATCCACAATTTGAAAATACACACACAAAAAAAGATATTGTAGCCATTGAATTTTCTTTTTTCAATATAATTGAATACTATTAAAAAAATTCTTATGTATTATATAGTATTATATATATATTTTTATTCTATAAAAACCACACCAAATCCATTTCTATAATAATATAAATAGAATATTATTAAAATTTCGAATCAAACGACGATACTTTTAAAGCAATTTGTCGGGGTGAGAAGAAGGAGTTGGCAAGAACAACTTCCTTATCAACACAAATATAAGATCTCATTAAAGATTTTAATATTTGGATTCATGAATGTAGCCAAGTCCGACAAGAAAAAGAGAAAAAAAGATCTAATATATTAAAACTATAACAAATTCTCTAGGTCATTTTGATGTATATATACTAACCATTTTCATGAATATCGCCACAACTTGAATGCAAACATACATTTCTCCAATGGCATCAAAATCCATTCCTCACTCTATCATTTTGCTTGTTCTTTTTGTTTGCTTAATACAATGGAGACTTACGCTACATTCCCGCCCATGCATGCTTGGCTAATGAAGGGTGTCACAATGAAATCACAAACAGGGAAGATGTTACCCGCATTGAAGTTTAGCCCAAAAGTATTGATAAGCGTTCCCTCGGTCCAAATCCACGACATAATGCTTGTCCCGGATGCAATATAAATCATCTAAGAATATGAGTAACGCCTGAGGGCCCGAAATTGGGGAGCCTAGTATTTAATAAAATTTGTTCCATAATTGTAACTTGTCTAAAAAATAAATAAGAGCAAGCATACTATGTTCGTTTTAAGTGTGTTTTGATCTTTGGAAGACATATAAGCTTGTGCATTGTTGGTCATTATGCACTATAACATTTTGAGCATACGACAATGCCTTACTTTGCAACGCTTAAAAAAGCTGTTCTAGTACATGACAATAGATAACGATTTTTAATTATTAAAAAGGAAATCAATTTAGGTGTTAACCTTTTAGTTTTACCCCACTATTTTTGTTTTCACCAATTTTTATCGTGAGCCAAAACCCTCATGCCTTCTCTTAGATTTTGTGCTTTCTAAAACCTTCTCAATTCTGCGTGGAACCTTCTACGTTGCATGTTTCACAAACCCCTCACGCGAAAGAACTTAAATCTTGATTTGAAAGAATTGCAGTATAAGAATGACCCTCACATGAAAATCCTTACACAAATTTCACAACAAAGTGGGATTTCACCATAGCGCGATTTCATGCTCATTTGTATCCCACACCCATAATCGCCCAACGATTTTGTCGTGTGATTGTGTGTGCTTTCGAACCGCACTTTGTTCTCGCTCTTATTTGTTGCAATATTTTGTATGCATGCGGTCTTTGTTGCTACTAAGTTATGGATAGGAGTTGATTAGGGTTTTTTTTTTTAAAAATATTCTGTCTGATTACTATCGTATTTTTGAGTATTTTTTCATCATGTTTGATTCTCGATCAACAATGTCCCACCTTTTTGTTAGTAGAATGCGGATGGTTCAAGAATTTTCTTTGGCATTGTATTTTAGTTTCCATGTGAGAAATTTAAATATTCAAAGATGCTTGGTTTTTATTACCGAGTCTTATGTACATATTATGAAAATCTATATTATTAATTTGAGTTACTATTTGTATTTTGTTGATCTAACATTTTGTGTTATGATGATTTTCCTGATATATATATATATATATATATATATATATATATATATATATATATATATATATATGCAAAAAATAATTACCTTTGTTGCTAATGTGGGACGGTTTTTATTTACCTTAATTGCCTGAATATAATGCATAACTTTCTAATTAATTACCTAAATTCCTAATGTGGGATGGTTTTTATTTAGAGTTGGATTAATTTCAGTTTTGGTTTTATTGCTAAGTTACTTGGAGGCCATGTGTACAATGAAGGATGACATGATATTTTGACATCAATGACGTATTTTATTTGGTCTGGTGATGTGGATTGATGATGTGTAAGATTCATTGTTTTATATTATTAAGATTAGGATTTAGATAAGATTAAGATTATATAGTATTATATATATTATTATTCTATAAATAACCACACCAAATCCATTTCTTTAATAATATAAATAGAATATTATTAAGATTTCGAATCAAACGACGATCATTTTAAAGCAATTTGTCGGGGTGAGAAGAAGGAGTTGGCAAGAACAACTTCCTTATAAACACAATTATAAGATCTTTTAATGATTTTAATATTTGGATTCATGAATGTAGCCAAGTCCGAATAGAAAAAGAGAAAAAGATCTAATATATTAAAATTATAACAAATCAAGTTTTTTTTGACAAGAAAAAAACTATAACAAATCAAGGAAAATCCACAATTTGAAAATACACACACAAAAAAAGATATTGTAGCCATTGAATTTTCTTTTTTTTCAATATAATTGAATACTATTAAAAAAATTCTTATGTATTATATAGTATTATATATATATTTTTATTCTATAAAAAACCACACCAAATCCATTTCTATAATAATATAAATAGAATATTATTAAAATTTCGAATCAAACGACGATACTTTTAAAGCAATTTGTCGGGGTGAGAAGAAGAAGGAGTTGGCAAGAACAACTTCCTTATCAACACAAATATAAGATCTCATTAAAGATTTTAATATTTGGATTCATGAATGTAGCCAAGTCCGACAAGAAAAAGAGAAAAAGATCTAATATATTAAAACTATAACAAATTCTCTAGGTCATTTTGATGTATATATACTAACCATTTTCATGAATATCGCCACAACTTGAATGCAAACATACATTTCTCCAATGGCATCAAAATCCATTCCTCACTCTATCATTTTGCTTGTTCTTTTTGTTTGCTTAATACAATGGAGACTTACGCTACATTCCCGCCCATGCATGCTTGGCTAATGAAGGTGTCACAATGAAATCACAAACAGGAAGATGTTACTCGCATTGAAGTTTAGCCCAAAAGTATTGATAAGCGTTCCCTCTTCGGTCCAAATCCACGGCATAATGCTTGTCCCGGATGCAATATAAATCATCTAAGAATATGAGTAACGCCTAAGGGCCCAAATTGGGGAGCCTAGTATTTAATAAAATTTGTTCCATAATTGTAACTTGTCTAAAAATAAATAAGAGCAAGCATACTATGTTCGTTTTAAGTGTGTTTTGATCTTGGAAGACATATAAGCTTGTCTCATTGTTGGTCATTATGCACTATAACATTTTGAGCATACGACAATGCCTTACTTTGCAACGCTTAAAAACTGTTCTAGTACATGACAATAGATAACGATTTTTTAATTATTAAAAAGGAAATCAATTTAGGTGTTAACCTTTTAGTTTTACCCCACTATTTTTGTTTCACCAATTTTTATCGTGAGCCAAAACCCTCATGCCTTCTCTTAGATTTTGTGCTTTCTAAAAACCTTCTCAATTCTGCGTGGAACCTTCTACGTTGCATGTTTCACAAACCCCTCACGCGAAAGAACTTAAATCTTCGCTTTGAAAGAATTGCAAACAAGAACATGCCCCCTCACATGAAAATCCTTACACAAATTTCACAACAGTGGGATTTCACCATAGCGCGATTTCATGCTCATTTGTATCCCACAGCCATAATCGCCCAACGATTTTGTCGTGTGATTGTGTGTGCTTTCGAACTGCACTTTGTTCTCGCTCTTATTTGTTGCAATATTTTGTATGCATGCGGTCTTTGTTGCTACTAAGTTATGGATAGGAGTTGATTAGGGTTTTTTTTTTTAAAAAATATTCCTGTCTGATTACTATCGTATTTTTTGAGTATTTTTTTCATCTGTGTTTGATTCTGATCAACAATGTCCCACCTTTTTTGTTAGTAGAATGCGGATGGTTCAAGAATTTTCTTTGGCATTGTATTTTAGTTTCCACAGCAGAAATTTAAATATTCAAAGATGCTTGGTTTTTATTACCGAGTCTTATGTACATATTATGAAAATCTATATTATTAATTTGAGTTACTATTTGTATTTTGTTGATCTAACATTTTGTGTTATGATGATTTTCCTGATATATATATATATATATGCAAAAAAATAATTACCTTTGTTGCTAATGTGGGACGGTTTTTATTTACCTTAATTGCCTGAATATAATGCATAACTTTCTAATTAATTACCTAAATTCCTAATGTGGGATGGTTTTTATTTAGAGTTGGATTAATTTCAGTTTTGGTTTTATTGCTAAGTTACTTGGAGGCCATGTGTACAATGAAGGATGACATGATATTTTGACATCAATGACGTATTTTATTTGGTCTGGTGATGTGGATTGATGATGTGTAAGATTCATTGTTTTATATTATTAAGATTAGGATTTAGATAAGATTAAGATTATATAGTATTATATATATTATTATTCTATAAATAACCACACCAAATCCATTTCTTTAATAATATAAATAGAATATTATTAAGATTTCAATCAAACGACGATCATTTTAAAGCAATTTGTCGGGGTGAGAAGAAGGAGTTGGCAAGAACAACTTCCTTATAAACACAATTATAAGATCTTTTAATGATTTTAATATTTGGATTCATGAATGTAGCCAAGTCCGACAAGAAAAAGAAAAAGATCTAATATATTAAAATTATAACAAATCAAGTTTTTTTGACAAGAAAAAAACTATAACAAATCAAGGAAAATCCACAATTTGAAAATACACACACAAAAAAGATATTGTAGCCATTGAATTTTCTTTTTTCAATATAATTGAATACTATTAAAAAAATTCTTATGTATTATATAGTATTATATATATATTTTTATTCTATAAAAACCACACCAAATCCATTTCTATAATAATATAAATAGAATATTATTAAAATTTCAATCAAACGATTTATACTTTTAAAGCAATTTGTCGGGGTGAGAAGAAGGAGTTGGCAAGAACAACTTCCTTATCAACACAAATATAAGATCTCATTAAAGATTTTAATATTTGGATTCATGAATGTAGCCAAGTCCGACAAGAAAAAGAGAAAAAGATCTAATATATTAAAACTATAACAAATTCTCTAGGTCATTTTGATGTATATATACTAACCATTTTCATGAATATCGCCACAACTTGAATGCAAACATACATTTCTCCAATGGCATCAAAATCCATTCCTCACTCTATCATTTTGCTTGTTCTTTTTTGTTTGCTTAATACAATGGAGACTTCTGGCTACATTCCTGCCCATGCATGCTTGGCTAATGAAGGGTGTCACAATGAAATCACAAACAGGAAGATGTTACCTGCATTGAAGTTTAGCCCAAAAGTATTGATAAGCGTTCCCTATCGTCCAAATCCACGACATAATGCTTGTCCCGGATGCAATATAAATCATCTAAGAATATGAGTAACGCCAAGGGCCCAAATTGGGGAGCCTAGTATTTAATAAAATTTGTTCCATAATTGTAACTTGTCTAAAAAATAAATAAGAGCAAGCATACTATGTTCGTTTTAAGTGTGTTTTGATACTGGAAGACATATAAGCTTGTCTGTTGTTGGTCATTATGCACTATAACATTTTGAGCATACGACAATGCCTTACTTTGCAACGCTTAAAAACTGTTCTAGTACATGACAATAGATAACGATTTTTTAATTATTAAAAAGGAAATCAATTTAGGTGTTAACCTTTTAGTTTTACCCCACTATTTTTGTTTCACCAATTTTTATCGTGAGCCAAAACCCTCATGCCTTCTCTTAGATTTTGTGCTTTCTAAAAACCTTCTCAATTCTGCGTGGAACCTTCTACGTTGCATGTTTCACAAACCCCTCACGCGAAAGAACTTAAATCTTCAGTTTGAAAGAATTGCAGCGCAACAGCCCTCACATGAAAATCCTTACACAAATTTCACAACAGTGGGATTTCACCATAGCGCGATTTCATGCTCATTTGTATCCCACAGCCATAATCGCCCAACGATTTTGTCGTGTGATTGTGTGTGCTTTCGAACTGCACTTTGTTCTCGCTCTTATTTGTTGCAATATTTTGTATGCATGCGGTCTTTGTTGCTACTAAGTTATGGATAGGAGTTGATTAGGGTTTTTTTTTTTAAAAATATTCCTGTCTGATTACTATCGTATTTTTTGAGTATTTTTTTCATCTGTGTTTGATTCTGATCAACAATGTCCCACCTTTTTTGTTAGTAGAATGCGGATGGTTCAAGAATTTTCTTTGGCATTGTATTTTAGTTTCCGCAGCAGAAATTTAAATATTCAAAGATGCTTGGTTTTTATTACCGAGTCTTATGTACATATTATGAAAATCTATATTATTAATTTGAGTTACTATTTGTATTTTGTTGATCTAACATTTTGTGTTATGATGATTTTCCTGATATATATATATATATATATATATATATATGCAAAAAAATAATTACCTTTGTTGCTAATGTGGGACGGTTTTTATTTACCTTAATTGCCTGAATATAATGCATAACTTTCTAATTAATTACCTAAATTCCTAATGTGGGATGGTTTTTATTTAGAGTTGGATTAATTTCAGTTTTGGTTTTATTGCTAAGTTACTTGGAGGCCATGTGTACAATGAAGGATGACATGATATTTTGACATCAATGACGTATTTTATTTGGTCTGGTGATGTGGATTGATGATGTGTAAGATTCATTGTTTTATATTATTAAGATTAGGATTTAGATAAGATTAAGATTATATAGTATTATATATATTATTATTCTATAAATAACCACACCAAATCCATTTCTTTAATAATATAAATAGAATATTATTAAGATTTCAATCAAACGACGATCATTTTAAAGCAATTTGTCGGGGTGAGAAGAAGGAGTTGGCAAGAACAACTTCCTTATAAACACAATTATAAGATCTTTTAATGATTTTAATATTTGGATTCATGAATGTAGCCAAGTCCGACAAGAAAAAGAGAAAAAGATCTAATATATTAAAATTATAACAAATCAAGTTTTTTTTGACAAGAAAAAAACTATAACAAATCAAGGAAAATCCACAATTTGAAAATACACACACAAAAAAAGATATTGTAGCCATTGAATTTTCTTTTTTCAATATAATTGAATACTATTAAAAAAATTCTTATGTATTATATAGTATTATATATATATTTTTATTCTATAAAAAACACACCAAATCCATTTCTATAATAATATAAATAGAATATTATTAAAATTTCGAATCAAACGACGATACTTTTAAAGCAATTTGTCGGGGTGAGAAGAAGGAGTTGGCAAGAACAACTTCCTTATCAACACAAATATAAGATCTCATTAAAGATTTTAATATTTGGATTCATGAATGTAGCCAAGTCTGACAAGAAAAAGAGAAAAAGATCTAATATATTAAAACTATAACAAATTCTCTAGGTCATTTTGATGTATATATACTAACCATTTTCATGAATATCGCCACAACTTGAATGCAAACATACATTTCTCCAATGGCATCAAAATCCATTCCTCACTCTATCATTTTGCTTGTTCTTTTTTGTTTGCTTAATACAATGGAGACTTCTGGCTACATTCCTGCCCATGCATGCTTGGCTAATGAAGGGTGTCACAATGAAATCACAAACAGGAAGATGTTACCTGCATTGAAGTTTAGCCCAAAAGTATTGATAAGCGTTCCTACTGGTCCAAATCCACGACATAATGCTTGTCCCGGATGCAATATAAATCATCTAAGAATATGAGTAACGCCCAAGGGCCCGAAATTGGGGAGCCTAGTATTTAATAAAATTTGTTCCATAATTGTAACTTGTCTAAAAATAAATAAGAGCAAGCATACTATGTTCGTTTTAAGTGTGTTTTGATCTTGGAAGACATATAAGCTTGTTTGTTGTTGGTCATTATGCACTATAACATTTTGAGCATACGACAATGCCTAACTTTGCAACGCTTAAAAACTGTTCTAGTACATGACAATAGATAACGATTTTTAATTTTTAAAAGGAAATCAATTTAGGTGTTAACCTTTTAGTTTTACCCCATTATTTTTGTTTTCACCAATTTTTATCGTGAGCCAAAACCCTCTTGCCTTCTCTTAGATTTTGTGCTTTCTAAAACCTTCTCAATTCTCAAGTGGAACCTTCTACGTTGCATGTTTCACAAACCCCTCACGCGAAATAACTTAAATATTCAGGTTTGAAAGAATCTGCAATGACAATGACCCTCACATGAAAATCCTTACACAAATTTCACAACAGTGGGATTTCACCATAGCGTGATTTCATGCTCATTTGTATCCCACAACCATTATCGCCCAATGATTTTGTCGTGTGATTGTGTGTGCTTCCGAACTGCACTTTGTTCTCACTCGTATTTGTTGCAATATTTTGTATGCATGCGGTCTTTGTTGCTACTAAGTTATGGATAGTAGTTGATTAGGGTTTTTTTTTTAAAAATATTCCTGTGTGATTACTATCGTATTTTTTGAGTATTTTTTTCATCTATGTTTGATTCTGATCAACAATGTCCCACCTTTTTTGTTAGTAGAATGCGGATGGTTCAAGAATTTTCTTTGGCATTGTATTTTAGTTTCCGCAGCAGAAATTTAAATATTCAAAGATGCTTGGTTTTTATTACCGAGTCTTATGTACATATTATGAAAGTCTATATTATTAATTTGAGTTACTATTTGTATTTTGTTGATCTAACATTTTGTGTTATGATGATTTTCCTGATATATATATATATATATATATATGCAAAAAAAATAATTACCTTTGTTGCTAATGTGGGACGGTTTTTATTTACCTTAATTGCCTGAATATAATGCATAACTTTCTAATTAATTACCTAAATTCCTAATGTGGAATGGTTTTTATTTAGAGTTGGATTAATTTCAGTTTTGGTTTTATTGCTTAGTTACTTGGAGGCCATGTGTACAATGAAGGATGACATGATATTTTGACATCAATGACGTATTTTATTTGGTCTGGTGATGTGGATTGATGATGTGTAAGATTCATTGTTTTATATTATTAAGATTAGGATTTAGATAAGATTAAGATTATATAGTATTATATATATTATTATTCTATAAATAACCACACCAAATCCATTTCTTTAATAATATAAATAGAATATTATTAAGATTTCAATCAAACGACGATCATTTTAAAGCAATTTGTCGGGTGAGAAGAAGGAGTTGGCAAGAACAACTTCCTTATCAACACAATTATAAGATCTTTTAATGATTTTAATATTTGGATTCATGAATGTAGCCAAGTCCGACAAGAAAAAGAGAAAAAGATCTAATATATTAAAATTATAACAAATCAATTTTTTTTTGACAAGAAAAAAAACTATAACGAATCAAGGAAAGTCCACAATTTGAAAATACACACACAAAAAAAGATATTGTAGCCATTGAATTTTCTTTTTTCAATATAATTGAATACTATTAAAAAAATTCTTATGTATTATATAGTATTATATATATATTTTTATTCTATAAAAAACCACACCAAATCCATTTCTATAATAATAATATAAATAGAATATTATTAAAATTTTGAATCAAACGACGATACTTTTAAAGAAATTTGTCGGGGTGAGAAGAAGGAGTTGGCAAGAACAACTTCCTTATCAACACAAATATAAGATCTCATTAAAGATTGTAATATTTGGATTCATGAATGTAGCCAAGTCCGACAAGAAAAAGAGAAAAAGATCTAATATATTAAAACTATAACAAATCAAGTTTTTTTTGACAAGAAAAAAACTATAACAAATCAAGGAAAATCCACAATTTGAAAATACACACACAAAAAAAGATATTGTAGCCATTGAATTTTCTTTTTTTCAATATAATTGAATACTATTAAAAAAATTCTTATGTATTATATAGTATTATATATATATATATTTTTATTCTATAAAAACCACACCAAATCCATTTCTATAATAATATAAATAGAATATTATTAAAATTTCGAATCAAACGACGATACTTTTAAAGCAATTTGTCAGGGTGAGAAGAAGGAGTTGGCAAGAACAACTTCCTTATCAACACAAATATAAGATCTCATAAAGATTTTAATATTTGGATTCATGAATGTAGCCAAGTCCGACAAGAAAAAGAGAAAAGATCTAATATATTAAAACTATAACAAATTCTCTAGGTCATTTTGATGTATATATACTAACCATTTTCATGAATATCGCCACAACTTGAATGCAAACATACATTTCTCCAATGGCATCAAAATCCATTCCTCACTCTATCATTTTGCTTGTTGTTTTTTGTTTGCTTAATACAATGGAGACTTCTGGCTACATTCCTGCCCATGCATGCTTGGCTAATGAAGGGTGTCACAATGAAATCACAAACAGGAAGATGTTACCTACATTGAAGTTTAGCCCAAAAGTATTGATAAGCGTTCCTACTGGTCCAAATCCACGGCATAATGCTTGTCCCGGATGCAATATAAATCATCTAAGAATATGAGTAACGCCCAAGGGCCCGAAATTGGGGAGCCTAGTATTTAATAAAATTTGTTCCATAATTGTAACTTGTCTAAAAATAAATAAGAGCAAGCATACTATGTTGCGTTTTAAGTGTGTTTTGATACTTTGGAAGACATATAAGCTTGTTTGTTGTTGGTCATTATGCACTATAACATTTTGAGCATACGACAATGCCTAACTTTACCAACGCTTAAAAACTGTTCTAGTACATGACAATAGATAACGATTTTTAATTATTAAAAAGGAAATCAATTTAGGTGTTAACCTTTTAGTTTTACCCCACTATTTTTGTTTTCACCAATTTTTATCGTGAGCCAAAACCTCATGCCTTCTCTTAGTGTTCCCGGGTGTATTAGCAAATACGAGGATCGCCAACAACAATTGGACTGCGCCCACCCATCTCGATCTCGACGCCCAAATACGCTGCTTGAGCGCACTTCTCGCCGGCCGAAATCTTCGCAAAACGGTCGGACCTCGCGGTATATATACGCCATTCGCATATGGCTTCGTGTAGGTTCTCTAACCTTGTGTATCTCGCCCGAGCCGACCTCTCACTAGATCGTCGGAGTGTCTTTGCGGTGTACCACCCGAGGTGTTCTACGCGTGAAGCCGGGACCGATCCTTTCACTCATTCAACGACCGCCCATCCGACGAATCAATCAACACTTCAACTCTTCATTGGTCAAGGTACGATCAATCGGCGACCACGCGTGGGAGGCCCGTGCGCTATCCTACCTCTTTCATGGCTCCACGCGACCGCCCCGCACGCGGCCACTTCTCGACTCAACCCCTCCGGCGAGAATCGCGCAGACCGGAGGCGTGGCCGCCACGGTCCACGAGTCTCGAGACTTCGCGACAAGAACCGCTGCACAACGGTCGCGGACCTATCCTCCAACAGTTCAACCGGCGCTTCGAGACTTGCCGCCCGAGCCGGTTGAAGCGGGCATTCGTGAACCTCTACCGCATCATGTCACTTCAAGCCGCTTTGCGGCTCCCGCAAAACAAAAATCAAGTGATCGCATCGAGATGCGCCATCTCTCTCAGACGCGAGAGAGGTTCGATTCGGAGCGCCCACGCGGCGGAAGATGGAGAACCTTCGCTCGCCGCCGATCGGCGCAAAGACACCGCTCCCCTCCTCGAAGGAGCATTCTCGCCGAGAGAGCACTACTCATCGCTCTCGGCAAGAAGAAGCGAGGCACACAGATCGCTTCTGGCGAGAACGCAGCGTAGACGCCGTTCGATGTCCGATGACTATGAAGATTCTAGCTACCGTCCTGACACCGGTCGCTCGCCTACCAGGTACTCCTCCAATGAGTCGTCCGGGTCACGTCGGTCGAAGCGATCTTGGGATTCTCGTGAAGAGTGGAAGATTACGAAATGGAAGAATTAGGGGCGCTTTCTCGCCGGCCAAGGAGAGCAAAGCGAAGCGACCCGTAAGGCCTCCTCAGCTTCCACCAACTGGCCCATCCGGAGGATTCTATGGAATGCCGGGCAACGAGGCGTGCCTCGCAATGCAACCCTTTG
Source organism: Oxytropis ochrocephala (assembly GCA_020916435.1). Classification (NCBI taxonomy): domain Eukaryota; kingdom Viridiplantae; phylum Streptophyta; class Magnoliopsida; order Fabales; family Fabaceae; genus Oxytropis; species Oxytropis ochrocephala. The sequence continues at coordinate 70,808,703 of CM037090.1, forward strand.
GGTCGAACGGCATTCAGAATGAACACGCCCGCTTCTCCGGGAGATCGGGCGTTACAAAATTCCGAGACCTCCGCAAGCCGCCCAATCTCAACAAGTTTGACGGTAGGAGATCCTCGACAAGCATCTCCGTTACTTCAATAATTACCGCTGCTATAGGGAATTGGGACCGACCATGAAATGCGTGCTTTTTCCCGATCTACGGGCGGTGAGCATTGGAATGGTGGGAGTCTCTGCGACCCAATTCCATCTCCTCTCATGGGACGACTGATCGTAATATTCTTGTCTCACTACACCGCAAATCGCCAAGATGTCGGTATGAGGAATACTTGGACTCTGTTGTTCAAGGCGACAATGAGACGCCGAGACGATTACATCGACCGGGTTAACACCGAGGTCGAAGTCCGTTCGTGACTTGTCGACAAGGACAAGCTAAAATATCTCGAAGCGTGGTATTCGATCAAACCACCGTTCGTAGAAGAATTCACTCTTAACCATTACCAAGATCTCGGCTACTTTTTAACAAGGGCTAACGTCCACATGGCATATGAAGAAACCTTGGCTGCAAGAAAGGCCGTCCATTCACGACCTAAAGAAGAAAATAGCAAGCCGGCCAAAGGGCATGAAGGTCGCCGCGACAATCGGCCTGACTTTCGAGATAAAAAGTTTGATCATCGCACTCGACTCAACACTTCTATTGCGCAGATCTACAGCGAGTGTCAGAATAATGAGTTTGTGGGAGTTAAGCGGCCCGAACCACTGCGTGCTCAAGAAGGGGGCACGACCGACTAAAAGATACTGCCGCTACCACAAGAGTAAGGGGCACGATACTAACGATCGTATGGCCTCAAAGATGATATTGAAGAGCTTATCCGAAAGGCAAGTTGGGAAAGTATGTGAGGTCGAGGGAAGGCGACCGACCTCAAGAGAAGCGAGAAAAGAAGGCGATCCGCACAGAGGAAAGGGGCCTCCGGCCATAGAGAGCACCCAAAACAAGGATCGATCTGAAGATCGTGACACTCGGCAGTCCAAAGGCCGTAATGTTGCGATGGTTATTCATGGTGGAAACCCCCTGGATCGCAGGGAATCTAACAAAGCCACCAAGAGAAAGTGGGACGAGTTGTTAATGGTCGCGTCCCACTTCAAAGACCACCACCGGTCTCGAGCGGCACTTCTATCTCGTTCGGTGATGACGACCTATCTGACGGCAAGCCCAATAGTTATGTTCCATTGGTAATCGTTTCGCATGGCAAACACAGAGGTGCAGAGAATCTCGGTCGATCAAGGTAGCTCGGCCGATATCATGTTTGAAGACTTGATCGACAAAATAAAGGTTGATCGGAGCGAGATAATTCCCGTGCCGAGCCTACCCTCTAACAGTTTCAATGGGGCGACCACCTACCCGCTGGGAACGATCGAGTCGCTAGTCACGCTTGGTGACGACACCGGGATAGTACTGCATGATTCGGTCGGACGACGTTCCTCGTGACTCCCCTCAAATCCTCGCTATCAATGTATTATTGGTAGGCCGACTTTGGGTAAGCTAGAGGCCGTTACATCGACGGTGCATCTAAAAATGAAATTCTACAAAGAAAGACGACCAAGTGGTTACTCCGCGGCCGACCTTGAATCGGCAAGAAGGAGCCACGCTCTATACCAAGAAATATGTGACGAGGTAGATCGTGGCCCGAACGCTCGAGCACTAGTGAAGGCCATCAAGTCAATGTCGCCGATTTGGACGCCTCGGTATGATCCGCATAAATGACCCGAGGACAATGATGATGATTTGCCTCGAGAGTCAAAAACAGTGAAAAGACCGAGCCCCATGGAGAGTTGGTAGATGTTCAATTGGGTGACGACCCATCCAAAACGGTAAAGCTCGGTGCGACCTACCGAGCAAGTGAAGCAAGATCTTGTGCAATGTTTGAGAGACTATCTTGACTGCTCGCATGGCGGGCATCGACATGCCCGCATTCCTATCGGTAGCTCGCCATCAACTTTCGATCGATGAAGGGGTCGGCCGGGCCGCTCAAAGGAGACGCTTCTCGAACGAGGAAAATCTCGCCGCTGCGAAGGCCGTTGAGGACCTCATAAAGGCCAATTTCATAGAAGAGATCAAATACACGACTGGGCCGTCCAACGTCGTCTTTGGTTAAGAAGAAGAATGGAAAATGGAGGATGTGTGTAGACTATACCGATCTAAATAAGGCATGCCCGAAGGATGCCTTCCCCGTACCCAACATCGACAAGCTGGTCGATGGGGCCTCGGGCTACAAACTACTGTCTTTTCTGGACGCTTACTCTGGATACAATCAGATCACGATGTATCCGCCCGATCGGCACAAGACAGCCTTCATGACCGATCAGGGAAATTTTCAGTATAAGGTAATGCCTTTTGGCCTCAAGAACGCTGGAGCGACCTACCAGCGAATGATGAACAAAATTTTCAAGAGGCAGATCGGTCGCATCTCAGAGGTGTATTTGGACGACATGATCATTAAAAGCGTAACCGACCCAGATCATGTGAGCGATCTGAGGGAAATATTTGAAGAAGCTAGGAAGAACTCGCTCAGGCTGAATCCTGAGAAGTGTACCTTTGGGGTGAGGGCCGGCAGATTTTTGGGCTTCCACCGACCGAAAGAGGATGAAGCGAACCCTGAGAAGTGCAGGGTGGTCGCCGATATGAGGCCGCCCACAACTAAAAAGGAAATACAACAGCTGAACGGCATGGTAGCTGCCCTGTCCAGGTTCATCCCCAAAGCGGCCTGCAAGTCGCTCCCACTCTTTAGATCAAGAAGAAAGAGGTGGATTTTGAGTGGATGCACCAATGCCACGAGCGTTGGATGAGTTGAAGCAAGCATTGACCAACCCGCCGATCATGACTAAGCGGCCACGGGCGAGACTCAGATTTATACTTGGCCATAACGTAAGAGGTGCTAAGTGCGATTAGTCGAGAAAACGATCCAAATGTAATCCAGCCTATTTCATAAGTAAAGTACTCCAAGGGCCGAGCCGAGATACCGTAAGATAGAGAAGTTTGCCCTTGCACTCCTAATATCTGCGCGTAAGGTTGAGACCCTACTTTGTGGCCCATCGTCGTGGTAAGGACCGACCACCTATCGAGCAAGTCCTACATCGGCCGGACCTGGCGCCCTTCAGATTGGTGTACGGAACTGATGCCGTGATACCCATAGAAATGGGCGAGCTGAATTGGAGGACTTCAAACCCCCCTACAGTGGTTGACAACGACCGAGCTATCCGAGAAGAATTGGACCTAATTGAAGAACTGCGCACCCAAGCTTCACTAAGAGAGCAATTGATCAAACAGAAGGTCGCAGCCAGGTACAACGCTCGGGTTCAAAAGAGAGAATTCTCGGTCGGCCAGCTCGTTCTAAGACGGGCCGACGTGGGAAATAAGAATGCACGCCAAGGGAAGCTCGCACCAAATTGGGAAGGTCCATACAGGGTCATCAACAAGACTGGAAAGGGGGCTTACGAGCTAGAAACCATGGATGGGACGACTATCCCCAGAACATGGAATGCAGAAAAACTCAAGAAATATTACGTTTGAATGTAACAAAGATTTGAATGTAATATCGACCGACCTATTAATGAAAAGCAGGCAGGCGCTCTTTTTCCCACTGGGTTTTTTACAGAGGCCTGACCTTTAGAAATATGATGTGTTATTTACTTTCTCGCAAGAATGGATGACCGGTCGCTCAAGATTGCCCGTGGCAAAGGAGCGATCGAAGATTTATCAAAGTTGATTAGATCGTCGAAACGATCTAAACCGAGCGACCATCGAAATGGTCCCAATCGAGTGCCATCGAAATGGCCCAAGGGTTAAAACCCGCAAACCTTAGATCGTCGAAACGATCCAAATCGAACGACCATCGAAATGGTCCCAACCGAGCGCCATCGAAAATGGCCCAACAACGCTGGATCGTCGAACCGATCTACCTCGAGAGCCATCAAAATGGCCCAAGGGTTAAGTGATAACCCACAAACTTTAGGTCGACGAAACGACCTACATAGAGCGCCATCGAAATGGCCCAAGGGTTAAGTGATAACCCACAAACTTTAGGTCGACGAAACGACCTACATAGAGCGCCATCGAAGTGGCCCACGGGTTAAGTTATAACCCATCGCGATAGGCCGTCGAAACGACCTACCTCAAGTGCCATCGAAATGGCCCGACCATAAACGGCTGCTATCGAAATAGCACGAAACGGCCGCCGAGCGGCCTACAAGTTCGAAATGACTAAGGCGAATAAATGTCAGAAGTACACACATAGCAATGTAAATTTGAACAGGCGTAATTAAAAGCAAGTAAAAATTGTCATTACAAGCACGGGACGCCCGGTCGAAGCCGAGCGCCCACGAATTGAAAAACTGCACGAAGGCAGAAAAATTGTTGTGCCCGAAGGCAAGTTGAACGGTTACAAAAATTACACCGCTCGCAGGCGGGCTTCAGAATAGAATGGTGGCCGGGCGAATGACATTGCCTTGATCGTCAACTTCTGCAGGCAACATGATCTTGTTGTTTTCAACATAGTGCCTAGGCTTTATCATGTTGTCATCAAAATTGATCCTCAAGTATGGGTTCAATGCCCGCGCCTGGCCAAGAGCATTGTAAAATTGCTCAATAGCAGCCTCCTGACCGGCCTGGGCCACCTTTCGGATCTTTTCCTCCAGCTCGGCCTTCTCTGCCACCCAATTGGCCTCTCGCTTCCCCATGGCCTCGAGATCGGTTTTCAGAGTTGTGACCTGAGCAGCAAGCTCCTTGTTCCTCTTTGCCAGCTTGGCCCGGTCGTCCTCCCCCCGTTTGAGGGCCTCCTTTTTCGACAGGGCGAGCTTGTCATATTTCTGCTGCGCCTCAGCTAAAGCCTTGTCCTTTCCTGCAAGATTCAGGTCAACGGGTTGTTAGTCGATTGAACAAAGGTAAGATGAAGAGTACAAGGCTAAGAAAATAAAATTACCATCAGATTCGGCCACCAGCTCCGCCATGAATTTCTCGACCCCCATGCAGAGAGAAGCGCAGAGCGCCATGGGTTTCCTTCAGATCTTGTTCCCGGATCGGCCGTACCCAAGCTTTCGAGCGAGATGATAGGAATCTCCTCCGTTGCAGGGGCCGGGATCCGACCATCACGCTTGGGTGAGCGATCGGCACTGGGGGGAGGCGACCGAGGCCTGCCGACCGGCTTCTTCCCTTGGCTCTTAGGAGTCTGGGGGACTTTTGAGGAAGGTTCAGGATTATCCCCCGACCGAGAAGCGTCAAACCTCTTAGCCCTCCTTCCGAGCTTCGGACTGAGGCGGCGGTCCCGCTTTTGCGGCCATTCTCTCTGCAAAGCACCGAGTCATGAGTTAAAAGAAAAATCAATAACAGAATATAAGGACAAAAAGTTCAAAAGCGAACCAATCTCGGCCTCCAGGTCTTGGCCTTCGTACAAGACAAAGGGTCGGCAAGGTATGTCGCCCTTAGGATCTGGACGCATCATACTCGCCAACGACTTTATCATCTCCAAAGTCTCCATGTCGGCCTCGCCCAGTCTTTCACCGTGTAGATGTAATCTCCCGGCCGCTGCGAGAAATGAGCCTCATTCCACATGATCGGGAAAAAGGGGACCTAGCATCCCGTCCGGTGAACCTCGAAACGGCCTTCCCGCCTCCTCTGGTGGGAACGATCCGTAAATACCGACTTTTCGGGCCGCTCCCAACGACTCTGAACGCTTTGAAAAACCGGTGGTGAGTCTTCTGCATCTTGAAGGAGACTTGCTCCCTCTTCTCCTTGTTGGCCTTCTCTTTGAGCCAGCTCAGCTCAAAGATAGCAAAGAAAAGCATCATCGACACCGGCCGACCCAGCTTGGTCAGCAGCACCTCAAAAGTCTTTAAAAACGCCCATGCGTTTGGATGAAGCTGTGAAGGGGCGACCCCGATATGGCGCAGGACGTCGCGTTGGAATTCGGTAAAAGGAGGGGTAATCTTCATCTTCTCGAACACGAGCCGATACATCGTGAACTTGAAGTTGGGAGAATAAATCGCGATATCTTCGCCCTCCTTCATGCCTCTTATCCTCCAGTCCGGTGAGTCTTCAAGGCGGCTCCGTAGATCGGGCAAAGCATCGTGGCCGACCGTAATAATGCTCCTGTTAGAGCGAAGAGTTTCCGACACCCAAGACATGTCAGATATATCTCGAGCTACATCAGCTTGGACTTCGGCCGACCGCCGTTCGACCTCCGACGTTGGCATTCAGACCAGAAATATCGACTTCGGGCTGAATCATCTCTTCTCCTTGGACTTCTTCGGCTCGGCGCGCCGACCTCCACCATCTCCTCGCCCACGATCGGGGCGGCACTCTGCGCCTCGTCATCATCAATGATAATCACATCGGCGCGTCTTCTTCTTCCCTCCACTCGGGATACAACGCCCTCGGGCGGTGGAGAGTTGCTCGGCCGCTTCGGCGAGAATGGACGGACTCGGAACCGATACTCTTGGAGCCGCCGATCCGACCGGAAGAACGAGAACTCGAGCCCGTCTTTGCTCGAGGAACCGCTTGAAGAGATAGAACCTTTGTCGCTCAAGACGACTTGGGCTTGCCCGCCTCGACATGTATGTGGCGAAAAGGCGGGACGGTTTCGGGAATACGGGCGCTTAACTCGTCCGTGGCATACACAAACACTGTGATAAAGGGAACGTCGGTCGTCGGCCGAGCGAGCACTCGTGAGAGGGGGCGATTTGGCCATCCTCGACTGACACCCCTATCACGAGGCGTGGAAAAGCACGAAATACTTTCAAGTAAAAACTCAATCTTAAAAAAGTAAAGGGAGGATCGATTCATACCTTAGCGGATGTGGTGGATCGGTCGCTAGTAGACAAGAATCGCCGGATGCAAGTCGGCGGCAGATAAGTCGATCGTTGGCGAGCAATTCTTGGAAGTGTGAGAAATGAACTCAAAGCAGAAGAGCTATTTATAGTGCGGGTTTACGCGCGAAGGGGACCGGATACGAAGGGTCACAACGCTTCGTCTTCTCACCAATGGTTGTCTCGCACAGCCTCGGAAACACCAAACGTCCACGCCTTAAATGTCGGTAAAGACCAACCGTCCACGACAAAGACGGCCGATGGTTGACAAGCGGTCGACACCGCCTCTACGAGAAAGCGAACGGCCGCGTCCGTTTCATCAAGATAACTTCACCCTGGGGGCATCGATTCAAGCCTCGGCCGCTTCTTAGCGACCTAGGCTTGGGGGGCAATCGTTCTGGGTGTATTAGCAAATACGAGGATCGCCAACAAAGAATTGGACTGCGCGCCCGACCCGTCTCGACGGCCCAAATACGCTTGGGAGCGCAATTCTTCGCCGGCCGAAATCTTCGCAAAACGGTCGGACCTCGCGCGATATATATACGCCATTCGCATATGGCTTCAGGTAGGTTCTCTAACCTTGTGCTATCTGCCCGAGCGACCTCTCACTAGATCGTCGGAGTGTCTTTGCAGGTACCACCCGAGGTGTTCTACGCGTGAAGCCAGGACCGGTCCTTTCACTCATTCAACGACCGGCCCATCTGACGAATCAATCAACACTTCAACTCTTCATTGGTCAAGGTACGATCACTTAGATTTTGTGCTTTCTAAAAACCTTCTCAATTCTGCGTGGAACCTTCTACGTTGCATGTTTCACAAACCCCTCACGCGAAATAACTTAAATCTTCAGTTTGAAAGAACTGCAGCGCAACAACCCTCACATGAAAATCCTTACACAAATTTCACAACAGTGGGATTTCACCATAGCGCGATTTCATGCTCATTTGTATCCCACAACCATTATCGCCCAATGATTTTGTCGTGTGATTGTGTGTGCTTCCGAACTGCACTTTGTTCTCACTCGTATTTGTTGCAATATTTTGTATGCATGCGGTCTTTGTTGCTACTAAGTTATGGATAGTAGTTGATTAGGGTTTTTTTTTTAAAAATATTCCTGTGTGATTACTATCGTATTTTTTGAGTATTTTTTTCATCTGTGTTTGATTCTGATCAACAATGTCCCACCTTTTTTGTTAGTAGAATGCGGATGGTTCAAGAATTTTCTTTGGCATTGTATTTTAGTTTCATGTGAGAAATTTAAATATTCAAAGATGCTTGGTTTTTATTACCGAGTCTTATGTACATATTATGAAAGTCTATATTATTAATTTGAGTTACTATTTGTATTTTGTTGATCTAACATTTTGTGTTATGATGATTTTCTGATATATATATATATATATATATATATATATATATATATATATATATATATATATGCAAAAAAATAATTACCTTTGTTGCTAATGTGGGACGGTTTTTATTTACCTTAATTGCTCGAATATAATGCATAACTTTCTAATTAATTACCTAAATTCCTAATGTGGGATGGTTTTTATTTAGAGTTGGATTAATTCCAGTTTGGTTTTATTAATTGAGTTACTTGGAGGTCATGTGTACAATGAAGGATGACATGATATTTTGACATCAATGACGTATTTTATTTGGTCCGTGATGTGGATTGATGATGTGTAAGATTCATTGTTTTATATTATTAAGATTAGGATTTAGATAAGATTAAGATTATATAGTATTATATATATTATTATTCTATAAATAACCACACCAAATCCATTTCTTTAATAATATAAATAGAATATTATTAAGATTTCAATCAAACGATCATCATTTTAAAGCAATTTGTCGGGGTGAGAAGAAGGAGTTGGCAAGAACAACTTCCTTATCAACACAAATATAAGATCTGTTAAAGATTTTAATATTTGGATTCATGAATGTAGCCAAGTCCGACAAGAAAAAGAGAAAAAGATCTAATATATTAAAACTATAACAAATCAAGTTTTTTTTTTTGACAAGAAAAAAAACTATAACAAATCAAGGAAAATCCACAATTTGAAAATACACACACAAAAAAAGATATTGTAGCCATTGAATTTTCTTTTTTTTTTCAATATAATTGAATACTATTAAAAAAATTCTTATGTATTATATAGTATTATATATATATATATATTTTTATTCTATAAAAAACCACACCAAATCCATTTCTATAATAATATAAATAGAATATTATTAAAATTTCGAATCAAACGACGATACTTTTAAAGCAATTTGTCAGGGTGAGAAGAAGGAGTTGGCAAGAACAACTTCCTTATCAACACAAATATAAGATCTGTTAAAGATTTTAATATTTGGATTCATGAATGTAGCCAAGTCCGACAAGAAAAAGAGAAAAAGATCTAATATATTAAAACTATAACAAATTCTCTAGGTCATTTTGATGTATATATACTAACCATTTTCATGAATATCGCCACAACTTGAATGCAAACATACATTTCTCCAATGGCATCAAAATCCATTCCTCACTCTATCATTTTGCTTGTTCTTTTTTGTTTGCTTAATACAATGGAGACTTCTGGCTACATTCCTGCCCATGCATGCTTGGCTAATGAAGGGTGTCACAATGAAATCACAAACAGGAAGATGTTACCTGCATTGAAGTTTAGCCCAAAAGTATTGATAAGCGTTCCTACTGGTCCAAATCCACGGCATAATGCTTGTCCCGGATGCAATATAAATCATCTAAGAATATGAGTAACGCCCAAGGGCCCGAAATTGGGGAGCCTAGTATTTAATAAAATTTGTTCCATAATTGTAACTTGTCTAAAAAATAAATAAGAGCAAGCATACTATGTTCGTTTTAAGTGTGTTTTGATACTGGAAGACATATAAGCTTGTTTGTTGTTGGTCATTATGCACTATAACATTTTGAGCATACGACAATGCCTAACTTTGCAACGCTTAAAAACTGTTCTAGTACATGACAATAGATAACGATTTTTTAATTATTAAAAAGGAAATCAATTTAGGTGTTAACCTTTTAGTTTTACCCCACTATTTTTGTTTTCACCAATTTTTATCGTGAGCCAAAACCCTCATGCCTTCTCTTAGATTTTGTGCTTTCTAAAAACCTTCTCAATTCTGCGTGGAACCTTCTACGTTGCATGTTTCACAAACCCCTCACGCGAAAGAACTTAAATCTTCATTTGAAAGAATTGCAGTAAGAATGACCCTCTCATGAAAATCCTTACACAAATTTCACAACAGTGGGATTTCACCATAGCGCGATTTCATGCTCATTTGTATCCCACAGCCATAATCGCCCAACGATTTTGTCGTGTGATTGTGTGTGCTTCCGAACTGCACTTTGTTCTCGCTCTTATTTGTTGCAATATTTTGTATGCATGCGGTTTTTGTTGCTACTAAGTTATGGATAGGAGTTGATTAGTGTTTTTTTTTTAAAAATATTCCTGTCTGATTACTATCGTATTTTTTGAGTATTTTTTTCTGATATATATATATATATATATATATATATATATATATATATATATATATATGCAAAAAAATAATTACCTTTGTTGCTAATGTGGGACGGTTTTTATTTACTTTAATTGCCTGAATATAATGCATAACTTTCTAATTAATTACCTAAATTCCTAATGTGGGATGGTTTTTATTTAGAGTTGGATTAATTTCAGTTTTGGTTTTATTGCTGATTTACTTGGAGGCCATGTGTACAATGAAGGATGACATGATATTTTGACATCAATGACGTATTTTATTTGGTCTGGTGATGTGGATTGATAATGTGTAAGATTCATTGTTTTATATTATTAAGACTAGGATTTAGATAAGATTAAGATTATATAGTATTATATATATTATTATTCTATAAAAAACAACACCAAATCCATTTCTATAATAATATAAATAGAATATTATTAAGATTTCAAATCAAACGACGATCATTTTAAAGAAATTTGTCGGGGTGAGAAGAAGGAGTTGGCAAGAACAACTTCCTTATCAACACAATTATAAGATCTGTTAAAGATTTTAATATTTGGATTCATGAATGTAGCCAAGTCCGACAAGAAAAAGATAAAAAGATCTAATATATTAAAACTATAACAAATCAAGTTTTTTTTTGACAAGAAAAAAAACTATAACAAATCAAGGAAAATCCACAATTTGAAAATACACACACAAAAAAAGATATTGTAGCCATTGAATTTTCTTTTTTTTTCAATATAATTGAATACTATTAAAAAAATTCTTATGTATTATATAGTATTATATATATATTTTTATTCTATAAAAACCACACCAAATCCATTTCTTTAATAATATAAATAGAATATTATTAAAATTTCAATCAAACGACGATACTTTTAAAGCAATTTGTCGTGGTGAGAAGAAGGAGTTGGCAAGAACAACTTCCTTATCAACACAAATATAAGATCTCATAAAGATTTTAATATTTGGATTCATGAATGTAGCCAAGTCCGACAAGAAAAAGAGAAAAAGATCTAATATATTAAAACTATAACAAATTCTCTAGGTCATTTTGATGTATATATATTAACTATTTTCATGAATATCGCCACAACTTGAATGCAAACATACATTTCTCCAATGGCATCAAAATCCATTCCTCACTCTATCATTTTGCTTGTTCTTTTTGTTTGCTTAATACAATGGAGACTTACAGCTACATTCCCGCCATGCATGCTTGGCTAATGAAGGGTGTCACAATGAAATCACAAACAGAAGATGTTACCCGCATTGAAGTTTAGCCCAAAAGTATTGATAAGCGTTCCCTCTTTGGTCCAAATCCACGGCATAATGCTTGTCCCGGATGCAATATAAATCATCTAAGAATATGAGTAACGCCCAAGGGCCCAAATTGGGGAGCCTAGTATTTAATAAAATTTGTTCCATAATTGTAACTTGTCTAAAAATAAATAAGAGCAAGCATACTATGTTCGTTTTAAGTGTGTTTTGATACTGGAAGACATAAAAGCTTGTTTGTTGTTGGTCATTATGCACTATAACATTTTGAGCATACGACAATGCCTAACTTTGCAACACTTAAAAACTGTTCTAGTACATGACAATAGATAACGATTTTTAATTATTAAAAGGAAATCAATTTAGGTGTTAACCTTTTAGTTTTACCCCACTATTTTTGTTTTCACCAATTATTATCGTGAGCCAAAACCTCATGCCTTCTCTTAGATTTTGTGCTTTCTAAAACCTTCTCAATTCTCAAGGAGGAACCTTCTACGTTGCATGTTTCACAAACCCCTCACGCGAAAGAACTTAAATCTTCATTTGAAAGAATTGCAACAAGAATAAAATTGACCCTCACATGAAAATCCTTACACAAATTTCACAACAGTGGGAATTCACCATAGCGCGATTTCATGCTCATTTGTATCCCACAGCCATAATCGCCCAACGATTTTGTCGTGTGATTGTGTGTGTTTCCGAACTGCACTTTGTTCTCGCTCTTATTTGTTGCAATATTTTGTATGCATGCGGTCTTTGTTGCTACTAAGTTATGGATAGGAGTTGATTAGGGTTTTTTTTTTTTTAAAAATATTCCTGCCTGATTACTATCGTATTTTTTGAGTATTTTTTTCATTTGTGTTTGATTCTGATCAACAATGTCCCACCTTTTTTTTTAGTAGAATGCGGATGGTTCAAGAATTTTCTTTGGCATTGTATTTTAGTTTCCGCAGCAGAAATTTAAATATTCAAAGATGCTTGGTTTTTATTACCGAGTCTTATGTACATATTATGAAAATCTATATTATTAATTTGAGTTACTATTTGTATTTTGTTGATCTAACATTTTGTGTTATGATGATTTTCCCGATATATATATATATATGCAAAAAAATAATTACCTTTGTTGCTAATGTGGGATGTAACACCCTCATATTTCTATCTAATAGAAATACTAAAGTGTACCTATTTAGCTACATCAGAGATACATTTCCTGCTTAGATTTACAATCTTTACAAGAATAGCGGAAACGATACATAACTTAGAATAAATTCAAGTTATATAAATCGAATACAAAGATAACAAGGGTAAACATAAGTAAAACTAGAAGAACTACATCTTCAATTTCCTTCTCGAGCACTCCATTCACTCGAGCCATAAAGGATCTTCTTTCCCTGCTTTCTCTGAAAAAACAACAACATTTGTAGGGTGAGACAACTTGTCTCGATGAGTCTTACCGTGACCCCTTACCTATCACTCGGTCCATTTATAAAACATTAATTAATTTCTTGATTTAATAAATAAACCATGCACGTTACTAATTGCACAATACCGACTGCACACCTGCTAATCCCGGTAAACAATGCATTCATAACGTCAAAACAATTGTACCATACCGACTGCACATCTGCTAATCCCGGCACAGTACATTAATTCTCTTTAGCATAACACCGACTGCACATCTGCTAATCCCGGTGAACCCTATCGCTGAAGGCCTAGGTTTAGGGGCCCATGACCTCCCCCTCCTAGTATGCTAACCGGTGGGTCGTCACCCAGACTAGACATAATATATATATATCTGTTCAAACATAATTTACTCTATGATATGGACTCATATCATACGGTTTTTCTTATGAACTCAAGCGTAACACCCCGGACATCAATTTTGTTCTTAAAACAATTGTTCCCACACGTATACTAGATTTGTCGGTTTTTCGAAATATTCAAATCATTAACCGTTATTTCAAAACCACTTTGAATTTGCATAAAAATTGCCAACAAAATTTCGGCAGAGTTTCCTCTGAAATATGGACATCCCAAAATACAATAATCACCTGTAAAACCAGTCCAGACATCATCATGGTTCAAAAATCATTAATTCCCGCACATATACAAAATTTACGGTTTTCCAAAAGATTTGAGAATTCAACCGAATTACACCAAACAACTTTAAAACCACAGACAAAACAAACATTATCATCCATATACGCTACGGATGGTTAGAAAAAGGATTTAAAAGAAGTTTGAAGCCGAACGGAGCGTCGAAACGAAACATCGGGAATTGGGAACATAGGAACTTTTCAACTTAGTGCCCAATTCCGCTCCGCTTTCGTTCTCCGATCGATCCCGAATCGTATTTCAATCCAATTCAACCACGCATACTACAAAGACACATATATATTCGGTTTAAACATAACAATTCAATAATCAAAATAATATGATTTCTTTTAAATCTCCACTACGCATAATTTCCGTAAAATATCGTTTTGACTCGAAAATTTACTGAAACTCCAAATTTCAAAACCATTTAAACATAACACATAAACACATTTTAAAATTCCCTAACGTGAGTAAAACTCACCTCGTGTGATGAAAATCACACAAAACCGAAATCTTTCCGAAGCTCACGATTCCGAAACTTCACGAACCCGCTCCGAATCTGTTCCACGCCACGAAATCAGCCCCAAAACCGAATCCCAACAGCCCTCCTTCTTCTATGACCTCAATCAACTCCAATCTACCATAAAACTAGTACCCATTACTCCCACATCAGTTATAGAGCTTCTCTTTCTCGCTATTAAGCTCCAATTTCGATTTTTCTCCACTTTGAGCTCTAAGGTTCAACAATGGGGATTTGAGTTAGAGAAGAAATTAGGGTGTGAAATTGGTATCAATAGATAGAGGAAGAAAAATGGAAGAAAACGAGCTATAAAGCCCCTTACCTCGAGTTCAATTGAGAGAGATTTTGCCCAAATTCTTTCTCCCTCCATCGCCACCTTCCTTCTTTCTTCTCTCTCGGTTTCTCGTTCTCTCTCTCTCGGGTTTCTCTGTTCCTTTTTTTTTTATTTCTTTCTTTCTTATCCGTTCCCCACTCTCTCTCTCTAACTTTACCTTTTCTTTATTCACTTAAGTGAGGAATGAGAGAGTGTTTGGATATTTTTGGGTCTTGGATTTCATTTTGGGTGAGTGGTATAAATACTAAAATACCCTTAGAGTACTAATTTCCACTCAGTTATGTATTTTAAATTATATACTCTAGCAATTATAAATTGCTTTCGTGACAACCTAATATTCGTGGCTTGATTTATTACCAACTCGAGTAATAAATCACTCGTTAATTTCTTAATTCGAAATTAACGAAATTAGGGATGTTACATGGGACGGTTTTTATTTACCTTAATTGCCTGAATATAATGCATAACTTTCTAATTAATTACGTAAATTCCTAATGTGGGATGGTTTTTATTTAGAGTTGGATTAATTTCGCTTTTGGTTTTATTCTTTGAGTTAGTTGGAGGCCATGTGTACAATGAAGGATGACATGATATTTTGACATCAATGACGATTTTATTTGGTCCGTGATGTGGTTTGATGATGTGTAAGATTCATTGTTTTATATTATTAAGATTAGGATTTAGATAAGATTAAGATTATAAAGTATTATATATATTATTATTCTATAAATAACCACACCAAATCCATTTCTTTAATAATATAAATAGAATATTATTAAGATTTCAATCAAACGACGATCATTTTAAAGCAATTTGTCGGGGTGAGAAGAAGGAGTTGGCAAGAACAACTTCCTTATCAACACAATTATAAGATCTTTTAAAGATTTTAATATTTGGATTCATGAATGTAGCCAAGTCCGACAAGAAAAAGAGAAAAGATCTAATATATTAAAACTATAACGAATCAATTTATTTTTTTGACAAGAAAAAACTATAACGAATCAAGGAAAATCCACAATTTGAAAATACACACACAAAAAAAGATATTGTAGCCATTGAATTTTCTTTTTTTCAATATAATTGAATACTATTAAAAAAATTCTTATGTATTATATAGTATTATATATATATATATATATATATATATATATATATATTTTTATTCTATAAAAATCACACCAAATCCATTTCTATAATAATATAAATAGAATATTATTAAAATTTCGAATCAAACGATTTATACTTTTAAAGCAATTTGTCGGGGTGAGAAGAAGGAGTTAGCAAGAACAACTTCCTTATCAACACAAATATAAGATATGTTAAAGATTTTAATATTTGGATTCATGAATGTAGCCAAGTCCGACAAGAAAAAAGATCTAATATATTAAAACTATAACAAATTCTCTAGGTCATTTTGATGTATATATACTAACCATTTTCATGAATATCGCCACAACTTGAATGCAAACATACATTTCTCCAATGGCATCAAAATCCATTCCTCACTCTATCATTTTGCTTGTTCTTTTTGTTTGCTTAATACAATGGAGACTTACGCTACATTCCCGCCCATTCATGCTTGGCTAATGAAGGGTGTCACAATGAATTCACAAACAGGAAGATGTTACCCGCATTGAAGTTTAGCCCAAAAGTATTGATAAGCGTTCCCTCTTGGTCCAAATCCACGGCATAATGCTTGTCCCGGATGCAATATAAATCATCTAAGAATATGAGTAACGCCTAAGGGCCCAAATTGGGGAGCCTAGTATTTAATAAAATTTGTTCCATAATTGTAACTTGTCTAAAAATAAATAAGAGCAAGCATACTATGTTCGTTTTAAGTGTGTTTTGATCTTTGGAAGACATATAAGCTTGTTTGTTGTTGGTCATTATGCACTATAACATTTTGAGCATACGACAATGCCTAACTTTGCAACGCTTAAAAACTGTTCTTGTACATGACAATAGATAACGATTTTTAATTATTAAAAAGGAAATCAATTTAGGTGTTAACCTTTTAGTTTTACCCCACTATTTTTGTTTTCACCAATTTTTATCGTGAGCCAAAACCCTCATGCCTTCTCTTAGATTTTGTGCTTTCTAAAAACCTTCTCAATTCTCAAGTGGAACCTTCTACGTTGCATGTTTCACAAACCCCTCACGCGAAAGAACTTAAATCTTCGTTTGAAAGAAGCTGCAGCAAAAAAATACCCTCACATGAAAATCCTTACACAAATTTCACAAACAAAGGATTTCACCATAGCGCGATTTCATGCTCATTTGTATCCCACAGCCATAATCGCCCAACGATTTTGTCGTGTGATTGTGTGTGCTTCCGAACTGCACTTTGTTCTCGCTCTTATTTGTTGCAATATTTTGTATGCATGCGGTCTTTGTTGCTACTAAGTTATGGATAGGAGTTGATTAGGGTTTTTTTTTTAAAAAAATATTCCTGTCTGATTACTATCGTATTTTTTGAGTATTTTTTTCATCTGTGTTTGATTCTGATCAACAATGTCCCACCTTTTTTGTTAGTAGAATGCGGATGGTTTAAGATTTTTCTTTGGCATTGTATTTTAGTTTCCGCAGCAGAAATTTAAATATTCAAAGATGCTTGGTTTTTATTACCGAGTCTTATGTACATATTATGAAAATCTATATTATTAATTTGAGTTACTATTTGTATTTTGTTGATCTAATGTAACTCCTCGATTTTCGTGTGTCAGTTCTTTTAATATGTATTTGTGTTATGAACTATTTTATATTGATAAGATTAAATTATTTTGATTTATTGTGTGTTTGAGCCATTAAATTAGTTGAATAAATATATTTTTATACTTAAATGTGTTTTTATAAGCTATTTGTGTTATATGATTATTATTCATATTTATACTTACTTTATTTATAAAATATTAGTGTCTAAGATGTTACTTATTTTAGAAATTATTTTGGGTTAAGGAGGTGTTACAATGAGTTTTATAATTAAAAAGGGCTTTAGAAAATGAATTAGAAGCAATTTGAGCCATGTTAAGGTGTGTAGTTCACATTTTTAAAAACACAGCCACGTTTTAACTTATACAGCTTCCCTTCTATTTGCTACTTACACCCCCTATAGCTAACAATCCTTTTCAGCAGAGCCACCAAGCACTTGGACCCGAACCCAACCCACAGTGCTTCTTCTTCTTCCCCACGATTTCTTCACAGAACCCAAATAACCCTAACACAACCTCACCTTCCCTCGCGTTTTCACCATCCCACCACGGCTAGACCCGAAACTCCACCCTTCCACTCGAATTCATCTTGTGAGTTCGATTCTTCCATCGATTCAACCAATAGCAACCCCTACCTTGTGTTCCCTTCCCCGCTTTTCTTCCATGAAACGCCATGGATGACCACCACCCACAACCAACACGGTCTGGTCCCACCATTCACGACTACAACAACGCCAAGACCACCACGACGTCCGCCTAGAACTGCTGCTCCCCCTTTCCACATTAATATACATTTACCAAATTTTCTTATTACACTAAAACTACCATGGACTGCCACTGCACATGCCTTTCAACGTGATTAAGAAGAAGCCAATGTCTAGTTCTATAGTGGCATGGTCTAAGATGATTCCTTGTCTTTGGATTCTACTCAAACCCCACTTTGTTGCACATAATTTCCTTTTCGGCTTGAATTGAGTTCTCTGCCTTTCAAATTGAATGCACACCTTTGGTTAGTAATCTTATTCTTTTAAGGTGATTAAGGTAATTAAATAAAGGAATATGTTTCTATTGTTATTATTATTTTAGGTAACTAACTGAGTATTAGCGTTGTGTGATTGTATGTATTCGGGTCAACGGTCAAAACTAAATCACGTTCGGGAACTCGTGTTTTGTCTTCACCGATTTGCTATCGGTATACACTTCAATATCACGTACGGGGGAGAAGGCTATGGTTTGCAATCTTCCAAGGCTAGGATTTGTGATCATCTAAGGCCAAGGTAAGGGGTCTCTCTTTCCATATCTAATAGCTTATAAAACTTGGAACCATAGGATTGAGTGTTAGGAGATGTTTGATTGAATTCTTATATGCTAAATTGATTGATTTGGTTTGATTGAATTCTGATATGCTAAATTGATTGATTTGGTGATGAATGTAATGAATATATAATTGAATTGAGTTTTCTTATGTGATAATTGAATTGATGAGATTATTTTGAGTGGTGTTGGCATGTTAATAGTATAACTTTGAATGAAACAATAGGGAGAATTGAGAATGATGACTAGGTGTCTAGTGATATGCTTGAGTGAATGTTTGGTGTGGAATATAGGAGTAGGGCGCCAATTCTGCGAGAGAATTTGGCGCTCATTGCATCTTGTTTAGGTGGGCTATGGTTCGGTTTGGGGTGTGTGTGCAGAGGGGGGGGGCGCCAATTTGCAGGAGAATTGGCGCCTGGTTCACTGGTGGTGGCTGCGTAGGTGCAAAGACACGGGGAAGAAGCGCCAAAATGCGAGTGATTTAGGCGATCGTGTGCACTGCGCGAGTGTGTTGTGTTTTCGGTTTGGTGAGTGAAGCAGTGCTAGGCGCCAAATTGCAAGGGAATTTGGCGCTGTGTGTGTGACTTGGGTGTTGGGTTGCCTTAGACAGGGAATAGTGTTAGGGGCGCCAAATTGCAGGGAATTTGGCGCCTGTGGGTGTGCAGGTGGCTGGAAAATATTCCTGGGTGGAAGTGTGCTGCGCAGGGGCGCCATTTTGGCTGCCCCAGTGCGCCTGGTGCGTGCCTAGGTTGCTGGGAATTCTGTGTTGGAGTGTGGCGCAACACTGGGCGCCATTTTGGCATGCCCGGTCGCTGCTAGTGCATCTGCTTGTGCAGGTGCGGTGTGTGTGCGTGTGTTGCGCTAGGGGGCGCCATTTGGCTGCCCCAAGTGCGCCTGGTGTTGCTGTTGCGCGTGTGTCTAAGTGTGGGATTCAGTCCCTTATGTGTTTTTGGTCCTTAGGAGTCAAAATGGTCCCTAGGTGTTGAAATGGTCCCTAGGTGTTAAATTGGCCCCTAGGAGTTAGAATGGTCCCTATGTGCTAAATTGGTCCTTAGGTGTCAAACTAGTCCTTTGGTGTGACTTCAGTCCTTGGTGTGTAATAGTCATAGGCGCCTGTTAGTCCTGCTGGCGTGGTATTTAATCCTTGTGGGCTGGCTCAATGGTGAATTGTATTAGTGCTGAGTATGTAAATTGGGTGATTGAGGGTCTAGGACCTCTCTTGGTGATTGGTGAGTAAATAAATTAATGGTGAGTATTCTATGCATGATTTTTGGTGTTGCTTTCGGTGTGGTGATGCATAATCATGGTGTTGCATAATCATATGCATTTTGGTGAATAGGCCTCGGCCTCATAAAACATTTTGGTGAATAGGCCTCGGCCTCATAAAGTATTTTGGTGAATGCCCTCTGGGCCTTTTGGTGATTGGTGAATGCCCTCTGGGCCTTTTTGGTGATGGATCCACATGCATATGCCCTCGGTGTTGGGCTGCATATCATGCACTTGCATACATTTTCTGGTGGCTGTTTGGGTGTGTATAACTATTGGTGAAATTGATTGGATTATACTGTTTTGGTGTGCTAATGCTTGTCTTATTGCGTTGCTTGTTTTATTTACTATTACCTATGAAATGAGACTCACCCTTTCTGCTTGGAATGTTGCTCTTATGTGGCAACGCTGCAGGTGACAGTGACTGAAGGTGACGTGAGTACCTTCTTCTAGTATGGTCGAGTCAGCTCTGATACGTAGCACCGGGGGGATATTTAGGATTTGTCGTTTATTTTATGAATTGACTTTTCATTTGGATAAGCTGTATTTTCTCGTATTTGAGTTTTGTTAATTCCATTTGAAATGGTGTTTATTCCCTGGATTGCTATGGTGCTATGTATCTTAACTTGGAGTTCATTCTATTTAGTATTTTGGAATTTTTAAATGTGGTTGTTTAAATGTGGCACCCTCAAGTGGTCGCACTAAAGTTTTTCATAGACTCTGATTCTCAAATTGATCAAATAATACACTATGTAGAAGGGGGTGTTACATCTAACATTTTGTGTTATGATGATTTTCCTGATATATATATATATATATATATATATATATATATATATATATATATATATATATGCAAGAAAATAGTTACCTTTGTTGCTAATGTGGGACGGTTTTTATTTACCTTAATTGCTCTGAATATAATGCATAACTTTCTAATTAATTACCTAAATTCCTAATGTGGGATGGTTTTTATTTAGAGTTGGATTAATTTCAGTTTTGGTTTTATTGCTTAGTTACTTGGAGGCCATGTGTACAATGAAGGATGACATGATATTTTGACATCAATGACGTATTTTATTTGAGTCCGTGATGTGGTTTGATGATGTGTAAGATTCATTGTTTTATATTATTAAGATTAGGATTTAGATAAGATTAAGATTATATAGTATTATATATATTATTATTCTATAAATAACCACACCAAATCCATTTCTTTAATAATATAAATAGAATATTATTAAGATTTCGAATCAAACGACGATCATTTTAAAGCAATTTGTCGGGGTGAGAAGAAGGAGTTGGCAAGAACAACTTCCTTATCAACACAATTATAAGATCTTTTAAAGATTTTAATATTTGGATTCATGAATGTAGCCAAGTCCGACAAGAAAAAGAGAAAAAGATCTAATATATTAAAACTATAACAAATCAATTTTTTTTTGACAAGAAAAAAAACTATAACGAATCAAGGAAAATCCACAATTTGAAAATACACACACAAAAAAAGATATTGTAGCCATTGAATTTTCTTTTTTTTCAATACAATTGAATACTATTAAAAAAATTCTTATGTATTATATAGTATTATATATATATTTTTATTCTATAAAAAACCACACCAAATCCATTTCTATAACAATATAAATAGATTATTATTAAAATTTCGAATCAAACGACGATACTTTTAAAGAAATTTGTCGGGGTGAGAAGAAGGAGTTGGCAAGAACAACTTCCTTATCAACACAAATATAAGATCTGTTAAAGATTTTAATATTTGGATTCATGAATGTAGCCAAGTCCGACAAGAAAAAGAGAAAAAGATCTAATATATTAAAACTATAACAAATTCTCTAGGTCATTTTGATGTATATATACTAACCATTTTCATGAATATCGCCACAACTTGAATGCAAACATACATTTCTCCAATGGCATCAAAATCCATTCCTCACTCTATCATTTTGCTTGTTCTTTTTTGTTTGCTTAATACAATGGAGACTTCTGGCTACATTCCCGCCCATGCATGCTTGGCTAATGAAGGGTGTCACAATGAATTCACAAACAGGAAGATGTTACCTGCATTGAAGTTTAGCCCAAAAGTATTGATAAGCGTTCCTACTGGTCCAAATCCACGGCATAATGCTTGTCCCGGATGCAATATAAATCATCTAAGAATATGAGTAACGCCTGAAGGGCCCAAATTGGGAGCCTAGTATTTAATAAAATTTGTTCCATAATTGTAACTTGTCTAAAAAATAAATAAGAGCAAGCATACTATGTTCGTTTTAAGTGTGTTTTGATCTTTGGAAGACATATAAGCTTGTTTGTTGTTGGTCATTATGCACTATAACATTTTGAGCATACGACAATGCCTAACTTTGCAACGCTTAAAAACTGTTCTAGTACATGACAATAGATAACGATTTTTAATTATTAAAAAGGAAATCAATTTAGGTGTTAACCTTTTAGTTTTACCCCACTATTTTTGTTTTCACCAATTTTTATCGTGAGCCAAAACCTCATGCCTTCTCTTAGATTTTGTGCTTTCTAAAAACCTTCTCAATTCTCAAGCGTGGAACCTTCTACGTTGCATGTTTCACAAACCCCTCACGGGAAAGAACTTAAATCTTCATTTGAAAGAAAGAATTGCATAAGCATAGCAGCCCTCACATGAAAATCCTTACACAAATTTCACAACAAAGGGATTTCACCATAGCGCGATTTCATGCTCATTTGTATCCCACGACCATAATCGCCCAACGATTTTGTTGTGTGATTGTGTGTGCTTCCAACCGCACTTTGTTCTCGCTCTTATTTGTTGCAATATTTTGTATGCATGCGGTCTTTGTTGCTACTAAGTTATGGATAGGAGTTGATTAGGGTTTTTTTTAAAAAATATTTCTGTCTGATTACTATTGTATTTTTTGAGTATTTTTTTCATCTGTGTTTGATACTGATCAACAATGTCCCACCTTTTTTGTTAGTAGAATGTGGATGGTTCAAGAATTTTCTTTGGCATTGTATTTTAGTTTCCGCAGCAGAAATTTAAATATTCAAAGATGCTTGGTTTTTATTACCGAGTCTTATGTACATATTATGAAAATCTATATTATTAATTTGAGTTACTATTTGTATTTTGTTGATCTAACATTTTGTGTTATGATGATTTTCCCGATATATATATATATATATATATATATATATATATATATATATGCAAAAAAATAATTACCTTTGTTGCTAATGTGCGACGGTTTTTATTTACCTTAATTGCCTGAATATAATGCATAACTTTCTAATTAATTACGTAAATTCCTAATGTGGGATGGTTTTTATTTAGAGTTGGATTAATTTCAGTTTTGGTTTTATTGCTGAATTACTTGGAGGCCATGTGTACAATGAAGGATGACATGATATTTTGACATCAATGACGTATTTTATTTGGTCTGGTGATGTGGTTTGATGATGTGTAAGATTCATTGTTTTATATTATTAAGATTAGGATTTAGATAAGATTAAGATTATATAGTATTATATATATTATTATTCTATAAATAACCACACCAAATCCATTTCTTTAATAATATAAATAGAATATTATTAAGATTTCGAATCAAACGACGATCATTTTAAAGCAATTTGTCGGGGTGAGAAGAAGGAGTTGGCAAGAACAACTTCCTTATCAACACAATTATAAGATCTTTTAAAGATTTTAATATTTGGATTCATGAATGTAGCCAAGTCCGACAAGAAAAAGAGAAAGATCTAATATATTAAAACTATAACAAATCAATTTATTTTTTTGACAAGAAAAAAACTATAACGAATCAAGGAAAATCCACAATTTGAAAATACACACACAAAAAAGATATTGTAGCCATTGAATTTTCTTTTTTTCAATATAATTGAATACTATTAAAAAATTCTTATGTATTATATAGTATTATATATATATTTTTATTCTATAAAAACCACACCAAATCCATTCTATAATAATATAAATAGAATATTATTAAAATTTCAATCAAACGACGATACTTTTAAAGCAATTTGTCGGGGTGAGAAGAAGGAGTTGGCAAGAACAACTTCCTTATCAACACAAATATAAGATCTCATTAAAGATTGTAATATTTGGATTCATGAATGTAGCCAAGTCCGACAAGAAAAAGAGAAAAAGATCTA
This sequence comes from Oxytropis ochrocephala, assembly GCA_020916435.1. NCBI lineage: Eukaryota > Viridiplantae > Streptophyta > Magnoliopsida > Fabales > Fabaceae > Oxytropis > Oxytropis ochrocephala. The sequence continues at coordinate 70,832,803 of CM037090.1, forward strand.
ATATATTAAAACTATAACAAATCAAGTTTTTTTTTTTGACAAGAAAAAAACTATAACAAATCAAAGGAAAATCCACAATTTGAAAATACACACACAAAAAAATATTGTAGCCATTGAATTTTCTTTTTTCAATATAATTGAATACTATTAAAAAAATTCTTATGTATTATATAGTATTATATATATATATATATATATATATATATATATATATATATATATATATATATATTTATTCTATAAAAAATCACACTAAATCCATTTCTATAATAATATAAATAGAATATTATTAAAATTTCGAATCAAACGACGATACTTTTAAAGCAATTTGTCGGGGTGAGAAGAAGGAGTTGGCAAGAACAACTTCCTTATCAACACAAATATAAGATCTGTTAAAGATTTTAATATTTGGATTCATGAATGTAGCCAAGTCCGACAAGAAAAAGATCTAATATATTAAAACTATAACAAATTCTCTAGGTCATTTTGATGTATATATACTAACCATTTTCATGAATATCGCCACAACTTGAATGCAAACATACATTTCTCCAATGGCATCAAAATCCATTCCTCACTCTATCATTTTGCTTGTTCTTTTTTGTTTGCTTAATACAATGGAGACTTCTGGCTACATTCCTGCCCATTCATGCTTGGCTAATGAAGGGTGTCACAATGAATTCACAAACAGGAGATGTTACCTGCATTGAAGTTTAGCCCAAAAGTATTGATAAGCGTTCCTACTGGTCCAAATCCACGGCATAATGCTTGTCCCGGATGCAATACACTACAAGAAAAGTCTGATTTAGCCACCAATATTTGCCACGACTTTATTCCGCTTGTAGTTTGCCACGACTTTGCGACGGATATTAATTCGTCTGTTGTTTGCCACGGACTTGCGACGGCAATGTATAAAAAGTAAGAGGCACGAATTTTCCCGCTGGAATTTGCCACGGACTTAGAAAACGGTCGCAAATTTGCGACGGACTAGCCGTGGCAAGCCCGTCGCAAATGACCTTAGCTTAAAACCCCAATACGCGTTCTTATTATCATCTTTCTTCTTCTTTCTATTTCTTTCTCGTTCGCTCCCTCTCCCTTTCTATTTCTATTTCCTTCTCCTCCTTCACCGTTCCTTCTCCTCCTTCACCGTTCCTTCACCGTTCCTTCTCCTCCTTCACCGTTCCTTCACCTCCTTCACCGTTCCTTCTCCTCCCATACACATTATTTATTTGCCGTTCCACTTCCAATTCCAAGTGCTTTCTCACTCATCGATATTTCCGTTTTCTCCAATTGACCAATTCGGCCACTCTCCCCTGAAAAAGCCTCCACCCTTCTCCCTCTTCCTCTTCCTCTTCTTCTCAGGTTAAATCCCCTGCGGATTCGATGGTGAGTTCTTTTACTTTTCGGTTCTGCTATTAGATCTGTTTCTTCGTTTCGTCTGTGCTTCCTTATTTTTATGGCTTGGATTTGGATCTGAATGAATACCTGTGTGTGTTGTTTGGAATTGGATCTGGTATATTTAATTTAAGAGATCGAAGAGGAGGAGATCTATGGCGCATAGGGTGGACCACGAGTATGACTACCTCTTCAAGATCGTTTTGATCGGGGATTCTGGTGTTGGAGAGAGAGCTCGACGGTGGAGAGAGAAGGCACGAAGGACCTCCGAGCTTCCATCAATTTCTTCATTTTGGTATGCTCTATCTCTCTAATTTTATTCTGCTTAGGGTTTTATTTCATAAAAAGCAGGCAATATTTGATTTTGTTTAGGGTTTTTTGAATTTCATCTTCCTCAAATAGTTGTTTCAGATTTTCAATTTCGGTTTGCACTCTCACTATCTTACTGTTTTTTAGGGGTTTTATGGTTTGGGGATTTAACCCAAGTTTCGATGATCCCATATTCTTACAAATTTAGGAAAAATGTCATATAGGTTAATCACATACTCTTACAAATTTAGGAAAAGTAGGTTTAGGGATTTATTCATACATGTAAGTAAACTTGAATTTGCTACGCATATATGCTCCAACGACAATCTGCTCCTGCCGGGATTTCTGGACACCGAGATACACTACAAGTTTGGAAAATGGCAGTCTTGTGGTGAGCATGTTATGTCATCTAACGCATAAGTATTGTTTCATAGAATTTATAAGTATTAGGCAAATAGCTCAGGAAACAAGTGGTGAAGTGGTATATGGATTGGGTAGACACTTGCTTTTTTTGAAATTTCAACCAAAGATTGAGCAGGTAGTAGCATGAAATAATTTTACTTCCTGAAGGTCATATCACTGCTGCAGTTCTAGAATATTGATTTTTACGTTGCAATCCTCATTTTCATATTTCTCTTTTTGGTGAAAATCAATGCATATACGTTTGCGAGAGGATTCAATGATGTCAGTAAATGGATTCAGTGATGATGGATGGACTATAATGAATCGTGATGGTGCTGATGATGTTGTCATTGCTATTAATTCAACCAAGAATTTAAGTGGAACTTCTAATCCAAAAGTGCCCTTACATTCGTTGGAGGAATTCACAGGCAAAAGAGGAGAGAGCAGCACGCATGCATGATGAAAAGAAATAAAGTGTTCTGCTTTCTTCTCTCTATACTACTACTAGTTTGTTTCTTCTTACTTTCTCTCTCTCTCTCTCTCTCTATTTATGTACATGTGACTCACTCGAGAATCAGTATCACCTGTCCCTCCCACTATCATTTCATATCGAATTTCATACACATTTATGCTGATTGATGCCCTAGTAGTAATCATCAATATAAGAAGAAGGAATTTGTTTCTCATAATCAAGGTACTATGTTAATTTATCATCTATCTCCTCTACTTCAATTCCTTCATTAACTCAGTATAATCAAGTAGCTCATACTATAAATAAATGATTCTCTTCCTCTCAATTTCTATTCTTATTAGTATCTCTGAGATCTTTTGTCGAAAGCAAAGACATTGAGCCACTGTTTTATTCTTATTAGTTTTGTTCGAGTTTTGAGAGCATTTTCGTTCATCTCAATATCTTCTCTTGCTTCTTTTTCTTTTTCTTCAGAGAAATCTCTCTCTCTCTCTCGTCCTCTCCTCCTCTTGATGGAAGGAGTAAAATAACATGCAGTTGAGGTGTTTCCACATAGATATTGCGGATTTGCGGCTGTGTTTTTCAATTGACAATATAATAGTGTATTATTTATTAATATTAGTGAGGAATAAAATAAGCAAAAAAGACACCACTAGTCCACCAAATACAAAGTTACTCAACTACTATTTTACTATTTAAAGTTCTGTTTGCTGAGTAATATATGCCATAAAGATATTTATTTATTTGATTTGTATAAGGTTATAATTAAATTATTCTCATGTTTGAAGAATGTCAACAAATTTGCAAATTGCACCTTTATCAGCAGTCTTTACTAACTAGAAGAATGTTGCAAATTACAGGTTAAATAAATGGGTACAGTTTGTTGGCCATATTTTGATCCTGAGTATGAGAACTTCAGCAATAGAATCAACCCTCCAAGGTTATCTTATCTTTAATTACAATTTTGCTTTTTCAATTACCTCCAAACCAAATAGCTTATTTAGTAGTAAAACTAATTAAAGGAAACCAATTACTAAATCATGATTAAAAATATTTTATTTTTCTGCAAGAGATCATCAACTCTCAATCCCTAGCAGAGCAATGGTGAACTTTATTTGCATTTCGCAGGGTCTCCGTGGACAACACTACTTGCCATGATTGTACACTCATCAAGGTATAATTTCTCAAAATTAATTATTACTTTTTACATGGCCTCTCTATGACTAGGAAGGATTTATAGCGAATCGATTTACAATCTGTAATCTCATCCATTACTAATGGATTTTCATTTTCCTCCCTAAAAATGCAAAGTTGATAGTGTTAACAAACACCGAATTACTCTGGAAGTAGTGCAAATCTTGACGCACCTTGACTTCACAATTACCAAAGCTTACATATCTTCCGATGGAGGATGGTTCATGGATGGTATGTATGTCATATTGAACTGAATTTTCTTTGAAAATATGTTAACTAAACATATGTGTGCCATGTTCATGATCATTATTAGCCTAATTAAGAATTAGAACTTTTGGCAATCATCAAGTTTCTCTTAACTATTGCAATTTCTGTGCCGTGATTATATAATATGAATGTGTCTTTGCATCTATGTATGAGTACCGATCAACAAAGTGAACTTAACATCTATTTAAGCAACTAACTTGTTCACCTAATGAAATACGATATTTCATGTCACGGATCGACAAGGAAAAAAGATAACAGAGATAGCAAAACCATTGACTTAATTGAAAAGGTATACACTTCTTTCTCTCAACATATTTATCCGATAATTGAAAAGGTATACACTTTACTTCCTGAAGGTCATATCTGCTGCGGCTCTAGAATATTGATTTTTACGTTGCAATCCTCATTTTCATATTTCTCTTTTTGGTCGAAAATCAATGCATTACGTTTGCAGAGGATTCAATGATATTGTATCTTTGAATTGCTCAGATTACGAAAAGACAGTGTCTGAACATTGTTCGTGTACATATAGTATAATTTGTTTTCTTGATTTTATTTTAGCATGAATCTTATATTGTATCTTTGAATTGTCACTGATGATGCTCATTTATCCGGTTTCTTAGTTATCTCGATTGCATTTTATATGTTTTTCCTAAGTATTCTTTGCGAGACAATGCGGATTAGCCTCGTTTATTTAAAGAACAAAACATATCCCAATTTCTAACTATCAAATTCCTCCTGTTTGTACAATGAAAAAGATAAAAGTGCTGCCCACCCTCTTCAAATGTGTCTACGCTGTGCATCTCTTGAAACACTGTTGTGAGTTACTTTTTATGTATTTAATTAGAACTGGACGAACTTGATGGTGTGAACTTGATATACATTTTCTCCATATTTAAATTGTTTTTCTTATAGAGCTTTCAATTGGCTATCACTAGTTTATTTTGGAGAATAGACTGTTTTCCTGCACTGATTTGTTTTTTACGAGTCTTTTCTTTATATCTGCTTTGTTCATTCCTTTTGTTTTGTCTTTATTTTCATTGCTTCCAATCTTTGGTGTTTCTTATTGCTCAGGTTATTCTCCAGTCCGAGACAATCCAGAATCAAGCACTAGCCTTGCTGCAGAGGAGGAGCATCCGAATTACTTTAAACTAGTGATGCTCGTAAAATTGAAAAAGTAAATTTTCCTATTCGTTCAATAACATGAGGCATTATTTGTTTCTTCCTGTTTTAGTTCAAACATTTTGTGGTGTTTGGGACCCTTGCATGTTCGTTGATTTTATTTATTCTGCTGTGGTGGATGGTTCAGTGTGTGAAGGCATGAACTGTCTGATAGACTTAGGAGTTTACCTGTGAATTACATTACTTTCTTTTGTCCATGTGGTCCATGTAACACTAGTTAGTTTAGTTGGGTCAAAGGAAGTCAACAACGTTTGTTGATCATGATCACCCATCTAATTTTTTCCTTTACATAATAAAATGTATTCCTTGTGTTTTAATTGCTAATGTTGTGCATGCCCAGTAGTGTTAATGCTGAGATAACTTGAGATCGAATTTTCGATTTGCTGAAAATACTTTGATGAGGGTATCTTTTCACTTTTCAATTGTCTCTATCCTCATCATTATTTCAGTGCATGAGTCTCTGGCATTGGTTGCCCTGCATGTGCATTGAGACTTTAGTTTCACTTTGATGTATGGAAGAGAATATGCAGTTGGCTTACTAGATTTTTGTAATTCAGTCAAAAAGATTGTCATTTAAATGTAAAGGGTATTAATTAAACTAACCAAACTAATTTTGTTAGATGTTAAACAATTGAGGAAATTGCACTACATGGAATGAGAATATTCATTTTCTTATTCATTTCTTTCCATTCTTTTTCGGTATGGTTCGTTCGCATTTAAGAACGTATTGGACAAATTTGTTGGAGTGAATCTAGAAAGCTCAAAGCCGGAGATCAGATGAAATGCTAAGTGAACTTTGTGGATGATTTGGCCCACCGGGTACCTCCCAAGAGTAAATTGATGCATATGCTTTTCTAATTTCTAAGTCCGGGTCTGTACTTTTATTTGTCAGTTTATAGTTCAATAGGTGATTTTTTCTAATTGAATAGTGTTTAGGGTTGTATAGGTAACATTATTTGTATATACCCTATCTGATCAATACGCTAAATTCACTTACCAAATTGAAATTTTACTGTATTGTTTCTTTGACCACACCATTTGTGTTCCCTTAAATAAAGGAATTCTTAGTTCGAATTAGCTAAACTAGTTCAACCAAAATATTGTTTATCAGTATAGTTAAAGATGGGTGCTATTGAGGATTATTGACTGCTTTAGATAAACTAAGTTGAACAAACTATTGGAGTAGTAGGAAACTACTGCTCCATTTATTTTTTTAATTTTTTTTAAAAAATTTGCGACGGATTTGCCACGGATTTGCGATGAAATTTGCCACGGATTTGCGACGAAAATTTGCCACGGCTTTGCGACGAAAAATATGCCACGGATTTGCGACGGAAAAATTTGCCACGGATTTGCGACGGAAAAATTTGCCACGGAAATTCTGTGGCAAACGATTTGCGACGAGCGTTTTTGCCACCAATTTTTGTCCGTGGCAAATCCATGGCAAATGTTGTTTTGCCACGGAAATTTGTGCATTTGCCACGGAAATGTCCGTGGCAAATCAGCGATTTTCTTGTAGTGATATAAATCATCTAAGAATATGAGTAACGCCCAAGGGCCCGAAATTGGGGAGCCTAGTATTTAATAAATTTGTTCCATAATTGTAACTTGTCTAAAAAATAAATAAGAGCAAGCATACTATGTTCGTTTTAAGTGTGTTTTGATACTGGAAGACATATAAGCTTGTTTGTTGTTGGTCATTATGCACTATAACATTTTGAGCATACGACAATGCCTAACTTTGCAACGCTTAAAAACTGTTCTAGTACATGACAATAGATAACGATTTTTTAATTATTAAAAAGGAAATCAATTTAGGTGTTAACCTTTTAGTTTTACCCCACTATTTTTGTTTTCACCAATTTTTATCGTGAGCCAAAACCCTCATGCCTTTTCTTAGATTTTGTGCTTTCTAAAAACCTTCTCAATTCTGCGTGGAACCTTCTACGTTGCATGTTTCACAAACCCCTCACGCGAAAGAACTTAAATCTTCAGTTTGAAAGAAGTGCGGCGCAATGTACCTCACATGAAAATCCTTACACAAATTTCACAACAAAGGGATTTCACCATAGCGCGATTTCATGCTCATTTGTATCCCACAGCCATAATCGCCCAACGATTTTGTCGTGTGATTGTGTGTGCTTCCGAACTGCACTTTGTTCTCGCTCTTATTTGTTGCAATATTTGTATGCATGCGGTCTTTGTTGCTACTAAGTTATGGATAGGAGTTGATTAGGGTTTTTTTTAAAAAAAATATTCCTGTCTGATTACTATCGTATTTTTTGAGTATTTTTTTCATATGTGTTTGATTCTGATCAACAATGTCCCACCTTTTTTGTTAGTAGAATGCGGATGGTTCAAGATTTTTCTTTGGCATTGTATTTTAGTTTCCGCAGCAGAAATTTAAATATTCAAAGATGCTTGGTTTTTATTACCGAGTCTTATGTACATATTATGAAAATCTATATTATTAATTTGAGTTACTATTTCTATTTTGTTGATCTAACATTTTGTGTTATGATGATTTTCCCGATATATATATATATATATATATATATATATATATATATATATATATATATATGCAAAAAAATAGTTACCTTTGTTGCTAATGTGGGACGGTTTTATTTACCTTAATTGCTCGAATATAATGCATAACTTTCTAATTAATTACCTAAATTCCTAATGTGGGATGGTTTTTATTTAGAGTTGGATTAATTTCAGTTTTGGGTTTATTGCTGAGTTACTTGGAGGCCATGTGTACAATGAAGGATGACATGATATTTTGACATCAATGACGTATTTTATTTGGTCTGGTGATTGGATTGATGATGTGTAAGGTTCATTGTTTTATATTATTAAGATTAGGGTTTAGATAAGATTAAGATTATATAGTATTATATATATTTTTATTCTATAAAAAACCACACCAAATCCATTTCTATAATAATATAAATAGAATATTATTAAAATTTCGAATCAAACGACGATACTTTTAAAGCAATTTGTCGGGGTGAGAAGAAGGAGTTGGCAAGAACAACTTCCTTATCAACACAAATATAAGATCTGTTAAAGATTGTAATATTTGGATTCATGAATGTAGCCAAGTCCGACAAGAAAAAGAGAAAAAGATCTAATATATTAAAACTATAACAAATCAATTTTTTTTTGACAAGAAAAAAAACTATAACAAATCAAGGAAAATCCACAATTTGAAAATACACACACAAAAAAAGATATTGTAGCCATTGAATTTTCTTTTTTTTCAATATAATTGAATACTATTAAAAAGATTCTTATGTATTATATAGTATTATATATATATCTACTATAATCTACTATAAAAAGTAGCAATCAACCCTCCACCAAATTTACTAACCTATCCTCTTTCCATAAGTTACAATACCAGGGTTAAAAGGTAATTTGACCACTAAAAGACAAAACTTCAATAAGCTTTTTGGCCACTAAAAGACAAAACAACAATATGCTTTAATTTATTCTAAAAAATAAAATTTAGTAACTATTTTTATAATCAACTCAAATTACTAAAATTAATCAATTTAACCACTACCAATTGTAAATAATTACTTAGTTTTAATTAAAGTTTCAAATTATTATTTTTCAATAGATTCAATTATTAAATTAATATTATACTCAATAATCAAATAACCTAAAATTTACTATTTACTATAATATCTCTATTAAAACTATTAAAATCAAATAATTTAACCACTAAGAATTGTAAAAAGAACATTAATTACCCACTACCAAAAATCACAAAATTTATTTTTTATAATTAAATGAATATGATTAAATTATATAGGAAAAAAGGAGTAACACGTGGCAATGTGAGTGACAACGAGAGACTGGCTTGAGATCGACAACGGCAACAGGAGCGGCAATCGAGTGTCAACGAGCACCAATGAGAGTGCATTTTTTACCTTAAATCTCATTTTCCCTTTTTTCATTTGTACTCCATCTAAAATTTACTATTTACTATAATCTCTCTGATAAAAGTATTAAAATCAATTTAATCACTAAGAATTGCACAAAAAACTTTATCCACTACCAAAATTTACTAAATACTAACTTTTTTATAACTAAATGAATATAATTAAATTAATATTAAATCATTCAAAAAAGGAGTAAACGCGTGGCAACGGGAGTGTCAATGGGATAGCCAATGAAAGAGGCAACGAGAGCGCCGATGGGAGGGCCAACGGGAGTGCCAACAGAGGTGTATATTTTACCTTAAATCTGATTTTCCCTTTTCTTCCTTTTTCTTTTATTATATTGCAACTTTCAACGTACTTGTAATTTGAAAGAAAATTATAACAAATACAGTATCACCCGTGCGTATGCACGGGTAAAATACTAGTTTTTATTCTATAAAAAACCACTCAAAAATCAAAATAATATATATATATATATATATATATATATATATATATATATATATATATATATATATATATATATATATATATATAAAACAGGAGTGAAAGGAAAAAGAATTGAATGAAAGTCTCAACAATTGATTGTGGCAATAAGAAATTGAATTGTGACCAAAACGAAAAACAACGCCCACGGCCTGTTTGGAAAACAAAGATCAGATCCATATTAGTTTATGCACATGCTACCCTAGGCTTGGGGAATAAGAAAGAGGGGTTATAAAAAAAAGGAGACGTGAATTGAAGAGGGTGGTGCCGCACAAATCAAAAAGGGTTTGCAGGATGAATTGAGGGGGAGAGACCTGACGCAAGAAGGGTTTGCTTTAGACATTTTTTTATGCTTTTATTTTAATTTTGTTTTTTTTATTTATCCTATTAAAAAATTAAAAAAAAAATTACTAATACTTTCCAAAGAGATTGTTGCAGTTCACCTGTTTTGCAGATAAAAGTCTAAATCATGGTTAAGACCTTTGGGGATTATATTAGAGAGGCAGAGGCACAAAGAAATTTAGAGAACTCATATTGGTATGTGCCTCAATTCCAAATCCCAATTTCTCCTCCTCCTTATGACCCTTATTTGGATTATTGTGATGACTATGAGCCACCTCCTTATTCCTCCTACTGGGATAATTATGAGACACTACACGTGCAAAGGCAAGAGGAGGAGATACCATACACCAATGATGTATTTGAGCAGATAAAAGCAAACTTTGACTACATGAAGGGCCAACTTGGAACCATGAACAACGAATTTAGAAGCTTGAATGGTCAACTATCAAGTATCATTGCTATGTTATCTCAAGAGGTCCAAGAAACTCCTTATTCACAAACTGAGCAAATACAAAGAAAATATTCTTAGGAGTGATGAAGAGTTCTCCAGGGAAGATAATATAGAGGAAGAAGCTCTCGAGAAAGATGAAGAGACTCCTCTTTGAGAAGGAGTCAAATAAAAATAATAGCTCCTACTTGAAGGGAGTTATATTGAAATAAAAGATGATACTGATGAGAACGGTTGTGAGGAGAATGAAAAAGATCCATTGGTTCATGAGTTCGAGGAAGAAGAGAAAGCCCCAATTTTTGGGCAAGTTGTTTTAACCATTGGTGATGCTGTAATTGAGGTTAATGAGGGAAAGGTAACTTTAAGGAGTGGTAAAGAAGATGATGTTATTGAAGCTTTAAATTCCAACGAAAATTTATCTTCTTTAACTTCTCCTTATTTTGATGATGTGGTTGAAACTAACAGTGTTTGTGATCTAAAGATGCAGGACCTTTTGAAAAAATATGTTAACTTGCAGGATCCTAACATAGTGGTGGATAGAGATAAAACAAAAATTCCACAATCCTTTGAATTTCATCCACCACATGGAAAAAGAAAAACAATGTCAACCACATGGTTAGAAAACTAAGAAGGTGCAACTGCGTTAGATGTAAAATTTGCTCTTGGAGAGCCACCTAATTGAGCACCAACTATCGCCGGGCTCATGACGTTAAAACAAGCGCTTTATGAGAGGCAACCTGTGTTTTATTTTCAAGTATTCTTATTTTGTTTTTCCTTTTCTTTTGATTTTAGGAATAAGCTCAGATTGCAAGCTCTCTCAGGAAAGTCGCTCTTACTCTCTCTCATTTATTTGTTTTTGTGCTAATTTGATATTTTGCATTGAGGACCATGCTTCATGCTAGTGTGGGGGAGGATATTATATGTTGTCACTTGATCTTTGTTAATGCATATACCCACTATAAATGTTGATAGCATTTTTCTGGCTTGTTTTGCATGAACTATGCTTAAATTGAAAAAATAGAGATTATGCCTTTAGGGGATCCCATAATTAATTTACTTGACAGAACTTGTGCTTAATTGTAATGGTGAGGATGTCCTAAGGAAGTGATAATTAGCATTTGTCCCTCTTGAGTACTTTTTGTGAACTAGCTTCTAAATGTGAGATCCGAGCCTTCATAAGGGGATTGATACTAAATCATAAATTTTACCCCTTTTCTTTCTATGAGTGTGTTTCCCAATTTGCTACATTCTAGAATTTGTCTTTTGACCATTTCAAGGCGAAAATTGATTTGCATCATGTAAAAAGATTTGGGGAATTTAGGTATTTTTCAGGCCTCAGAGTTGTTTGTCGAATTTATCCCTTAGTTGCCCCCCTTGAGCCTAATTGTTATTCTTTCCTTTGGTACCCAGATATAATTTTTTTTTTTTTTTGGTAACCAATTGAAATGGAATGTGGAGCAACTATTGAAAATTACAATTTCGTCCTACATTTTAGTTGTCTATATTGTCAGGACTGGAATTTCGTCCTATGTTTTAGTTGTCTATCTTGTTAGGATGAAGGAAACAAAAGGTGTGAATCATGTGCTTACAAGAAAACTTTCTTACAAAGGAAACAAAATAGAAGTTGTCATGTACTTACCTTTTCCTCCTAAGAAAAAATAATAGAAAGAGAATTTGAAAAAAAAAAGAAAAACAAGAAAGGAGGAAAAGACACATCAAAAGAATGAAAGAGCCAAAGGGCAAATCCAAATCAAAAATAGAAAATGTCTACTCAAGAGAAAAGACAAATCAAAGAGAGCAAACCCAATAGAAGAAGAGTGAAGAATGAAAGTGAAATTAATTTGAAGTTTGGACAAAAACTGTAAAATAGATAGGAGCTCCATATTTGGTTTCAATGGTTACTGTTTGCTTCTTGTTTTTTCTTTTATCCCTTTGATTATCTCCCTCTTCTTATTTCCTACCCTGCATGAATTCACCCTGGCCCCATTACAACCCATGAAACCCCATCTTTTGCATGCATGTGAACTATTTAGTGGAGATTTGGTCAAATTACAAACATATGGTAATGTGCATTGTGTGGAAACTTGAGTGCATTTTTCACTAGTCCCTAAACACTTAGAGAGATTGTGAGTGTGTGCCCTTGTTCACAGAAATGTAATCTTCAGGGACTTGAGCCTCTAATTGGGCAACCTTTTGACACCTCATATGTTCTATACTATCTATTGGTCACATTGTGCTTCTAGCTTTGGGTTCCTTATTTGACTATCTCTATTACTTTTTGAAAAGTTTTGAGCTGAGAGAATTTGCTTGAGGACATGCAAATGTTTAGTGTGGGGGAGTTGATAAGCTCCAATTTAGTGTATTTTTAGAGATAATTTTGGGTCACTTTTAGAGCAATTATTATTCATTTTATAAATTACTAACTTAATTTGCTCTATTTACGCAGAAATGAAGAAAGTACGAAAAGAATGGAAGGACAAATTAAAGCCACTCAAAAATCAAAATAATATATATATATATATATATATATATATATATATATATATATATATATATAAAACGGAGTGAAAGGAAAAAGAATTGAATGAAAGTCTCAACAATTGATTGTGGCAATAAGAAATTGAATTGTGACCAAAACTAAAAACAACGCCCACGGCCTGTTTGGAAAACAAAGATCAGATCCATATTAGTTTATGCACATGCTACCCTAGGCTTGGGGAATAAGAAAGAGGGGTTATAAAAAGAAGGAGACGTGAATTGAAGAGGGTGGTGCCGCACAAATCAAAAAGGGTTTGCAGGATGAATTGAGGGGGAGAGACCTGACGCAAGAAGAGGACGGAGCCGCACAGAAAACGGACGGCAACAGTAACGCCTACGAGAGAGTTGGAGATTTGGGTGCCGTTTTTGACACCGTGAGAGAGCTCTGGAGCAGAAAAAATAGACTGAAGACTCAGAATAATAATTCCTCTAATTTCCGGGTTATTTTTATTTTTGTAATTCATGACTCTAATTTCTATTTTATTGTTCTTAATTACTATGGATACCTAAATTCTCTTCTAGGGTCTTAGGTGAATCTTGCATGATTAGAGACCTTTTTATGTTCTAATTTCTAGTTTGAATTCCTGTTTTTATTTTAATTGATATTATCCTATTGTTTTTATCACATGATTAGGATTAGCTACCCTTTGCATGTTTATAATCAATTAGTTGATCAGCGACCGTACTGCAATTAGTTGGTGGACCTATAGGATAATTGGGGCTATAATTAGGGCATGACCAAACCATAATTTAGTCTTCCAATCATTCAACCTTTTTGCTCTTTATGCTTTTCCTGAATTTAAATTCTTGCATGACCAAATGGGGGTTAATTTAGGAAAAAGAATATTAATCGCGAATGACCAAACGAATTAATAGTTTTAGTAAAGGGATTGGTAATTAAATAAAATAAGGGAATTCAGGTAGAATTAGACATAGGGGAATCGAAGCTTGCAAGTGAAACCGTGATCCTAGGCCTCTCACCATTGATTATATCTTGCATTTTTAGTTCTTGTTATTTACTTCTTCTTATTTTAGTTTCTACATCACTCAAATTATTTGTTCGTCTAAACAGTAAATAATCTCGATTAGTTTAGTACTTGTTAATTAATCCCTGTGGATACGATATTCTTATATACTACTGCGAAAAGAGTACACTTGCTCTAAGTGTGTTTTTAACGCATCAGGTTCTTTATGCCAGTGTTGTTGGCTTAATGTATAATATGGTCTAAACTAGACTAGATTTGGCACAAGCTGTAAGTCAAGTGTGCAAGTTTATTTCCAAATCGGGAAAGAATCATTGGGAAGCAGACAAGTGGATTTTTGGGTACTTAAAACAAATGTTCTGCGACGTGCGTACAATAGGAATTCCACCTTTGTTTTTAACTGACCATGGTAGTCCAATTGTACGAAACATACACCTCAATGTTGTCGGCTGTGTTAAAATGTGCCAAATTAGTTGAAATATCAATTTAGGGACCAACATGAATCAAAAAAACATTTTGCATGGAGCTTTTTAAAATAAAAATATTTGTAGGGACTAAAATTGATTTTCGCTCATTTTGCAGGGACCAAAATAGTATTTAAGCCAAATATAAATAAAAATATTCTATAATTGAAACATCTAATGCATATCTGAATTTGGTATTAATTTTATTTGATTTCTCACTAAATGTTTATTTGATTTCAAATTTTAATATTCAAGTCACTATGACAGTTAATATGAAGCATATATTTTTTTTGGACAATAAGGCATCGAATATATATATATATATATATATATATATATATATATGCAAAAAAAGATGTGAGTATGATTGTTGCATTTATGTTAGGAGCCTTGATGATGGTTCTTTTATTTTCGTGTTACTGTATGTGGATGATATGTTGATTGCTTCTAATCATTTACATGACGTAAATGAACAGAAAATCATGTTGGGAAAGGAATTTGATATAAAAGACTTAGGTGCTGCTAAGAAGATTATTGGGATGGAAATTCACACGGATAGGAGTTCTAGAAAATTATGGCTCTCTCAGAAAAGCTATGTTGAAAAGGTGCTAGACAAATTTGACACGAGCAACTAGAAGGCTGTGAGTACTCCCTTGGCGAATCACTTTAAATCTCATTGGATCAGTGTGCAAAGACAGATGCAGAAGCTGAGTATATGTCAAAGGTTCTTTATGCCAGTGTTGTTGGTTGCTTAAGTAGGTCATATGTCGCTTTGTACGGAACGGCAAAAGGAAAGGCTATAATAGCAGCCCTTTCTTTTCTTCTCTTTTTTTTGAAAATTTTCTTTTTTAGGAAAGACATGTCTAAACTACAATGCAACACACAATTTGTATGTCCTCGTGTCCTACACAGGTGGGAATCCTAAGTTCTAGGGCAACTTCAAAGGTTCCTTCCATGTAGTTCTAATTCACACCCTCACAATGGCTACCAGAGCTATAGAATCCTCATGGCGACATCCACAAATGTAGAGAACTACCAAGTGTGAAGCGTCATGAGAAAGCGTACTCTGGTTGAGACTTTCATGAGTATCAGACAGACAAAAGTCTCGAATGACAGTCACTAATCGTCTCCACTCTCCTAGGTGTTTTTTGGATCCGGGTATAGGAGCCCACTCATAACATACAAAATGTAAGGTGTGAAAGTGTGTGATTGAGGACATACTTTTCTAAAATCTACCCTCCCCACCTGCAAGGAAGAAAGCCAGACCAGTCAGCATGTAAGCAAAGCGATAATATGTCGTCTACCCTAAGGTTTAGCATCACTTCAAAACAAATGAACTAACCTAAGGTGTCATCAACAACCATATAGAGCTTACCTCAAGAAAGGGAGCAGAGAAGAAGGGATTATGAATAGATGGGGGAAAGCATGCATAGTTATAAGCATATAAAGAAAGAAAAGAAAAAAGTAAGGAAATGAAGAAGTAAAATGAAAACTAATTCAAATCAAACATTTTGAACCACACATCGGATTAATTAGGCTTGACCCTCTTAAAAAAAGTTTTTTCTTTTTATGTCCCAGATTAGTCGCCAATTGCGCCTAAAAAATCCGGTTGGGATTTCTCGATGTACAATGTGAAAATTGTGAAGCCGCCACTAATATTTTAATTTTTAGACCAAAACATTAGAAAAAGGTCTTTTTTACAAAAGGCGGGTGGTCTTTCGAAAACAGAAATGTAGGTTCGGGGGTCGGTTAGGTGTGGGGAAGGTGTTAGCACCCCACACCTCCTTTCTACCGAAAGGGAACCATTAATTCGATGTGTGGTTTAGATTGTTTGATTTGAGATAATTTTTGTTCTACTTCTATTCTTTTCCTTTTTTATTTGAAAGAGTTTTATAGAAGACAAGGGAGAAAGGAGTCTTTTTGAGATTTTTGAAAAGCGAGCTTGACGGGGTATGACCCGGTCCTACGTACCCTCATTGACTGAGGGATCAAAGCTACGTAGTTCTTAATTCTTTGTTTTGGGGTTTTTTTTGAAAGCGACCTTGACGGGATATGACCCGGTCCTACGTACCCTCATTGACTGAGGGATCAAAGCTACGTAGTTCTTAATTCTTTGTTTTGAAAATCTGTGTTTTATCTTTATCTTATCTTTTGGTTTTTTGAAATATGACTCAAGCGTTCATGAATACCAAACAAGCTTCGGCTTCAAGTGGCGTTCACTACTAACTTGAAAAAAGTGTTGGAACCGATAATCAATCGAGCAAATACTCAAGTGATTACTAGTCGCAACGTTTTATTATCTTTTTTGAAATGATTTTGGAAAAGGATGAGTCTTAGTGATAATTACCACTAATGACTCATATTGTTTTTGAGTTTTTTAGTTAATTTGTTTTTGATTAAGGTGTGGGAGCTTTCATGATAGTCAAACAAGCAAAGGCTTCGAGTGACTACCACTAGTAACTCCATCATTAACGATCAAACAAGCGAAGCTTCGAGTGATGGTTAATGATTTTATTTATGAAAACGCCTTAGGGTTTTATTAAGAAAACGTTGATTTTTGATTTTTTGAAAATTGGTTTTAGAAAAGAAATCTAGTTTGGAGAAAGAATTTGAAAGCGAGTAAAACACCTCAATCAACTCTATATCCTAAACCAAATACAAAAAAAAACAAAGAACTTATACATTTATTCAACCTAAAATTCAAAAGAACAAATTAACAATCTAAACCCTAGAACTTAACCCTAAACCGAAGGTATACATGGTGAAACCAAAAACCCTAAAATCAAACCCTAATTATAGACTAAACAATAGAAGATATTATTCAATGAAATAGCCAAAACTAAACATGCAAGGAAAACTTTGAGCATTAAGCAAAAATCTATGGTTATCTTACAAGACTTAATAGGAGATAAAGTAAAGGATGAATGGACAACTTATACAAAATTAAACCAATTGAATCCTTTCTAGCCATCCTCACCACTTTGAATTTGAATACTCTAAACACTTTGTGGGAGTCATTTAGCAAGATCATCAACAACATAACAACAACATAATTAAGTCACAAGAACACTAACATTTAAACTAGACTTGAATCCTTTCTTGCAATCTTCACCACTTTAAATCAAAAGTACTAGGTACTTAGTGGGAATGCTCTTGCAAGATCATCAAAAATCAAACTAAACCTAATTTATTGCACACAATGCGAAATGAACATGACATTAAACTATGAAATAAATTTGAATCCCTTCTTGCAATCTTCACCACTTTAAATTAAAAGCAACTAGGTGCTTAGTGGTGAATCCTTTTGCAAGATCATCAACAATTAAACCAAGAAACATATTAAAATCAAATGAAACCTAATTTATTAAACATATGCGAAATGAACATGGTATTAAACTCTAAAAATGAACTTGAATCCCTTCTTGCAATCTTCACCACTTTAAATCAAAAGCAACTAGGTGCTTAGTGGTGAATCCCTTTGCAAGATCATCAACAAACTAAACCAAAAAACACATCAAAATTAAATAAAACCTAATTTACTCACAATATGCGAAATGTGTATGATATTAAACTATGAAAATGAACTTGAATCCCTTCTTGCAATCTTCACCACTTTAAATCAAAAGCAACTAGGTGCTTAGTGGTGAATCCTTTTGCAAGATCATCAACAAAACCAATTAAAAATCAAGCAAAACCTAATTTATTTAGAGCATGCGAAATGAACATAATGTTAAGCTATGAAATGAACTTGAATCCTTTCTAGTCATCTCCATCACTCAAAGCAAAGTGCCTCAAGCACTAGTGATAGATCATATGACTAGATCATCAACAACTAAACAAGAACAACATTACTACTAAAATAAAATACTCACAATGAAGAAACATAAAATTAACTTGAGCATATTTTTTTGTTTAGTGAAATGACAACAAAATTAGCATGAAGCATCATAAATCCATTTATTAAGGGTGAGATACCAAATCTCACCCACCAACAACAACAAGCTACATTATGAAAATGAATATGATAACTATGCGAAATGATGAAGGAAATGCAAGATGAAGAAAAGAAAATAAGTTCTAATGTAAAATGCTTGAAGATAATGCAAAGGTATCAAGGGTTTTACCTTATTTCTAAGAGAGAAAGGAAGAGCTTGAAAAGAAATAGAGGAGAGGAGGAGGATGAAGCTACGGTTTTGGGGTGTGATGGAGGAGAGAGTTTTGTTCTTGATTTTCTTGAGTGAGAAAGGAAAAGCTAAGGTGGTGAGAGATGGATTCAAGGCATTTTGGTGGATGAAAATGAATTAATGGAGGAAGGGAAGAAGAGGAGGCTACGGTTTTAGAGAGAGGAAGAGGAGAGGAGAATTGTTTTTGTGTTTTTGAAGGGAATGAAAGGCAAAAGTCCTTAGTGTGTGAAGAGGAAGAGGTATTTATAGATTTTTGAGGTTTGGGGGGTATAATTGTCTTTTTGTTTTTGATGTGCCTCTAGGATTGAGTCTTAAAATTAAATGGAGGGTTGGGATGAATCATCACATGGATTAGGGGTATTGAAGAAACACAAAATAAGAGTGAAGGTGAGAGGAGTGGGCGCAAGCCATGAGGAAAAAAAAGAAAAATGAATAAGTTTTTATTTATTTTGGGAAAGGAGTGTCTCATGAGGTAGGGTTAAGGGTATTTTTGTAATGGGGTGTTACCAAAGAAGTAAGTTTGCATTTTTGGGTGGGAGTATTAGTGTAGGTGAGTGAAGTAATTTACCAAGAGAGGCAAAGTTAAGGATAGGAACAAATCAAATCTTAGTGAACAAGGCAAGAAGTGTGTAGAAGCTTCTAGAGGAGAGAGAGAGAGAGAGGCAGCGCAACAAGGCTGAATTATGGGAGAGAAAAATAAAAAAAATGCTTGTTTTTGGTATTTTGTCTTATTGAGGACACTTCCTATTTTTACATTTTTGAATTTTGAATTTTTGGGCATGCAAAATGGGAATGCACCTATTAGAAAAATGTTACATTTTTGGTCATCATAAAATAATCTCCCTAATTACTCTAGACAACAAAATTTGTCACTTAGTAATTGGGAAATATTTAATGATCTTTTAATATTTTTTATGCAATGCATTTTAATTATTTTAGGCTAGGTTATTCTCTCTAAAAATTGTACAAAAATTCTCTTGGATAAAAGAAAAATGTACTTTTGGTGTGTGCATATTTTTGACGAAAAATCATCCTGCTGAAAAAAATGACCAAAATGCCCCTTACCCTAAAAAACCTAATTTGTCCAAAAAGTGCATTTCAACTTTAAAAATGATTTTAGAAACTTTGAAATGACTTTTAGGACCCTAAATGCAATGCATGATGCTTTTCTTTTATTTATTTATTTTTTTGGGGAAAATTAGGGTTTTGACCTAAGCCGGACAAAATTGGGGTATGACAAATATGAAGCATATATTTTTTTTGGACAATAAGGCATCGAATATATATATCATTGATCCATTCCCATAACCCATTCCTAAAACCTTTCTTTGAGCCTTCTATTCATCTGTCTACCATAGCATGTAACCCATACACGCAAAACATTTCTTTGAACCTTCTATTCATTTTCCTTCCATAACTTGTAACCTAACGCATATATCATTTCTTTAAGCCTTCTAATCACTTTTCTTCCATAGGCCGTAATCCATACCCATCAGGCATTTCTTTGAGCCTTCTAACACCTTTCTTCTATAACCCATAACCCATAGTCACATTACAAACCTTTGAAACCTAAAAGCCCACTCTGATTTATTAATGATTGTTTTCATTTTCTTAATGTTAATTTTGAGATAAATCATTTTCATTTAAATTATTCTTTGCTCTAATAAAAAAATGAAAAAGAAAAAAAAAAAGAATCCCGCTAGATCAAAAATCTGAAAGAGGGCGGTCTAGGCAAAAATTAGGGATAATAAAAACAAAATAAAGCTCGCTAGACGAAAAACTCACAAAGACAGTCTAGGCAAAAAAAGTAGGTACAAGAGGGAATGAGACTTACAATGAGAAGCTTATGTAGTTCATCTGGGAAATTTCTTCTACTTGGGCCAAACAATAGTGTACATTTGGTCAATTTTGTGAGGGATAAGCTTGAGAGTCTCTAGGAAACCCCTCATTGGGGAAAAGTTTCGTAAGACCCTTTAAGAGTCACCAGATAATATTCTCTCAGGGCAATGTCTTTCACCAGAATGAGGCAAAATCCTTACCATACCTTACATCCGTCAAGTTTGCCACACCATTGCACTCTTGTGAGCAACAACTTTTACCAATACTGGGGCAAAACCTGTGCAAGACCCGTCATGAGTCAAAACTTTCTTTTCCACACCTGAGCTGTTTGAAGCAAAATCTTTGTAGGCGCTTTCATGAGTCAAACTTTGTTTGGTACACCCGTGTAGCCTTCTCTTGGGGCAATACCTGCTACCAACACCGGGGCAAAAGTGTTTGCATAACCATTGATGAGTTAGATTTTGCTTGCTACCTCTGGTAATCTCCATTGTGGTAAAACTTGTTTCCAATTCTCAGCCAATTTCCAAAGAAGTCAAGTACCTCAAGTAAATGGAATTCCCAATAACTCTGGTCGCCATAATACCTTTTTCCTACCACCTTGTGTCGCCTTTTTCTGCCCTATGTTTTCCCTCCAAAAACACCCTCCACTTTCAAACCAAAAATCTAGAAAACACAAAATTTTAGCCCTCAAATACCCGTGAGTCCATGCATGTTCAATAAGTAATGCTTCAATAAAAGTCAACTTGGAATCAGTGATGTGATTTAAGAGAGCAAATGACAATCAGAAGAAAAAATAGACAAAGTCAATTTTGAGTGTGTTTTGCTTTGAAAGGTGAGAAGTGAAAAAAAATGGTCTAAGAAAGGTAGCTCAAAGGAGGATAAATTTTCAATAGAGGACAAGCTTGATTGGTTTCAAATAAGCATGCTCAAAAAAAAATGTGTTTTAAGTGTCAAGATAGGGACATCTCAATATCAGCTCAAGACTCATGCATAATTCATGCATTTCACGTCAAAGTTTGCATACATATTCATGTCCATCCATGCATTCCACTTCATGATGAGAAACATACATTTATGTTCAGTACTTTGTAAATAAAGTAATAAAACCATCCAAAGCAAGGTGTGCATTGCATGCTCTAAACTTTGTGATATCGGTTCAGCCCTAGCAATTCCCTTCTCATCCCCGTGCTATCGGTTAAACCTTGGCACATTCTTTCATGCTACCGGTTCAGCCGTGACATTTCCCTTCTCACCCCCGTGCTATCGGTTCAGCCCTGACACATTCTTTCATGCTATCGGTTCAACCCTGGCATTTCCTTTCTCATCCACGTGCTATTGGTTCAACCTTGACACATTCTTTCATGCTACCGGTTCAGCCCTGGCATTTCCCTGCTCATCCCCGTGCTATCGATTCATCCCTGACACATTCTTTCATGCTACTAGTTCAGCCCTGACATTTCTCTTCTCATCCCCGTGCTATCGGTTCAGCCCTGGTACATTCTTTCATGCTACCGATTCAGCCCTAGCATTTCCTTTCTGATCCCCGTGCTATCGGTTCAACCCTGGCACATTCTTTCATGCTACCGCTTCAACCCTAGCATTTCCTTTCTCATCCCTGTGCTAACGGTTCAGCCCTAACACATTCTTTCATGCTAACGGTTCAGCCCTTACATTTGTCTTTTTAAATTTCTTGCTAACGGTTCAGCCCTGGCACTGTCTTTTAATTTTTCATGCTAACGATTCAGCCCTGGCATTCGTCTTTTTAAATTCCATGCTAAGGGTTTAGCCCTGGCATTCGTCTTTTACTTTGTTGCTAACGGTTTAGCCCTAACATTTGTCCTTTTAAATTTCTTGCTAACGGTTTAGCCCTGGCACTGTCTTTTAATTTTTCATGCTAACGGTTCAGCCCTGGCATTCGTCTTTTACTTTGTTGCTAACGGTTCAGCCCTGGCAT
The DNA here is from genome assembly GCA_020916435.1 of Oxytropis ochrocephala. Lineage (NCBI taxonomy): Eukaryota > Viridiplantae > Streptophyta > Magnoliopsida > Fabales > Fabaceae > Oxytropis > Oxytropis ochrocephala. Next base: position 70,855,212 of record CM037090.1, read on the forward strand.
TTGTCCTTTTAAATTTCTTGCTAACAGTTCAGCCCTGGTGTCATACCCCAATTTTGTCCGGCTTGGGTCAACACCCTAATTTTCAACCAAAAATAAATAAATTAAGGCTTGGCATGCATTTTAGAGTTTTAAAAGTCATCCAAGGGTTTCTAGGATCATGTTTAGAATAAAAATGCATTTTTGAGCTAATTAGGTTTTTTTTAGGGTAAAGGGCATTTTGGTCATTTTTCACAACAGGATGATTTTTCTCGTTAAAAATATGCATCCACAAAAAGTACATTTTATTCCATTCAAAATAATTTTTGTACAATTTTTGGAGAGAAACTCCTAGTCCAAAATAATTAAACATGCATTTTTCCTATTTTTAGTGTATAAAAATGCCAAAAGACCATTAAAAATCCCCAATTAATTAAGTGACAATTTTGATTGTCTAGAGCAATTAGGAGGCTATGTCATGGTGTCCAAAAATATGTAACATGTTTCAATAGGTGCATTTTCATTTTTACATGCCCAAAAGTTTCAAAATTCAAAAATAAAAGGAGGAAGTGTCCTCAATAAGACAAAAGACCAAAAATAAGTATTTTTTTTATTTTTCTTTCCCACATTTCAGCATGTTGCGCAGCCCTCCCTCTCTCTCTCTCTCTCAAGAAGCTTCTACACACTCCATTTCTTACTCACCAAGTTTTAATTTGATCATATCCTCAATGTTGCCCTTTTTGGTAAATTAGCCCATACACTTACACTAACCCTTCCACCAAAAACACCATTTTACCTTTTGAGAACATTCCTCACCAAAATACCCTTAACCCTATTTTACAAGAGTCACCATTCCCAAATTAGATTTTTGTTCACAAATTTTCCTTTTTTCCTTCTTTTTATGCGCCACCTTCACTCATTTCTCTCACACACTTGTGTTTTCTAAATACCCTTGATCCATGTGACCAACAATCCTAACCATCCATTCAAAATTAAGATCCAATCCTAGAGCCCAATCAAAGCAAAAAGACTTAAATACCCTAAAGCTTCAAAAATCCCTATAAATAGCTCACACCTTCTCTCTTCACCAATCTTTGGCTATCACTCTCACCTTCAAGAAAATCAAGCATCATACCTCTCCTCCTCTCCTCCACCTCTCTAGGCGAAACCCTCTCCTTCTTCCCCCTCCTCCATTACTTCACCTTCATCCACCAAAACACCTTTAATCCACCTCTCACACCCTTAACCTACCTTTCTCACTCAAGGAGTTCATCACACCATCTTCATCTTCTTCCTTCCTTTGCAAGGCCAAGCTCTCTTTCATTTTCTCTCCTCCATTTCTTCAATTTTCTCTTCCATCTTAGAGAAAAGGTAAAATCTATAACCCTTTTGCATCATCTCCAAATATTTTGCATTGAAACTCATTTTCTTTCCTCATTCCTTTCGTGATAGCATCATCTTTACAATGTAGTTTGTTGTGGTTGAGGGTGAGATTTGTTGTCTCACCCTAAAATAAGTGGATTAGTGTTGTTTCATGTTAATCTTTTGAGTTTTCTTGTTAAATAAAATGGAGCAAGGTTTCGCATATACATGATCAAAATGTCTTCAAAATTGATTTTGTTGTTTCTTTGTTTAAATCTTGTTGTTGGTATTTTTCTTTAGTAAGTTGTTGAGGATTTGGCTCTATGATTCCTACTAGTGCCAAGTGCACTTTGATCTTAGTAGTGAAGAGAGCTAGAAATGACTCTTATTTAATATATTAGTTTATGTACTCATTATTTCTTGTGTTTTAATTTACCTTTTGTTTTATTTGTTGATGATCTTGCAAAGTGATTCTCACTACATGCTTAGTGCATTTTATTCAAGTGGTGAAGATTGCAAGAAAGGATTCAATCTACTTCATAGTTTATGTGTTCTTGTGGTCTAGTTATATTGTTGTCTATTTGTTGATGATCTTGCAAAGTGATTCTCACTACATGCCTAGTGCATTTTATTCAAGTGGTGAAGATTGCAAGAAGGGATTCAACCTTGTATAAATTGTCATTCCATTCTCTACTTTATCTCTTAAATAGTTCTTGTGAATTAATCATAGTTTTGCTTAATGTTCAAAGTTTTCTTTGCATATTTGGTTTTGGCCATGAGCCCATTTCATTGAATAAAATTCTCTATTGCATACTCTATAGTGTTAGGGTTTTGATTTTTGGTTTTGGTCCCCTCATATGTGTTCTTGGGATTAGGGTTTTAGGTTTTGAGGTTTAAGTTACTATTTTGTTTTCTTGAACTTTTAGGTTGAATAAACATGCCTTGCTAGATGCCTATTTGGCAATTTCATATGTTAGCTTAGATTCATGCCTACATGTTCATGCATTCATTTATATCTATATCTTTTGCATTTTCATACTCTCTTAAAATGCTCATGCATATATTAATATCATGTTTTTTTTTTTCTTTCATAAATTAAATGTTCATGCATTAATATCATGTTTTTTCTTTCATAAATTAAATACTCATGCATTCAATAATGTTGTATTTTGCATTCCATAATTGCATACTCTTGCACTCATATACTTGTATCATTGTGCATCCAATTGTTCATAGCAACTTATGAATACTCTTATGATTGCTTTGCTTGTGTCCCAATGGTTGTTTTGGGTTTTGACTTGGAAGAAGAATTTGAAATGTTATATTTCTTTTCAAGCTTGAAATCCTATGTTTTTTTTTTTCAAATAAGAAAACCTAAGGCATTTTTCCTAAATAAAATCATTAACCATCACTCGAAGCCGTTGCTTGTTTGATCGTTAATGAGGAGCTATTAGTGGTAGTCACTCGAAGCCTTTGCTTGTTTGGCTATCATGAAAACTCCCACACATTAAATAAACAACAAAAAAAAAAACAATTAATTCAAACTTCCAAAATAACACGAGCTACTAGCTCACCCCCTTTTTTTCAAAACTATTTTCAAAAGAATAATACGACGTTGTCGCTTGTAATCACTCGAAGCCACCGCTTGTTTGATTACCGATTCGACTCTCTTTTCTTTCGAGTTAATACCGAATGCCACTCGAAGCCTTTGCTTGTTTGGTGTTCGCGGACACTCGAGTCTTATTTCAAAAACTCCAAAAACACTTTCAACCCATAAAAATAAGAACTACGTTGCTTTGATCCTCGGCCGGTGAGTGCGTAGTAGGACCGCGGGTTCTGTCCGTCAAGCACGCTTTTCAAAAATCTTTGTCTTGTTCCGCTTTTCAAAGATATCAAAACATCCCTTTTCCCGTTTTCAATAAAGTGATTTCTCAAAAGAAAAGAAAAATAAATAGAACAATGTATTTCAAATCAAACATTTCAAAACCACATCAAATTAATGGTTCCTTTCGGTAGAAAGAGCGCGCGTGGAGTGCTAATACCTTCCCCATGCGCAACCGAATTCCCGAACCTACATCTCTAAGTTTTGAAAGACCACCCGCTTTCAAAAGGTTTTTTCAATGTTTTTCCTAAAATAAAATATTGGTGGCGCTCTCTTGATTTTCAACGTTGTCAAACTGAAAAGTCCCAAACCGGATTTTTCGGGGCGCAACAGCTGGCGACTCAGCTGGGGACTTTCTTTCTTTATTTATTTATTTAAAGAGAGATGAGGGTCAAGCCTAATTAATTTGATGTGGTTTAAATTGTTTGATTTGAAAAACTATGTTCTGTCTCATCCTTTTCCTGTTCTTTTTTCTTTTCTCTTGTATGCCTGTGGTTATGTTTATGCATGCATTACTCAATTCCCATGATCCCCTCTTCTCCGCTCCCTTTCTTAAGGTAAAACATGCATTCCCCCATTCTATTATGTCCCCTCTTCTTAGCTCCCTTTCTTGAGGTAAGCAATGCATGTAATTACTGTGGACTTATCAGAATGGTTTGTATATTAAACTGATATGTGCAAAAACCCTAGGGTAGACAAATCGCTTTATCTGGGTGCTTACGTTTCCTTGCGGTGGGGGTGGGTAGGTTTTAGGAAGTATGTCCTCAATCACACACTTTCACACCTTATGATTCATGTTCTATGAGTGGGCTCCTATACCCGGATCCAACAAACACTTAGGAGAGTGGAGGCGATTAGTGGATCATCATTCAAGACCTTTGTCATCGATACTCACGAAAGTCTCAACCGGAGTACGCTTTCTCATGACGCCTCACACTTGGTAGCATTCTACATTTGTGGGTGTCGGCATGAGGATTCTATAGCTTCGGTAGCCATTGTGAGGGTGTGAATTAGAACTACATGGGAGGAACCTTTGAAGTTGCCCTAGAACTTAGGATTCCCACCTTTGTAGGACACGAGGGCATACGAATTGTGTCTTTTGCATGGTAATTTAGGGCATGTCTTCCTCAAAAAGGAGCTTTTTTTCAAAAAAACTCTCCAAGAAAATACAAAAATATTTTCATTCTTTCAAATAAACCGCTCCTGAATTTTTGAACCTCCGTCCATATGCATCGCTTTCATCATCTCTACATGCATCATTCATATCATAATCGCATCATGCCGCATTCATTAAAACTAAATGTTGTAAGCATCTGCATTCATACTGCATCTCATTTGCATTTGCTTGCCGGGAGCCCTTGAGTAACATACCGTCTTGTCATAGGTGCATCAAAATGGAGTTGAATAGCAAGACTTCGCTCATTTCTCGCTTCCCAGTTATGAAGAGGGTTGAGATCGGTAGTCGAGGCGCGTGTCAGCCCTTATGGGCCCCATTGAGAGAGTCCTTTGATCAAGCATACGGGAATGTTCGTAGATTGCTGCAGTTGAACGTTCAAGAGGACGCTCTTATAGCTTTGAGCCAGTTCTACGACTCTGATGTGAGGTGTTTCTTCTTCTTCAAGAATTTTCAGTTGTCACCCACATTAGAGGAGTATGAGCAGCTTTTGGGGTTCGCCAGATCACATGCTAGGCCTTACCAATATCGAGCGTGCTATCTTGATGAAAAGCTCGCAACGCTGCTTTCGGGATTAGTGTGGATGAATTGAGGTTGCGAAGTTAAAGAGAAATGGTGTAGCCAGGGTATCCACAAGAGTACTTGAGGGCCTATTACAATCTTATGCCGCGGCTAAGAAGTGGGGACCGTTCAAATTAGTGCTCGCTCTTACCATATTTGGGGTGGTCCTCTTCCCTCAAATAGAGAGATATGTTGATGAAGATGCAATCGGTGCATTCTTGGCCTTCAAAGACACTCAGAACCCTATCAATCCGGTACCTGCTATTCTTGCTAACACGTACCACGCTCTTACTCGCTACAGCCAGTTCCATAAAAAGAAATTATGTCTTTCCTCCCACATTCTCTACGCCTGGCTTATTACCCATGTGATCCACAACCGAACTAATGTTAGGGAGCTAATCTCTTACGCCCTAAGCTGTGAGGTGGAGGTCAAAACTGCTATGGAATGGGTTGAGTTTTTGAAGAATCTCAACGAACTCCGAATCCGGTGGTACGCAGCTGCTTGTTGGGATGACAGACCAGTGGTAGTGTTCAGTTGTGGAAGCTTTCAAAACGTGCCTCTCATGGGGACTCAGGGGTGTATCAACTACAACCCTTCATTGACCTTGAGGCAGCTCGGTTACCCGATGAAAAACTCACCCTCCGAAGCATCTTTGTCGCATTTACCTCTATAAGGAGATGCCTAAATCGCGACTTGCTTCAAGAGTTCAACGGTCATGGGAATCCGTAGTGCGGAAGGGGAGTGAAGAGTTGTCAAAGAGAATCAGTGACATCACCTTCAATCAATGGCTCAAGGAGAAGCTTCAAAACGCAAAATCACCAATTCAAGGGATGCTTTCCCTTGAAGAAGAGATACCAGAGCCTTATGTCCCTACCCATGAAGAGCTAAACGAAGTCAAATCCGCATTAGCAAAAGCGAGAAAGAGGAAAAGAGAGGCACTTGCAGCTAAGATAGAAGAGATAGCTCTAGAGAAAGAAAAGCTAGAGGAAGAAAACAATGTCAAGATGATCGCTGTGGAAGAAAGTGTCAAACGATTCAAGAAGGAAGAACAAAGCAAGATAGAAGCCCAGAGGCATCTGAAAGGGGCCAGAGAGGAGCTCCAAAGGTATAAACAAAAGACGAGGAAAGCGCTTGAAGAAGCTCAGGAGTGGAAGACATTAGCCATGGAATCGGGGCAAGAATCACATTTAGTGGCGAGTTGAGAGTCGGTTGAGAAGCCTCAAGCAAGAAAGGGTGGCCATTAATGAAACTCTCAAAGAATACCAGCAGGCTTTGAGCTTTGAAAGAGAAATATTTGGTGAATTGAAGAGAGACCTTCGCTGTCTAGAAGATGCCTACAGGCAGGTCCGAGTAGAGAGCCGATGTGGGAAAAACGCTTCCTAGAGTTGATTGGAAAGATCGAAGATCAAGAGGTCATTAAAGAACTCAAGGATGAGATACAGCTGTGGAAGAACAAATTTTCAAAGTTGTCGGAGCTGGCCCGTCAGGCTATGTTGGGAATCCCCAAGAATCTGAGGTTAGCTGAGGCTGAGATGCACTTCTTCAACACCCCGCCTGAAGTGTATCGGTTGTGAAATCTTTGCGAGCGTTGATCACAGAATTCAAAGAGCAATCTCAAAGTGCAAGTGCAAGCAAGAAGAGGAAGAGAGTTGGGGAGCTTGGAGCTATTTGTAATTGAGTTGCCTATTTGTATTCTTCGATTTAAGAGTTTATTTCGAGCTTTGTATTCAAGAATATTGTCTTTGCTCTGTTTATGAACATTGTACCGTCTTTTTCCTTTAATGAAAATCGATGAAGCTTTGAAACCTTGATGAATGAAGTGTGCTATTTCGATTCCTTGTTTACTTCAATTCGTAAATCAAAAGTTTATGCGCGTATGACAAGGCAAGGTATCCCGCGGTTCCCGACATCAAGCAAACATTGTGCATGCATTCATACATTCATTCATAAATTTATTTTGTTTCTTATGCAATAAATGTCTAAATAAAATGAGAAAAGGCACGCCGGTTTCCGTCACCGATACTTCACTGATCATGCAAGCCAAGGCGATGGCTCACCTACGAGAACATCCGGAGGTTGAAATTGAGAGTAACCTGAACAGAAGACATGGGTGTACAAATTACGAATCTGGCGGTACCGCTCGGAAAACCAGACTCTGAAGGATAAGATGGGTACTATGGAGGCCCGTGTCCATGAAATGATGGTAATCTTTGCAAGGTTTGAAGAGTGGGACACCGCTTTTGCCGTCGCCGTAGTGGGTCCGGATGGGTCACCTCTTTCGTTCCTCCTCCAATGTCGATGAGTCTGCTGCAACCACGCTTCCTCCGGGATCCGGGGTCGGTCATCCGTGTTCGCTCGAGAAATGAATGTGTCAAACCAAAGACACCGCACGCAGATACCCTTGGGGTATGCTGCTGGATACCCGCCACAACCAGGTTAGATCTACTCCGTTGGTATAGCGCGCGCCTAATCAAATCACTTGTCACCATACACAGGAGGCTGCCGGAGGATCTCAGAATCAGGCTCCTATCCCTCATGCCATGCACAATTCCACGCCAGGGTTCACAGCACGACCTCAAAATGTTCCTCAGCCAGGAGGAGGGTATCACTATAGCATGGGGAGTCACCCCCAAGGGCACGCGTTTGAGGGAGCTCAGCCAAATGATCTGATCCGAGCACTTGAAGAAAGAGTGAGAGCTATGGAGGGTACTGGTGTTAGAGCCAAAGAAGCCCGTGAGCTATGCCTAGTCCCAGATTTGGTTCTACCGCCAAAATTCAAAGCTCCAGAGGTGGACAAGTACAGAGGGATCGGCTGCCCGGAGAGCCATATTACAATGTTCGTCCGAAAAATGGGTCCCTATGCCAATGATGACAAATTACTAATTTACTGCTTCCAGAACAGTTTGGTGGGAGCTCCTCTGGATTGGTATATGAAGTTGCAATCTTCTGAAATCCGTTGTTGGAAAGATTTGTCTGAAGCTTTCATGAAGCAGTATAAGTACAACATGGACATGGATCCGGATAGGTCGCATTCGCGACACATGAGTAAGGGGAGAAAGAGACTTTCAAGGAGTATGCTCAAAATGGCGGCTACACACCGCCTGAGTTCAACCTCCTTTGATGAGAAAGAGATGGTGTACATGTTCCTGGAAACTCTGCGCGGAATCTATTACGACAGTGATCACAAGTGTCTCAACCGGGTTTCTCGACATGATAGTCTTCGGGGAAAGACTTGAACATGGCCTTGAAGCGGGAAGATTTTGAATCACCTCGGTGTGCGAGGGAGTTACGGTGGGTCCAACAACCGGAAGAAGTACCAGCCCCATTTCCCTAAAAAGAAAGAGGAGAAACTAATGTCATCTCGGGGGAAATTCATCTTTTGGTACTCCTCCACCCCAAACTATTCCATTCTCTCGCCCAAAGTGCCATCTCAAAGAAGACGTTGATAATCCCAAGACTCAAGGTTATCGGTTCAAGAAGCGGACCGTTTTGATCCAATCCCGATGACATATCTTGAGTTGTTTAATCACTTGACCTCCAATAATCGATCAACACTCGACCCATGAAAGTAGTGCGACCACCATTTCCCGGAGGATACAATGCTAATGCCACTGCGGTTTCCACAGCGAAACGGGTCGGTCATCTTTGTGGAAAGATTGTAAAGCCTTTAAGCATGTGGTGCAAGATTTGATAGATCTTTGGTGGATATCGTTTAAACAGAATCGTCCAAATACAACAATCAATCCATTACCGGTCACCAGGAACGACTACCAATGCTATAGAAAGTCTTTGTTGGCAAGTTCTTTGAAAAAAAGTACAAGAGATCAAGACTCCTCTAAGTGTCATTTATGCTGAGTTATGCCGGGCCAAGGTTGTTAAAAAAGGGTGTTGCCATGAAGAAGGGTGTGCTGACTCTCTGTGTGGGGGAGGTTGTGAAACTTTCAAAATGATCCTACAAGACCTGATGGATCGGTATGTGGTCCAGATAGGAACCTACGGTATGGAAGATGAAGTGTGGACCCTATATTCAGACAGTGGTAGAGAGGCCAAAAAGCCAAGTGAAATTCTCGCACACCGCTGTATGAGATCGGTTCAAGCCTGGGCCCGACCAGTAGCCAATGAAGACACGGTTCCCTTCTCCTGCGAGGAAGAGATCAGTGAAGAGGTAACAGTGTTGCCTACAAAAGAAGGATGTTGGGGTACTCTAGGAGAGCCCAGCGGAAGGTTTGATTACTTGGTCAGATATGATGCTCCAGCGAGTACTCAAATCCGAATAGAAGATATCCAGCCTACAGGGTGGGATGAAGAGGATGAGCAGCACAACCAAGTGGTTGTTCCCATGGCAAAAGAGGGATGTTGGGACACTCTAGGAGAGTCCAGCGGAAAGTTTGATTACTTGGTCAGATATGATGCTCCAGCGAGTGCTCTAATCCGAATAGAAGATATCCGGCCCACTGGATGGGGCGAGGTAGATGAGCAGTACGACCAAGTGGCTGTCATCATGGATAGTTCCGAATCTGGAGAAGTGTGGACACTTTGTGTGCCGACAATGATAGAGAGAATCGAAAGCCCATTGAGATTCCTTATGATTTCAATCTTAGGTGAGTGCGAGCAAATGCTCACCAATAGTGATTGAGGTACCACTCCGTTTCGTTATGAGTCAAGTAAAGCGGTTCTCTGGAAGTACACTGGCGAGAATGCTCTCCAAATGCTACCACCGTGACCAACATAGCGAGGATCAAGTGGGATCACCGTAGTGGAAGAGTGTATGCCCGAAGCCCTCGGCGGAAGCATCTAGGGAGGCCGAACAGAGAGGCGCAAAGATAAAGGAAAAGAGCGCGCAGTCGCTCGAGAAAAATGTAATGAAAAAAGAGGCCAATGAATTCTTGAAGTTTGTCCAAAGCAAAGCGATTATCGAGTAGTTGATCGGTTAAAAACAGACGCCTCAAAGATATCCATGCTATCACCGTTGTTCGATTCGGAAGCACACGAAACGTACGATGAAAGTGCTCAGTGAGGCTCACGTTGCAGAGGACATTTCCGGTGAATCGGTTTGATGGAATTGTCGGGAGTGTGGTGGCTGCAAATCACCTAACTTTTGCGGATGATGAGTTGCCTTGAGCGGAAAAGAACACAATCAAGCTCTTCATATCTCAGTAAAGTGTGGGGACTATGTGCTGGCCAGAGTACTGATTGACAACGGGTCTTCACTAAACGTAATGCCAAAGTCAACCATGGACAAGTTAGATGTTGATTGTTCCTACATGAAACCAAGTTCAACGCTAGTGCGAGCATTTGATGGGTCCAAAAAGGAAGTGCTAGGAGAAATGGAATTTCCTATCCAGTTGGTCCCGAAGTTTTACAGTATCAATTTCCAAATCATGGACATCACCTCCTCATATAGGTACCATGCATTAGGAAGACCCTGGATCCACATGGCTGGGGCAATTCCTTCTTCTCTGCACCAACGGGTCAAATTCATGGTGGATGACAAGGTGGTCGTAGTATTCGGTGAGGAAGAGACTCTGGTTAATAAGCCATCAGAATTCAAATATGTAGAAGCCGCTGAAGAGTCGTTGGAAACAGCTTTTCAGTCTTTGGAGATTGCCAATGCGGTGTTTGGGGAGACCAAAGAGGAGGAGATGGTTGCCAAAATTATGATAGCCCAGGGTACAAGGCTGGTTCGGCACGGGAAAGATCGGTCAAGGATTCTAGCTCCAATCCAACTGAAGGAAAACAAAGACCGTTGCGGGCTAGGGTACACCCCAAGTGAGGAGGAAAGGCGGATAAGGGCGGATGAGCGAAAGCGCCAGTGGTTGGCCAAATCCAGAGGCGAAGATCCATGGCCCCGAGGATCCCAATTTGCGACATTAGTCGAGTTTTGTGGTGCCGGCTTGTGGGATCCCAATCAAGTTCTTTGTCATCGAGATGTTTCGAATCAAGAAGCGAGGCGAAGTCCAGTTCGTCGTTGCGGTATCGGTGAAGAATTAAAGAATTGGAAGATGCGATTCTCCTGTGACTCTTAATTTAAAGTAATCATTTGTAATGCAACCACGTGGCTCGCCAAGGCCATAGGACCAGATTATTAGGGGGCACACGTGTTTTTATTTTCAAAATTATCATCATCAATAAAAAAGCGTTTGTTTTGAATTCCTCAATCAATAAAAATCAATTTCTCTTCATTGCATGAGTCTTTTCCGCTTTATTTGTCTGCTTGTTTTCTTGTTTCGCCTTTCATTCGCTTTTTAAGCCGGCAAAATGCAAATCCACAAAGAATGGTCTCTGAAAATGACAATGTCGACCATACCACCTTTTGACTTTGATCACCCCACAATCAGCCCGAGGGGGATGTTGAAGAAGACTGGGAAACTCCTCCAGAACTTTTGAGGTTAATGAAACAAGAAGAAAGGGTAATCCAGCCGCACGAAGAATCTACTGGAAGTAATCAACTTGGGTACGGTGAGGATAAGAAAGAGGTCAAAGTAGGCACCACCATGAACGAAGAAGACCGCATAAAGTTAGTTCAGCTGTTGCGTGATTACGTGGATGTGTTTGCATGGTCATATCGGATATGCCCGGTTGGACACCGACATTGTGGTACACAAGCTACCATCAAGCCCGAATGCCCACATGTCAAAAATGTAAATTGAGGAGGATGAAACCGAGACGTCCTCAAAATCGAGACGGCGAAGTAAAGAAGCAATTCGATGCGAGGATTCTGGCGGTGGCCAAATACCCGCAATGGGTTGCCAACATTGTCCCAGTTCCCAAAAAAGACGGGAAGGTCAGAATGTGTGTCGATTACCGGGATCTGAATCGTGCTAGCCCTAAGGATGACTTCCCTTTGCCTCACATTGATGTTTTAGTAGACAGTACAGCTCAACACTCGTTATTTTCCTTCATGGATGGATACTCAGGATATAATCAGATTAAAATGGACCACGAGGACATGGAAAAGACAACTTTCATAACACTTTGGGAACATTCGTTATAAGGTCATGCCATTCGGATTGAAGAATCTTTGGCGCAACCTATCGAGGGGCCATGGTTACCTTATTCCATGATATGATGCATAAAGAGATTGAAGTTTATGTCGATGACATGATCGCAAAATCTAAAACCGACAAGGAACATATTGTCAATCTGCAGAAGCTCTTTGAACGGTTGAGGAAATATAAACTCAAGCTAAACCCAGCCAAGTGCACGTTTGGGGTGAGGTCAGGGAAGTTGTTAGGCTTCATTGTCAGCCAAAAGGGAATTGAGGTGGATCCAGACAAGGTAAAAGCCATCCTCGAAATGCCAGTGCCTGAAACGGAGAAAGAAATCCGTGGTTTCCTCGGAAGGTTGAATTACATCTCTCGATTCATCTTCCAGTTGACTGCTACTTGTGAGCCAATTTTCAAATTGCTATGCAAAAGTCAAGAGTCGAAGTGGAATGATCAGTGTCAAGCATCCTTCGAGAAAATCAAGGTGTACTTGCAAAATCCACTGATCTTAATGCCACACTTGTGGCGAGCGAAGCACTCATCTTATACCTTACATGCTGCTAGACAATTCAATGGGCTGTGTGTTGGGTCAGCATGATGAATCCGGAAAAAGAGAGCATGCAATATACTATCTAAGCAAAATGTTCACCGACTGTGAGACAAGGTATTCTATGCTGGAGAAGACCTGTTGTGCTTTAGTTTGAAATTGCTCATCGCTTCTGGCAAGATACATCTTGAGTCATACAACTGGTTGGTTTCAAAAATGGATCCAATCAAATACATATTTGAGAAGCCAGCTCTCACAGGACGAATTGCCCGGTGGCAGATGCAATTATCAGAATACGATATCCTGTATGTCACACAAAAGGCAGTTAAAGGTAGTGCACTCGCTGAATATTTGGCGTGTCAGCCGATTCCAGATTACCAGCCCATGGGGGAATGATTTTCCCGATGAAGACATCATGGCACTATTCGACGAGGGGAAGTCCCACGAAAGTGAAAGATGGAGAATGATATTTGATGGTGCGTCAAATGTGTGGGGACACGGAGCTGGGGCAGTGTTAATTGTAACGCCCCAAAATAATTAAGTAGTTATTAAATTAAATTACTTAGGTGTTTCATGGAGTAGTTATAATAAAACAATAGGATGGTGTTTTAATTAAAAAGAAAAGGGAGAAGTATCAATAATTCCGGGGTGGTAAGTATCGACCCAAGAGCCCAAGCCCAATGACTTAGGCTCCTAGGGTTGGTGCAATTCGCACCAATTGAGAAAAGAAAGAAAGAAAACGAAAGAAGGGAGAAAGGAGAAGGGAAATCGGCGCTAGGGAGAAGAGGAAGGAGAGAGAGAACCGTGAACCAAGCCCTAGGTGTGATCGTGAGAAGGAGAGGAGAAGTGTTGAATTGCGTGGATTGTTGGGGTTTTGGTAGGTGACTTGTGGAAATCTTCCATTTTCGTGAAAAACCTAAGGTAAGGGGAGTCTCACTCTATAATAGAGGGTATAATAGGTTGTATGTTGATCATAGGGTCCTTATTTGATGAATTTGATTATTGTATGATTGATCGTTTCGGATGTGTGAATTTGATTTTGATATTGTTTCTGATGGGTAATTTTGATATTGTTCTGATGTGTGATTGCACGATGAATTGATGACTTCGTGTTTTGATAGAGTAGGGAATCGAATTGTGGTTTGGTATTTTCAGAGTGGGAATCGATTCTTCCCGCATGTTTTAGAGTAAGCAATCGATTCCTGTCCTGTGTTGTTCAGAGTAAACAATCGATTTTTAGCCTTGTGGTTTCAGAGCACATAATCGATTTTGAATCCTAGTAGTTTTGAAGCACATAATCGATTTTGATCCTAGTAGTTTTGAAGCACATAATCGATTTTGAATCCTTGTAGTTTTGAAGCAAATAATCGATTTTAATCCTTGTAGTCTTGAAGCAAACAATCGATTGTGGCCTTATGTCTTTAAAGCCAACAATCGATTGTGGCCATGTGTATTTTTTTTAGATGTTAATCGATTCTGTCTTGTATCTTTTAAAGCAAACAATCGATTTAGGACTTATAGTTTTGAAGAAAATAATCAATTTTTGGTCCTTGTGTTTTCAGAGAAAACAATCAATTTTAGTCCTTGTGTTTTCAGAGAAAACAATCAATTTTAGGTCCTTGTGTTTTTCGGAGGAAACAATCAATTTTTGGTCCTTGTGTTTCAGAGAAAACAATTTATTTTGGTCCTTGTGTTTCGTAGAAAACAATTTATTTTGGTCCTTGTGTTTCAGAGAAAATCGTCACTTTGGTCCTCAAGTGATATTTTGAGCCTAGATGTGCTGTTTTGGGTCCCTAGGTGATGTGTTGATCCTAAAAGTGCTGTGTTGGTCCCTAGGTGATGTGTTGATCCTAAAAGTGCTGTGTTGGTCCCTAGGTGATGTGTTGATCCTAAAAGTGCTGTGTTGGTCCCTAGGTGATGTGTTGATCCTAAAAGTCTTTGTGTTGGTCCCTAGGTGATGTGTTGATCCTAAAAGTGCTTGTGTTGGTCCCTAGGTGATGTGTTGATCCTAAATGTGCCGCTTTGGTCCCTAGGTGAGGTTTTGGTCCCTAGATGATTGTTTTGGTCCTAAGTGGTGGTTTAGGTCCCCTGGTGAGGTTGAGTACTCTAGAGGAGAATGGTCCGGTGGGACTTAACAGGTCTTGAGAATTTATAATGAGGTGATTGAGCATGCCATGGGGGCATGGGCGGTGGGCCAAGCCGGAGGGCTATAAAATGAGATTAACACCGGGTAAGAGTAAGGGGTGTATTGAGTTGTTTGAAATGATGTTTGTGATGTACATGGAGTCTCATGCATACATTGGCTGCGATCGTAGAGTTTATAATATGATTTGTGAAGCTTCGAGGCGGCGTCGGGGCCTTATAAAATGATTGTGAAGCTTCGAGGCGGCGGGGCCTTATAAAGTGATTGTGAAGCCTGAGGGCGGCCGGTGGGCCAATGGTACCACATGCATGCTGACATTGCATACATTCCCATTAGTGCATGAATATTGTTGATTGATGATTGATGTGTTTGAGTATGCTGTAAACTATGCCTATATACTGCTTATTATCACTTTTATTATATAGTTCGAGACTCACCCTTCTGTTGTTGTTTACCACAGGTAACGATGAGTGAAGGACTTGGTTCCTTCGTTTCCCCGGGTCGGTCGCTCTGATACGTAACACCTAGGGGATGGGTTTAGCTTCTAGATGTTGAACTTGTTCACTGTTGTACTGTTTTTAATTATGAGATATTTATGTGTTGATTGATGAGACTGTTGTCTGTCTCCTTAGATTTGTCTCTATTTTCCGCTGCGTAGAGCATGATGATTATTTCCTGTATGTGGAACCATTGAATGAAAGTTTTGAGAAAATCCCATTCTTTTTATGGTGTTGCGTATGGTTTGATGTATTACAAACATTGTGTTTTGTTTCATCAGTAGTTTTGAGATGATTCAAATGTAGCACTTCATTCAAGAATGAATTTTTCAACTCGATTTTTATTACAAAGCGTAGGGTAGAAATGGGGTGTTACATTAATCTCCTCGACAATTGCTTCATTCTGTCATCGCAAGGCTAAGCTTCTATGTCACAAATAACATAGCCGAATATGAAGCGTGCATCCTAGGTATTCAGCAAACCTCGAATGGAAGGTTAAAAGGCTTGATGTGTATGGCGATTCGACTTTGGTTGTTCATCGTGTGAAAGGCGATTGGGAGACCAGAGATCCCAAATTAATCCCCTCTTCGCAACTATGTTCAAGAGTTGATAAGGTCCTTTGATGAGATCACCTTCCAGCATATCCCTCGAGGTGAAAATCAGCTGGCCGATGCATTAGCAACATTGTCTTCTATGTTCAATGTTAGCTGTGACAAGAGCTTGACTAAGATCAGAATTCAAAGACCGAGAGCCGCACGCACATCACTACTGCATGGCAATAGATGAAGAGTCTGACGAGAAGCCTTGGTATCATGACATCAAGCAGTACATCACTAGTCAGGAATACCCACCTGGGGCATCAGAGAATGACAAGAGAACTCTCAGAAGGTTGTCAAGGAATTTCTTCTTGAGTGGTGAAGTTCTTTACAAAAGAAACTACGATATGGTTCTTCTAAGGTGTGTTGCCAAAGAAGAAGCTGAGAGAATCATGAGAGATGTGCATGAAGGCTCGTTCGAACCCATTCAAGTGGGCACGCCATGGCTAGGAAAATTTTAAGGGCGAGTTATTACCGCTCCGGATGGAATCGATCGTTATATAACCGTAAGGAAATGCCACAAATGCCGATCTATGCGATCATATCCATGTGCACTGCTTTGCTAAACTAAATGTTTTGATCGCATCTTGGCCGTTTTCCATGTGGGCATGGACGTCATAGGTCCAATTGAGCCCAAAGCGTCAAACGGGCATCGCTTCATTCGGTTGCAATTGACTACTTTACCAAGTGGGTTGAAGCCGCTTCATACTCCAAAGATAACCATTCGATGGTTGCTAAGTTTGTGAAGAAAGATCCGATTTGCCGATATGGCTTACCCGACAAGATCATCACCGATAATTGGTAGCAATTTGAACAAAGAAATGATGAAGGACTTGTGCAAGGAATTCAAAATTCAGCACCATAATTCCTCTCCCTATCGCCCAAAGATGAATGGGGCGATGGAAGCGACCAACAAGAATATCAAGAAAATAGTGCGAAAATGGTGGTAACCTACAAGGATTGGCATGGGATGCTTCCTTTGCTTTGCATGGCTACCGTACTTCAAAGGCGCACATCGACCGGGCAACCCCTTTTTCCTTGGTGTATGGATCGAAGCGATACTTCCCATTGAGGTTGAGATACCCTCCTGCGGGTCCCGATGGAAACTAAGTGAGGAAGCGAGTGGGTATAGGCTCGCTGGATCAACTAAACCTCATTGAAGAAAAAGGATTGCGACTTCTGCCATGGGCAGTGTACCAACAGAGAATGAGAACCGCTTTCGACGGAAAGTCCGGCGCGTGAGTTTAATGAAGGAGATTTAGTACTCAAAAAGATATCGCTTATTCGAGTGACTCCAGAGGAAGTGGGCACCCACTTATGACGGCCCGTATGTAGTCAAAAAGCCTTTTTCTCGAGGAGCGCGATACTCACCAACATGGATGGCGAAGCCCTCAAGAACCCAAATAATTGGACTCGATGAAGAAGTATTATGCCCGAAAGAAATAAACGAAAAAGAGAAAGACAAGCCAAGTAAGAATTAGCTCGCTAGGTTGAAAACCCGAAAGGGCGGCTTAGGCAAAATCAGAGCGACCCGGTGGATTGAAAACCCGCAAAGGGCGATCCAGGCAAAAATTAGGGTCAGAAAACTTGAGCATGAAAAGTAAAGAAAGGCATACAACTCCCAAGGCTTGAATGAGAGGAGTGATCAAGGTCAAGGACACAAATGTCGGCAGATCGCCTCTTGCAGAGACGGACAATCGATTCGATTTCTCTTTTATTTTCGTGTCTTTTTGTAGTTTTAAAATTCTCAAATGTATTGAACAGTCGACGTAACATTCTGTACGATCGGCTTCCATATCAATAAAGCTCAACTTTTCTCATATCTTGATTGTTGATATTTTTGCTTTTTTCTGCTCAAGATAAGCGTTTTTATGATGATGGTGATACTGAACTGTAAAACATGTGCATACATCATAGAGCATTATAAAATCATTGCGAAATCTTTAAAAGTCATGGGAAATAAGCAAATTCCTAGAGATAATTAACCTTACAAAAAAGGGTTACATTCACAAACCGTTCCAGACGGCGAACCAGAGAGTAAACGCGCGTTCGGTTCACAAGCCTTGCAGTCTCCCTCGGTCTTTCAGTCTCGTACCAGGAGTATCGGAAGTCGGTTGAACCAGTAAAAAATAAGCCTTGTCAAAAAAGCAAAAAATGAACGGTCAGGAAAAAGAGAGCTGATCGAAAAGAAAAAACATGAAAAAACAAATAACCGTAAAATGCAAAGTCGGTCGAAAACAATCGAGAAAAGAATCAAAAAACAAAGGAAAATACCACCACATGCATCATCACATCAAAATCATAGCATTGCATGCACTCGCATAACATACTCCTGCATAACATGCCTTTGCATAACATGCACCCATGCTTCATGCATCATTCCTTGCATCAACTGACATATGCAGGAACCTCAATTCAACGCGCCAGTAGCGGCCATCTCAATCAGCCTGTCAACAGGATTTGCGAATCCCTTCAGGACCCGGGCGTCCCTTCAGGACCAATGCGTCCGCTTCGATCCTCGCCGTTATCGAGCACCGACGAATCATCAGACCCCGGAGTCCTTCAGTTTAGTTCAAATCAACGGTCCAAACAGCGACTTTGAACTCGACCTTCATCTCGCCAAGTCATCACGGAGCATGACGGATCGGCCCCTCAGACCTCGTGTCCTTCATCTCGCCAAGTCATCACGGAGCATGACGGATCGGCCCCAGCACTTTGCGTCCTTGGGACCAAATTGCGCGAGTAAAGCATAGTGCAAGTCCATCAAGGTAAAATGTATCAGCCCCACAACTTGATACAGAACCTCAGGCCGCTCGAATAGGCCACCTCCAGAGCCCAAGTGTTCCTTCAGAGCCCAAGTGTTCCTTCAGAGCCCAAGTGTTCCTTCAGAGCCCAAGTGTTCCTTCAGAGCCTAAGTGTTCCTTCAGAGTCCAAGTACTCCTTCAGAGCCGCAGACGCTCCTTCGTAACCAGTGTTCCTTCAGAGCGACGAGCGCTCCTTCATCACCGCACTTTTTGTTACTTTCTTCCCCAGCCAGTGTCGGCTTATCAAAGGACGGTACCTTCTTTACTGTTCTATTTATCGTTTTACTTCTTGCTGTTTACGCCACCCGTGGGTCGGCGCCAATTTGTTTCCTGTTTTGTTAGCTTACTGAGGGTTAGCACCACATTCATTACACACTTTTTTTCGCTAGTATCCATTCACCCAAAAGAAAAAAGAAAATTCTCGGGTTTTTCCCTAAGTTGACAAAATCGGTATAATTTCTGAATTCTTTATCTCTATTTTGCCTCGGAATATGTTTCGGCCAATTCATATTCCTTGTTAAAATCTAGATAAAGAGGGGCAGCTGTCATACCCCAATTTTGTCCGGCTTGGGTCAACACCCTAATTTTCAACCAAAAATAAATAAAGTAAGGCTTGGCATGCATTTTAGAGTTTTAAAAGTCATCCAAGGGTTTCTAGGATCATGTTTAGAATAAAAATGCATTTTTGAGCTAATTAGGTTTTTTTAGGGTAAAGGGCATTTTGGTCATTTTTCACAACAGGATGATTTTTCTCGTTAAAAATATGCATCCACAAAAAGTACATTTTATTCCATTCAAAATAATTTTTGTACAATTTTTGGAGAGAAACTCCTAGTCCAAAATAATTAAACATGCATTTTTCCTATTTTTAGTGTATAAAAAATGCCAAAAGACCATTAAAAATCCCCCAATTAATTAAGTGACAATTTTGATTGTCTAGAGCAATTAGGGAGGCTATGTCATGGTGTCCAAAAATATGTAACATGTTTCAATAGGTGCATTTTCATTTTTACATGCCCAAAAGTTTCAAAATTCAAAAATAAAAGGAGGAAGTGTCCTCAATAAGACAAAAGACCAAAAATAAGTATTTTTTTTATTTTTCTTTCCCACATTTCAGCATGTTGCGCAGCCCTCCCTCTCTCTCTCTCTCTCAAGAAGCTTCTACACACTCCATTTCTTACTCACCAAGTTTTAATTTGATCATATCCTCAATGTTGCCCTTTTTGGTAAATTAGCCCATACACTTACACTAACCCTTCCACCAAAAAACACCATTTTACCTTTTTGAGAACATTCCCTCACCAAAATACCCTTAACCCTATTAGTGCCAAGTGCACTTTGATCTTAGTAGTGAAGAGAGCTAGAAATGACTCTTATTTAATATATTAGTTTATGTACTCATTATTTCTTGTGTTTTAATTTACCTTTTGTTTTATTTGTTGATGATCTTGCAAAGTGATTCTCACTACATGCTTAGTGCATTTTATTCAAGTGGTGAAGATTGCAAGAAAGGATTCAATCTATTTCATAGTTTATGTGTTTATGTGTTCTTATGATCTAGCTATATTGTTGTCTATTTGTTGATGATCTTGCAAAGTGATTCTCACTACATGCTTAGTGCATTTTATTCAAGTGGTGAAGATTGCAAGAAAGGATTCAATCTACTTCATAGTTTATGTGTTCTTGTGGTCTAGTTATATTGTTGTCTATTTGTTGATGATCTTGCAAAGTGATTCTCACTACATGCCTAGTGCATTTTATTCAAGTGGTGAAGATTGCAAGAAGGGATTCAACCTTGTATAAATTGTCATTCCATTCTCTACTTTATCTCTTAAATAGTTCTTGTGAATTAATCATAGTTTTGCTTAATGTTCAAAGTTTTCTTTGCATATTTGGTTTTGGCCATGAGCCCATTTCATTGAATAAAATTCTCTATTGCATACTCTATAGTGTTAGGGTTTTGATTTTTGGTTTTGGTCCCCTCATATGTGTTCTTGGGATTAGGGTTTTAGGTTTTGAGGTTTAAGTTACTATTTTGTTTTCTTGAACTTTTAGGTTGAATAAACATGCCTTGCTAGATGCCTATTTGGCAATTTCATATGTTAGCTTAGATTCATGCCTACATGTTCATGCATTCATTTATATCTATATCTTTTGCATTTTCATACTCTCTTAAAATGCTCATGCATATATTAATATCATGTTTTTTTTTTTTCATAAATTAAATGTTCATGCATTAATATCATGTTTTTTCTTTCATAAATTAAATACTCATGCATTCAATAATGTTGTATTTTGCATTCCATAATTGCATACTCTTGCACTCATATACTTGTATCATTGTGCATCCAATTGTTCATAGCAACTTATGAATACTCTTATGATTGCTTTGCTTGTGTCCCAATGGTTGTTTTGGGTTTTGACTTGGAAGAAGAATTTGAAATGTTATATTTCTTTTCAAGCTTGAAATCCTATGTTTTTTTTTTCAAATAAGAAAACCTAAGGCATTTTTCCTAAATAAAATCATTAACCATCACTCGAAGCCGTTGCTTGTTTGATCGTTAATGAGGAGCTATTAGTGGTAGTCACTCGAAGCCTTTGCTTGTTTGGCTATCATGAAAACTCCCACACATTAAATAAACAACAACAAAAAAACAATTAATTCAAACTTCCAAAATAACACGAGCTACTAGCTCACCCCCTTTTTTTCAAAACTATATTCAAAAGAATAATCCGACGTTGTCGCTTGTAATCACTCGAAGCCACTTTGCTTGTTTGATTACCGATTCCGACTCTCTTTTCTTTCGAGTTAATACCGAATGCCACTCGAAGCCTTTGCTTGTTTGGTGTTCGCGGACACTCGAGTCTTATTTCAAAAACTCCAAAAAACACTTTCAAAAATCACAAAGCCGTTTTCACACGCAAAACTGAGAACTACGTTGCTTTGATCCTCACCGTGGTGAGGTACGTGAGGACCGGTTCATGTCCCGCCAAGCATACCTTTAAAAACCCATAAAAATAAGAACTACGTTGCTTTGATCCTCAGCCGGTGAGGTACGTGGGGACCGGTTTCTCGTCCCGTCAAGCACGCTTTTCAAAAATCTTTGTCTTGTTCCGCTTTTCAAAGATATCAAAAACATCCCTTTTTCCCGTTTTCAATAAAGTGATTTCTCAAAAAGAAAAGAAAAATAAATAGAACAATGTATTTCAAATCAAACATTTCAAAACCACATCAAATTAATGGTTCCCTTTCGGTAGAAAGGGCGCGTGAATGCTAATACCTTCCCATGCGCAACCGAATTTCTAACCTACATCTCTAAGTTTTCGAAAGACCACCCGCTTTCAAAAAGGTTTTTTTCAATGTTTTTCCTAAAATAAAATATTGGTGGCGGCTCTACTGATTTTCAACGTTGTCAAACTGAAAAGTCCCAAACCGGATTTTTCGGGGCGCAACACCTGGCACTGTCTTTTAATTTTTCATGTTAATGGTTCAGCCCTGGCATTTATCTTTTTAAATTTTGTGCTAACGGTTCAGCATGACACTGTTTACTTTCATGCTACCAGTATCGCCCTGGCATTGTCTTTAATTTTATGCTATCGGTCTCGCTCTGGCAACGTCTCCATTGTAATATAGCCCTGACATCGTACCTTTTAATTTTGTGCTTTTTGATTTGCCTTGACAATCGCATATTTAACCGGTTAAAATTGAGGTTCATATCTGTACTTATCTCTTACTTTGATAATACAACAAAACATGGAAAACATGGTTTTGTTTATTATATCGTAAGAGAGCAAGCACGGAGGGGCAACTATGAACACTCAATTTTTAACGGTATTTTTGACGTTTTTTCGAAAAATTACGAAAATATGCACTTTTTGGGTGTTTTGCGTGTTTAGTCGTCGAATACGCCATTTTACTCGTTTTTGTCACTTTCGCATTATTGTTTTACCCTTTTAAGTTAAACAAAACAAAGATATATAATTGAAAAATTACAAAAATAGTAGATTTAAATGGTTTGTTTATTACAATGTTTTTTTTACATTCATTCAAATAAAATAAATCTGAAAATGAAATTTAAATAGCAAAAAGGTCATAAATGAAATTAGAGTTTCAAGTAGCACTCCTAGCTGCTGCTGGGCCTGATTTGCACCCTTCAAATCTGGAAAAAATTCAAAGCCCAGTCAAATGATAATTAAATGTCAAAACCTAATTTTTGAGTATAAAATACAGTCAAACAACGATCAAAAGGTGGATAAGTCAAGACACAATTTTCGAAAAACATGACTACACAAAAAATTAGGGTTTTCATCTGTCAAACCCTAGCCACCCAAAGAGAGACAGATCTGTCCAAAATTAGAGAGGAGAGAGAACCACCACAAACTCGGACCCGGCCACCTCCTGGTCATTCCCGACCCTCGTTTTCTTTCTCGGCGTTCATCCTCACAAACACAGCCACCACCAAAGCACCAAACCTCACCTGAAATCACCCCCAAACCGAATTGTAACCAGCCACCACACACCTCCCAAACTGATCCAAACACCAGCCAAACAAACAACAAGAAGAAAATCGAAAGAAGGAAGGGGAACCAAAAAAGCAGAGCCGTGGAACGAAAAGGAAAAAAAATGAAGAAAATGATACCTGGAGGTGCGTTGACCGTCGCCGGCGAGCACTCCGCCGCCGGCTTCATCTTCTCCGGCGCCCAGTCACCGTCGGACCACCGCGAAACCACCATCGAGCCTACGACGTTCCCCTCTTCATGTTCTCTCTCTTGGTTTCTTCCACTCTCTCATCAGACCTCTCCTCCTCTCCCTCTCATGGCCGATGGCTCTCTCTCTCTCTCTCTCTCTCTCTCAGTGTCTAAGCCCAAAAGTTTGTCTTTTATATTCCCCTCTTTCTTTATTATTATTTCAGTTTTTTTTTCTTTTTTTTTTTTATATATCTTCAGATTACTATTGCAAACCTGTTGCGCCCCGAAAAATCCGGTTTGGGACTTTTCAGTTTGACAACGTTTGAAAATCAAGAGAGCGCCACCAATATTTTATTTTAGGAAAACATTGAAAAAACCTTTTGAGGAAAGCGGGTGGTCTTTCAAAACTTAGAGATGTAGGTTCGGGGTTCGGTTGCGCATGGGAAGGTATTAGCACCCCGCGCCACTTTTTCTACCGAAAGGAACCATTAATTTGATGTGGTTTTGAAATGTTTGATTTGAAATACGTTGTTCTATTTATTTTTCTTTTCTTTTTGAGAAATCACTTTATTGAAAACGGGAAAAAGGGGTGTTTTTGGTATCTTTGAAAAGCGGAACAAGACAAAGATTTTTGAAAAGCGTGCTTGACGGGACAGGAACCCGGTCCTACGTACCCTCACTGGCTGAGGGATCAAAGCAACGTAGTTCTTGTTTTTTATGGGTTTTTTAAAGATGTGCTTGGCGGGACATGAACCCGGTCCTCACGTGCCTCATCGGGTGAGGATCAAAGCAACGTAGTTCTCGGTTTTGCGTGTGAAACGGCTTTGTGATTTTTGAAAGTGTTTTTAGAGTTTTGAAATAAGACTCGAGTGTTCGCGAACACCAAACAAGCAAAGGCTTCGAGTGGCATTCGGTATTAACTCGAAAAAAGAGTTGGAGCCGGTAATCAAACAAGCAACGGCTTCGAGTGATTACAAGCGACAACGTCGTATTATTCTTTTGAAAATAGTTTTGAAAAAGGTGGTGAGCTAATAGCTCGTGTTATTTTGGAAGTTTGAATTAGTTGTTTTTGTTGTTGTTTATTTAATGTGTGGGAGTTTTCATGATAGCCAAACAAGCAAAGGCTTGAGTGACTACCACTAGTAGCTCCTCATTAACGATCAAACAAGCAACGGCTTGAGTGATGGTTAATGATTTTTATTTAGAAAAATGCCTTAGGTTTTCTTATTTGAAAAAAACATAGGATTTCAAGCTTGAAAAGAAATATAACATTTCAAATTCTTCTTCCAAGTCAAAACCCAAAACAACCATTGGGACACAAACAAAGCAATCAAAAGAGTATTTACAATTTGCTATGAACAATTGGATGCACCATGATACAAGTATATGAGTGCAAGAGTATGCAATTATGGAATGCAAAATACAACATTATTGAATGCATGAGTATTTAATTTATGAGATGCAAAACATGGTACTAATATATGCATATTTAAGAGAGCATGAAAATGCAAAAGATATAGATGTAAATGAATGCATGAACATGTAGGCAAAAATCTAAGCTAACATATGAAATTACCAAATGTGCATCTAGCAAGGCATTATTATTCAACCTAAAAGTTCAAGAAAACAAAATAGTGACTTAAACCTCAAAACCTAAAACCCTAGTCCCAAGAACACACATTAGGGAACCAAAACCAAAAAATCAAAACCCTAACACTATAGAATATGCAATAGGGAATTTTATTCAATGAGATGGGCTCATGGCCTAAACCAAGTATGCAAAGAAACTTTGAACATTAAGCAAAACTATGATTAATTCACAAGAACTATTTAAAAGATAAAGTAGAGAATGGAATGACAATTTATACAAGGTTGAATCACTTCTTGCAATCTTCACCACTTGAATAAAATGCACTAGGCATGTAGTGAGAATCACTTTGCAAGATCATCAACAAATGGACAACAATATAACTAGTCCACAAGAACACATAAACTATTAAACTATGAAATAGATTGAATCCTTTCTTGCAATCTTCACCACTTGAATAAAATGCACTAGGCATGTAGTGAGAATCATTTTGCAAGATCATCATTAACTAAACAACAATATAGCTAAACCATAAGAACACATAAACACATAAACTATGAAATAGATTGAATCCTTTCTTGCAATCTTCACCACTTGAATAAAATGCACTAGGCATGTAGTGAGAATCATTTTGCAAGATCATCATTAACTAAACAACAATATAGCTAAACCATAAGGACACATAAACACATAAACTATGAAATAGATTGAATCCTTTCTTGCAATCTTCACCACTTGAATAAAATGCACTAGGCATGTAGTGAGAATCACTTTGCAAGATCATCAATAAACAAAAGGTAAATTAAAACACAAGAAATAATGAGTACATAAACTAATATATTAAACAAAAGTCATTTCTAGCTCTCTTCACTACTAAGATCAAAGTGCACTTGGCACTAGTAGGAATCATAGAGCCAAATCCTCAACAACTTACTAAAGAAAATACCAACAACAAGATTTAAACAAAGAAACAACAAAATCAATTTTGAAGACATTTTAATCATGTATATGCGAAACCTTGCTCTATTTTATTTAACAAGAAAACTCAAAAATTAACATGAAAACAACACTAATCCACTTATTTTAGGGTGAGACAACAAATCTCACCCTCAACCACAACAAAACTACATTGAAAAGATGATGCTATGCGAAAGGAATGAGGGAAAGAAAATGAGCTTCAATGCAAAATATTTGGAGATGATGCAAAAAGGGTTATGGATTTTACCTTTTCTCTAAGATGGAAGAGAAAGTTGAAGAAATGGAGGGGAGAAAAATGCAAGAGGGCTTCGGCCTTGCAAGGGAAGGAAGGAGATAAAGATGGTGTGATGAACTCCTTGAGTGAGAAAGGAAGGTTAAGGGTGTGAGAGGTGGATTAAAGGTGTTTTGGTGGAGGAAGGTGAAGTAATGGAGGAGGGGGAAGGAGGAGAAGGCTTCGGCCTAGAGGGTGGAGAGGAGGAGAGGTATGATGCTTGGTTTTCTTGAAGGTGAGAATGATAGCCAAAGATTGGTGAAGAGAGAAAGTGTGAGCTATTTATAGGGATTTTGAGGCTTTAGGGTATTTAGGACTTTTTGCTTTGATTGGGCTCTAGGATTGGATCTTAATTTTGAATGGATGGTTAGGATTGTTGGTCACATGGATCAAGGGTATTTAGAAAACACAAGTGTGTGAGAGAAATGGGTGAAGGTGGCGCATAAAAGGAGGAAAAAAGGGAAATTTATGAACAAAAAAATCTAATTTGGGAATGGTGATTTTTGTAAAATAGGGTTAAGGGTATTTTGGTGAGGGAATGTTCTCAAAAAGGTAAAATGAGGTTTTTTGGTGGAAAGGTTAGTGTAAGTGTATGGGTTAATTTACCAAAAAGGGCAACATTGAGGATATGATCAAATTAAAACTTGGTGAGTAAGAAATGGAGTGTGTAGAAGCTTCTTGAGAGAGAAAGAGAGAGGGAGGGCTGCGCAACATGCAGAAAAATGAGAAGGAAAAATAAAAAAAATGCTTATTTTTGGTCTTTTGTCTTATTGAGGACACTTCCTCCTTTTATTTTTGAATTTTGAAACTTTTGGGCATGTAAAAATGAAAATGCACCTATTGAAACATGTTACATATTTTTGGACACCATGACATAGTCTCCCTAATTGCTCTAGACAATCAAAATTGTCACTTAATTAATTGGGGATTTTTAATGGTCTTTTGGCATTTTTATGCACTAAAAATAGGAAAAATGCATGTTTAATTATTTTGGACTAGGAATTTCTCCTCAAAAATTATGCAAAAATTATTTTGGATAGAATAAAATATATTTTTGTGGATGTATATTTTTAACGAGAAAAATCATCCTGTTGTGAAAAATGACCAAAATGCCCTTTACCCTAAAAAGTCCTAATTTGCTCAAAAATGCATTTTTATCCTAAACATGATCCTAAAAACCCTTGGATGACTTTAAAACCCTAAAATGCATGCCAAGCCTTAATTTATTTATTTTTGGTTGAAAGTTAGGGTGTCGACTTAAGCCGGACAAAATTGGGGTATGACAAAACCCAACAACGTTTTTCTGCATACAAACCCCCTCTTTGAAGTTTATTTTAAGTAGCGTGGGCTACACAAAAAAAAATAATTATAAACCGGGCCTTAATTCCTGCTGTTTACACCCACATGTTCATAATACAACCTCCCTATCAATATTTACACCGCCTAGTTTTTACTGCACCCCCATTTCGTTTTTTCATTATTTCGGTATTCTTTTCTCATTCGCAATATTATTAAATCATTTTATTTATTAACCAATTTTATTCACTTCAAAAAACGATAATTAGGGTTTGACTTGGATGTACATCCTATCAAACCCACAACTTTGATTTAAGGGTCTTTAGTTGTACAACTTGGACCTTAAATCCTTTCAAGACAAAAATCATAAAACTACAAAGTAAATATGATTTCTATTTAACACCTATTTTATAACAATTCAAAATACAAAATGGATTCGATTTGGATGTACATCTTGTCCATCTGGTCTAATGATCTTTAGTTGTACAACTTGGATTTTAGACCCCTTCAAAATTAAAATCAACCAACACACAAATTTTCAGGAAGAACTACGTGACTTTTTAGTCTCTCCTCGCACCAGAGAGTACGTAGGCGCAGGGTTTCCCTGTCAAAGTCAAAACTAAATTTTCTTAATTTAGTCCCTATCTTGTTATCTTGTAAATAATTAATGTTTTGAATATTATTTTGGGGTAAACAAATAAATAAGTAATTTATTATTGCGCAATCAAATTTAGGGTAACTGTCTTAGGACAGATGATATGGGTGCAGTGAAACTAGGGTTTCGCCCCTTCCCTACTGATAACTCTATTTTATATAGAGTATTTCATATGTTTAAACTTAGTATTTGCTCTCTTTCAAGTAATAATAAAGAGTTTATATAGTATTTTATGTGATATATGATATCTTGAGTGATTTGAATGGTTATAGTTATTATTAGGCCATTTTGGATATATTGTGGTATGTTTGATGTTTTTGTTCAGTGCAGTCTCAATGCTAATCGCATCAATGCTCTCGCATCGATCCCGCATCAAAACGCACTACTTGGTGAATAAGCACTGTTTCATATGCACCCACATGCAAAGTGATGACCTCCTGCCTGGTTCTCTGATGCCATCCCACCTTGTATAGTAGGCGCCTACCATTCACACATAGCTATATGCATAGCTTTGAAGAGTCGCCACATAGGGACACATGTTCACACATCAATGAACCGCCCTATGTAATTAGTCAAAGATTTCAACATGGATAAACCTCTGGAAAGCAACTACAACTATGATCCACTCAAGATGACTTCAACATGAAGGAAGGAAGCACCTCACTTGAAGGCTATAAAAGGACCTCACATCTTCATTTGGAAATATATCACAATCCATAAGTTAGATCAAAATTTCAATATACATAGTTAGTTTTTATATTTTTAGAGGAAGAGGAAGGAATTCATAATTCCTCCTTAACTCATTTTCATAGTGTTTGTATAGTGCTAAGGAGTAAGGCTAGTGCATTGCTAGAAGATTTCATACAAAGGTTTTCAACATTTGTAACTTTACTCTTGTTGTTTCTCTTTTGTGATTTCTATATATATAAACATGGTCTATTCAGTTTATATATATCTTGCAATGTCTCTTGTTAGCTAAACCTTTCTTAGTTGGAATGTTTTAATCATTTAATGAGCTTTTAAGTAAGTATGTTGCATGTATGTATGTTTGTACTTTAGTTCTTGCTTGATAATCTTTTCAAAACTTATTTTGAACTTGATCACTTAGAATGAGTAGATTTGTAAATGACCGTAAATGGCTTACAATTAAGAACTCAAGAACTAATATGGGTGAGTGTTTTACATAAAGAAAACTTTGTGAAAACCATGCTAAGTCCTAGACATAGGATAGTATAGTCCATAGGATAATTGTGGGTACTTAAAATACAAGAGTGAATTCACTTAAGCAAATTGGATAATTGTTAGGAGGCAAGATTGGCACTAACACCCCTTTCTTTACTGCATAGAACAAGGATCATAAGAGCTGTAATGATACTCAAGAAAGTGACCGAGAGGCACATAGCTAATGCAATGAAGATTCAAAGGTCTGTTTGCATCACATACTTGCATCATACACTTATAAGTAAATTACTTGATGAAGATTCCAACTAGCTTTTCTCTTTTACACTATCAACATTTTTACTTGTTTTCTTTCTAACTTAGTTGTGATCATCAAACAAAATCCAAAATTATTTTGTTACTTAGTGACTTTACACTTTATTACTTTATATTATTTTAAAAGTGAGTTTTTCAATCTCTGTGGGTTCGATCTTTTTACTACTTGTTTTTGGACAGTGTATACTTGCACACAAGTGTATGTGTTTTCCATGCACCAAGTTTTTGGCGCCATGTTGCGGGATTGAAGTAAATTCTTTTTAAAATTCGATATATAGTAATTTAGTGTTGTATATAAATTACGGTTTTAAAAGTTTCACATACAAAAGTACATGGTACTTAGTATATGTACTGAGAACTGCAAATGAACTCCGAATATAGCTTAGATCCGAAATAGAAAGAAAATTCAGGAGATTGCTAAGACTCGGACCACGTAATCAACAAACTTGCAACATGTCATTCAATGAAGAACAAAGCTCAAGGCCACACTCGGTGAGAGGAGGCCCCAGTTCACAAACATGCTCTTCAAGAAGAAGTTCATAGAGAAAATCTCATCCACATGGATCACATAGGTATGATTAATGATAGAGATAGACCTATGAGGGATTATGCTCAGTTTGATCATCAAAACATGCAAACTAGTATAAATAGACCTCATATTGATGCCATGCATTTTGAATTTAAACCTATGATGTTTCAAATGCTTCAAACTATTGGTCAATTTGGAGGATCTCCTCATGAAGATCCTCATTTGCATTTAAGGCAATTTCTAGAAGTATGTAGTAATTTTATTATACCTGGTGTTAGTGAAAATGCATTTAGATTAAGGTTATTTCCATATTCTTTGAAAGATAGAGCTAAGGCTTGGCTAAATTCTTTAGAGCCTAACTCTATTCATTCATGGAATGAAATGGCTGAAAAATTTTTAGGAAAATATTTCCCACCTATCAAAAATGCCAGGTTAAGAAATGATATTACATCTTTTAGACAAAAAGAGTTTGAGTCTTTATTTGAAGCATGGGAAAGATGGAAGGAACTTTTGAGAAAATGTCCTCATCATGGTTTACCTGTTATTATTCAAATGGAAACATTTTATAATGGTTTAGAACCTCAAACCAGAATAATGCTTGATGCATCATCTGGTGGAGTGTTATTAAATCATCATACAATGAAGCATGTGAATTAATTGATAGAATAGCGAAGAAATAGCTCTAGTTGGCCTAATGGAGAGGGTAAGTGCCCAAAAGAAACCATCGGGGTACATGAAATCAATGATATATCTGCCCTATCTGCTCAAGTAGCCACTCTAGCTAATTTGATGAAAAACTTCACTGGCAATGCTCTTGCATCACCGAAAGCAATCATTATTCAGTGATAGATCGTGAGCCGACACAAAATCCCAATGAAGCCTAGACATCTTCACTCGAGAATCACCGCATGTCGCCACGAGAGCAGGCAACATAAAATGCTAGGGTGAGTCTCTTTACATAAATAATAACAAGTAAGATAAGCATTATAAGCAGAAAGCATTGTTGCGCCCCGAAAAATCCGGTTTGGGACTTTTCAGTTTGACAACGTTTGAAAATCAGTAGAGCCGCCACCAATATTTATTTAGGAAAACATTGAAAAACCTTTTTGAAAGCGGGTGGTCTTTCAAAACTTAGAGATGTAGGTTCAGGGGGTCGGTTGCGCATGGGGAAGGTATTAGCACTCACACGCCTTTTCTCACCGAAAGGAACCATTAATTTGATGTGGTTTTGAAATGTTTGATTTGAAATACATTGTTCTACCTCTTTTCTTTCCTTTTCTTTCTTTTGAGAAATGGTTTTATTGAAAACGGAAAAAGGAACGTTTTTGGTATCTTTGAAAAGCGGATCAAAACAAAGATTTTTGAAAAGGGTGCTTGACGGGACAGGAACCCGGTCCTACGTACCCTCACCGGTTGAGGGATCAAAGCAACGTAGTTCTCGCTTTTATGGGGTTTTTTAAAGGTGTGCTTGACGGGACATGAACCCGGTCCTCACGTGCCCTCACCGGGCCGAGGATCAAAGCAACGTAGTTCTCAATTTTTTAGGGGTTTTTTAAAGGTATGCTTGACGGGACATGAACCCGGTCCTACGTACCCTCACTGGCTGAGGGATCAAAGCAACGTAGTTCTCAATTTTTAAGGGTGTTTTTTAAAGGTATGCTTGACGGGACAGGAACCCGGTCCTACGTACCCTCACTGGCTGAGGGATCAAAGCAACGTAGTTCTCAGTTTTTTAAAGATGTGCTTGACGGGACATGAACCCGGTCCTACGTACCCTCACTGGCTGAGGGATCAAAGCAACGTAGTTCTTGGTTTTGCGTGTGAAAACGGCTTTATGATTTTTTGAAAGTTCTTTTGGAGTTTTTGAAATAAGACTCGAGTGTTCGCGAACACCAAACAAGCAAAAGCTTCGAGTGGCATTCGGTATTAACTCGAAAGAAAAGAGAGTCGGAACTGGTAATCAAACAAGCAATGGCTTCGAGTGATTACAAGCGACAACGTCGTATTATTCTTTTGAAAATAGTTTTGAAAAAAAAGGGGGTGAGCTAGTAGCTCGTGTTATTTTGGAAGTTTGAATTAGTTGTTTTTTGTTGTTGTTTATTTAATGTGTGGGAGTTTTCATGATAGCCAAACAAGCAAAGGCTTCGAGTGACTACCACTAATAGCTCCTCATTAACGATCAAACAAGCAACGGCTTCGAGTGATGGTTAATGATTTTTATTTAGAAAAATGCCTTAGGTTTTCTTATAAAAAAAAACATAGGATTTCAAGCTTGAAAAGGAAATATAACATTTCAAATCCTTCTTACAAGTCAAAACCCAAAACAACCATTGGGACACAAGCAAAGCAATCATAAGAGTATTCACAAGTTGCTATAAACAATTGGATACACAATGATACAAGTACATGAGTGCAAGAGTATACAATTATGGAATGCAAAATACAACATTATTGAATGCATGAGTATTTAATTTATGAGATGCAAAACATGGTATTAATATATACATATTTAAGAGAGCATAAAAATGCAAAAGATAAATGAAATGCATGAGCATGTGAATATGCAATTTAGAAATGAACATGAACTTCAAGTCACCATTTATTCATGAAATGCAAGCAAACAACATAGGTTAAACTTTTGGTAAGGATTCACATGATCAAGCAAAGAGATGCATAAAAGTCACATGAACCCTAATTTTCTTCTAATATGCAAAGCAAAACAACCTTGAAACAAGCTTTATTTTCACAAGACTTGGTAACAATTATTTTTGTGGTTCAAGTATATCAACTAAGCACATAATGGACTACAAGGCCAAAGCCTATTGTAGTTCAAACCCACATTTATTTCATGCAAAGATAAAAGGAAAAATCAAAACATCAAAACCCTAAAAATGGGTTTGAAACCGAACCCTATTTGCCCTAAATCATCCAATTTTTCATCACAATTGAACCAACCACATAGATGAGCATGATTACATGATAAACAACAAAATGAGCAAGAACCCTAGCATTAGAGACTAGAACCAAACCCTATCCTCAAAGTTCAAGTTCAAAACATCAAACTTCAACAACAAGCATGGTTCACAACATTAGCACAATTAATCAAGCATTAATCAACTTCAAATCATTTAATGAACAAGAATATTCAAAGGATCATGGATTAGGCTCAAAGTTGAAGCAAAAAAGAAAAGGGAAACATGTTTTCATTTAAGCAAAAATCGCATGACCAAAATAGCAAATCAAAAGAAAAAAAACCTAATCAACACATAACCACAAGAACAATTTATTTAGTGGGTGATGGACCAGCTCTCACCCACAACAGCCCCTAATCTACATTGTATGATATTATGAGATGCAAATATAAGTTGAAAAATGGTTTTAATGCAAGAAAGTGAATGAAAATGCAAAGGATTTGATGTATACCTTAGTTTCAAGCTAAATAAGAGTAGGAATGAAGATTAAGAGCAATAAAACACCAACAATCCTAGCAAGAACAGCCCCAACACCTTGAAGAAACAACCCCCTTGATAATGTAAAAATGGAATCAAGGATAAAAGGGAAAAAGATATATGAATGTAGAGTGTGTTTGAGGTGATTTGGTGAAGGAAAGTTGGAAGAATGAGGGGAGGAGATGAAGGAGGAGGGTTCGGTTTTGAGAGAGAGAGAAGGAGAGGAGAAGAGTGCTAGGTTTTCTTGAAGGTGAGAATGATAGCCAAAGATTGGTGAAGAGAGAAAGTGTGAGCTATTTATAGGGGTTTTGAGGCTTTAGGGTATTTAGGACTTTTTGCTTTGATTGGGCTCTAGGATTGGATCTTAATTTTGAATGGATGGTTAGGATTGTTGGTCACATGGATCAAGGGTATTTAGAAAACACAAGTGTGTGAGAGAAATGGGTGAAGGTGGCGCATAAAAGAAGGAAAAAAGGGAAATTTGTGAACAAAAAAATCTAATTTGGGAATGGTGATTTTTGTAGAATAGGGTTAAGGGTATTTTGGTGAGGGAATGTTCTCAAAAAGGTAAGATGGGGTTTTTTGATGGAAAGGTTAGTGTAAGTGCATGGGTTAATTTACCAAAAAGGGCAACATTGAGGATATGATCAAATTAAAACTTGGTGAGTAAGTAATGGAGTGTGTAGAAACTTCTAGAAGGAATAGAGGGGGTATGGGACGCATGATCAGCTGATCATGAAGGGGAAAAAAAAAATAAAAACTTGCTTCTTTTTTTTGTTTTGTCTTATTGAGGACACTTCCTCCTTTTATTTTTGAATTTTGAATCTTTTTGGGCATGTAATTGAGAGTGCACCCATTAAAACATGTCACATATTTTTGGACACCATGAAATAACCTCCCTAATTATTCTAGACAATTAAAATTGTCACTTAATTAATTGGGGAATTTTTAATGGTCTTTTGGCATTTTTTATGCACTAAAAATAGGAAAAGTGCATTTTAATTATTTTAGGCTAGAATATTCTCTCTAAAAATTGTACAAAAATTCTCTTGGATAAGAGAAAAATGTACTTTTGGTGTGTGCATATTTTTGACGAGAAAATCATCCTTTTGCGAAAAATGACCAAAATGCCCCTTACCCTAAAAAGCCCTAATTTGCTCAAAAATGCATTTTTATTCTAAACGTGGTTCTAAAAACCCCTGGATGACTTTTAAAACTCTAAAATGCATGCCATGCCTTAATTTATTGCCCCTCTTTATCTAGATTTTAACAAGGAATATGAATTGGCCGAAACATATTCCGAGGCAAAATAGAGATAAAGAATTCAGAAATTATACCGATTTTGCCAACTTAGGGAAAAACCCGAATTTCCTTTTTCTTTTTGGGTGAATGGATACTAGCCAGAAAACGGCTGTAATGAATGTGGTGCTAACCCTCAGTAAGCTAACAAAACAGGAAACACATGGGCGCCGACCCTCGGGTGGCGTAAACAACAAGAAGTAAAACAATAAATAGAATAGTAGAGAAGCGTACCGCCTTTGATAAGCCGCACCGGCCTGGGGGAAGAAAGTAACAAAAGTGCGGTGATGAAGGAGCGCCGTCACTCTGAAGGAACACTGGGTTCGGAGGAGCGTCTGCGCTCTGAAGGAGTACTTGGACTCTGAAGGAACACTTAGGCTCGGAAGGCGCGCTGGGCTCGGAAGAACGCTTGGTTACGAAGGAGCGTCTGCTCTCGAGGGAACGCTTGGGGCTCTGAAGGAGCTTGGGTTACGAAGGAGCGTCTGGCTCTCTGAAGGAACGCTGGGCTCGGAACGCTGGTTCCGGGCGAGCGCCTGGCTCGAAGGAACGCTGGCTCAAGGTGGCCTACTCGAGCGGCTTCGAGATTCTCGTATCAAGTTGTGGAGACCGATACATTTTACCTTGATGGACTTGCGCTATGCTTTACATCGCACACCGTCCAAGCGACGCCTTGCGTTCGGGGGCCGATCCGTCATGCTCGTGATGACTTGGCGGGATGAAGGTCGAGTTCAAAGTCGCCGCTTGGATGTTGATTTGAACTAAACCGAAGGACTCGGGTCCGAGGATTCGCTCGGTGCTCGATAACGACGGATCTGAAGGGGCGTGTTGGTCCCGGGGGACACGCGGTCTGAAGGGATTCACCAATCTCGCTTGATTGTCCGATTGAGATAGCGCCGCCTTTGCGCATTGAATTGAGGTACCCGCACTTTCGAATATGAGGTGAAGTCGCTTTTGAAGGGACGCCAGTCTCCGGGGATTCACGAATCCTGTTGATCTTCTTTAGTCGGGCCGCGTATCTCGCACCAATCCGTGTGTCCGCTCGAGCTAGCGGACCTTTCTTCTGCTTCCTTTGATTGGTGATCAATGTTGTTGCACTGATCCGAGGTGTCCGCTCCGCCAAATGGACCTTTCTTCTGCTTCCTCTGATTGGTGATCAATGCCATTACAATGATCTAGGGTGCTCGCTCCGCCGCAGTTTTCTTCGAGAAACCTCCCGCCGGCCAATGCCACTACATCGCTTTTTTGTGGAGTCCGCTCCGGAATAGTAGGACTCTTCTTAAACTTTCTCTCGATAATGTGTACCTGCACATGTTAGCAGATGCAAATGCATGGTGCATGGGATGAGGATGCATGTTATGCAAGGGCATGTTATGCGAGTGCATGCAATGCTATGATTTTGGTGTGATGATGAATGCAATGAGATGCTATTTTTGATGTTCTTTGTCACCTTTCTTTTTCTCGATCGCTTGTTTTTTTTCGCTTTTTGACAAAGGCTTATTCTTTTATCGGTTCAACCGACTCCGATACTCTCCGCACGAGGCGAGTGGCCGACGGGGACTGCGCAGGCTCATGGATCGAATGCGAGTTTGCTTTATGGTTCGCCATCTGGAATGGTTTGTGAGGCAACCTTCTTTGTAAGATTAACCTCCTTTGGTCGACTTTCTTTTTCTCGATCGCTTGTTTTTCTTTGTTCTCTTGCTCTCTTTTGCCTCGTGGCTTATCTTTCTTCTTGGTTCACCCAATCCGCGACACTCATGGCACGAGACTGAGGAATATACTGGACTTGCGGGGCTCATGGGCCAGGTGCAGGTGGGCTTTAACTTTGTCGTTTGAAGCAATCGTGGGCTCAATCACTTTCTCTTGCATGACTAACTTGTTTTGGGAATTGCCTCTTTCTCGTGACCTTTAAGAATTTCAATGATTTGTAATGCTCTATGATGTATGCACATGTTTTGATTCAGATCACCATCATCATAAAACGCTTATTTTGAAAGCGTAAAAGGCGTAAATATCAACAAGCAGACATGAGAAAGTTTGAGCTTTATTGATGTAGAAATCGGTCGCACAGAAAGTTACGCCGACTGTTCAATGCATTTTAAAGTTTAAACTGCAAAAAGACACGAAAAAGGAAAGAAGCCGATTTCTCGATCGTCCGTCTCGTCAGGAATGAAGCTAAACATTTATGTCCTTGACCTTGATCACTCCTCATTCAAGTTTTCGGGGAAGTTGTATGCCTTTCTTTACTTTTCATGCTCAAGTTTTCTCGACCTAATTTTTGCCTCGATCGCCTTTTTCGGGGGTTTTCAATCCACCGGTCGCTTCTTGATTTTGCCTAGGCTGCCCTTTTTATGCGGGTTTTCAACCTAGCGAGCTAGTTCTTACTTGGCTTGTCTTTCTCTTTTTTCGCTTATTTCTTTCGTGCATAGTACTTCTTCACGATTATCCGAATTGACTGGTTTCTTGAGATCTTCACCGTCCATGTTGGTGAGTATCAATGCTCCTCCGTAAAAAGGCTTTCTTGACTACATACGGGCGTCATAAGTAGGTGTCCACTTCCCTGGATCATGCCGATAGGCAAGATCTTCTTAAGCACCGCATCACCTTGCTTGAATTCATGGGGTCGACTTTCTTGTCGAAAGCCGTTCTCATTCTCTCGTTGGTACAACCGCCCATGACACAAGGTCGCAATTCTTTTTCTTCAATGAGGTTTAGCCGATCCAGATCGGGCTTGAACCCATTCTCGCTTCTTCTAACTTGGTTTCCATCAAGACCCGCAGGAGGGTATCTCAACCTCAATAGGGAGGACTGCTCCACCCATATACCGAGAGAAAAGATTTGCCCCAGGTTGAAATGCGCATCAAGTTCGGTAGCCATGCAAAGCAAAGGGAAGCATCTCATGCCAATCCTTGTAGGTTACCACCATCTTTTGCACAATCTTCTTGATGTTCTTGTTGGTGCTTTATTTCCCCATTCATCTTCTAAGCGTAAGGAGAAGAATCATGATCTTTGGATTTTGAATTCCTTGCACAAGTCCTTCATCATTTTGCTATTCAAATTGCTACCAAGTATTATCGGTAATGATCTTGTCGTGTAGACCATATCGGCAAATCGATCTTTCTTCACAAACTTAGCAACCATCGAATCGTTATACCGAGTATGAAGCGCTTTCAACCCACTTGGTAAAGTAATCAATTGCAACCGAAATGAAGCGATGCCCGCTTGACGCTTTGGGCTCAATTGGACCTATGACGCCCATGCCCCACATGGAAAACGGCCAAGATGCGATCAAAACATTTAGTTTGGCAGCGGCACATGGATATGATCGCATAGATCCGCATTTGTGGCATTTCCTTACGGCCATAACAATCGATTCCATCCGGAGCCGCAATAACCCGCCTTAAGATTTTTCTAGCCATGGTGTGCCCACTTGAATGGGTTCCGAACGAGCCTTCATGCACATCTCTCATGATTCTCTCACTTTCTTCTTTGGCAACACACCTTAGGAGAACCATATCGTAGTTTCTCTTGTAAAGAACCTCACCACTCAAGAAGAAATTCCTTGACAACCTTCTCGAGAGTTCTC
This sequence comes from Oxytropis ochrocephala, assembly GCA_020916435.1. Classification (NCBI taxonomy): domain Eukaryota; kingdom Viridiplantae; phylum Streptophyta; class Magnoliopsida; order Fabales; family Fabaceae; genus Oxytropis; species Oxytropis ochrocephala. Next base: position 70,893,572 of record CM037090.1, read on the forward strand.
TTGTCATTTTCTCGATGCCCTGTGGGTATTCCCGACTAGTGATGTACTTGCTTGATGTCATGATACCAAGGCTTCTCGTCGACTCTTCATCTATTGCCATGCAAGAGTGATGCGCAGCAGCTCCGGTCTTGGTCGATCTTAGTCAAGCTCTTGTCACACGGTAACATTGAACATAGAAGACAATGTGGCTAATGCATCGCCACCGATTTTCACCTCGAGGATATGCCGGAAGGTGATCTCATCAAAGGACTTCATCAACTCTTGCGGTAATCACAATAAGGAATCGGTTTAGGATCTCTCGGTCTCCCAATCGCCTCTTGCTTGATAAATAACTAGAGTTTGAATCCCGTATACATCTAACCTTTTAACTTTCCACTCTAGAAATTTGCTTGAATACCTAGGATGCATGCTTCAGATTCTCGCTATGTTATTTGTGACATAGAAGCTTAGCCTTGCAAAGGACAGGAATGAAGCGATTATCGTGGAGATTAACATCGCCTCACCCTCCGTGTCCCCACACATTGGACGCACCATCAAATATCATTCTCCATCTTTCACTTTCGTGGGACTTCCTCGTCGAATAGTGCCATGATGTCTTCATCGGAAAATCATGCCGCATTGGTCGTAATCTGAATCGGTGACATGCCAAATATTCAAATGAGTGTACTACCTTTAATCGCCTTTTGTGTGACATACGGGATATCGTATTCGATAATTGCATCCGCCATCGCAATTACCTGTGAGAGCCGGGCTTCTCAAATATGTACTTGATTGGATCCATTTTTGAAACCAACCAAGTTGTATGACTCAAAGCATGTACCGCTTAAACGATGAGCAAATTTCAAACTAAAGCACAACAAGTTTTTTTTCAAAGATAGAATACCTTGTCTCACGATCGGTGAACTTTTTGCTTAGGTAGTATATTGCATGCTCCTTTTTCCAGATTCATCATGCGACCCAACACACACGCCCCATTGAATTGTCTAGCACCGTAAGGTACAAGATGAAGCGGCTCGCCGCCACAGTGTGGCATTAAGATCGTGTGATTTTGCAAGTACACCTTGATTTTCTCGAAGGTCGCTTGACACCGATCATTCCACTTCGCTCCGACTTTTGCATAGCAATTTGAAGATTGGCTCACAAGTAGCGATCACCAAAAATGAATCGGAGATATAATTCAACCTTCCGAGGAAACCACGGATTTCTTTCTCTGCTTCGTGCACCGCATTTCAAGGATGGCTTTTACTTTGTCCGGATCCACCTCAATTCCCTTCGGGTGACAAATGAAGCCTAACAACTTCCCCGATCTTACCCCAAACGCACTTGGGTCGGGTTTAACTTGAGCTTATATTTCCTTAACTGCTCAAAAGCTTCGCAGATTGACAATGTGCTCCTTGCTCGGTTTTAGATTTTGCGATCATGTCATCAACATAAACCTCAATCTCTTTATGCATCATATCATGGAATAAGGTAACCATGGCCCTCTCGATAGGTTGCGCCAAGATTCTTCAATCCGAATGGCATGACCTTATAAATGTAGAATTCCCCAAAGTGTTATGAAAGTTGTCTTTTCCATGTCCTCGTGGTCCATTTTGATCCGATTATATCCCGAGTATCCATCCATGAAGGAGAATAACGAGTCTTTGAAATGCATCGTCTACTAAAACATCAATGTGAGGCAAAGGGAAGTCATCCTTAGGGCTAGCACGATTCGAGATCCCGTGAATCGACACACATTCTCGACCTTTCCATCTTTTTGGGAAACGGGACAATGTTGGCAACCCATTGCGGGTATTTGGCCACCGCCAGAATCACGCATCGAATTGCTTCTTCACTTCGCTCTCGATTTTGAGGGACATCTCTGGTTTCATCCTCCTCAATTTCGCTTGACAGTGGGCATTCGGCTTGACCGGTAGCTTGTACCACCACAATGTCGGTGTCCAACCTGGGCATATCCTCGATACGACCATGCAAACACATCCACGTAATCCCGCAACAACCGGACTAACTTTATGCGGTCTTCTTCGCTCATGGTGGTGCCTACTTTGACCTCCTTCTTATCCTCTCATTGTACCCAAGTTGATCACTTCATGGACTCTTCGTGTGGCTGGATTACCCTTTCTTCTTGTTTCATTAACCTCAAAAGTTCTCGAGGAGTTTCCCACTTTCTTCAACATCCCCTCACACCGATTGACGGGGTGATCAAAGTCAAAAGGTGGATATCGACACTTTGTCATTTTCGAGAGACCATTGTTTGTGGATCCGCATTTTGCCGGGCGAAAAAGCGTAATGAAGGGCTAAACAAGAGAACAAACAGACAAATAAAATGTAGAAAAGACTCATGCGAATGAAGAGAAATTGATTTTTATTGATTGAGGAATTCAAAACAAGCGTTTTTATTGATGATGATAATTTTGAAAATAAAAACACGTGTGCCCCTAACAATCGGTCCTATGGCCTTGGGCGAGCCACGGGGTTGCATTACAAATGATTACTTTAAATTAAGAGTCACAGGAGAATCGCCAGCCTTCCAATTCTTTAACTCTTCACCGATACCGCAACGACGAACCGGACTCGCCGCCTTCTTTGGATTCGAAACATCTCTCGATAATAAAGAATTTGATTGGGGTCCTACAAGCCAAGACTCACAAAACTCGACTAAGGTCGCAAATTGGGATCCTCTGGGGCCATGGATCTTCGCCTCGATTTGGCCAACCATCGGGCGCTTTCGCTCGTCCGCCTTATCCGCTTTCCTCCTTACTTGGGGTGTATCCCAACCCAAACGGTCTTTGTTTTCCTTCGCTGGATAGGAGCTAGAATCCCTTGACCGCTCTTTCCCAAGCCGTAACCCACCTTGTACCCTTTGGGCTATCATAATTTTGGCGACCATTTCCTCTTCTTTGGTCTTCCCAAACACCGCATTGGCAATCTCTAAAGACGAAAAAGTCGTTTCCAACGACTCTTCAATGGCTTCTACATATTTGAACTCGATGGCTTATTAACCGTAGTCTCTTCCTCACCGAATACTACGACCACCTTGTCATCCACCATGAATTTGACCCGCTGGTGTAGAGAAGAAGGAATTGCCCCACCATGTGGATCCGTGGTCTTCCTAATGCATACCGTATGAAGAGGTAATGTCCATGATTTGGAAATTGATACGTAAAACTTCAGACCAATTTGGATAGGAAATTCCATTTCTCCTAGCACTTCCTTTTGGACCCATCAAATGCTCGCACCAAATGGCGAACTTGGTTTCATATAGGAACAATCGACATCTAGCTTGTCCATGGTTGACTTTGGCATTACGTTCGGTGAAGACCCGTTGTCAATCAAGACTCGCCAAAGACATAGTCCCCACACTTTACCGAGATATGAAGAGCTTGATTATGTTCTTTTCCGCTCAAGGCAACTCATCATCGCCAAAAGTTAGGTGATTTGCAGCCACCACACTCCCGACAATTCCATCAAAATGATTCACCGAATGTCCTCTCGCCACGTGAGCCTCACCGAGCACTTTCATCAAGGCCGCTTCGTGCTGCTTCCGAATCGAGCAACAATGATAGCATGGATATCTTTGAGGCGCCTGTTTCAACCGATCAACTACTCAGAATCGCTTGCACGGACACACTTCAAGAATTCATTGGCTTCTTTTTCATTACTTTTTCCTCGAGCACCTGCTCTCTTTTCTTTATCTTTGCGCCTCTCTGCTCACAAATCTCTAGATGTTTCCGCCGAGGGTTTCTCGAGTATACACTCTTCCGCTTCTGTGATCCCACTTGATCCTCGCTATGTTGGTCACGGTGGTAGCATTTGGAGAGCATTCTCGCCGTGTATTTCCGTGGAACCGCTTATTTGACTCATAACGAAACGGAGCCGGGTACCTCAATCACTATTGGTGAGCATTTGCTCGCATCGGCCTAGGATTGAAATCATAAGGGATCTCAATGGGCCTTCCGATTCCCTATCATTGTCGTGGTGCACAACGTCCACACCTCTCGCATTCGGAACCATCCATGACGACAACCCACTGGGTCGCATCGCTTCATCTTCTTCATCCCACCCTCAGAGGCCTGATATCTTCTATTCGGATTAGAGCACTTTCGGGAGCATCAATATCTCGACCAAGTAATCAAACTTTCCGCCGGGCTCTCCTAGAGTATCCCAACGCCCTTCTTTTGTAGGCAAAGACCTTCATTACCTCTTCACCGATTTCTTCCTTGCATGAGAAGGGAACCGTGTCTTCATTAGCTACTGGTCGGGCCCGGCTTGAACCAATCTCGTGAGCGCACTGTGCAGAATTTCAATCGGCTTTTGGCCTCTCTATCACCGCTGTCTCAATGTAGGGTCCACACTTCATCTTCCACACCATAGGTCCCTATCTCGGACCACATACCGATCCATCAGTCTTGCAGGATCATTTTGAAAGTTTCACAACCTCCCCACACAGGAGTCAAGACACCCTTCTTCTTCATGGCAACATCCTTTTTAACAACCTTGGCCCTAAGATAACTCAAAGATAAACGACACTTAGAGGAGTCTTGATCTCTTGCACTTTTTTTCAAAGAATCTTGCCAACAAAGACTTTCTATAGCATTGGTAGCCGCTCCTCGGTGACTGTAACGGATTGATTGTTGTATTTGGACGGTTCTGCATAAACGATATCCAACCAAAGATCTATCAAATCTTGCACTACATGCTTGAAGGCTTTACAATCTTCCACAAAGATGACCGACCCCATTTTCGTGGAAACCGCAGTGGCATTAGCATTGTATCCTCCGGGAAATGGTGGTCGCACTACTTTCATGGGTCGAGTGTTGATCGATTATTGGAGGTCAAGTGATTAAACAAATTTTCGAGATATGTCATTGGAATTGGATCAAAACTAGTCCGCTTCTTGAACCGATAATCTTGAGTCTTGGGGCGGTCATTGCCTTCTTTGAGATGACACCGGAGCAGAGAATGGAATAGTTTGGGGTGGAGGAGTACCAAAAGATGAGTTTCCCCAGAGATGACATTAGTTTCTCCTCTTTCTTTTTTTAGGGAAATGGGGCTGGTACTTCTTCCGGTTGTTGGACCCACCGTAACTCCTGCATTACCAAGGTGATTCAAAATCTTCCCGCTTCAAGGCCATGCTCAAGTCTTTCCCCAAGACTATCATGTCGTCGAGAAACTGGTTGAGACACTTGTGATCACTGTCATAATAGATTCTTTGGCAGAGTTTCCGTGAACATGTACACCATCTCTTTCTCGACCAAAGGAGGTTGAACTCAAGCGGTCAGTGCTTCGCCATTTTTGAGCATACTCCTTGAAGGTCTCTTTCTCACCCTTACTCATGTGCTGCGAATCTGCGACTCTATCCGAGCCATGTCCATGTTGTACTTATACTTCGCTTCATGAAAGCTTCGCACAAATCCTTCCAACAATGGATTTCGTGAGGATTGCAACTTCATATACCAATCCGCAGGAGCTCCCACCAAACTGCTCGAAGCAATAAATCGCAATTTGTCATCATTGGCATAGGGACCCATTTTTCTGACGAACATTGTAATATGGCTCTCTGGGCAGCCGATCCTCCAGTTCTTGTCCACCTCTGAGCTTTGAATTTTGGCGGTAGAACCAAATGCAGGGACTAGGCAAAGCTCACGGGCTTCTTTGGCTCTAACTCCGCACCCTCCATAGCTCTCACTCTTTCCTCAAGTGCTCGGATCGGATCATTTGGCCGAGCCCCTCAAACGCATGCCCTTGGGGGTGACTCCCATGTCAGAGTAATACCCTCCTCCCCGGGTGAGGAACATTTTGAGGTCGTGACTTGTGAACCCCGGGCGTGGAATTGTGCTCTGGGGAGGGATAGGAGCCCGATTCTCGGATCCTCCTAGCCTCCCAGTGTGGTGACAGTAATTTGATTAGGTGCAGTTACACCAACGGGAGTAGATCTAACAGTTTGCGGCAGGTACCCAGCAGGCATACCCCAAGGGTATCTCTGTGCAGTGTCCTGGTTTGACACATTCATCACGGGATGACCGACCCCAGATCCCGGAGGAACTGTGGTTCTGCAAAGAGCATCGACAATCGAGGAGGAACGAAAGAAGTGACCCCATCTGGACCCACTACAGCGACGGCTTCAGCAGTTGTCCCACTCTTCAAACCTTGCAGCATTACCATCATTTCATGGACCTGAGCCTCCATGGTACCCATCTTATCCTTCAGAGTCTGATTTTCCTGAGCCACCGCCGGATTCGAATTTGTACACCCATGTCTTCCTGCTCGGGTTACTCTCAATTTCAACATCCGGATGCTCGTAGCCGAGCCATTAGCTTGGCTTCGCGAATGGGTGAAGTATCGGTGACGGAGAACCAGCGTGCCTTTTCTGTTTATTCAAACATTTATTGCATAAGAAACAAAATAAATTTATGAATGAATGTATGAATGCATGCACAATGTTTGCTTGATGCCGGGAACCGCGGGATACCTTGCCTTGTCATACGCGCATAAACTTTTGGTTTACGAATTGAAGTAAACAAGGAATCGAAATAGCACACTTCAATCATCAAGATTTCAAAGCTTCACCAATTTTCATTAAAGGGAAAAGACGTTACAATGTTCATAAAGAGAGCAGTACAATATTCTTGAATACAAAGCTTGAAACAAACTCCTAAATCAAAAATACAAATAGGCAACTCAAATACAAATAGCTTCAAGCTCCCCAACTCTCTTCCTCTTCTTGCTTACACTTGCACTTTGAGATTGCTCTTTGAGTTCTGTGATCAACGTTCTGCAGTATTCCACAAACTGATACACTTCAGGCGGGGTATTGAAGAAGTGCATCTCAGCCTCAGCTAACCTCAGATTCTTAGGGATTCCCAAAGATAGCTTGATCGGCCGGCTCGGCGGCTTTGAGAACTTGTTCTTCCACAGCTGTATCTCATCCTTGAGTTCTTTAATGACATCTTGATCTTCGATCTTTCCAATCAACTCTAGGAAGCGTTTTTCCCAATACTGGCTCTCTACTCGGACCTGCCTGTAGGCATCTTCTAGACAGCGAAGGTCCCTCTTCAATTCACCAAATATTTCTCTTTCATAGCTCAAAGCCTGCTGGTATTCCTTGAGAGTTTCATTAATGGCCACCTTTTCTTGCTTGAGGTTTCTCAACTGACTCCTCAACTCTGCCACTAAATGTGATTCTCGCCCTGATTTCATGGCTAATGTCCTCCACTCCTGAGCTTCTTCCAGTGCTTTCCTCGTCTTTTGTTTATACCTTTGAAGCTCCTCTCTGGCCCCCTTCAGATGCCTCTGGGCTTCTATCTTACTTTGTTCTTCCTTCTTGAATCGTCTGACGCTTTCTTCCACAGCGATCATCTTGACATTGCTTTCCTCCTCTAGCTTTTCTTTCTCTAGAGCTATCTCTTCTATCTTAGCCTGCAGTGCCCTCTTTTCCTCTTCTGCTTTCGCTAATGCGGATTTGACCTCGCTTTAGCTCTTCATGTGTTGGGACATAAGGCTCAGTATCTCTTCTTCAAGGAAAGCATCCCTTGAATTGGTGATTTTGCATTTTGAAGCTTCTCCTTGAGCCATTGATTGAAAGTAATGTCACTGATTCTCTTTGACAACTCTTCACTCCCTTTCCGCACTACGGATTCCCATGACTGTTGAACTCTTCGAAGCAAGTCGCCGCAATTAGGCATCCCCATAGAGGTAAATGCGGGAAAGATGCTTTCGGAGGGTGAGTTCCTCATCTGCAACCGAGCTGCCTCAAGGTCAATGAAGGGTTGTAGTTGATACACCCCGAGTCCCCATGAGAGGCACATTCTCAAAACTTCCACAACCGAACACTACCACCGGTCCATCATCCCAACAAGCAAATGTGTACCACCGGATTTGGAGTTCATTGAGATTCTTCAAATACTCAACCCATTCCATAGCGGTTTTGACCTCCACCTCACAGCTTAGGGCATAAGAGATTAGCTCCCTAACATTGGTTCGGTTGTGGATCACATGGGTAATAAACCAGGCGTAGAGAATGTGGGAGGAAAGACATAATTTCTTTTTATGGAACCGGGTCAGAGCGAGTAAGAGCGTGGTACGTGTTAGCAAGGATAGCAGGTACCGGATTGACAGGGTTCTGAGTGTCTTTGAAGGCCAAGAATGCACCGATTGCATCTTCATCAACATATCTCTCTATTTGAGGAAATAGGACCACCCCAAATATGGTAAGAGCGAGCACTAATTTGAACGGTCCCCACCTCTTAGCCTCGGCATAAGATTGTAATAGGCCCTCGAAGTACTCTTGTGGATACCCGGCTACACCATTTCTCTTTAACTTTTGCAACCTCAATTCATCCACACTAATCCTGAGCAGCGTTGGGAGCTTTTCATCAGTATAGTACTGCCCCTGATATTGGTAAGGCCTAGCATGTGATCTGGCGAACCCCAGAAGCTGCTCATACTCCTCCAATGTGGGTGACAACTGAAAATTCTTGAAGAAGAAACACCTCACATCAGAGTCGTAGAATTGACTCAAAGCTATAAGAGCATCCTCTTGAACGTTCAATTGCAGCAATCTACGAACATTCCCGTATACTTGATCAAAGGACTCTCTCTCAATGGGGCCCATAAGGGCTGCACACTGCCTCAGACTACCAATCTCAACCCTCTTCATAACTGGGAAGCGAGAAATGAGCGAAGTCTTGCTACTCAACTCCATTTTGATGCACCTATGACAAGACGGTAAGTTACTCAAGGGTTCCCGGCAAGCAAATGCAAATGAGATGCAGTGTGAATGCAGATGCTTACAACATTTAATTTTAATGAATGCGGCATGATGCGATTATGATATGAATGATGTATGTAGGGATGATAAAAACGATGTGTAGGGACGGAGGTTAAAAATTCAGGAGCGGTTTATTTGAAAGAAAGAAAATATTTTTTTGTATTTTCTTGGAAGGTTTTTTGAAAAAGCTCCTTCTTGAGGAAGACATGCCCTAAATTACCATGCAGCACACAATTCGTATGCCCTCGTGTCCTACAAAGGTGGGAATCCTAAGTTCTAGGTCAACTTCAAAGGTTCCTCCCATGTAGTTCTAATTCACACCCTCACAATGGCTACTGTATTATAGAATCCCCATGCCGACATCCACAAATGTAGAGAACTACCAAGTGTGAAGCGTCATGAGAAAGCGTACTCTGGTTGAGACTTTCATGAGTATCAGACAGACAAAGGTCTCGAATGACAGTCACTAATCGTCTCCACTCTCCTAAATGTTTGTTGGATCCGGGTATAGGAGCCCACTCAAAGAACATAAATCATAAGGCGTGAAAGTGTGTGATCGAGGACATACTTCCTAAAATCTACCCACCCCACCCGCAAGGAAACCAGAAATAGTCGGATAAACAGCTTGTCACCCTAGGGTTCAACATGCATACACTAGTTTAATATACAAACATCCTAATAAGTCCACAGAGATTACACGCATTGCTTACCTCAAGAAAGGGAGCTAAGAAGAAGGGGACATAATAGAATGGGGGAATGCATGTTTTACCTTAAGAAAGGGAGCGGAGAAGAGGGATCATGGGAATTGAGGAATGTATGCATAAGCATAACCATACAAAAAGAAGAGAAAAGAAAAGAAAAGGAAAACATAGTTTTTCAAATCAAACAGATTTAAACCACATCAAATTAATTAGGCTTGACCTCATCTCTCTTTAAATAAATAAATAAAGAAAGAAAATCCCCAAAGAGAGTCGCCACTGCTGCGCTCAAAAATCCGGTTTGGGACTTTTCAGTTTGACAACGTTTGAAAATCAGTAGAGCCGCCACCAATATTTATTTAGGAAAACATTGAAAAAACCTTTTTGAAAGCGGGTGGTCTTTCGAAAACTTAGAGATGTAGGTTCGGGGGTCGGTTGCGCATGGGGAAGGTATTAGCACCCCACACGCCCTTTCTACCGAAAGGGAACCATTAATTTGATGTGGTTTTGAAATGTTTGATTTGAAATACATTGTTCTACCTCTTTTCTTTCCTTTTCTTTCTTTTGAGAAATGGTTTTATTGAAAACGGAAAAAGGAACGTTTTTGGTATCTTTGAAAAGCGGATCAAAACAAAGATTTTTGAAAAGGGTGCTTGACGGGACAGGAACCCGGTCCTACGTACCCTCACCGGTTGAGGGATCAAAGCAACGTAGTTCTCGTTTTTATGGGGTTTTTTTAAAGGTGTGCTTGACGGGACATGAACCCGGTCCTACGTACCCTCACTGGCTGAGGGATCAAAGCAACGTAGTTCTCAATTTTTTAGGGGTTTTTTAAAGGTATGCTTGACGGGACATGAACCCGGTCCTACGTACCCTCACCGCCGAGAGGATCAAAGCAACGTAGTTCTCAATTTTTAAGGGTGTTTTTAAAGGTATGCTTGACGGGCGGAACCCGGTCCTACGTACCCTCACCGCCGAGGGATCAAAGCAACGTAGTTCTCGCTTTTTAAAGATGTGCTTGACGGGACATGAACCCGGTCCCTCACGCACTTCACCGCCGAGGGATCAAAGCAACGTAGTTCTTGGTTTTGCGTGTGAAAACGGCTTTATGATTTTTGAAAGTTCTTTTGGAGTTTTTGAAATAAGACTCGAGTGTTCGCGAACACCAAACAAGCAAAAGCTTCGAGTGGCATTCGGTATTAACTCGAAGAAAAAGAGAGTCGGAATCGTAATCAAACAAGCAATGGCTTCGAGTGATTACAAGCGACAACGTCGTATTATTCTTTTGAAAATAGTTTTGAAAAAAGGGGGTGAGCTAGTAGCTCGTGTTATTTTGGAAGTTTGAATTAGTTGTTTTTTGTTGTTGTTTATTTAATGTGTGGGAGTTTTCATGATAGCCAAACAAGCAAAGGCTTCGAGTGACTACCACTAATAGCTCCTCATTAACGATCAAACAAGCAACGGCTTCGAGTGATGGTTAATGATTTTTATTTAGAAAAATGCCTTAGGTTTTCTTATAAAAAAAAACATAGGATTTCAAGCTTGAAAAGGAAATATAACATTTCAAATCCTTCTTACAAGTCAAAACCCAAAACAACCATTGGGACACAAGCAAAGCAATCATAAGAGTATTCACAAGTTGCTATAAACAATTGGATACACAATGATACAAGTACATGAGTGCAAGAGTATACAATTATGGAATGCAAAATACAACATTATTGAATGCATGAGTATTTAATTTATGAGATGCAAAACATGGTATTAATATATACATATTTAAGAGAGCATAAAAATGCAAAAGATAAATGAAATGCATGAGCATGTGAATATGCAATTTAGAAATGAACATGAACTTCAAGTCACCATTTATTCATGAAATGCAAGCAAACAACATAGGTTAAACTTTTGGTAAGGATTCACATGATCAAGCAAAGAGATGCATAAAAGTCACATGAACCCTAATTTTCTTCTAATATGCAAAGCAAAACAACCTTGAAACAAGCTTTATTTTCACAAGACTTGGTAACAATTATTTTTGTGGTTCAAGTATATCAACTAAGCACATAATGGACTACAAGGCCAAGCCTATTGTAGTTCAAACCCACATTTATTTCATGCAAAGATAAAAGGAAAAATCAAAACATCAAAACCCTAAAAATGGGTTTGAAACCGAACCCCTATTTGCCCTAAATCATCCAATTTTTCATCACAATTGAACCAACCACATAGATGAGCATGATTACATGATAAACAACAAAATGAGCAAGAACCCTAGCATTAGAGACTAGAACCAAACCCTATCCTCAAAGTTCAAGTTCAAAACATCAAACTTCAACAACAAGCATGGTTCACAACATTAGCACAATTAATCAAGCATTAATCAACTTCAAATCATTTAATGAACAAGAATATTCAAAGGATCATGGATTAGGCTCAAAGTTGAAGCAAAAAAGAAAAGGGAAACATGTTTTCATTTAAGCAAAAATCGCATGACCAAAATAGCAAATCAAAAGAAAAAAAACCTAATCAACACATAACCACAAGAACAATTTATTTAGTGGGTGATGGACCAGCTCTCACCCACAACAGCCCCTAATCTACATTGTATGATATTATGAGATGCAAATATAAGTTGAAAAATGGTTTTAATGCAAGAAAGTGAATGAAAATGCAAAGGATTTGATGTATACCTTAGTTTCAAGCTAAATAAGAGTAGGAATGAAGATTAAGAGCAATAAAACACCAACAATCCTAGCAAGAACAGCCCCAACACCTTGAAGAAACAACCCCCTTGATAATGTAAAAATGGAATCAAGGATAAAAGGGAAAAAGATATATGAATGTAGAGTGTGTTTGAGGTGATTTGGTGAAGGAAAGTTGGAAGAATGAGGGGAGGAGATGAAGGAGGAGGGTTCGGTTTTGAGAGAGGAGAAGGAGAGGAGAAGAGTGCTAGGTTTTCTTGAAGGTGAGAATGATAGCCAAAGATTGGTGAAGAGAGAAAGTGTGAGCTATTTATAGGGGTTTTGAGGCTTTAGGGTATTTAGGACTTTTTGCTTTGATTGGGCTCTAGGATTGGATCTTAATTTTGAATGGATGGTTAGGATTGTTGGTCACATGGATCAAGGGTATTTAGAAAACACAAGTGTGTGAGAGAAATGGGTGAAGGTGGCGCATAAAAGAAGGAAAAAAGGGAAATTTGTGAACAAAAAAATCTAATTTGGGAATGGTGATTTTTGTAGAATAGGGTTAAGGGTATTTTGGTGAGGGAATGTTCTCAAAAAGGTAAGATGGGGTTTTTTGATGGAAAGGTTAGTGTAAGTGCATGGGTTAATTTACCAAAAAGGGCAACATTGAGGATATGATCAAATTAAAACTTGGTGAGTAAGTAATGGAGTGTGTAGAAACTTCTAGAAGGAATAGAGGGGGTATGGGACGCATGATCAGCTGATCATGAAGGGGAAAAAAATATAAAAACTTGCTTCTTTTTTTGTTTTGTCTTATTGAGGACACTTCCTCCTTTTATTTTTGAATTTTGAATCTTTTTGGGCATGTAATTGAGAGTGCACCCATTAAAACATGTCACATATTTTTGGACACCATGAAATAACCTCCCTAATTATTCTAGACAATTAAAATTGTCACTTAATTAATTGGGGAATTTTTAATGGTCTTTTGGCATTTTTTATGCACTAAAAATAGGAAAAGTGCATTTTAATTATTTTAGGCTAGAATATTCTCTCTAAAAATTGTACAAAAATTCTCTTGGATAAGAGAAAAATGTACTTTTGGTGTGTGCATATTTTTGACGAGAAAATCATCCTTTTGCGAAAAATGACCAAAATGCCCCTTACCCTAAAAAGCCCTAATTTGCTCAAAAATGCATTTTTATTCTAAACGTGGTTCTAAAAACCCCTGGATGACTTTTAAAACTCTAAAATGCATGCCATGCCTTAATTTATTTATTTTTTGGTTGAAAATTAGGGTGTTGACCTAAGCCGGACAAAATTGGGGTATGACAAGCATCTAGCAACAATAACCCTTCACAATTAAGACATTTACCATTCAAGTATAATGCTAAGAACAACAATCACAAATTAATTAAGCATCAGCAAGCATTCTATGAATGTATGAGTTTATGCATGTATGCAATGCATGTGGATCCATCACCTTCACTTTTAGCCCAATGGGCACCGCCGCTTTGCTGCAAAGCCCCTTCGCTTTTTTTTGCCAAGCCCTTCGCTTTATGCATATGCTTTATGCGACACTATGACAATGCACCATACACAATACATTACCACCACATTCATTGTCACATCACTTAAAACATCTCCCCAACACAACCCGTCGCTTTTGGCCGAAGCCCCCTTCGCGTATTAACCCATCGCTTTGGCCGAAGCCCACATCATTTATTAATTCAACACCTCAACATTAACTCACCACTTTGTTATCACTTCACCAACACAACTTATTGATTAAATTAAATCTCACCCATGGACTAAAACCCACCTAAGGACCATTTTGACCCACAACAGTTTAATTTAGTACCCAAGGGTTATTTTAACACATTATGATTAATTTAGTATTTACGGACTTATGTTAACCTATTAGGATTAATTAGACACTAAGGGATTATTTTGTCACGCCAAGGATTAATTTAATTCTTAGGGACTATTTAGTCACACCAAGGATTAAATTAATTCTTAGGGACTAAACCATCCCTTAGACACGTTTTTGGGCACCAAGGCGCCAAGGGGCAGCCACTTTGGCGCCCCACTAGCGCAACACACACACACACACACGGCCAACACACACTCACACAGCGCCAAGTTTCTAGGAAATCGGCGCCGCACACTGGCTTGCACTGCACACACCTAATGTCTCACTTTGGGCGCCAAGTTTCTAGGAAATCGCGCCCCTTTGCCGTGCCACTTCGCAGCAGACACACCCCACACAACCACACACTCAGCGCCAAAATCCTAGTGGATTGGCGCCACGCACCGTGCCACTTTTCCCCCCACGCACGCACGCCGCACCACAAGAAATGATAAAGGAGGCGCCATTTTCCTATGAATTTGGCGCCTCCACCACTTATACTCTTCCAATCAAAAACTTCAACATCCCATTCACTCAATGATTCATTTCCCACTTACACAACACACAATTAGAAATTAATTAACTCATCAAATTAATATATTTCCACATTTTCTCACCATGAGGCATTTACTCAAACACTTAGCATACAATTTCAACAACACATATATCTCTAACACCAAGCATCATGGTAGCAACAATTCAAACACACATACAATAACAACCATAAAATGAACACAAATCCACACAATCAATTCATGCTAGGCTATTTCCTACACAACACATATCATAGACATAATGAGAATCCCTAACCTTACGAGCTACACGAGACGTTCCAAACTCACGACCGAACTTCACGAAGTACTCGAACAATCCCCGCACGGTGTCCTATGCTCCCACGAACTCGAACACACTTCCCAATTGAATCTTAGGGTCTTTTGCTCTTGGTTTTGCTTCTAATATCCCCATAATAACAATATCACAATTCCATACATCAATCTCCAATCGCATGTCCAGAAGTTCAATTCCACAAGTATACAAAATCAACTCTTCTCATCATCATTTGAAGGGCCACGAAATTAGCTTGCAAAAAGGATTCAGACCTTCATTCCAGCAACATCTCCAATAATTACCACATGCCAGAACAGAGGGAAAGGCGAACGGAGTGCTTAAGGTGGTCGGAATCGCGACTCAAAGGTGGCTGGGCGTGGCTGCAACTGACAGATCGAAGCACCAAACCATGAAACTAAGGCCAGAAACGGAATCAGTGGCAAAATCCGAGTGGGACGGTGACGTTTGGTGTTCGGTGGTGGAGGGAGGAGTGAGAACGCACGGGGGGGGAGGAGCGGCGCGGGGGTTTCGTTCTCGTGGCCTGTGTTTTTCTGGTTCGCAGGGAAGAAGAAAGGAAGGAATGGGCCGGGTTCGGTCCATTGGGCTGGGAAAACAGGGGTAAGCATCAAGGAGAGGTTGTATGCGAGTAAAAGAGTAGAAATTCCCTCTAAATCATTTTAAAACCCCCAATTTCACTACAACTCTCATTTTAATACCTCAATAGCTTAAAACAATGCTCTAAGGAATTAATATCTCAAACGCTAATATTTTATAAAAACAAAATAAATAAGTATAAATATGAATAACAGTCATATGTCACAAATAGCTTATAAAAATACATTTAAATATAAAAATATATTTATTCAACTAATAAAATGGCTCAACCACACAATAAATCAAAATAATGTAATCTTATCAAATCAACTCCAAATAGGTTCTAATAAAATTTGGGGCGTTACAACTCTCCCCCACTTAGAATATTTTCGTCCTCGAAAATCTAACTATCATGGACATTTAAACTTAAACACTCACCACCAACAAATAGTAGGTTTCTAGTAAAGCACCCTAAATGAAATGCTAACTTCTAAATGTAACCATCACTCCTCCGCAGGCTCCGAACACACCAGGACAAACACTCTCCCACTATACTTCTCCTTCTTCTCACACTTAGCAGCTACATGACCTTCCTTATCACACTTGAAACGCTTATCGACCATACAATCTGGACTCTTTTGCCTCGGCTTACCACACTAGTGACACACAATCCCCGCAGTAGCGTCTCCCCCACTTAGCTTTTTGCCCGAACTCCCTTCTCTCTTGCCCTCACTACCTGACACATCATAGGCTTCCCACTAAACCGAGAACTCCGCTTCTCCTTCACTATCTTGTACGAACGATTGCTATCCTCCTCGAAGATCTACGCTAAACTCATGAATCAACATCCCGTCTTCTTATCCTCAACCATCCTCCTCCAAGTCCTATCGTATACACAACAGATCACACACTCTTCCCTATATTCTTACTCCCCAATTTAGTATTCTAACCTGTAGGTTGTCAAACTCCTACCCGACTACCCAACACAAGGAACAACAACAATTATGGCCAGAGGCCCAACAACCTTACAACCGTAATTAACACAACAATACCAGTCTCAACAATTATCATATATCAAATATTATTCACATCAATAATTACACAATCATAACAACAAAATTCAAGTTCAACCTATCCCACAATTAATCATTTTATTCGACGTTGAAATTATTCTTTCTAAACTCAGGTGCAGAAAATTTTGCAACTTTGCGCCTACTTTGGCGAATTAATTAAAATAGTAAACGACCTCGGATTTCGACAAATAAATACTTGTTGGAAAGCCACGGATGTGTAGTTTCTGAATATATCATTAAAGTTTCAAAACAATGAGCCAATTAGTACAGTTTTAGAAGCAACCCGAACAGTCCCTAGACTTGACAGATTCTGTCCTCCTACTTCATTTCACACTAAATTGACTTAAACTTGACCAATTGGGATAAAACTCCAGCCCGAATAAAAGCATTTTGAGTATAGTTTCTAATGGAAAAGAATCGTTCAAACGGAGTTCATTTGAAGGCATAAAACTTGCCAAAAATCGAACCTACTCACAGATTGACTCTAGAAATTTGACTCGACTTTGGAGACTCATAACTGGAGCTACACAGCTCCGAATTTAACGAAACTAGTGCCAAAACGACCGGCTTTAAGTCTATTTCCGAAAACACTCAGTCACATAATTTTTTGACTCGGTCAAACAGTACCAGTTTTAAAAATACTGAAACAGTGCTCAGAAATGTACAAAAAATCATAAGCACGTAAAACTCATCATGATTAATTACCAAAACCAATTATAATATTCACATACTTTTGCATTTCATCAAACACCAAATAAGCATAGCCAATCATGCAAGTAATTTAAACACCCAATTCCGAAAGGATTAAACATATAGACATCTCCTTCGATTTTCTCTATTCCTAGGGATTGACTAACATGCGATTTTACAACCCCTCTAGAGACTAACATGGAACATAGGGGGCGTTTGTTTCAAGTCTAGAACTAAGATTCCTGGGAATTTATGGGTTAGGAATGAACATTCCCATGTTTGTTACAAGTTTGAAAAAAATTATTCTTTGGCATTAGGATTCCTAGGAGTGAGATAACTTCCAATAACCTCTAACATTCCCATGCAAACATTCCCATGAAAAAGGTTGGTAATAAGGATTCCAATGATGATTATGTGAAAAATTTAAAATAAAAATTTATTTAATTTCTATAACTACCTTATTCCCAGGAATGTTTAAAAATTTACCAAACACTTTTTTGAGAAGATATCTAGGATTATTATTCCTATCATCATATTCCTGAGAATGTTATTCCTTGGAGTAATTTTACATAACTTGAAACAAACGCCCCAATATAATCTTACCAATTTGAATTGATTTCCTATCACAAAGAATATAACTAACACATGCATCATAAAACAATTGCTTTGATTCAAGACTTGCTATTAGTTTAACCAATTGAAATTAATTACTCTTGTCAACACTTAGCAAGGAAACTAGTCAAATAATAGAAGTGCACAAAAGTCTCGTTGCACAGTTTCATCATTAGATTTAAAAGTCATGTAAAACAATTTCAAGAAGTGACACATAATAATAGTGATAGCGACAACAATGCCAAAGTTAAGTCATAAAACGAACGCAATTACACAATTGTAGTTCACATTCAGGAAGTACTTAAAATAGTTTACTTTTGTTTCTAAAACCTTGTCAACTACGATTGGACTCACATTCTCGTAGCATAAAAATTTTAACTCCCTTAACCATACATTCAGTGTGACCCCCATAATTTTCAAACAACACTAGACCACAACCTAATTGGTGCAAAAACCGAAATCATGTCTCATTTTGAAATAAAAATCTTAGAACAACTTGGAAACCAAATTCAATACTAATTTGACATCCCATTTATTCCCAATGGCACAAAGATTTCCAAGTACCGTTTTTTCGAAAACCTTAGAACTCAAAGTTTGTTCAAAAAGAAAATTATATGCGAACTTCAACCTTACTCAAGCATGCAACCACATATACAACTACTTATTAGTTCAAAGTTTTAATCTCCGACATAAATTCAGAAGGTAAGACAAGTTAACCATTTAGTTTTTTGGACCAATCACATTATGCTCCCAACCAAGCCAAATTGAACATTAAAAAATGTCAAACTTCAAATTATGCAACTTTAATTGTGATAACGAAAATATAGCATTTCATATCATTTCTTTTTGGCATACAATCTTAGAAACAATTACGCACAAGTCAACTCAAATTCCTATACATCGCAGCAACAGTCAACCTATAGCAGAAATGTCAATCACGCGCAACAATATTCAACCAACAATCCATTAAATATTGTCCAGTGTTTAATTACCACGGTTAGGTCATATAAAAATTACTTTCTATATCCTAACTTATAGATCGAGCAATCAATCAAATTAAAATTGTACACGCATCCTATTTTAATAATAATCATGAGTTATTGTCGCCTCTTTCATTGGGATGAGTTATTGGGGTGATCAGTCCCTCCTACTCATGCAACCAACTAATTAAGGTCACAAAACTACTTCATCTTCAATTTATAACTATCACATTAAAAGATTTTCAACGCAGTCCGGAGTGCGAAGGAGTCGTCACGACTTCCACTCCTTTGACGTCGTTAGAACTCTTTTTAATTCACACGTATCTTAATGTTACGAACAATAGTCGCAAACAACCAAAAACCAATGCCACAACCAACAATTACACAGTTCAATCACACATGTCCGAATAATACAATATAATCTTTCAATCGTAATCCAACAAATAAGTCACAAGGCACGTCAATGAATGAACAAACCAACAAGGTTAACAGTAATAATCAACAACATGATTATGATTTAGAACAGTACTAAGACTCGAGGGTTTAACAGACTTCGACAACTTGGCGGGACGGACCGATCGCTCGCCTCCGATACCACTAATGTAACACCCCTTCTACTTAATATTATTTACTCAATAAAAATCAGAGTTTTTCAAAACATTTTCCACGCACCTCAAATAAAAATACTACATTTAATAAAAACCTCATCAAGGTATAATTAAAAATCCAAACGCATCTAGTGCGTGAAATGCATATCATAGTCACGTGGGTTAAAACCCTAAAACACATTTAATGTTTACAATAATCCAAAAAGCAGTTCACAAGAAATGGAAAAATAAAATTGAGTTCAACACACTCAATACATAATTTAAATCGATTTAATCCATAACATAAGATAACAATGCTAAAACCCAAATCCCGGGTGTTACTAGATCGAGCCGACACAAAATCCCAATGAAGCCTAGACATCTTCACTCAGAATCACTGCATGTCGCCACGAGAGCGAGCAACATAAAATGCTAGGGTGAGTCTCTTTACATAAATAATAACAAGTAAGATAAGCATTATAAGCGAAAGCATCTAGCAACAATAACCGCTTCACAATTAAGACATTTACCATTCAAGTATAATGCTAAGAACAACAATCACAAATTAATTAAGCATCAGCAAGCATTCTATGAATGTATGAGTTTATGCATGTATGCAATATGCATGTGGATCCATCACCTTCGCTTTTAGCCCAATGGGCACCCTTCGCTTTGGCGAAGCCCCTTCGCTTTTGGCGAAGCCCCTTCGCTTTATGCATATGCTTTATGCGACACTATGACAATGCACCATACACAATACATTACCACCACATTCATTGTCACATCACTTAAAACATCTCCTCAACACAACCCGTCGCTTTTGGCCGAAGCCCCCTTCGCTTATTAACCCATCGCTTTGGCCGAATCCCACATCATTTATTAATTCAACACCTCAACATTAACTCACCACTTTGTTATCACTTCAAACACAACTTATTGATTAAATTAAATCTCACCCATGGACTAAAACCCACCTAAGGACCATTTTGACCCACAACAGTTTAATTTAGTACCCAAGGGTTATTTTAACACATTATGATTAATTTAGTATTTAGGGACTTATGTTAACCTATTAGGATTAATTAGACACTAAGGGATTATTTTGTCACGCCAAGGATTAATTTAATTCTTAGGGACTATTTAGTCACACCAAGGATTAAATTAATTCTTAGGGACTAAACCATCCCTTAGACACGTTTTTTGGGCACCAAGGCGCCAAGGGGCAGCCACTTTGGCGCCCACTAGCGCAACACACACACACACACACCCTGACACACACTCACAGCGCCAAGTTTCTAGGAAATGCGCCACACTGCACACACCTAATGTCTCATTTGGCGCCAAGTTTCTAGAAATCGGCGCCCCTTTGTCGTGCCACTTCTGCAGTACACACCCCCACACAACCATGCACTCAGGCGCCAAAATCCTAGGGGATTGGCGCCCACACACGCACTGCCGTGCCACTTTTCCCCTAACGCACGCATACGCACCACGAGCTTGATGGGAGGCGCCATTTTCCTATGAATTTGGCGCCCTCCACCACTTATACTCTTCCAATCAAAAACTTCAACATCCCATTCACTCGATGATTCATTTCCCACTTACACAACACACAATTAGAAATTAATTAACTCATCAAATTAATATATTTCACATTTTCTCACCATGAGGCATTTACTCAAACACTTAGCATACAATTTCAACAACACATATATCTCTAACACCAAGCATCATGGTAGCAACAATTCAAACACACATACAATAACAACCATAAAATGAACACAAATCCACACAATCAATTCATGCTAGGCTATTTCCTACACAACACATATCCTACAAGTTATCATAGACATAATGAGAATCCCTAACCTTACGAGCTACCGAGGCGTTCCAAAAACTCACGACCGAACTTCACGAAGTACTCGAACAATCCCCGCACGGTGTCCTATGCTCCCACGAACTCGAACACACTTCCCAATTGAATCTTAGGGTCTTTTGCTCTGGTTTTGCTTCTAATATCCCCATAATAACAATATCACAATTCCATACATCAATCTCCAATCGCATGTCCGAAGTTCAATTCCACAAGTATACAAAATCAACTCTTCTCATCATCATTTGAAGGGCCACGAAATTAGCTTGCAAAAGGATTGAGACCTTCATTCCAAAGAACATCTCCAATAATTACCACATGCGGAGCAGAGGAGGAAGGCGAGCGGAGTGCTTAAGGTGGTCGAATCGCGACTCAAAGGTGGTCGGGCGTGGCTGCAATCGACAGAGCGAAGCACCAAACCATGAAACTAAGGCGAAAAGCGGAATCGGTGGCAAAATCCGAGTGGGGCGGTGACGTTTGGTTTTCGGTGGTGGAGGAGGAGTGGAAAACGCACGGTGGGGAGGAGCGCGCGAGGGTTTCGTTCTCGCGTTACTGTGTTTTCCTCGGTTCGCGAGGAAGAAGAAAGGAAGGAATGGGCCGGGTTCGGTCCATTGGGCTGGGAAAACAGGGGGTGTAAGCATCAAGGGAGGGGTTGTATGCGAGTAAAAGAGTAGAAATTCCCTCTAAATCATTTTAAAACCCCCAATTTCACTACAACTCTCATTTTAATACCTCAATAGCTTAAAACAATGCTCTAAGGAATTAATATCTCAAACGCTAATATTTTATAAAAACAAAATAAATAAGTATAAATATGAATAACAGTCATATGTCACAAATAGCTTATAAAAATACATTTAAATATAAAAATATATTTATCCAACTAATAAAATGGCTCAACCACACAATAAATCAAAATAATGTAATCTTATCAAATCAACTCCAAATAGGTTCTAATAAAATTTGGGGCGTTACATGGAACCCTAGTGTAGACAACATGTTATTATTGTTTGGATTGCTCTGGTTTTCATTTCAGGTGGGGTAGTGCTATGGAAAATGCCCTTGACACACACTACACTTATACCTTGTGATTACGTGTTTTGAGTGGGACCATAACCCAGGTCTGCAAAAACTTAGGAGAGTGGATTCGAGTAGTGAGAGCCCATCAGGACCTTTGTCCGTTTGGCTACTTGCGAAAGTTTCAACCTGAGTTGTGCTCTTTCATGATGCCTCACACCTAGCAGTTTGCTGCATTTGTGGGGAGTTTTGTGAAAGGGACTGTGGCTCTGGTGGCCTTGTGAGGGAGTGAATAGAGTTACATGGGAGGATTACCCTTTAAATTGCCCTAGATCGTAGGTCTCACCCCTTTTTAGGTCACAAGGGCTTTTCCAAAATTGTGTGTTGCATTATTACATCTAGCTTAGTTCTTTTCCTTCAACAATTTTCAAAAAAACAACAAAATCAAAAAGAATATATTTTTCCTTCTATTTCATAAATACATATATGAGGTGGCATATAGGGTATCTTTGCCTAAATTTTCAAACCACCACTGTAAATATCTTTCTTTATGTAAATAACATGAAAAAGCATCCTCATCATTCGCACTTTGCATCATAACGCCATGCATTACATAAGCAAAATTACGAAAAAAAGGACTTCATGTAGCATTCTTCATGCATCTAAATTGTTTGCCGGTGATCTTGGAGTAACTTGGAATCTTGTCATAGGCGTGAAAAAGCGAGACAACATGGGATCAAGAAGCGGGGTATGCTAAATTCGAGATTTCGAGTAGAAAGCGGATGTGGCTAGTTTGTGAGTGCGCCTCTCTAATGGGACCGGATGAGTGTAGGTTGTTTGAAAAGGCTTATGGGAATATTCTTCGGTTGCTTTCTGATTGGATCTTCAAGAAAATCTTTGTGAAAGCCCTCGATCGGTTCTATGATCCTGGATATCCATTGTTTCATCTTCAAGGATTTCCAACTCTCACCAACTTTAGAGGAGTATGAGCAAATTTTGGGTTTCTTTAGGTCGGAGCGACACCTATCGGTGCCGGGGCATCAATATCCAGATAAGAGACTCTCTTTGCTATGGCAAGTTGAGGTGGGAGTTAGAGCTTGAAAAGAGAAAAAGAACCGTATAATGGGGTTTCCACTGAGTTATTTTGAAGACTTAATGAGGTCCCATGCTCAAGCTAACAGATGGGGTCCCTTCAAGCAGTTGCTGGCACTAACCATCTTCGGGATTGTCCTTTTCCCACAAGTTGAGAAGTTCATTGATGAGATTGCCATTGGGGTGTTCTTAGCCTTCATAAGCAAGGATAATCCAATTAACCCAGTACCAGTCGTCCTCGTAGACACTTACTACTCCTTTACTCATCATCGGGTGTTGGGGAAAAAGAAGATTGCATGCTCTCTTCATGTACTATATGCACGGTTCCTCAACCATGTCATTGCTCACAAGAAGCAAGCTACTGAGATCATCTGTTGAATTATGCCTTGAGTTGTAAGGTAGAGGTCAAAAGTGCTCAAGAGTGGGTGCATACCTTAGGGAGTCTCAATGCCTCAAGGTCCGCTGGTTCACTTATTCATGTTGGAAGAAACAGACCCTCCGTTGTGTTTGGTGTGGAGACTTTGAGAATGTACCCTAGTGGGGACTCAAGGCTGCATCAACTATAATCCTTCCTTGATTATCCGAACACTTGGGTACCCTATGAGGAATATGCCTACTGAAGACATGTTGGCTCCCATTTTCCTTGACAGGGAAGATCCAAAGAAAAAGGGTTTACTTGAAAAATCTCAAAGGCATGGGAAAGCGTGGTCCGTAAAGATAAAGATGAGCTCATGAAAAGGTTGGTGATGTCACTTTTTACCAATGGTTGCATGAAAGGATCCAAAGGGTTCGTCCACCTTCCCAAGAGGCACTACCAGTCGAGAAAGAGATGCCAGAGCCTCGCCTTCCTACCCCTGAGGAGTTGAATGAGGTTAAATCTGCCTTAGCAAAAGCGGAGGAAGAAAAAAAGGCATTGCAAGCAGAGTTGGAGAAAGTAACCCTACAAAAGGAGAAGTTAGAGAAAGAGAATGAGATTAAGATCATAGCTGTTGAGGAGAGTGTCAAAAACTCAGAAATACCTAAGGGAGGCTGAGATGCTTCCCTTCAATACCCCAGTACATGTGTATGAGTTTGTGAACTTCTGCAGGCCACGGCGAGGAGCTCATGGAAAAGGCTAAGGGGAGCATTGCTGCAAGCAAAGAAAGAGAAAAGAAAGAGAAGTTGAAGGCCATATGTTACTAGATTTCAGCGCATTGTAATTTTCTTTTTAGAATGTTCTCTAGGAAGTTGTAATTTTTCTTTGGAATATTGTAATTTTCTAAGAGCATTGTATTTTCTTTGAGAGATATTGTATTGCTTTGTTAATGGTATTGTACTCTTTTTCTTTCTTATGAATGGTTTAAAACTTCGAATGAAGTATGCTCATATCGCTTGTTGATCCCAATTTTAAATCACGCTCTTAAAATGTTTGATATTTGCTTATGACAAGAGCGAGTTATCTCACAATTCCGTATTAAACACAAAAATAACATAAAGTCATGTGCATATGCCTTTGCATTGATTCTACGCATTCATACTTGTACTCATAAAAATGTTCTACCAACAGAAAAGAAAGGCAAGCTGGTTCGCCAACACCGATATTGCACCCGTCTACAAGCAAGATTGATGGCTAGCAATCAGAATTTCGAGAATGAGGACCGCCTGGGTCAAGATGAGTTGGTTGTGGAGATTCTTAACCACGAGCGGTGGCTCGGGAGAATCGAACTTTGAAGACTAAAGTTGAGGCTATGCAAGCACGGATATGGCCAAGTAATGAGTATGCTACAAAATCTGAGGGGTGGGGCCGCCGCTGTTGTAAATCCTGAAGGGGTTGTTACTTTCATTTCTCCTCCGGTGTCCGCTGAAGTTACAACAACTCACACTCCTCCTGGACCAGGGGTCAGTCACTTTGCCCATTCTTTAGGGGTGAGCGGACAGAGTCATTCGAATGCACGATATATCCACTGAGGGGATGCCAATGGGTTATGTCTGAGTCCATTCTTGAAGTTATTCTTGTGGGGTCGAGTCAACCTGCCATGGTTATACCTAGTGGAGGTGCTATTGGACCACAAATTCATACTCCTAGTCTCGGTATTGTGCTGCCAAGAAGTTCACCTAGTCCTACTCCGGGAGTTGCCGTGAATCCTCAGAATGCTGTCCATCATATGGGAAACCACCTTTCGATATGGGGGTTATTATCACAGTCCGGGGAACTATCCACAAGGTCATTTGTTTGAGAACACTCAGCATATAGGGATCGATATCACTTGCTTGAAGAGCGTTTAAGAGCTATGGAAGGATCGGGTACTAGAGCCAAGGATGCGAGATTTGTGCCTTGTCCCGGATGTTGTCATCCTCCTAAATTCAAAGCACGACTTTGATAAATATCGCGGCAGCGGGTGTCCATCTAGCCATTTGACGATGTATGTTAGAAAAATGGCGCTTATGCTCATGATGACAAGGTGCTCATTCACTATTTCGAAACGATCGGTAGGGGCATCGTTAGATTGGTATATGCACTCAATCCTCCGACATTCCACGGTTGGAAGGATCTCTGCAAGCATTTACGAAACAATACCCGATTATAACATGGACCTTGCTCGACTGTCTCAATTCTGACACATGAGTAAAGGAGATGAGAATCATTCAAAGAATATGCTCAAAAAGTGGAGGAGCATAGGCGCTCGGTGAAGCCGCCATTGGTGAAAAGGAGATGGTGTACATGTTTATGGAGACCCTTCCAGGGGCTATATTATGATAGGTTGGTGGAGAGTGTTTCATCGAGTTTCTCGGATATGGTTGTCATTGGAGAACGATTAGAGCCGCAGTTACGCGATGGAAAGATTCTTTGGAGGTTTTGGCAATTCTAGTGGACAAAAGAAACCCTTTCCAACTTCCCCAAGAAGAAAGAATGGGAAACCAATGTTATTCTTGCTGCGGGAGGCCCATCTTTGACTTCTCCCACAACAAACAATGCCATTTTACTTTCCGGCTCGACCCACAACAAACTAATTCGAGTTCTGAGCCCGAACTATCAAGAGAAGAGGCGTGCTAGTTTTGATCGAATCCAATAACCTATCTTGAAATTTGTTCAATCACCTTGTCTCGAGAGAATTTGATCAATACTCGCCCCCCATGAAACCTATGCAACCTCCACTTTCCTAGGGGATACAATCACGATGCTATCTTTCATAATGGGGTCGATCCTGCGGTAGAAAACTGCAAGGCTTTCAAAAATGTAGTCGAGATTTGATTGGCGCCAAACCGGCTCTCTTTCAAGCGAGAATAGTCCAAGCACAACTACAAACCCCTTGCCGGAACATGGGATACCATCCGCTAATGCGATAGAAGATTACGTGGGACGGACAATGATAAAAGATGTTAAGTGTATCCGGACTCCTGCGGAAAATACACATGCTAAGGCATCTTGGTTGTGGTGTTATCAAGAAAGGTTGTGTATGTGCTGATCCTTTATGTGTAGGCGCTGTGAAGTTTTCAAGTCGGTTTGCAAAACTTGATGGATCATTATTGAGATTGAGATATTGTACAATCCAAAACCCGGCCCAAGTCAAGCCTCGGCCGGTGGTTATTGAGATTCTGCTCCATTCCCATATGAGAAGGGCGGTGTAGTGCCATGGAAATCTGATGCCACACGCCTCCAGTAGAGAGTTCTCAAAACACCTCTATTGTTACCAATATAACAGGGACAAGTGGAATGACAAGGAGTGGCCGTATGTATGCCCCAGAGTTCGTTAGGGAGAATCATCAAAGAAGGTGAAGAGCGGGGCTCATAAGGGGAAGGATAAAAAAGCGGAGAATGCTCAGAAAAAGAAAGTGGCAGAACAAGAAACTGATGAGTTCCTAAAGATTGTAAGGCAAAGTGACTATAAGGTGGTTGACCAGATGAATCAGACCCAAGCAAAGATTTCAATCTTTGTCATTGTTGCTAAGTTCATAAAGCGCATTGAAGCGCCTAATGAAATCTTGAATGGGGCTCATGTTGCTCGAGAATATTTCCGTGGGCCAATTTGTGAATAGTCGGGAATATCGTGGTGCGAACCATGTGACTTTTGCTGATGATGAGCTTCCCCCAGAAGAAAGGAAACACAACCAAGCCCTACACATCTCTGTTAAATGTGGGGATTTTGTGCTAGCTCGTGTTCTGATTTACAATGGTTCTTCTCTAAATGTGATGCCAAAGTCCACTGTAAGCAAGTTGGATGTGGATTGTTCTTTCATGAAGCCTAGCTCGACATTGGTAAGGGCGTTTGATGGATCGAAGAAAGAGGTAATAGGGGAGATGGAGTTCCCCATTCAGATAGGTCCTGAGACATTTTGTGTTAACTTTCAAATCATGGACATCTCCTCGTCGTACAGCTGTCTGCGCTAGGAAGGCCATGGATTCATATGGCGAGAGCCATTCCTTCCTCTCTGCATCAGAGAGTCAAGTTTATGGTCGATGATAAAATTGTGGTAGTGTTCGGAGAGGAAGAGATGTTAGTTAACAAACCTTCTCCTTTCCGTTATGTAGAAGCAGCCGAAGAATCCCTGAAAACTTCTTTTCAATCTCTCGAGATTGCCAATGATGTGTTTGGAGGGAGTGACTTGCCGTCTTTGTGATAAAGTTGTCGAAAAATGAAGAGATGGTTCTGAGGATCATGATGGGTCAGGGATACCAGCTGGGACGTGGTTTGGGAAAAGTAGGACAAGGAATTCTTGCTCCTGTCTGTTGCTCCCCGAAAAATCCGGTTTGGACTTCTCGTTTGACAACGTGAAAAATAGTAGAGCCGCCACCAATATTTATTTAGGAAAACTTTGAAAAAACCTTTTTTTGGAAAAGCGGATGGTCTTTTGAAAACTTCGAGAGAGTAGGTTTGGGGATCGATTACGCATGGGAAGGTATTAGCACCCCACACGTCCTTTCTACCGAAAGGGAACCATTAACTTGATGTGTGGTTTAGACAAAAGTTTGAGTTGAAAGCGATTTGTTCTACTTCTTTTTCTTTTCTTTTCTTTTATTTAAGAGTTTGTTTTATTGAAAGCGGGGAGGAAGAGGAATATTTTTGGTTATCTTTGAAGATCGAGGACAAAACAAAGATTTTTTTAAAAGGGTACTTGGCGGGACATGAACCGGTCCTATGTATCCCCACTATGATGAGGAATCAAAGCTACGTAGTTCTCGCGTTTTGTGATTTTTTTGAAAGTGTGCTTGATGGGACATGAACCGGTCCTCACGTGCCCTCAGAGATGAGGATCAAAGCTACGTAGTTCTCGGCTTTGCGTGCAAAGCGGCTTAAGAGTTTTTGCAATTGGGTGGCGTTTGTGACGACCAACAACAACAACGATTAGAATGGCCTCACTACTAACTCATTGGGGATAAGAAAATCACCATTAATAATCTAAGCGGCAGCGGCGCGATTGATCATTAATGACGGTTGATTTATTTTGAGGAATAAATAAGTTTTCAAAAATAGGATTGAGCTTTTGCGAAGACCGAACAACAACGGTTAGAATGGCCTCACTACTAACTCCTTTTGAAAACAAAATCGTCATTAACAACCTAAACGGCAACGGCGCAATTGGTCATCAATGACAATTTACTTTATTCTTGTTTTGAAAAATAAAAGGGTTTTTTAAAAATGAATCTAGGAAATGAGTTTTAGAAAAGAAGTAGAACATTTCAAATCAATTCTAAATCCATAACCAAATGCAAATGAATGAACAAGACTCATACTTCAACGATAAGCAATCATGAACATTTTATTCATCAACCAAGATTAAGCATGCCAATACAATCAAGGGATTCAATTATCAAAGATGCAAGACAAAGTTCTCAAAACAATTGCGTGTGTGTGTGTGTGAGAGGTGCATTTATCTTAATGACTCTATGCTACACAAGAAGTAGGCTTACGTCTTCATATAAGAGTACATGCATGGGGGAGGAATTACACACAATTAAGTCAAGACATTTAAATGGCATCATGAACAAGAGAGATACAATTAATTATAGGCATAAAACAATCTAGGTTGGATGAGTGAACATGCAAGCAATGATGTGCATGATTAGGCAAGTATGCAAATGCATGAGTATACAAGAATGTGAGTGAATGATCATATAAGGATGCATGAATGAATAAGCATACAAGGCTATGCATGAATGAGCATTATTGAGTACGACATGGTATTAATGAATGCATGAACATTTCAGAATGAATGCAAAACATGGAATTAATGAATGCATGAGCATGTGAGAGGGTAAGAGAATGCAAGAGGCCTAAGCATGTATGAATGTATGGACATGTGAGCATATGAAAGTATGCAAGTATTAATGTGCAAACATAAGAATGTGTCATACAAGCGATGCAAATAAATGAAATGCAAAGTGTGAAAAGTTTAATGAGATGAGAGTAAAACCAATGATGCAATGTAGTAAAGTAAAAGGGTGTGCAAAGTGGTAAAAATTAAATGAGATGGAGTAAAATTTTTGATGAGATGGTAAAAGTAAAAATGCTTACTTGAGATGATAAGAGTAAATGCTTAATGAGATAGTAAGAATGAAATGAAGTGAAATGAAAATGTTTTAGTGAAGGTTTATGAATGCAAAGGGGTAAAAACATGTTTTGTGAGGTGAATTGGTAAAAATGTTAAATGGAATGAAGTAAAAGATTAAGGAAATGGTGAAAGTAAATAATTAATGAAATGGTAAAAATGTTGTGGTAAAAATTAAGTGAAATGGAAAAAAAAAATGAAAGTGGTAAAATGTTTATATTTTAGGTAAAAAGGTTAGTAAGTGGTAAAGTAAAAAGTAAGTGAGTGGTTAAAAGTTGAAAACACATTGACACAATTACACTCATCTACACAAGATCAAACAACACATTTTAAGCCCAAAAATAAGCACAACAAGGGCCTAATTTTGGAAATTACCAAAATACCCTTTTGCTCCAAAAACCCTAATTTTGCTCAAAAATCGTTCGACCCTAAAAATGATTTTAAAAATGTGGAATGACTTTTAGGACCCAAAATGCAATGCATAATGCTCTTCACTCTTGATTTATTTATTTTTGTGGAAAATTAGGGTTTTGACCTAAAGCCAGGACAAAATTGGTGTATGGCAATTTGCCCTCTTTATCTGGATTTTAACAAGGAATATGAATTGGCGAAAGCGTATTAGAGGCAAAATAAAGATAAAGAATTCAGAAATTATATCGATTTTGTCCACTTAGGAAACCAATTTCCCTTTTCCATTTCTACCATCTTTCTAGTTTCTCTGTTTTTGTTGGTGCAAGATGAAAAATGAAATTCTAATGCGTGCGAGGATAGAGATTTTTTCTTTTTGAAATTAATGGGTGTTAGCGAGATGAACAAAAGCGGGAAATAAGTTTGGTGCCCGACGACCCTCGATAAGCTAGCGAAAGAGGTAAATAAAGCGGTAAAGCGATAAAAAAGCGTCTGCAGGCCCTCGATGGCCCGACCTTTGGAGGCTGCCTAAAGCCTTTTAACGAACCATGAGCGATCAGAGTTTGCACTTGGGCACAGGGAGCACGTGGGCTCAAAGGGTGGTCTTGCGGCGGCCAGGGAGGTACTTTATCAAGTCTAGATCTTGACATTTCCACAGAATTGCGCCATGTCTTAGGCCAACATAGCTATCCTTTTATTTGGACCCAATGGGGTCGAAGGACTTACCGCGGCTCGAATACGAGGTGAAATCTGCTTTTGAAGGGACACTTGGGTCTGAAGGGATTCCACGAACCTGTTGATCTTCTTGATCGGTCGATGTACGCACGCTTGCCGATCGAAGAGTGCTCGGGCTAAGCGGACTTTTCTTGACTTTCTCTGATTGGTGGTCGGTGCCATTGCAGATCTAGGAGTGCCTCTGCGGCGCGAGTCTTTTCTTGAGAACTTTCCGGTGATCAATGCCATTACACTTTTTTAGGAGTGCGCTCTGGAATAGCGGGACTTTTCTTAAACTTTTCTCTATCTATGGTACTGCACATGTCGTGGATGGCAAATGCATGGTGCATGTGATGTGAATGCATGTTATGCAAAGCTTTGTTATGCGGATGCATGCGATCGATAAGTTTTGGGTGAATGATGAATCTTGTAGATTTGTTTTCTTTTGTTGATTTTTGGTCTATTTGATTCTTTTACGACTAGCTTTCTTTTTACGGTCATTTGTTTTTCTTGTGTTTTTTCTGATCGACTTTCTCTTTACGATCATTTATTTTTACTGCTTTTTGACAAAGGCTTATTCTTTTCTTGGTTCAACGGACTCCGTACTCTGGCCCGAGGCGAGGGTGATGGAAATATGAGCTCATGAATCGAATGCAAGTTTGCTTTATGGTTCGCCATCTGGAATGGTTTGTGAGTGCAACTTTCTTTGTAAGATTAATTTTCTTTGGGGAATTGCTTATTTCCTGTGACTTTTAAAGGTTTCACAATGATTTGTAATGCTCTATGATGTATGCACATGTTTTACAGTTCAGGATCACTGTAACACCCCAAAATAGTTCAATTAATTATTTGATTGAGTTATTTAAGGTTTACAACATTTTAGTTAAGTCAAATATTAATTAGAAGTTTATTTCATTTAGGAGATGTTTAGGTGAATGTGGAAGGTGGGCGTAGAGGCCCATGAGCCATGAGAGGCCCATGAGCCATTAGAAGCCCAATTGTTGACTCATAAAGGAGTGTGTCGAAGGAAAGGGAGCATGCATGCAAAGTGTTTTGAGAAAAAAAGTCAAAGGGAAAGTAAGAGAGAGAAGTTGGTAGGTGAGATCACTTTCTAGAGAGAAGGAAGAGCATTTGGCGTGGAAGAAGCTCAAGCTCAAGGGAGAA
The DNA here is from genome assembly GCA_020916435.1 of Oxytropis ochrocephala. Classification (NCBI taxonomy): domain Eukaryota; kingdom Viridiplantae; phylum Streptophyta; class Magnoliopsida; order Fabales; family Fabaceae; genus Oxytropis; species Oxytropis ochrocephala. Next base: position 70,925,796 of record CM037090.1, read on the forward strand.
GAGTTCTTGCGAGTGTTAAGCTGGAGGATTTCGATGAAGAGAGTGTGGTCTACTCAAGTGATCAAGGTTAGGGGGCTCTCTTCTCACGTATAATTTTGTAGTATGATGAGTTGTTATGTGTGAGTAGATTTTAGTTATGTTTTACGAGTTGTTTTTCATGCTTGGTGTGTTTTGATGTTTTGATGTTGTGTTTTGGCTCACTTGGTGGAGTTGTAGGGAGTGGATGGGAGAGTTGATCATACGAGGATCAAGGAGTGAAATGGGAGGCTGAGAAACTCTCGGTCCCGGTGAGCTAGAGTGAGTGAGAGTGAGCAACATAATCTTGGAGAGGTTCTTAGAGAATAGGCTTAGGATAACGAGGAGTAGCTTAAAGCGTACATCATAAAGTGACGGCGTGCGTTTGAGTTAAATGTAGTAGTCGGGTTAGGATTGCCGAGGTGAAGTTACTTTCCATCGTAAGTTGGAACTTAAGTGAATGATCGTAAGTGTCGAAGCGTAAATGCTTGATGTCACGGGAGCCGAGGTGAGTGATAGAGCACAAGTGACTAAGTGTATGAGTACACGAGACTAGGTATAGGTATCGGTTTGTACTTGCCGGAGTGTAGGGTAAGTAGGCCGAGATGCTTGGGCGAGATAAAGTACTTAGGCGTAGGCTGGCTGAAGTGTCGTTGATAGCATTATGGCGTGTAATGCTTAGGTGTTATGGCCGAGATGTAGAGTATATCATACCTAGGTGTACTTGCCGAGGTGAGATGTTGCGTTTAAGTGCGGTGTGTTCAAGTGTAGATTAACCGGTGGTATCATAGAGGAAGTGAAATGCGTTTAGTGCGAAGTGAGGTGACTATGAGTGGAGTAGAGTGTAGGCGTGCTTGAGGTGCCAAAGCGTCTTGGGGTGCCAAGCGCGCCCGAGTGCTTAGCGTCTTGAGATGTCTTGAGAGTGTCTTGAGGTTCCCGTTTAACGCTAGTATGGCGCGGTGTTCTTTGGGCCATAGCGTGAGCGTCGTTTTGAGTGCAAATCGTGAGTGGTTAAATGGTGTAGTCATTTTAGTCCCTAATTGGCGTTTTAGTCCTAAGTGACATGGTAGTCCTCGTGGTGACTTTTTGGTCCACTACTTGGTGCCGAGGTGTTTGGTGGTGAGGCGACAACCTTAGAAATTTGTTGGCCGATGTAGAGGCGTCGGCCTTAGCCGAAAAATGATGTATGTGTGTTGTTGGCCTTATGGCTCTGAGTAGAGGAGTAATATATGATGAAGTCCACGATGGGAATTAAAATAAATGAAAAGGGTGAATCTGAGAGGACTTTGGTCTAGAGGTGAAAGCGAGAGGACTTAGGTCTAGTTATGAGCAGAAGGTTGCGGTCTAATTGGTGAGTTCTTGAGATTGTGTTATGATTTAATTGAATGATGTATATCTTTGTGTGTTATGCATTGTTCATGGTGTCGCATAAATCATAAGCATAATGGTGAAAGCGAGAGGACTTGGTCCTATGGTGAAAGCAGAGGACTTGGTCCTAAGGTGATAGCGAGAAGACTTGGTCTTAATGGATCCATCATGCATATGCCACTTGGTGTTTTGGAGTGCATCATGCATATAACTCATGCACTAAATATTTGTGTTATTTGTGTGTTGTCTTGAGGTGTTTATATGTGTTTTGCTTAGCATAATGCTTGTCATAAACCTTATTATATGTGTTTAGAGACTCACCTCTCTTTGCTTTTATGTTGCTTCTCATGTTGGCAACTTGCGGTATCCGAGTATTCTTGAGAGGGCCAGCGACCACATGGGTTATGAAGAGGCGCTCGCGGCTAGGCGGCGCGTGTGCGACCCAGGAAAAGAGCATGGTCGGCCGACTAAAGAACGAGAAGGGCCTTGAGAGAAGTCGTTCGGATTTTCGTCAAAAGAAATTCGAGCACGCACGAGTTTGAACACTCCCATTCGCAAATCTACATGGATTGCGAAATAACGAGTTTCTTTGAAGTAAAGCATCGACGCTTCGTTCTCAAGAAGAAGCGGCGGTTCCGCGAAAAAGTATTGCGAGATATCACAAGAGTAAGGGCCCACGATACTAACGAATGCATGGCCTGAAGGATGACATAAAAGCCTCATTCAAAAGGGAAGTTAACAAAATATGTCGAGAGAAGAAGAAACGACCGTCGAAGAGAAGCGAGAGAATCGAGGCGGTCGTTCAAAAGATAAGGCGTAACCACTCAAGCTATTGAAGTCGCGAGCGGAAAAGAAACTTGAGAGGAGGGCGTCGAGCGATCCGAAGTCGCGAGTGCGTTATGGTTATCCACGGAGAAACCGCTTTGGATCGCTTGGATTCCAAAAAGGCAACCAAGAGAAAGTGGAGCGAAATTCTCATGGTCGGGTCTTCTTGGCGGCGGATATGGAAGCGGCCAAGAAGAGCCACTACATTTATCGGGGACATATGTGGCGCTTTCGGGACATTGGATCCAACCCTCATAATTCGGGGAAAGACACCAAGTAAACCTTGTTGATTTAGATGCCGCTATGACTCGGATAGCGACCGGAAGATGGGGGCGATGATTTGGCAGTGAGCTAAAGAACAAACTCAAGCGACCCGAACCCCGTGGCGGTTTCTTGATGTTGATTGGGTGATGACCCAACCAAAACCGTAAAAATCGAGGCGACCTTCCCGGCGGTCGAGCGAGGACTTATCACTTGTCTAAGAGAATATGTCGATTTGTTAAACTTAGCAAGCATCGAGATATGCAGGTTCCTATGGAGTCGCTTGCCACCAACTATCGATCGATGCATCGGCAAGGTCGGTCGCTTCAGCGAAGAAGAGTTGAGAATGAAGAAAATCTGAAGCGGCGACCCAGCGAGTTGTGACTTGATCAAAGCAAACTTTGTGGAAGAGATCAAGTATACTACATGGCTTTCAAGCGTCGTGTTGGTAAAGAAGAAGAGCGGGAAGTGGCGAATGTGCATTGATTACAGGCACTGAATAGGGCGTGCCTACAGGCGCTTTCCTGTTCCTAGTATTGAAAAGCGGTGGGCGGCGCCTCGGGATACAAAATTTGCTTTCTTTCTTAGAGCGCATATTCGGGCTACAATCAAATTGCTATGCACCTCGGATCGTCATAAAAGCGCTTTATGGCCAGACCAAGGTAACTTCTGTTATAAGGTAATGCCACTTTGGATTGAAAAAGCATTTGGAGCAACCTACCCGGCGAATGATGAGCAAAATTTTTGAGAATCGGATCGGTCGGGTGGCGAGTCTACCTTGGCGATATGATCATAAAAAGCGGTCGGACGATCGACACATCGGCGACTTAATAGAAGTTTTGAGGAAGCAAGAAAAAGAGCTCGCTTAAATTTGAATCGAGAGAAGTGCACATTTGGGGTGCGGTGGAAAATTCTTGGGTTTCCACCTCACGGAGAGGAATTGAAGCAAATCGACAAATGCGAGTGATCGCGGAAATGAGGCCGCCAACCACAAAAAAAGAAGTTCAACAATTGAATGGCATGGTCGCGCCTCTCGATTCATACCCGATCTGCTGCCAAGTCGCTCCCTTGTTTAAACTTACGAAAAGGGCGTTGATTTTGAGTGGAGTGATCGGTGCCAACAAGCGTTGAGCGACTGAAAGCGGCTTTGACCAATCTGCGCGTCATGGCGAAGCGCTCCACGGAGACCACGTTATATCGTATCTTGCAATTCACGGAAGAAGCTTTAAGTCTTTGTCTAGTCAAAGAAAAGCAGCGCCAGCGAGAATCCTGTGTACTTCATTAGCAAAGTCTTGCGGGGGCACGAAGCCCGTTATCAAAGAATCGAAGTTGGCCTTTCGCCTCTTGCGTAGCGCTTGCGAGTTGAGGCCGTATTTTGTTGCACAACAAATAGTGGTAGGCCCGATCAACCAATACGACAGATTCTCCTGAGACCCGGACTTAGCGGGCGTATGATCAAATGGGCTTTGTAGAACTAAGTGAGTTCGAATAAAGTTTGAGCCAAGATCGGCGACTAAAGCGCGATTTTGGCGATTTCATAGTTGAGATGACCCAGGTCCCGAACGGCCGAGTCCTATCACCACACGGGCGTTACGTCGATGGCTCGTCGAACTCGAAAAAGTGGGCGGGTTTAATACTGAAAATTCTTGAGGCTTGGTGGTGGAAGTCTCACTTACGTTAAGCTTTCCACACTTCAAACAATCGAGTGATGATGAGGCTTGTATTGCGGGGTTATTGCTCGCCAAGAGAGTTCAACGTTTAACGGTGGAATTGCACTCGACTCTCTTTTGGTCGTTTCCCAAATCAAGGAATTATATGATACCAAAGATGAAGTATTGAAGCATTACTGGCTAAAGTAAGGGAACTCTTGAATAAGTTCGATCGGTGCGGAAGTGAAACACGTCCCAGGCGAAGCGTCAGAGCGGATATTCTCTCGAAACTAGCGATGCCAAAGTACCGGGAACCACGAAGCTTGATCCGAGGAGACCTCACTCGGCGGCGTGTCGACCAAGATTGTTAAACTTCGTTGCCATCCTCTGCATTGACTCGAGAAAGAGATTGGATCGCTCCCGTATTACAATATATCTTGAGCAGTGCAGAGCGGACGACCAAAAAGAGGCAAAGCTCTTAAAGCGTGAGCGACAAAGTACTCCGTCGTTGAAGGAAAGCTTTATAGAAGAGGTTTCTCTTCCCCACTATTGAGTGCTTGGCGCGCCCAAAGCGGACCACGTCTTAAAGACATTCATGAAGGTTTATGTGCGATCACGGGGAGGTCGCTCCATAGCAAAGCGAGCTTTGAGGCCGGTTTTATTGGCCAACCATGGATGAGGGCGCTAAGAACTTGGTCCAAAAAGTGTAACAAGTGTCAAATTCATGCGGACATCCACATCGCCCCACCTACGAGCTGCGAGCCTCACTCCCCTTGGGCGTTTTCTGGTGGGGAATGGATCTCCTCGGACCATTTCCACCGCTCAAGATCAATTTAAATTCTGATCGTAGCGATTGACTACTTCACCAAATGGATAGAGGCGAGCCATTGGCGTCTATCACTGCGACCAAAGTGACCAAGTTCTTGATCGTAATGTTTTAGCCCGTTTTGCGTTCCCCACAATTGATAACGGACAGCGGGGCGCGAATTTGCGACGAGAAATTTGGAGAGATGTTGGCGACCTAGGTATAAAGCGGCGTTTCACCTCGGTCGAACATCCACGAACCAGCGGCCAAGCGAAGCGGCCAGCGGGTCATCTTGCGAGGATTGAAGAGAAGGTTGGGCGAGGCCAAAGGAAATTGGGTAGAAGAGCTACGATCGGTGCTTTGGGCATATCGAGCGATGTAACACCCCGCTTATCTTAATCAATTCGATCTACTAAATTAAAATCGAGTTTCAAAATTCCACTCAAAGGAGTGCTACATTTGGTGATAAAAGGAAAGCAGAAAACCAAATAAGTTCAAAAGCGATTCCACGACATTATACAAGCATGCGAGGCATGCGCATCACCGCAACAAAAGGGGTCTCACCCATCATATAAGGCACCTCGGCGATAACACAACAAGTCATATTACATAGTAATAGTTACACAAATATGATAGTTTTTGTTCCAAAGGACTATCTAACAAAATATACACAAGATCGGTATAAAGAGTACAAAATAATCTACTGCGGCTGACCCGGTGTTACGACGGAGCGAACTCAACCAACATCAACTAGGCACGGCTATGTCTCGAGAGTACGCAAGTTGCCACGAGAAGCGAGCAACAATAAGCGGCTAGGGTGAGTCTCTTAACACAAAGTAATATAATGTGAAGAAAGCTTAAGGATAGAGATAGCACTAAAAAGAAACACCTCGGTTCGTGCAATTCTGATCACTCACCAGATAGTCCACATAACACAACAATTATCAACCAGCTCGAAACACAACAATTCATGTAATGTATGCATGTATGCAACCCGTCCACAGGCGTTATGCAATGAGGTACCTCCACCGTCGTTATTTAGCGTCGGCATCTCGTCGTTAACTCGTCGTTATTTGATATGGAGGCCAGAGTCTACCATATCAGGGCGAGACCTCCTCGTCGTAATATGCACATGAACATGTGACTTCGCGACAAATACAATCACACAAAAATCAATCATAGCGTATGTGAGTGTTTACCAGTCTTTCACCGTCGTTACTCGTGCGTTCTACTGCAGCCGTTACTCAAATCGCTCCTGCTTGGCGTCTACACCACCTAGACATCATCACGATTGCTAAGGTCGACCACTAAAACAGGTAGAATCACCTTAGGACCTACAACCCAGACCTCTCGGTCACCTCGGCAATCCATGGTGGACTACTTGTCACACCAGGGACCCTGGCGACACTTAGGGACCAAAATGTCACCTAAGGACCAAAATGGACTTAATCGCTCCACTTACGTATGCACATTTGTGCTAAAGTAGCACTCGATGGCGTCCCACAATGTGTTAGGCGACATTGGCGCTAACCTCACCTCGGTAACCTCGCTGACATTACCTCGGCACCTTATGTGTGTACCTCGGCTAACCACACTCACACCTCGGTTCGAGCGCGCTCACGATTCACGCACTTCCTTACACCAAAATCATCTAAGCCATGGAATATCACTTCTCGGTATTCCTGGTTCGATTCAACTTATTCTTAGGCACTTGGGCGTTTCACCTCGGTGGCGCTACCTCGGCTTTGAGGACCTATACACCTCGGTAACCTAAGGCGAGACACCTACACTTCGGTTTATGCGTCCTACTTCTCGTTAATGGTGTTTAGACACGTACTCTCCTCAAAACTCACCAGCAGGACTTTCAACCTAAGACACTCTGGCGTTGACAACCTGACTTCGTTTTCCCTCACTCTAAGCTGAAGAAGAAGGTTCGTGCGTAATAAAGCGCTTAACCCCATTTTACTTCTTTTACTCTGTTTCTCTACTTAGACTCAACATGCAACTCGTTTCTCGGCTCACCACACTCATGCATACTCGGATTACTCACTCCTTGCTCAGATCCTCTCCTTAACTCTACATGCAAGCTCATTTTCTCCACACTACACCGATCACACTCTTGATACCTCACCATGCAATGCTCTCCTCGTACCACAGAGCAGAGAGTTACACTCCTCTCTTTCCAAGCGATCCACCGTCGTATCTCACCAACAATCACGGGAAAGAGAGCAAAACCACAACAAAACATGTCATGTATAGCACATAAAACACACATGCAAAGTGATCGAGAACATACTCACACAGAAACACGATCAAACACAAGACATTACAGGTATTGAAAGGACCCCTAACCTTAACAACTTGAGAAGATTGAGAACCCTTCACTCTCAAGTAACTCTGACAACAAGCTCTCCTCTCCACTTGAACTCTCCACGCTCAGTTCTCTTCCTTCTCTCAAGTTTCACTTCTCTCTCTTTCTAAATTTGGTAACTTAAGCGATTTTGGAACATGAATGGGAATGTTCCCTACGGAGTACCATTTAACATGTCCTTAAAGGACTTAAATGGGGCCTTGGCCTTAATAGGCCGTGGGCTTTCTCTACCCACACACCCTTTCCTATTTAGACATTTTCCTAAAATAGCAACATATGTTTAACACTCACTTAATGAATTACTTGACTTAAACATTAAAATGTTGTAAACCATTAATAACTCAACTAAGTTAATTAATTGAATATTTTTGGGGTGTTACAAAGCCTTCCCATGGATCCCACTTGAAATTGAGCTCCACTAATGGTGCTCCTCTTTACGATGCTTCACGATCTGAGAAGATTGATTGGGAGACTCTTATATCTCACCATCTCTAGATCTAACATATGTTTCATAGCCAACAAGTTGAGTTAGTTTATGTTTCAACCTACTAGTACTCACTTGGATGTTGTTCATCATCTCTGAGATATCTCAAGGTACACCGGGTGGAAGTTTGTTTTTTCCTACAAAATCTACTTTAGCTCTCAAAGCTTATCTTGACTCAGGTTGGGGTAGTTGTCCCGACACAGGAGGAGCACCACCAAACTCTTTGTGTATTCATCGATGACTCTTGGTTTCGTGGAAATACAAGAAAGCGACTGTGGTTTCTCGTTCCTCAAGCGAAATGAGTATCGTTCATTAGCTAGTGTTGCTAGTGAACTCCAATGGTTGCAAAAATCTTCTACAAAACTTTGATGTTGAGGACGAGTCCTGCCATTGTTTTCTTAGATAGTCAATCTGCCATTCACTTAGCATCCAATCCTACCTTCCATGAACATTCAAAACATATTGAGATCATTGCCACTTCATTAGAGAAAAGTCCTTTCAAATGTGATTCAATTTTTAGTGTGAAATCTTACCACCAACTTGCGGATATCACGCCAAAGCCGATTCTTTGCTACTTTATTTCATAGTTTATTGTCCAAGTTGGGAATGCACAACATGTATCTTCCAACTTGAGGAGGAGTATTAGAGTTAGTATTTTGCTTTCTTTGCCTCACATGTAATTTACTTAACCTCGGTAGTTTAGTTACACTAACTATAGTTTAGATAGATTACCTATTACATTATTGGTTTGTTGATAATTAGTTAGATGGCTAACCATCTCTGTTGCTGTAACTGAGAGTATATACTCTCCACCATTGTAAACACATTTCAATTCAATCAATAATCGTTTTATTCAATTCTCTGATTTTCATCTCAATACACATGTACACACACACACACACACACACACACACACACACACACACACACACACACACACTATTGAGATAGGTTTTTGGTATTATAATGTTTAAGGAGGATTGAAAAGAATTCAACATGTTTCCCAGTGGTGACATTTCTTTGGATGTGTAGTTCTTTGGAGAAATGTTTTAAGTAGGTTGGGGTATCGAGAACTTTATTTATGTAGAAAAGGAAAAAAAAAAAAAAAAGGTTCATTTAGGGGTTGTAGGAAAGTCAACTATATCTCCTGTTGCTCCTTCTCATCTTCTTCCCTCTTCTCAAAAAAAAAAAGGCATAATAAAGAACTCTATACCCCGAATTCACAGAACTCATGAGTAAAGGACTCTGTATACCCCAATTGAGACCAGTTTAAGTGAATGGAGGACCCAAGCTTAAGAATGCTAGGAATTAGTTTTCTATATGCGCATTGAATTCTAACTTGATGTTACGATAACTCTAAGCTTGTCATGTTTTTCACAAAAAGCCCAATTTGTAAGTCTCAGTGATGAATAAGTGTTGAAGAATACCATAGGTTCAACTTAAGGTTTTGGTATGAATTTAAAATTTCTCCAAGATTGGATGAATGAAGTTCAATATTTTGCTTGTGGGCGAGAAAAGACTCAAGCATGGGGAGTTTGATCGTCCATTTTAAGTGTCACATTAGGGTTTATTTTTACTAAGCTAACTTGTAGTTCGGTTCTATTTTGGAACTATTTTACTATATCTTGTTATGTTTGGTTTGTAGGTATAATGATGAGCAAGAGAAGAGATTTAAGAGCTAAAAGACATGGTAAGATGTTCCAAAAGCTAGAAATACAAGAAGGAAGCAAGACAATGGGTTAAAACAAGAAGAAAAAATGAAGAAAGCGAAAAACTAACACGGTGCAGTGTGTCATTACAACACGACCGTGTCCTTGGATCAAATTTTAAGTGTTTTAGCATGAGCAGTTACGACACGGTACGTGTTCTTTTAACACTACCGTGTGTCTTTGCATCAAATTCTATTTTGGCGATTTCGATTTGTTGTTTAAGGCTTATGATGTGACTTAACTCACTTGTCTCGTAGCCTATATAAGACACGAAATTCTGAGTGTCTAAGGATCTTTGGCTATTGTATTTCACTACTCAAAGTTCATCTTTATAATTCTAAGCAATTTACATTTCCTACTTCATCTTTACATTCTTGTTCTTTATTTTTCTACACTTTACATTCTTGCAACTTTACATACACTTTACATTGATCATTTACAATTTGCAATTTCTGATTCTGTTATTTATAATTCATGTCTTTCAAATCAAAGTTTTTGTCTACTATGATCATGAGTGAGTAGACTCCTTTTAGTCTTGGGATTGTGGGACTAATCCAATGATAGACCCTTAACAATCCCAAGTCTAAACTCTATTTTGTTAAAGTTTATATTATAATTTAATCCCATCAATCATAAAGTTTTATTCAAATATCAAGCGAAGTCTAGAAAGAAGTTTGATATTGGAACTATGGGATTAAACAAGGCAAATAAAACATTAAAATAGTTTTATGACTCTTGGGTCTAAAAGGCTTTGTACTTAAGGGTCTTGGCAATAATCAACCATAAGAATAGGTTTGATTATTGGTTCAATACACACTCTTGTATTCTTAAAGGAAACTTGAGTTACCATTGAATGTATTGTCTTTAAAATATGAACCTTATATAAAATAGAGAATGGATGAGGGGTTGTGGGTGCATCATATCATTGTGATGAAACCACAATCCTAAGATCTTTTATTTATAAATTTTAAAATCAAGCGATCAACTCTTTCTAGATCATTTTGTTTTAGTGATCTGGCAAAACTAAAATTAGTAATCACATTTGTCTCGTGGATCGATCTTTTACTCTGAGATATAAATCGTACACTTGCAACCTATCAATAATGTCTTGCATGTGTCTCATTTGAAGCTTTGCCCCAATCCTGTTTCTACTACTACCATTCATCTCCCAACCTCTGCCTCTACTACTGCTGAAGGTTCTCATCAAATCCAAGGATTTCCCCATAGAACCAGCCACTTAGGAGTTCTGCCATGAGTTGCTCAAAAAGTTCCTTAACTTCCACCCTTGAGGACAAGGGTGTGGTCGAGAGGGTATTGTCACAGTAAAATACCTCAACACTTTTCAGTAACTGTTATTTACTTTTCAACAATCAAAATGTAATCATCAAGCTACTAGAAAGCTGATGTGTTTAGGGTAGGAATATTCCTAGGTTTTGGCATGGATTGGCAAATAATTATAGCCAGCCTTTTCCTTTTAATAGCTATAGCCATACTCAATTAAATCAAGCAATCATTTACAAAAAAAAAAAAGTACCTTCTCTCTCCTACAATCTTGTCCTTTCTCGAGCGATATTCAACCACTGTTGCTCTTGGCTGGAGCCAGGGTAAAATCAGTTCTGTGAACCCTAGTATATATATGTATATGTATTCTGTTACAAAGCTACAGGGAAAGAAGATTCACTAGTGGGGCAAGATAAAAAATTAAATAAAATCTTATGTGGGGTAATAGATAGTATTCGATGAACATCTTAATCCATAACTATCATCCAAGGTTGCTCACTATGAGCAATGTATTTCTACACACTTGAAGTTTAATTGTATCGCTCCACATTCAAAGTTCAAAATGAGCTCTGCTATTAAATATGAAACAAAATGTAAGGTGTTTGTTAATAACAATACAGATATTGCACTTTAGTCAGTGTGTTCATTCAGTTTCATACTAATTAGCATTATTCTTTCAAAATTTGTAAATTTACAAAATCCAAATCATCTCCCTCTTACGTTTTTTTTGACAAGAACTCCTATCTCCCTCTTAAGTTTGATGTCATTGTTCTAATAGTTACATTACGTACTTACATTGCACAACAGCACAAAAAGGAGATCATTCTTCAAAAAAAACAACTAACTTATGATTAATAATATAAATAACACATTAATTATTTAAATAACTGTTTCTAATTTGACAATTCTCTTAAACTTTTCTCCAACAATAATACAATGCCAGGTTCTACGAACTTGGCGAGTGGAAATATATATACTCCTGGAAGACTGAGAAATTGTTGTGTTGATTTGTTAGTAGTATACTCCTGCACCTATGTTGGATTAGGGACCAACTTCGGATGAGATGCAGCATAAACAGAAGAATTCACATCAGGATTTAAGTGTGAAAGAAGATGTTGAATGTCTGGACGTAAACTCTCAATGCCCTTCCAATGAGAGCCAAAACCTCTGGTCGAGGCTTGCTGCTAGCCTGTACAGGCCCTCCCTGTCCTTCATAATGAACCACGTGATGACTGCACAGCATTTAGTTAAAGTTAGCGACAAAGCAGAAAGTAAGGATTTTCAAACTTGGTATAAGATAAAACGTATTCAAACTAATGGGTAATACTTACAGGAAGTCAATGATATCTGCTATCTCTGATGCACCAACAGCAATGGATGTTTGGGAGTTTTTCCAAATACATCCACTAGTATATAACAGTAAAGTTAGGGTCTGTGACATTTTCAGAAGTTGAGAGACAATTGTTAGTACCCAAACTTTAATGACGTATACTAAATACTAATGTTCCAAAATATCATCCAAAAATGTATAAGACCCAACAGTAAAGAAGACCAAGAGCTATGAACAAAGGTAACCTCGAGCTGATAAAGAAATCAACAAGGAAAAGAGCTGTGACATGTGTTGGGCTTTAACATACCGAGATTTACATTCCACATATTTTAGTAAAGGATGAATAGAAAGGGAAGACATACTAGACAAGACTTTTCAAATCTTGATTCTTTAAAAGTACTACTAAAATTATTTTCCAAAAACATTCTGATTTATATATTATGGTATTATGGTATTTGGTGTTCCTCAATTTATCAGCAATACAAAACGGAGAATGTAATTTATCTTGGCTTCCTCCAACATTTACCAATTCCTCAAAGAATTGGGACGATATTACTATGGACTTCATTGAAGGCCACCCTACATTTTTTTGGCAAGTAACTCATTTGGGTTGTGTTAGATAGGCTAAGCAAATATGCTCATTTCATTCCTCTCTCACATCCTTACACTGCTATCAATATAGCTCAGTTTTCCTTGATAGCATATACAAACTCCATGGGATGCCTTCCACCATCACTAGTGATAAAGACCCCGTCTTCATTAGTGAATTTTGGAATCAATTTTTCAAGCTTCATGGGTGTTGACAAACCTTGTAGTTGGTCTAAGTGGATTTCACTTGGTGAATGGTGGCATAACACCAACCATCATCTTTCCAAATACACGTGTGTTGACAAACCTTGTTGGTCTAAGTGGATACCTTGGTGAATGGTGCTATCTCAGATGCACCAACAGCAATTGATGTCGGAGAGTTTTTCCAAATACATCCACTAATATACTTAATAGTAAAGTTAGGGTCTGTGACATCTTTCAGAAGTTGAGAAGTAAAATTGTTAGTAACCAAACTTTAATGACCTATAATATAGTTCCATTATATCATTCAAAAATGCACAAGACCCAACAGTAAAGAAGAGCAAGAGCTATGAACAAAGGTAAAGTCGAGCTATAAAAGAAATCAACAAGAAACAGTGTTGGGCTTCAAAATTCTGGTATTTACATTCCACCTATTACAGTAAACATGGATTGAAAGGGGAGACATACTTAGACAAGATTTTCCAAATCTTGATGCAACCATGTTAGTGCCGTGTTTGATATCTTTAGAAGTCTATTTCAAAAACACTGATTTAAATATTATGATATTTGGTATTCCTCAATTGTAAGAGCCCTAAGAAAATTACCTTAAAACTCTATTTGGAACTCTATTTTGACTGCCTTAGAACTCTATTTGGAAACTACAAATAATGAAATGAATCAACTCACAGGGCAGGTGAAATTGTTTATCATGAGACCACGGATCACATAATTATCAAAGACGTCTCATCTTTTGTATTTTATATAATTTTCTTGACTTCTATCATTCAAATTTAAATCGAGTAAGTGGTGATACTATCAGTGGAAACCAGAGACATTATATGCAACATAGGCTAGCAATAATCCGTGCCAAGTGTTTTTAAGCTTATTATTCAAGACTTCAAAGGAAACACCTCTTGCATGCATATAGGATTCGGATTCTTCATAGCTTTGTTCTCAACACTGAAGTATTATTGATCATAGAAGACACAAGCATAAAGAGATGTATACATATAAACATATACAGACAAAAAAAATTCTTAAAAGTGTGGCATTCATAATTTTGTGTACCTTGTTGAAAAGTGCATGAGCATTGGCAAGTTTTGGAAGGAGTGGGCCCATTATACGGAATACTATCCTCAACATTGCAACTGATGTTACTGGTCGAAGTTGCTTTATGATAACATTAGTCCCTTCAAGCCATTCCTGAGGAGGTTACTGAAGAAAGAGTGAAGCAAGGCAACCACATTCCCTGTGATTACAAGAAAAGGGCAGGATCCTTTTAGGCACAATTAATTACTACAAAGAGAATGAAGTTGTATATCCTAGTAATCATAATCAAGGTAACGAACACTATAATTTCCATTCAGATGCTTGGGGAGACTCTACGTAAAAACTGATAATCATCTAGAAAAGTGATTAAATTATTCTCATACACAAAATGTTTAGGAACTATAATGAAGAGCAATTTAAATAGACGGAAGTGTGGTCTTCTTTTAAAATTTCACTTTTTCATGTTCAGAAAATAAAAATAAAAATGAAGTATCTTCTGGAACATCTACCCCCTGTTGCTTGGTAACATTTAACCAGTCATAAAATTCATTTTGGGCAATTAACATATTTTTTAAATATTCTATTGTCCAATTATATTTACCCTTTTCTGTATCTTCCTGTATTTTCCCCAAACACCTTATACCGTATATCTCTCTACATACATACAAATTCCGAGCCATGTGTACCTCAAGACAAAATCATAGGATATGTAAATTTCAACAAGCAATTATTGTAGCTTATGCCAGCTTCATAAAGCATATAATTTTTTGTCACATGCAATAATTTGGATATGATTTAAGAAGGATTTTTTTTAGTAAACCCCTTTTCCAAACCTACCGATGGCGGTGGAGGTATTGTCTTGTGCTGCCCATGTTGGATCTAACAAAGCATAGCCAACATGCAGAGTCTATTTCCCTAAGTGACCTTTTACCATCTGAAAGCCACCAGTTCTCCTTTATAATACGTGTAGTTTCCAAGTAAAGTTGTGCATGAAAATCAGAAGGAAGTTGAGCCAGGAGGAGGCCACAAGCTTGAATCAACAAGCAAGACAGTTGTTGACAAGTATAACCACTTCGAGAAGCAAAGTTAGAGCGTATTTACTCCAGAAGCTGAAGGAGTTGATCTACTTGCACCTAAGGAATCTGTGCTTCCCCCCGAAGGTGATGTTGGCAACACTGAACCTTGCCCTACACCATTTGAGCCACCCTGGAGAGAACTGCTGGACTGAATCAATGTTGGTTGTATATTAACAACTATTTGAACCAGTGATTGTACTATCTGAGAGGCAGATACAGGAAGTGATAATATTTCAACGACAGCAGTCTCAAGAACCAGCTGAGTGTATGTGCCAGGATCCTGAATTTGGTAGAATGCCTTTTGGCTCTCAGAAGCATTTGTTGGCCCAGAGCGGAGATACTGCTGGAGGCTTGTTCTGTGCCGTCGCGCGGTGCATTGTTTGATGCATCTCGATTTTGAATTATTATGTAATGGAGGGATTACATTATTCACTATGCCCAATAGTAGAGTCGTAAAGTAGTCCAGAGGAGGGCCACGTGATGGGATTTGATGAACTTATTTGCTGTGGAAATGACTCTGAAAAGGGAATCTGCAAGAAACAGAAGACCAATAATTGTTGCAGAGCAATACACGCTTTAGTTAAAAAAATTCAAGAAAACACAAGAATGCTGACACAATAAATTGAAGTTTGTTACCTTACTGATGTCAAGTACATTGAGTATTCGAACAATGAGTTTTCAGGAAGATGACCATAGAAATATGCAAGTATATCACGAGCAAATGTAAATCTCAGAGGGTAATAAGCAAGCAATGGAGAATATATGGCCAGCAGTCTTTCTGCTGTATCCATTGCATCATTTTCAATGAGCCTGTAAATAATCAGCGGGATGACTGGAAGCAAGCGTGCTGCAATATCATCGAAGAACACTGGATACCTGGAAAATTTGTGGCAGGCAGCATCAGTCTATGCAAGTTTCAAAGTGATGGTATGAGACAAAATCTCACTTAAAGAAAAATGACTAAGGATATTATTCCAACAAGAAATGTTGGATGCATTAACAAAATTGCAACTATTATTAGGTAAACCTTTTACAATAATATTGTCTGTTAAAAACAATTGGGAGCAGCTATCTCAAAAATTACTATAATGGATTCAACCTTTTTCAAAGTTCTTAGTACTATCATGCTATCTTACTAGTTGAATCATGTAAAACTGTATTTTGAATCTCCCTATCTTAACTTTGCACACCCGGTGTGTGTGTGTGTTGAGTTAGTTGAATCAGTGAAACTGAAAACAGAAATGAGTAACATAAATTGTATTCTTCACTAACTTAGTATTACATGTGTTGGGTGTATTGAGTTGGTTGAATCAGAGAAACTGAAAACAGAAATGAGTAACATAAATTGTATTCTTCACTAACTGAGTATTACATGTGTGTATTGATACACAGCGATATACGTGGATAAGTTGTAACCAACTCACCAGAGATGAAATTGAATGCCGACTAAGCAATTACAGCAACAATCGATGGTAGCGGCAATGGTCAAAATATGGACATACCCAAAACACAGCACTAGAGTGTAGAAAGCCAGAAACCCAAACAGAGTACAATTTTCCCCAGGGAGGGGAAGTTGCATTAGATGATAGTGGGTCGACAGGAGAATTCGTGTTTGAGTGACAGCCATAAAAAGGGGCGAGAAGCTGTGTTAGATGATAGTGGGTCGACAAGAGAAATTCGTGTTTGAGTGACAGCCATAAAAACAAGGATTTACACCCTATTAAGCTATCTACAACCCCAAATGTTAAAATATAAATTTTAATGAGAAAAATTCCCTCACCACTAAAACCCCGTTGAAAGTCCTTTGTATTCATCAATAGTGAATTGAGTTCAGTATAGTTATAGTGG
The DNA here is from genome assembly GCA_020916435.1 of Oxytropis ochrocephala. Classification (NCBI taxonomy): domain Eukaryota; kingdom Viridiplantae; phylum Streptophyta; class Magnoliopsida; order Fabales; family Fabaceae; genus Oxytropis; species Oxytropis ochrocephala. Next base: position 70,942,657 of record CM037090.1, read on the forward strand.
ACTCAGTTCACTATAGTTGTTTTCAACGAGGACCATCATCGTCAACTGAGTTCACTATGGCAATAGTGAGACTTGGTTCACTATGATTGTTTCTATCAGAACCACCATCGTGAACTGATTTGAAAGAAAGAGAAGTTAGGCTTAGGGAAATTAGTGAGATGAAAAGGGGTAACTTGGTAAATTGCTAAAGTAAATGGGGTGTGGATAGCCAATATGGGGTGGGGATAGAGCCAACCGAAATTCTAATGTGTGTTATAATGTAATGTAAAGTTTTGGGTACTTAATGCTTACTCCTGAACTGAATTTACGAATGGCTATTTTTTTCAATAATAGACAAATTTGTGAAATCTTGGAAGCCTAATCACATAAAAGTATAAGATCTCCATAAGCTCCATAAATAACCAAAAAAATTGGTAAGTTCCATATTTTCCAATTTTTTTAGACAGATTTTCTCATCCATGGAGCCAAATAAATATGCTTGATCTCAGCAAATAGGTCATAACTTATTGTCTTAATGGAATGTACCTATCCTTCCATGAAAGGTGATTTCCAAGAGCCTTCTGTAGCTCAACCAGCAGATATTCCTGTGTAGAGCCAATGTTCCAGGGTGCCCATGAGTTAAACAAAGAGTTTTACTCTCTGTTGAAGCTCTTGTCTATCAAGTAGACTAATCTGCAATTATTGCCATCACATTAGTAATCTCCGTATAGAAATATGTTTCCTTTCTTTTTATAATGATTGATGATTTTTACTAAGACAAATTATTTCAATGAATGTGCTGTTGAGTTCTCTGAGTTTGGGAGGGGAAATAGCACTCAATTTCATAGTTTTGAAGAGGAGCAGGAGGAAAAATAAGCCCAAAATGTGAAATATCGCCAGTAGAATCTAATTGTTTCAGTAGAAGCAAAGAATTTGAGAAACAATTTTGAAATGGTTCAAAATTTATCTTCATTGCACCTGACTAAAACAAGGCTACAATATCAGATATTTTTATGAATAAAAGTTGGAAAGCAATGTAACAAATATAAGGAACAAGATGTAAAAGATAAATGAAATTTTTTTATTTAGGAATAATATAAAATACACCTAATTAATAGCAAATTTTATCTTTTCTCAAATTTTCATTATCGTTCTTTTGATTCACTTTTCTGTTACAGGAATGAGTCTTAGAGGATTGGGCCTTGGGAGTATACATGCTCATAAGAGACCAAACAATAAAACCAACGAAAGTTTAAAGGTACATACCACAATACATAAAGCATGTGGATCATCATCACGATCAATAAGTGCAAGAAGCAAGATATCCAAAGAAGTAACTCATTTGTCCAAACAAAAAAAAGCAAGGCTTGCACAGGCTTTTAACATGAGGTCCTACAAAGGAAAACTATATGAAAAGTGCTAAAAGGCACTGATGCGTAGAAATGAAAGATAAAGAAGCCTCATCATCGCTGTTAACCTGTATCAAGTGTCCTTGTTGAAGCTCTATTTGAATATGATGAAGCATAACATCCACCATTGTGTAAATGTTCGAACTCACTTCTTCGGAGAAAATTCCCGCAGTCTGCGCCCTGGACAAATATGGAAATCATGCTAAGAATTTTTAATGAATTCGAGAGTTCTGCAAATAAAAAGGAAGTTACCACCACACTAGCACCACTACATGAAATGGAGTTAGAGCTTGTAAAAAAGTAACAACTGCTAAGCTAAATGATTTGAAGAATATATAAAATGAGGCTACATTGAGAGTGGAGAAGTCAAAAAAATCAGTAATTTTGCCTCTTGTTTCTAATGAACATCAATATTGTTCAAACAACGTTGATTTAAAAATACAAAAACATCAATATTAGAAGGTTCTTTTAATATTAAAAAGAAAAAAAGAGGCGGTTGATTACCAAATTACAAGGATGCTTTACTCTGCATGGTTTCCATTTCACTTAACAAGAAATCCTACTTTAGGAAGGCCTTTTCCTATGCAGCCAACAATTCTATAATGGTTATCAACCAGTATGTTATGATAAATTGAGAACAACATTGCTTCAAAATGAGAGGATTCATGTGGATAACTTGTTGAAGCCAATTAAAAATGCATCGAATCAAAATGGTGGAACCATAGTTAGTGATGGATGGCCACAAAGAAGACCCCTAATTAATTTCATGTCTATCTCAGAGTGAACCTATGTTTTTGAAGGTAAATATGGAGGTGGGCCCTCAAATGTCATACAAACAGCGACAAATGAAGTAGTTGTTTGTAAGGCAGAAGGAGATTGAGTTACCATATACACACTGGACACCATGTCTTGTGCATATGTGTGGAAGATGCAATGTTTATCAAAAACTTACCATGTGCCACTCAATGATGCTATCAATTTTCAAATCATTAAAGTTGTTTTATGTTGCTTCAACAAGACTTTCCTCCACTATTGTGATACCCAGGAGATTAAGGTATTTGAACAAGGGACTCCAAGCAATGATGATTAGTAAAATGGTTTACTAATTTATCTTTTTGTTTTCGATTTTTTTGTTAAGTACAAAGTGCACAATTTAGATGAATATATAATTCTTGATTATCAGTTAAAATATATAATATATGATGATCACGTTTTATTTTTTATATTTATCATTATTAATATTGCTAATATTATTTTTTTATAATTATATTATTATTGTATATAGCGGTGTTGGTGTCTGATATTTTGAACATTAACCGTATGTAGATCTGATTCAGTTAGATCCTTTTTCTGATTTTTGATATTCTGCTTTCATTGAGTTTACAATAACTGTGCAGTCACTATATATATATATATATATATATATTGCTGCCAGGGTACAATACACAGAAAAACTGAAGGGAACTATCTCACTAACTGACTGCTAACAAGTCAGTTAGTGCTATTACAATATTACCCTTTAACAGGACCAAAAGCAAATTGTCCTATGTTTGCAGTACTAAAACCAAAAACACTGAAGGGGGGAAAATTGAAAACTCGTATATTTGCAAAGACGAACAAGATATTTAAATTTGGAGGAATTCCTTGTTACAATATGAATTCATTTCAAAGCAGATAAGTTTTAAAAAGTACCAGCACAATGAGAAGTACTGAAGTAGCAGTGAAAAGATGAATACCAGGTTTACACTGTTAATGTTTTCAGCATGGCCATGCATTAATATCAATGCACCAGCACACAAATACTGTCGATGCTGGGGGAAGCTATGACTGATATATGTATTAACGTAGCTAGGTTCTGCTGAAGGTGAAAGAAGCTGGGTGCACTGGTGTATCACGGTTGTTTCTGCCTGCACAAATGTCTCAATGATTCAATCACATATGTAGGACTAACATCAGCATATAAAAGCAATAAAGAGACACTAGGTATTGATACTTTATGTCTATGACCATTACCCTCTCTTTCTTTTTCTTCTTACACTCTTTCTTCCTTTTTTCTCTTTCTTCTTACACTCTCTTTCCTCCTTTTCACTTTTCTCTTACACTCTCTTTCTTCCTTTTTTCTTTTTACTTTACTTTTACTTTTCCATAAACAATTATTTTTCCATAAACAATTCTTCTCATTTTCTTCACTTCACTTTAGTTTTTTTTAACTAAATTTCTAAATTTATACAAACACTACTTTACTTAAATTACTCTACTAAAATTATCTTCTCTTTTCTCTCTAAAATCTGTTTACACTCTTATTGATAATCTACTATCACCTCTTATTAATAGTCTACTATCTATATTTTACTATCTACTAATATATTAAAATAATTAATTAAAATTACGGGATAACTACAATGATAAATAAAAAACACGAGAACAAAGGATTAATATTTGTCATTGATAATTAAATTTTTTGAACTACTGATGAATATTAATATTTAAATTAATACAAGAAGATTTAATGACTATTTAAACTACGATTAATATTTATATTGATAATCTACTATCTCTCTTTTACTATCTATTATAATATACTATTCAACTAAAATAATCAATCGAAACTACGAGATAACTACACTGATATATAAAAAACACGGGATAACTGCAATGATATATATAAACCTACTATCTAAAAACACGAGAAGGCTTAGTGGCTATTTAAACGACTAATTAATATTAAACAAATATTTCTTAATGATAATTTACTATCTAACTTTTACCAACTACTATAATCTACTAATCAACTAAAATAATCAATTGAAACTACGAGATAAATCGTGCATCGATATATAAAAATACGGAAAACCAGCTATGATGATATATAAAAAAATACGGAATAATATTTACCATCGATAATTATAATTTTTGAATACTACTATAAACCTACTATCTAAAAAAATATAATCTACTAATCAACTAAAATAATTAAGTGAAATTACTACCTAAAAAAGACCTACTAATCTACTAATCTACTAATGACTATTTAAACTGATTAATACCTAAAAAAGACAAACAATTGTCACTATTATATAAAAAACACAGGATAATATTTCTCATTGATCATTTACTATCTATATTTTACTATCTACTATAATCTACTAATCAACTAAAATAATTAAGTGAAATTACGAGGTAACTGCAATGATAAATAAAAAACACGGGATAACTGCACTGATATATAAAAAAAATAAAGGATAATATTTGTCATTGATAATTAAAATTTTGAAGACTACAATAAACCTACTATGTAAAAACAAGAAGATTTACTGACTATTTAAACTACTGATTAATATTTAGAATAAATATTTTTTATTGACAATCTACTATCTCTCTTTTACTATCTACTATAATATACTAATCAACTAAAATAATCAATTGAAACTACGAGATAACTGCACTAATATATAAAAAAACACGGGATAACTGTAGTGATATATAAAAGCATGAGATTAATATTTCTCATTGATAACTATAATTTTTGAAGTTTATTATAAACCTACTATCTAAACAAACAAGAAAGCTTAATGACTATTTAAACTGATTAATACCTAAAAAAGACAAATAATTGTCACTGATATATAAAAAACACGAGATAATTATTTCTTATTAATCATCTACTATCTATCTTTTACTATCTACTATAATCTACTAATCAACTCAAATAACCAATTTAATCTATGAGATAACTATACTAATACATAAACACGAGATAGTTGCACTGATATATAAAAAAATACAGGGATAACCGCAATGATATATATAAAAACATGGGATAAATGCATGACCGATATATATAAAAACACGGGATAACAATACGAGATATATAAAAATATCAGACCGATATATAAAAACCACCTGGATAAATGCACAATTGTTTTTTTAAATAATACTTTTACATTTTTAGATTTTAATATTTATCTATTTTTTATTTGAAACTCCTTTTTATCTACTTTAAATTTGTTTTTATTTTCACGGGATATTGTTGGACTACTTAAATACTATCTAAATTCATTCATAAAAAGAACATGACAGCACCCGTGCGTATGCACGGATATCCTACTAGTTAGAAAGGTAGCCAAAGAGAATTACGTCTAGGAGAAGTCACAGGGATTTGGGGCTGAGCCTAACAATTCTTGAAAGTGGGATGAAGCAATGAACAAAAGATTAAAGTTAAAAAGGAGTGTTATAAAACATGCTCTTTGTGTAAAAATGAGGAAAATTAGAATAACTCCAAGGTAGCTAAGCAATACACTAAGAAGGTGGTAAACGAAGTTATAGCAAAAGCATTTGATGGCTAATATGAATTCTTACACACTTAAATGAAGGGAAATAACATATCTTCTAACATGCTAAAAATAATAAAAGAAAAACGAGAGACTCGAACAACGTGAGATGCATAGAAAATAGTGAGGCAAAGTATTGGTTACTGAACAATATTGAGCTAAGATGAAATGGTTATTTTCCTAAATTTTTTAATAAAAGGCGAAAAGCATTCTCTAAACTAAAAAGACGTAACAATAGGCAAGTGGATAAAAATTACTCCTACTACCTACGTCCCATTTTATATGTAGTTTAAGGTTTTGACACACCCAAAAATGATTACTAGTCTACTTTTTATAAAAAGTGTAGTGTAATTTACCATTTAACCCTTTATTTCTCTACATAGATAAATGTGAATTATTTATTAAATGTAAAATGTTGTCTAGATAAAGAGGGGCATTAGTGAAAAGAATATCAAATGTTTCCTTGAAAATGTGAAAGAACAATCAATTTGGGACAAATTGATTTTGCTAAAATAACTTATAAAATGGGACGGAATTGATTTTGCTAAAATAACTTATAAAATGGGACGGAGGTAGTACTACCGAGGAACCTAAGAATTTGAGATAAAGAAATTAAAGAGGATGGGTATTTGTAAGGCAGTTGTATCAAATAATTCTATTGATGTTTCTAAGGGGGTAGGGGAGAGGCATAAGACGGCCCATAAGTTTGTTATACAAGATTGTAAGGTCTAAAAGCATGCCAAATGAATGGAAACAAGTACTTTATCCCTATATTTAAGAAGAGAGGTAACACATAAACCTGCACAGATTACAGAGGGCTAAACTTCATAGTCATATTATAAGACTTTGGGACAGATTAACTTAGAAGAAATTAAGACAACAGAGCCACATTATAGAAAATTGATTTGATTTCCTACAAAGATTGTTAGATCAATTGAATGAATTAAAAAGATCTATATGGTTTTCATTAATTTGGAAAAGACATGTGATCGAGTACTAGAGAGGTTTTGTGGAAGGCTCTAGAGAAGAAACGAATTCAGATTACTTATATTCAACCAATCAAATATTTATATATTAATTTTTTAGACCCCACCCCGTTAATTAATTTTGCATAATAAAACATATTTATGCTAGGGAAGCAAATATTTGACTGCATTATGTGCCTGTACTCTTTACCGAAGCCATGTCTGCACATAAGAAATACACCATGTATAACAAACCTGTTGCCATGCTTGGATTGCAAGGCTCCTTTTATCTGGTCGACCACTCAGTGCTTCACGCAAAACAGAAGGGAAGTGATGCAGTGTTTTTTCGGACCATGTATGTAGGCTAGTTGCCATTATTTGTTCCAACATATTTGGGAGATAAAGCAGGTGATCAGCATCCGCAATCCCACGAGTTTTAATAAGTATAGCAAGTGTTATAACAGTAGCTCGATTCAGAGTTTCAGTAAATTCCATTGGACCCTGCAAATAGTTGAAAATATAGTAAGTAGACAAGAAATAAAGTACCACTCTTACATACAGTGATTAAGGAGCTCAATTAAAAAATAAAAAGCTTAAAATATGATTTTTAGTCCTCCAAATTAAGGTAATTTCTGGAGCTGGTCGCCACAAAAATCTGTAACTATTTAATCCCTATCTTTTGAAAATGTATCCCTGATGGTCCTCACCGTAAATCTGTCAGTTAGAAATTGGAAAAGAAAATCACAAAATGAGCACAGAAGAGGAGTGGAGAAGTTGATCTACTTAGCCCAGACTAGACTAGACTTGGCATATGTTGTTAGTGTTGTGAGTCACTTTATGCATGATCCAAGAGCAAGAAACCTTCAAGCAGTAGACTGTGTCCTGGAATATCTCAAAGCCACTCTTGGGAGAGGACACGTATTCAGAAGACATGGAAACCTGACTATATAGGCTTGTACTAATGCAGAAAATGCATGTTCGGTAAGTGACAAAAGATCCACCTCTGGCTATTCTTATTCGGGAACCTTGTTGTTTGATGGCAGTAGAAGCAAAATGTGGTGGCTCGATCAAGTGTTGAGTCGAGTTTGGAGTTATGGCACAAGGGATATGTGAGTTTTTGTGGATGAGGATTGTGCAAGATGACTTGAAGATAGAGTATGAAGGCCCCATGAAGTTGTTTTGTGACAACAATTAGGCTATCGGCATTGATCATAATCTTGTTCAAGATGACAAGACAAAACACATTGATAGCAACAGAGTAATAGATTCAGAACTAGAGAGAAAACAGAAGATAGAAAATGTGTAAATTGTATTATGAGATGATTCTGTTACAACAGAGTATTTATAGTAGATCTACTTAGTGTCATTCAGGTAAAACTAACTGATGCACTGCATAACAGAAAGGAAACTTCTAGTAGAACTAACATACATTTAGTTACTTATTACTACTCTCTAATACAGAGTATATCCCTTTGTGCACCAATTGGCATATGTGTTGACAAAAAGGCTTGCCAACAGATAGTTTCAGCGAACAGACATGCAAGCATAAAATGATAGATATCCACTCACCAGTTTGAGCGGGTGCTTGAAATAGTTAAATATTGTAATTAGTAGCACTCTTTGTATTTGGATCATTAAACAGACCATTAGGTTTAGCCTGTCTTTATATTTGACATTAGTGCTTGTAACTAGAAGCAATTTAATAATATTCTGAAATTATTTTTATACAAAACCAAAAGAAAAATACATAAAAATATAAGTTCCAACTAAGAAAAAAGCAAATACCTTTCCTTCCCTTTTAACCAAGAAGAAATCTCTCAATGAGAAAATAAGATTCAGACACAGATTTTCAGCTAATCTGAATACACGGTGATCTCCTCGTTTTCCTTTTAGAGCAGAAATAATCTTTGTAACATCGTACATCAAGGCTTTGCTTTTTCCCTGGTACCTGCACAAAATGAAAAGTTTATATTTGAAGCATAACTCTTGACATGCATAATGACCAGAAAAATTGAAGATATCTCATCATTTAAGTCAACTTGAAGAAACTAATATACTATTTGGGGAAAAGCACAGATGGGATGGGATGGTAAAGGATCGTATAGTTTCAAAACCACTTACTAATCTGAAGGGCATAAAAATGGGAAAGAGATAAAAGGCAATACGATTGAAACCTTTTTTTCTTTCTGAAAGAAGAAATTTTAAACAAATGTACAAATAGAAACAATCACCTGTAAAGTGGAAGTAGTCGGTAGTTCAATATCTCAAGCACCAAAAGAGTTACGCCAGCCTTGCTCAACAAAGAAGGGCTTCTTTGCACCAAATGCTATATAAATCACATTATCAAGAGATGTAATTATAACATCAGCAAACAAACACTTAATGAGCAAGAAGAATGGGCAACAAAAATTATCAAAATGATTCATGAAATCCTAGAAAAGACAAGAATTGGGTAATGAGATGACCAGGAGAAGTTGGGAGACAGAAAAACTCTATATTGTATTTTATGAAACTTGTAGTCTGTATTGTACTCCACAAAAATGAATAATTCAACATTCACATAAAACCCCATTAGAATTTGAGTTTGAGTCTCATGGAAATAGAATAGAATTAATGTTGCACATTCCAAATATAATTAGAACTCATTGTTTCATAGAGTTCGTTGCAATCTTAGATTCTCAAGTGGGTCTAAATCAACCCCAAAAGCTAGCTTGTGGGTGAGGGTTATAACCACTATTCATGTCATATAACTATCCAATGTGACTCCAACACACCTCTCACGCCTAAGATTAGACATATGCTGGGTTGGACATTTGCGGGTGGCCCAACAGATCATGCATATGCTTTGTGGGGTAAGGCTTGCCCCACTTGTAAACACTATTGAGCCCATATCACTGTCTAATGTGAGACTCCAATAGGCCCTAACAGCAAGCTAAATCAATTGCTTTATTTGTCCACATGACTAATTTCCACGAAAGATAAACTAATCAGAAGCTGCCAACTAAATTTCCCTAAATATAGGAGTTTCACCATGGGACTTCACACATTTAGTATTTCATTTAACCTTTCAACAAAAGATAGATAAACAAGAGAAATAGTTTCATCTAAGCAGAAATCATAAAGATGTGACATTTTTACTTACATATTGCCATATAAAACAATAAAATTAACACAGAATATTATCACTGAAGAGCAAGGGAAATCACATTGAAATGCGAACGGAACAAGGAATGAGGTGCCATGAGCAACAGTCTAGTATAAGTTTCAACCATTGCAATGCTGGGTACAACCTGCACATGAATACAAGTTAAATATCAAAACAGCTGTCCAAGACGAAGGGATGTTAAAATAATTCATTTCAAATTCTTTGAAAAGGAAACCATTATTGAAATGGTCATTACGAGACCCCTCTCAAATCTCAATGACAGTATTCTAAAAATCATACCATGACATTATAGAGAAAAACAGTCATGGCCGTAAACACGTCTTAAAATGAGAGAGAGAGAGAGAGAGAGACCTGCCCAGAAAACAGAGAATCTTCCATTTGATAAGACAGCTTCAAACATAAGTTCATTGAAAATCCAGCTATCAGTGACATGGGTAGTGGGTTCACTTCTCGGGTAGCCATTATTCTCTCAGCTGGTTGTAGATTTATTCCTGGTAGCAAGTCAATAACTCCAGCAGAAGTTAACCAATTCATTACTGTTTCACAAGCAGGCTGTGCCATTGTGTAGGTCACAACCCAAAACATCCCTATTGAGCGTTCATCCATATTCATATGATCCATCATCCGGTCGCCTGAAAATTCATGTGTTTATTAGAATGACAATTACCAGAATGATAATTTGAGTCATTTGCCTACAATTTTACTATATTTTAGTCAGCAAACTGAAAAAAAAAAATCTATAGAAGAGTATAGAACTAATGTATGGATCTCCAGAGTATGTAGCAAAAGAAATAAAGAAAAAATTTATCAGGAAGAAAGGAGATAAACCATGATAAAAAGAGGGAATGTAGGAGAATAATTGAATGACTATACCTATACTTACGTTAATTATGAAAAGAAATAACAATAATCTATAACTAAGTTAGTATGTTGCAACTAGAATAAACCATAATAACTGTTCTGGGTTTACCATCATATCCAATAGAAAAGAAGAGAGAAGTCTAAAGGAGGAGGGTAATCTTCAATCCTTCAACATAAAGAAAATAGAAAAAGGAAGACACCGAGAAAGAAATTGTTGATTGTATTTATATTATCAGTTATGGTCTCCATTATTATTTGACATAGTTTCTTGAGATAGTTAGCCATTACTGATAATAAGCTCTGTCATACTCCACTAGGCTAACCCCTTGGGACTTTAAAGTCAGGAAACTAAGGTTTAGTTGCAGCTCTTCAAAAATATTTGGCCAAATAATAACCATTAAAAGTAAGATGAAATAAAAATAATAAAGAAGATGCAAAGAGGAATGAAGGGTCTTTAACATGTGACCAGATAAAAGAGTTTAAGGAATCGTGTGTCCGTTAGAACACAGTTAATATGATTTAAATACATAAGTATGATACTAATTACAAACACTTTTCTATATACTAGAGACTACAATATCTATTTGCAAGGAGAAACTAAAGATATTCAATGTGCATAAGTAAAGAGAATGTCAAAATAATCAGCACGCGTTCCTTCAAATCCACAGTAGAGTAAGGTAAAATAAGAAATATTTCACACAAACCTTATGAATAAACACAAAACCATTACTTAGTTATTTGTCATTGTCATACACTAAACCATGAGCAAAGAACCATGTTTTAATCTACCTTTGCTTGCTTGTCTCCACCATTCATCTATTTGCTTTCCTTTTGAAGCTGTTCATTGTTCAGGTATTCTCGGGTTGATGTGTTCAATGACCAAATACGTAAATTTTGACAACTGCTTACAAAATCAAGCAAGATACTTTGAGGACTATTAGGATCGGAACTTTTGTCTTCTCTATGAAATGATAAAACCTTTCTAGTTGTCTCCACCTGTCATGCAGTGCCAATGCCGCCATCATACATCTCATATTAGCATGACATAATTTCATTCAAATACCCTAATCACCAACCCAAGTATCAATCCCAGCATAAATTAGAAAGTATGGATAGAAAAGTATTCATTCCCTAGAATCATTGTGCAATTAATAGAATGTGTCTTAACAATCAGAAAAGTAAAGTAATCTACCTTTGGATGACAAGGAAAGTAAAAAAGAATGACAATTAATAACAGGAAGCAAGAGAAAATTACAAAGTTTTAATTAAATTAACCACCTTTCTAGAATCTGAATTCAAAGCATTCATGACCAACTCAATTCGAATTATCTGTGCAAGCAGCCAAGTCACATGATTTGTCTTAAGTATGTGATGACCACTCTCTGTAAGACGTGATACCATCTTGTCCACAAAATCGACAAACTCAAGGCACCCACTTTTCATAAGAAAATAGAAAATATCAGAGAAGACAAGCCACTCCTGCCAGCAATTTATGTCTGCAAAAATTCAGAAGGAGCCAGCTTTTGAAATATGATGAAGAAAATTTGCCTATATTCAGTTTTTGTTATTTGGGGATAAAAGAATATAATATTAATTATTACCAAAGAAAAAATGAAAAGAATGTATATCAGAGGGAGGAGAGGATCAGGGATTCTTCAAACTAGAAAAAGAATAAAAGAAAAGAGGGAAAGAAGGTAGCACAAAAATGCAATGGAGCTGTCAGTCAAATCTCTTACAGCAGACAAGGGAAAAGCACCTAAAGAGAGGTAATAAACACAATCTTATAAGAAAAACAGACACGTGAGTAAAGAGATACCTATAAAATACAACGAACCATATTCCTCACCAGACATGGAGGTCTCCTCACATTTTTAATTAGCAACATTTAAGAAAAGCAGATTTCAATCCACCAGGCACTATAAAACCAGTGTCACAACTTCAACTATTCTATTTGAAGGATGCACAAAGGGTTGGTTCCATAAAGTTCAACCAACCCGTTTTAACAAGTCCAAAATGATTAAAGTATCGAAGGTATTAGAACCTTATCCCAGTAAGCAAGATCTTTTAAAGTCAACTCATAGCAATAATTTAAAACTACTTCCCTACCCACCAAAGCCTTATAAGAACACTATGATACAACTACAAGACACAAACACTTATGAAGAGAGAGAGAGAGGATCATTGCCTGAATTTGTTAATTTCAATAGTTCAAAAATTCTATCTACAGTTGCCTCACAGATCATCTCTGAAGAAAAACAGCACCAGCAGTAGGCACTTGAGATGAAGGCCTGTAGCTAGGAGCCAGAACAAGCACACGTCTCCACCAATCAGGTGAGGGTGTAGTGCGAAGAGCATGCCTTATGCAACGCACAGCTCTTTCCCAATCCAAACTTCCCTTCTGAATAGATGTTGTAATATCCTACAGGCAGCATTAAGAGACTATTTACCAACTACAAATTGTCATCAAATATAAAACAGCTAATATATGTATTTATAAATTACAGTTGCAAACACGTCGCACATGAGATACATTCCAACAAACTAGAATAAAAATGCAGAATATTGGAAAGAATAGAAGAATTTAAATAATACGTTATAGTCAAATTAGAGAAATCGACAAATATGAGAAAAGTCATTGGACATGAAGAAATGTCATGCTATTAATATTCAATCTCAATATAAATCTTGAAGAAGCCATAAACAGAGTACATATATGCTATGAATTTGAAAAACATGACCATCATATTCTGAACAGCTCAATGTGCTTTACAGGTGCATTTCTTTCTATAAGCATTAACAAACTACAGATTTGGCTCTAGATGAGGGAACTGATTTGGTAGCTCAGAACAGTTTGATAATTTCCTGCAATTGTCGGTTCATCAACTCCAAAGGCCCTTTTATCATTTCTTACAGAGTGTCCTACGGAATTTATAATTAAAATAGAGTTCAATTGACAAGCTGAATCACCATTTGTTCGAATAGTAAAAATATAAGACATGCTAAGTAATAAAATACGAGACAGATCAACAGACTGACCAAAAATTATTATCATAGTGAATTTTTGAAAACATTCATAATTGATGAAACTGGAACTCTTTGAATTAATCATGAACCCTGAGCACTAGCATCAAAGTTAATACATCATTCATCAGTCACAACAAATACAACATGGATAAAAAATTTGAGTATTGAATGCTTACAATATAGGAGTATAAAAGATGGATCCACGTTTAAAACCAATAGGTATACCATATTGAGGAGATAGAGAAAGTGAACTCATAAAAACACAAATAATATGTCATTAACTTTATCGAAGTTCCAAAAGATTCTTAGAGCACAAACGACATCAGATGAACCCCCATGGCAATGCATCACTGGTACACATCAATTATGTCTAAAACTTCAATTTCCATTTTTCAGATAACGAACTTGTGAGAAACCCAAACTTTTCAGGTGTGGTTGGCACAAATTATAAATTTGGTTAACTTAACAAATTATGTTATGGTCTTTGTTTTTCTATTTCAAACCCCATTTTGTTCTATTCTTTTGTGAACCTGTTCTTTGTCATGTCATGTTCTATTCTATCATGGTGGAACATGTTTGTTTGTTCAACCCACTTTGTTGGTTCGATGAGTTCGTCATAAAATTGTCAAAACACAATTGTTATTACAGAGCCTATTCATTCTCTTGGCCCTGGTTCATTGGCTAGGGGTTTAGTTCATTACATAATATTATTTAAGATTTGTGAATTGATGTTTCCTGCCTTCATTTATTATTATTACTATTATTTCCTATCTCTATTGTTTGCGATTTTGATCCTTCCGAACCGTTATTCTTGCCTGTTGAATTTGTTATTGAGTGTCTAAATCAGACCACACAAGGTTGTATTTATATATAATAGAACCACAATAAATACAAAAATGTTAATCGATAATTCTTATCCCAATCGATAAGATTACTTACAACTACAGATGACTAGTAATTCTAACACATGTAAAATATGTTTTCTAACACTCCCCTTTAAGCTAAAGCTTACTAAGGTATAAGCTTGTTACAAGAAAATAATGCATTTCCCCGCAAAACTATAAACTAAGTCTCATAACTGCTTCAGACTTACGAGTTGGGCTAGTGTGAGTCATAACCAACTTAAGTCACCATCGAAATGATCGTTGGTCGGAAGAGAAGACACTACGGAAATAATAGTCGATGACAAAATAGTCGCCACTAATATGATTCATATGTGCAAAAAGAGTCACTGCCGGAAAGATTGTCGGTAAGAAAAGAAGTCCACCACAATATGATCAATTAGTGAGAAAAGAAGGCATGACAAACAAAAACAAGAACCAACAAGAAACCACTGAAGATTTGCAGACCAAAATGGCTTGTCAAGAGGAGCGAGAAAATGCATCCAAACAGGAGAGAGAGAGAGAGAGAATATTGTTTGCACTGGAACCTTGGCACTTGTATGCCAAAACGCAAAACAAAAGTCGAATTTGGAACTACTGCAGGGAGATGACATTTGAACCAGAACATCTCCTCGAAAGAGGCACCGCCACACGGAGCGGACAGTGGCATCACGTTGTGAAATTGCAGAGAAGCATTTTGCATGTGAGTGTGTGCCAATGGCTCTTAACCTAATATTTCAGAGTTGGAAAGATCGTGTTGCGTCTCTCTAGATGGTGGTACACTCGCCAAAATACTTTCAGGAAGCAGCTGATATTGGCATTTGGTCGTCGGATGAAAGAAGGGTCAGTTGGTAATGGCACAGCTTTTGGTCTCTGAAACGCACATGACAGTGGAATATCAGTGTAATGTGAAATGAAACAGAGGCATGGACGACCGAATACAAGAACAGAAGCAGTGGGAAGAAGAGGATGCAAAAAATCTGGAAGAGTATAGACACTTGCTGGTAAAATCAAAATAAGAACCCCACTGGTGACAGAATCAAAACTTGTTCAGAAACCATATTGAATTTGAGATTTATGAGTCTAAATCAGACCACGCTAGGCTATGCTAAGTTGTATTTAAAATAGGATCACAATAGATGCTAATTGATAATGCGAATCTTAATTGATACTGTATGACTACTTACAGATAAGGTGATATGTAATTCTAACATACGTAAAACATGTTTTCTAACATTGACTATGTTTTTTGAAGTATTATTAAAATGAATAGGTCAGGGTCCTTAAGCAAACACTAACATTGGTTTTTAAAATTTATTGCTGTAATAAGTAGACTCTTATGGCTTTGCAAGTCGAGTGTAATCTTGAGTTTATGTAGACTCTCAAGGATGACACTTCTACATAGGGGTACTTCATAGGGAAGTTATTAGCAATGCTATATAGTTTATGCCTAGGCTATAAGCTTTGGCAATTCAGGCCATTGAAAAGATCCAAGGCCGGCTGGATGGATGTGCAAACAACAAAACATCAACTGGGAATTTAAACAAGGATAATATCTTAAATCGACAACTTCGAACGGGAAATTCATGGAAAAAACAAGCCAGTATATGATAAGCATCCCAAGCTCTTGGGGGAGCCTCCCTTAAAAGCTAACCATTGAGGGGGAAGAACTATGCCCTTAAGTGCTCCACAGCATCGCATACTGCTCGATGTGGATTTAGGCACCCCATAATACTGAAGTCCCTATCATCAACTCCATGAAAAACAGCAAAACTAAGGGAAGACAAAACAGGAACCTTATGTTCTACATCAAATGCTGTATAAACTATCAATAATCAATAATGAAATATGACAGTATCTGAGTATTTAAGCATATTCTTTTATTATAATGAGAATTTAAGTACATTCTCATATATCAATTATGTGTTTCTTGAAATAGTAATGACAGTATAAATTTTTATATTAAGAGGTGCTCTAACAATTTTTCTGATCAATATGACAGTATCTGAGTATCTGAATATTTTATTATATTCTTTTTTTATAATTAGTATTTAAGTACATTCTAATATATCAATTATGTGTTTATTGAAATAGAAATGAGATTTTCACCTCTCCATGCAATGGTTCTCCAAGAACACTTAAATATGAGATCGGTGATAGTCGAACGTTTGATCCTGCTTCACCAGAAATAGTAGGTGTTGTCTGATTCAGGATCCGATGAGTCCCAAATGTAGGGCAGTGAAGATGCTGGTCTAACATTTGCATGTGCATAGCCATCATATCTCGTCTCCTGTGGATCTCCAAGATAAGTGTAAATAATGCCTCATCATCAGGTATATTCTCTATGAATTGCAAATCACTACGTAATAATTCATAAAAGGGAACCCGACATTTTCCCTCATCAACTAAAAGCCAGATCACATCCAAGCAACTATGTAGCCATGCAATTACGGCTCTGTCAGGTCTCCATGATTTTAGAATATTGGATTCATCAACTCCCTGTTGTTGGTCCCAATTCACCAGCCAATTCAGCATATGGTGGAAGATTTCAGCATATGTCACTGGTTTTAAACTGAACTCTAGACCAGTTAAAATAATTTTACAACATAGCTGGCGAAGGCTACTATTACTGATATCATTATTTCTAACAGATTGGCTTCCTCTTTGTTTAGACTGTTGTCCGGTGGAGGAAATATCAGATGCTTTTACTGGTGATAAAGCTGCACAAGATAACGGCTCGATAGTTGACTGTGCAGGGGAGCCAATAGTGTGAACAGAAGTTAATGGAGATGCAGGATTTGAAGAATGAAAATTTGAAGAATTGGTAATTGTACTTGAAGGTGGCAGCATTCCTGACTGCGATAAGCTAGAAGAGGAAACTGTTGCCACTGCTTGACTCATTTGACCAACTGGCAATTCTGCGGAAGAAACTGAAGAGAGAAGAGATGGAATAAAGGTGTCCCAGTTAACGCACCCAATACCGCACAAAATACGTAAAAGAAAAAGAAGAAAATCTGATCGCGGTCCATGACCACTACACTGCACAACCAACGATATAAGAATAGCTTCAGTCACAGAACGCAATTGATCTTGGTCCTGAAAGTAAAAAACAGCATCTTCATGAGTAAATAAATAAATACAACAACAAACAATGTGGGGACAGCAATATATGAATCAAACAACATTACAACATCCTATTATAAGTCATACCTAATAACAACAGGTCTTTCAAATCTAAATCATGCAGATCCTCTTTATTACCTTAAATTACTGGCAATCACCATTTCTTTCGCAGCTTTAAATATATTGAACGGATGAGATGAAATATCACTATATTATAAATCAAAAGGAAGATGCTGAAAAAAAAAATCCCACTATTCAACAATTGTGATGAACAAGATCCTTTCATTGTTACCCTTCTGATAAAAGAAAATTGTTGAAAGGTTCTTACACTCACCCATATTTATGCTGCTGAATTCATCGTGGTAGACATCCCACTATTCAGTGACAATTCATGATAAAATCCGAAACCTCCATCAGGTATATTTAAAGCCACCCGGTCGTTATTAAAAGAAATGGTGATTGCCACAAATTTGAGGTAATGGTATAAAAAGGGAAACAGAAGTGAGTTTAATAGTCTGATGTGTACTTTTCCTCTGCGTATATTTGGATAGAAGGTTTTTTAGGGAAACAGAAGTGAGTTTAAACTTTTCATTTCAAGTAAATATTATCTAATTCGACAACTTTATAGAAGGGGAATAGTAAAAGGATGAACTATGATGAAACATGATATCCTAATCCTAAATCCTTATTCATTTGTATAAACATTGTAATTATAGAACTCCCCTACTACCAATACAAAGCAAGGAAGGAACAACAAAAGCAAATGCAAGAAGTTTGATGGCGGCATAATTCAAATACTCACCGGAAACTGGCTCTGAAGTTGCTCAAAATCTAAAATGAATTGCTCATTCGGCGGAGGAATTTCTCTGTTAAGAGCGTGCACGCGCTTTTGCGTTTTGTTCCTGAAATTAGGTTTTTGAAACAATAAAAACACCCAAAAAAAAAACTAAGAAGCTTAAAGACGCAAAAATCAAAATCACATAACAAGCACAAACAGATTCCATGAGAGCTACGAAAACAAAACAAAAAAACGCAAAAAATTGAACTTTGCGAAATAAAAAGTTATAGAAATTGAAGTGCGAGGACTTACGGTGGTTCGCGGAGTGGGTCATCAGGTTTATGGCGGCTGTTTCTCTGGCGAAATGGAAAGAAATGGGAAGGAAAGAATTAGGTAAAAGAAAAGGGGAATCGAGAGAAAAGAGAAAGAGAGGAAATGAAATGAAAGAAACTTACTCCGAGTCCTAAGTAGAGGTTGAAGAGTTCGAGAAGGGGTGCTCTAGCAGGGTGGAATTGAAAAGCACGGGAGGATGTTGCTGCTGCTGATCTCTGATTCTGAGATTGATCCATTTTTACGCTTTCATTGATTTTTCCAGTGATGTGTGGTTTTGTATGACTCAGTGTTCTGGCTTCTCAGAGACCTTTGAGAACTGAGGGCAAGACTTTGGACTTCGAGGTCAGTCAGGTTCAGGGGGAACAAGCTGTTTGATTCGGATCGAACTACGTGTGTCTGCTTTTGTTTATATGTGTGTGTCCGGAGATTGAGTGAATCATCGATATAGTTTTTTATTTTATTTTTTGACTTAAATATAAAAATTTGGTACATACAAATATGGTCATAATCTATTTAAGTTTCTGTAAAAAAAATTAAAATAGTGCTCGCAAATATTTAGTGTTTAGAGTTAAGCCTCGATATCGCATTTTTTTTAATAGAAAGTTAACCGTAAATGCTAAATATTTGCAAGGGCTACACCCCAAGAACAAAAGCGTTAAAAATCTGTGGGAAATCAAGTCCTTGAACAGTTAGTCTTGACGGCATCAACAGCAAAAAGAGACACAGAATAAAACAATTACTGCAAGCTTGAAGAGACAAGTCAAATTTCGCAAAGGAATCTGCCACTTGATTTACTTTCCTGAGAGAGTGGGTGATAGTATCATCCACCACCATGCGGAGAAGTCGCAAGATCGGATCAACCAGAGAAAAAAGAGGATGTTGCAAAGAACACCCATACAAAGCTAAGTTAATAGCGGTCATTGAGTCGGACTCAACGATAGTACTCTTGTAACCATTAACTTGTGCGATTTGAAGGCCCGTGAGAATAGCCTTCAACTCAGCCAAGACAATAGACCCACCCCCACATTCGAAGGGAAATCAAAGATAAAGTTCCCAGCACCATCTCTCCCACACCCACCAGCCGCGGAATTAGCTCATCCGCGACACCGCACCATCACAATTCGGGCCACCTTCCGCTTCATCTAGAGGCTTCCAGAAGTAGTTTCGGCATTCCGCACCTGACTCATTTGACTACGACCAAACTCAATCCAACTCCGAGAAATCGATTCATCGCAACTCACAATACTCCTAACCATCTTCGAAGCATTATGCACCTTATTCAGGAAAGTAACTTCATTACGATTCAACTAAATGAGCCTAAGAGCCACACCAAAAATCGTGTACCAATTACCTCTCTCCCTAGAAGAAGCGAGGGAAATATTAGTGTTGTCGTCAAACTCTTAGGTCCTTGTCGTGGTGTCGGCCAGAGGTTTGGACAGTCTTTGATTCCTCGTTCTTCAAGCAATTGCGTCGAGGAGGGAACTCTGCTCCTCAACTGTGGGTATCCTGACTCCTCTAGAAAGAGTCGGGTAAGGTGAGAATGGGATGCAAGTGTTGGATTACTACAGTTAATGCATAAAGTAAAGATAAATAAAGTGCGATAAAATGTGATAAAGGAAGATAAATGAAATAAATTTTAAGTTTGATTGATCTACGCATTTTTAATAGAAACTTTGATTGTCCTTTACATTCTACTCCATTGCTATATATATAGGCCCTCGTCGGCCACTACGCTAGCCAACATTTGCCCGCTGTCGGATTGATCTACGATCAACAGCTCTCATCGCTTCATAGGCCCTCAACTACGTGCAATAACTACCCACGACCCCCATCGTCATATATGCATTATTCCTAATTGTATAGTTTAATAACGAGAGAGAATATATAATACAATGTAAGTTGACGGATTTGGTGTTCCATTAGAGGTTTCAGTAACCAACTTTGTAATAAAATTGTGGGGTCACGACCTCAAGATGTTAGCATACAAGGGGAGGGAAGTCATGAGCCCAAAACCTAGGCCCGTTACATGTTTGCTCGCTAATCATATATTAACGAGGAGGTTCACCGGGGAACTGTAGAGAGATTCACCGATGCTATAGATATGTAGCTATCCAGACTTGGGCTACGAAAAAAATATTAATAAAACACTGCAAGTAGAGTTGTGAGGGGTCACGAAAGAGTTCACTGTGATAGTATCTCAACCCTCGTGTTTTGTTGATTTCAAGTTCACAGATGAAGGTAAAAAGAGGTTATAGCTCAGGTTCAAGGGTCACCATGATGAGGAGATTAGGAATGTTGTGGCTAATAGTATTTGATATTCAATAATGACTTCAAGTTTGGTTTATGAATTGAGTTAGACATTATGATATGCACTTGTTGGATGTTTAGGTACTTGATGACTGATTATGATGATCAAACCATACTTCTCTATGTATCAAACTATAAATCGATTATAAAATGATCATTTCTGTCTTTATGTTTAATTGTTTTTACGATTTTTGATATCCAACTCTTGATGGTGCATCTCTGAAAGACTAAAGAATAATATTTTGGGTTGTTAAGGTCGACTTGAGATGTTACAATTGTTGACTTAAATTGATCCTAAATATATCAATTGTGTCATTTATTCTCAGATATTATATAAGTTTTACATTTGTAAGGCTTTTCAAAAAGTTTTGTTATGTAAAAGAAATGTATATAAATAAGTCAGCACAACACATAATTTGTAACTAATATAAAAAGAGATTTACTTATATACATAAAATTTTATGCTACAAGTCTCACAATTTAACATTCAAAAAACTAAATCAGTGTGCCAAAATTTCCTAAAAATATATTTTTAAAACAATTAGTGATTTGAATATTTTAAAGCTGAAATTCTAACATGTGGACAAGAATTTAATTTGAGTTACCTTGAGTTGGTTTTAATGATTTCTTTTGAAAATTAAGTTCTTGAATTAATAATTATATTGGTCTTTTCTATTTTTACCTTATTGCCTTCGAATTATCAACTTAGTTTTAAAAAGATGAGCTCGATTTCGTTGGTTTTTGAACAAACGATGTTGAGTTAAAAATTAAGGACTAGTGATATATTTTACGTGTAAGTAATACGAACAAAAAATTATCTAATTTCATGTAATAAGTTATTGTTTATATTAGTTATAATATAAGATTTTATTATAATCATTTCTATGATTTAATTTTTATCCAAAAACAAATACATAACACCTTGAAATAGACAACGATGATGTGGTATCCGTGAGATAGGAAGAACTCATTCAATAAAAAGCGTTCTTTTCATTTGACTCGATTCATTCATTTCCACATGTCCATTAAAGCCAAGCGTGGCGAGTGCACTAAACTACAATCATTCCAAACCTTGATTGCCTATTCAAAATTTCTGTCTTCTTTTTCTCGAACTGTGGAAATTTAACTGCATTGTTGGTGATGTCCATGTGGCACGATCTTCCTACGTCATTCACAAGACCTTGACAACACTTGTTGCTAACTGTTTTATCACCAACAAATACACCAAAAAATACTTGTTGACCACAATTTGGTGTCAACTTGCTTGCACATTTGCTTAAATATTTCTCATACGATGATGATGGCCTTGGTGCATAATTCGTGTCACTAGAAGGACCTTGAGATGGTGGCTGAAGAGCATCAGAACCAATAGATGCTTTCAATAACAAAGTAAAACTAATGAAAAATGTCACAGCTACATAGAAGTTGTTGAATAATTCCATTGTCCTTTAAAAGTTTATTTTATATTCAAGATCTTGAAGATGTTGTGCTCGAGATAAATGGTGATCAAGAAAGTCATATTTATAATATACAAATTAATTTCTTAACGTGCAAAAGTATTTAATAGATGGTTCTAACTCTTTTAAAACCGCAAAAGAAAATATATGTTTCAAGTTTGTTCAGTAAATGGTTTCTTTTATCGAATGATAAGTTTCTTATATAAATCTCATTTGCTAAACAAAAGCTTGTAGAACTATTTTCTAAATGCAATTTCAATATTCGAAAGTAACACACGCATGGAAACACACAAAATTTCATATGTGTTTTTAAAGATCTTTGCTAGGAAGCTATTTTGTGTCGTATTAAGTAAATATTTGTATGATTTTTTAGAAAAATGAATTTACTTAATTGTGCCCAATGTTTCATTAAAGATTAATTTCATGCTCATTCTTTTTGAACTCACAATAGATCAATTAAATTTTGAAAGAGACAAAATAGAAGTTAAGTGGGTCAAAATTGAAATATAAATTGAGATGAATAATAGACTATATCAATACACCAATTGTAATTCCATATTTGTGAACCTACAAAAACACGAGCTAAATCTATTGTTGACAAATGATTGTTATTATTAGGTAGCTCCTTGTTACTATTAGGTAGCTCATATGAGTATCTACGACGCAATGTGGTTTTTTTTGCAACCCAAAATAATTCGAACACCCGTGATCGGAGGTTTAAGTACACAAAAGTATCATCCTTTCTTACCGCAAAGGCTATATAGCTCAAATTATGAGACACAAGGATGCTTCTACGTTTTTAAGCCTTTAATCACACGTTTGAATCCTTGTGGGAGGCTATAGAAGTACCACATGTGGGGTGACAGATATTCCCGTGAGTATCATCTTGGTTGCAGGTAGAAAGTGGTTGTTATGTTACATAATCCATGGTCAAATGAACTCACTCTAATGGAAGAAAAGAAATATGTACACGAGCTTACAATGACTTTGGGTGTAAATGAGGTACTTGTATGCATGGTGTGCTTGTGTGGTTAATTAGAGATGGTCTTAAGTGAAGAATAGGATGTAAGGATAAATACAGAATTTACTCTCATGTAACACTCCAAAGTAATTTTTAATTACTTTGTTGCTAAGTGAAATGTTAATGATTTGGTGTAATAATTGAGTTAATTGGTTGATTGAATATGAGCTTAGTGTGCATTGTGTGATTGTTAGTTAAATTGATAGTGAAAATGGGCCATTAACTAGGAGCTAAAAATGTGGGGGTGAGCCAATTAGACCTTTAGTGGAGATGAATCCAGAATTATTTTTTTTGACAACTCCTGAATTTTTTTTAGTTAGCCCATTTCCTTGTGAACCCACTAAGCACCAGCTGAAGGAAAAACACTCCACATTTCCTCATTAACACAAAAGACACACACTCTCATACCCAAACACTCACTTTTCAAAAAAAAAACATCTGAAGAGAAGAGATACTAGAGAGAGAGAAAGGTATCGAGGGAGAGGGGAGGAAGGAGAAAGGGTTCCATTTCTTCAACAACCCTCAAAACAAAAACTTGGTAACAAGATCACCACTCCTAGAGAGCTACATTCCCTCCATTTCAACTTCATCTCTTCCCTTTTCATAGTGGAATTTCTGGTTTTAAACACTTAGTGAGTTGGATTGATGCAAAACACTTGCATGTGAGTGAAATAGCTTTATTGAGGGACACTAGTTGATGCATGTCCGATTGGGAAGCTTAGGTCAACATTAGGGAACCTACATTGTCAATTGAAGAGCTAGGGGAAAGGTCGTGGAAGCTGAACTCATATTTGAGTAACTTAGTCTCTAAATTTTATAAAAGTGTTTCAATTTAGTCATTTTTTACAAAATACAAGGACTAATTTTTTTGATCAAAAGATACAAGGATTAAATTGATATAACGTAGGGATTAAATTGAAACACTTTTATCAAAGTCAGGGACTAAGTTGATATATTATAGATGTCAGACACTAAATTGAACATTTGTGGAATTCATGGAACTATATAGAGTCTTACCTCGTTGGGTATATCACTCCAACTTCCTTTTCTGAGTTCCTATAGTTACGTAAGAGCTAGGTTTGGTTTTCCATTTCCATTGCCACGTTAATCATGTGTGTGTACTAATGTGAAGTATTTGAATCTAAAAAAGCCATATATACTTCATAGTCCAAACACATAAAAATAGATCTTTGCATGGAATCATTAATTGATATGTGATTTATAGATAAACCTGTTACACCAAGATAGTGAAACCTTTCAATTAGTTTCCTTAAACATATTGTTATTGTGGTTTTGACTAGACATTTTGCATTGTACCTTTTATGGGGGGTATTTCCTATATAGAAGGAGTTCCCCCACAAAGTTATGTTTCGTGATCCTGTCGGTACTGGTTTTGAAATTGGGGTTCATTATAGGGAGGGATATTTGTGTTTTTATGATGGCTGGCACACTCTTGAAACTTATTATGAACTTAAATTTGGTGGGTGGATCGAAATGACTTATAAAGGTCCTACAAGAATTGACATTAGAGTAAGGAATCGACGCTACGAAGAAGTTGATTACCCAAGACTAGCTGTTTTTTTTAGCTTACAGAAATGACACAACCTGTGCCGTTTATTGGTAACAACATCCCTCGCTATGAAATGCATAGTTTCCCTAAATGGTGTTTCCATTTTGTTCTTCATACGTGGCTTACAGATGATGATTTGAAGAGACTGGTTTGTGCAATCTTATTTGATTTAAATTTAAATGTGTATATTCCTATTTTGATGGCTGATTTGAATTCAATTTGATGTAGGTGTTGCCTTATAACTTCTGATTTTTATTTCATATTTACATGTGTTACCTTGTGTAGTGCAAACTTGATGATGTTTATGTTTGGCTTGTTTAGGTTCTGTGACTGAGTAAACACATTTTTGAGTTAAATATCATGATCAACAATGTAAACACAATTTAGAGTTAGATATCATGATCACATAGAAGAATAAGGAAACTATTCTATTGATATTCTATTGATATATCTGATGATTTTGAATTGATTGTTGATGTGCAGGAAGTATTTGATACTATGGATCATGACAATATTATGAGATCTGAGACATCGAAGCATTTATTTTCTACTCCTCCACCTTCAGTGACGAACATGGGCAATATGTTGCCGCCTAAGCGTAGAAATCGCTCAGAGGCTTGGAATCACTTCATTCCAGAGGAAGGTCCATCCAAATTAGCAAAGTGAAACTATTGTGGTAGTATGATAAAGTTCAACAATGAAACAAGTGCAATGCGAGCACATTTGTTAAGATGTAAGAAGAATCCAGCGAATCTTGGGAGAAATGAATCGATTGCATGCTCAATGTCATAAGTTGAAAGAGTTGTTTGTTCTTCCCCATCGGTTTCAAAATTTGACCAAGATATGAGCCATGACGATTTGGTAAATATGTTCATTACAATGGAGCTTCCATTTAAACTAGTGGAACATCCATATTTCCACAAGTTCATTAATGGTTTACAATCAAGGTTTAATATCCCATCACGCACCACACTGGCACGTGATATTTTGAGGCACTGGGACACAGAGAAAACAAAGTTGAAGAATATATTGTCTCAGCATTGTCGTTGTGTTTGTTTGACCACGGACACTTGGAATTCCAACCAAAATTTCAATTACATGTGCCTTACTGCCCATTTTATTGATAACAACTGGAAATTGCATAAGAGGATTCTCAACTTTCTTAAAGTTTCTGATTACACGGGTGAAGTTATGGCGAAGACGATTGAGCTGTGTCTAAATTCTTGGGGGCTATCTCATGTGCTCAGTGTTACCGTTGACAATGCCTCCTCAAATGATGTTGGAGTTCAACATCTAAAAAGCTGGCTTTTATCTCGGAATGGCTTGATTTTGAAAGGAGCTTGCATTCATGTGCGCTGTTGTGCTCATATTCTTAACTTGATTGTAAGGGAAGGAATGAAAGATGTCAATGACTCTATCTCTAGAATTCGTGGAGCTGTGAAGTATGTTAGACACTCTCATTCAAGGTTTGCAAGATTTAAGAGATGCATTCTTGTAAACATTGAGTATAAAGGTTATGTTTCTCAAGATACTGAAACTCAGTGGAATTCCACGTACCTGATGTTAGATGCCGCATTCAAACATAAACAAACATTCACTGAACTTTGTTTTAGAGATAAGAGGTATGTTACTGAAGTGATTAAGGACACGGGCATAATTACTGAGGAAGATTGGGATCATGTACAGTTTCTTCTTCCATTCTTAAAGATGTTTTATAAAGCTACATTACGCATATCCGGGACCTCATATCTGACAAGTAACAGCTACATGTATGAAGTCTTTGGTATCGGAAAAGAAATTGCGCTTATGTGTAGTTCTACAGATGAAAAGGCAAGCTCAATGGCTAAAAGGATGAAGACTAAATACGATAAATATTGGGGAAAGCCTGACAGGCTTAACATGACGTTGTTGATTGCTTTGGTACTTGATCCTCGGCGTAAATTGAGGTTTGTGGTCCGGATGTCGACTAAGATTTATGATAGTCTTGTGTGACTTTCTTTAAAGTCCAAACTAGAGTTGCATTTGAAATCCATTTATGAGGAATACTCGGTGCTCATCGTGTATGCGCTTTCGGTTAATTATGTCGATCGATGCGGTGCTACCAAGAAGCTTATGATCGTTTCAATTCTACAAAGACAGATGGGGACAACACATCGAGTCCGAATTCGGAAAGTATTTTAAAGAAGGCTTGAAAAAGCGTAGCCGGATTTTGATCTATTAGCTTGGTGGAAAGTTAACTCGAGTAGGTTCCCAATTCTTGCTAAAATTGCAAGAGATGTCTTGGTTGTACCTATATCTACCGTCGCCTCTCGAATCCGCTTTTAGTACCGGAGGAAGAGTGCTTGATGATTATCGGAGTTCTCTAACACCTACAATGGTCGAAGCACTTATTTGTAGCCAATATTGGCTCGAGGAGCATCTTCAACGCTTCTTACTAATGAAGATCTTGAGGAACTTGAGCGAATTGAACAAGGTAAAGTGCCAAAAGATATATTTAATAGTTTGGTATTATTTATTATATGTTATACATTATGAAATGCATCTCTTTGTTTTCTAGAAGTACTTGCTACGCAAGATGTTGCTAGTTCTACTGAAAGCACTTTGCACTTGAAGACGCATCGATGAGCTCATAATCTGTCAAAGCCGCTTCTATGGAAGGTAATTGCTAGTTCCTAACTATAGTGGAGTACAGTACAACTACAGATAGTAATAGAAGAAGAGTGAGAGGAAGATCCATAAGTGAGAAACATGGTAGGTAGGGTCTTTGTTCTTCTATTCTGCTTTCGTTTTAAAAAATGGATAAATTAAGATCTACGCTCTTATAGAAATGATCACTTTTAGCTGCAAATTGAACTCTTATGTGTCGTGTGGCCAAGGGTCTCGACGCGACGACTCAAATATAGATATTCGAGGAGTCGCCACCCAATTTATTTAAAATAGGAAAATTGAGAAAAACCTAATTGAAAGTCGTTTAGTGGTTTGCGTAACTAGGTTGGATTCGGGAGTCGGTTATGCGAAGGGAATGGGTGAAAACTAGTTTCACTGCACCCCTAACACATCTGTCCTAAGACAGTTACCCTAAATTTGATTTGTGCAAGAATTACTAAGTCATTTAATTATTTGTTTACCCAAAAATAAGATTTACGAAAATTTAATAGAAAAGGAATGATTATTTATTTACAAGAAGATAAAATAGGGACCAATTTGGAAAGTTTTATTTTTGACTTTGACAGGGATACCCCGCGCCTACGTACTCTCTGGTGCGATGAGAGACTCAAAATCACGTAGCTCTTCCTGAAAATTTGTTGGTTGGTTGATTTTATTTTCGAAGGGGTTTAAGATCTAAGTTGTACAACTCGAGTTTCTTAAATCGGGATCGACAAGATGTACATCTCGGTCAATCCCATATTTTTTGTATTTTGAAAATAGGTTCTACATAATAATAAACTGATTGGGGGTTTTTCGGAAAACATGTTGTTCGATTTTAATTTTAAAGTGGTTTAGGACCAAGTTGTACAACTCGGGTCTCTTAAACCGGTGTTGCGGATTTGATAAGACGTACGTCTCGACCAAATCCTAATTATTATTATTATTATATATTTTGGAATAAAATAAATAAATAACTAAAAAAAGAAACAAGAAATAATAGTAATAACGATTAAAATTAAAATAACCAGGGGGGTGCAACAAAGAAAATAGTAGTGTAAATAATTAAGGGAGGTCACCATTAATCGGGGCGTGTAGCAAGAGGCCGAGATGCACATTTTTTTTTTTGAAGTCGGCGCGATCCGTAAAACAAACAAAAAAATGGACATGAGGAGGTGCGCGCATCATTTAGGAGGGGTGTAAAGAGCGGATCGAGTTAAGAGGCCCAACAAAAACAAGCAGAAGCCCCAATTCTCCTCCCTTTCTTCACTACGCCGCCAAAGAACTATCTCGGGGAGAGAGAGGCGATTTTCACCATTGAAGGAGAGAGGGATCGCAAGAAAGGAGAGAGAAAAACGAGAACGCAGACGCGAAAGCCGGGGTGATGTTTTTGCGGCAGAGTTTCATGATGGGGTTGGACTTCACGGTGGGGTTTCGGTTTTGGGGTGGCGGCGGTGAGAGGGGTTCTGATGGTGTTAGGAGATGGTGGTGGTTGGGCGTGAGAGGGTTAGCGTTGGGTGTGTGGTTTTGGGAGTGAGTGGTGGTGTTGGTGGTTGTTCTTTGATGGGAGGTGATAGCTTCTCCTTCTCAATTTGGATCTGTTTTCTCTCCCTTTTTCCCCTTTTCAGATCTTTTTTTTTTCAGTGGGATCCATCTCTCGGCCAAATTGTCCCCTCCCCTTTGACTGTGTTTAGACTCTGTTTATATATTAAAATTTTAGGTTTTTGCATTAACTACAGTTTGACCGGGCCTCGACTATCGTTCGCAGATTTGGGCTTTGGATCGGACCCAACTCAATTCCTCTTTGTTTGACGACCTCTGAAATCTGCTTAAACTGCTTTTTATTATTAATTTCGTTTTTTATTTTTTTTTTATTTTTTTGGGTTATAAAAAAAATATTTTAATAAGACAATCAATTAAATCTACTATTTTTGTAATATTCGAATTAGCACATAATTTTTCTTTTAACTAAAAATAGTAAAAATAACGCGAAAGCGATGAAAACTAGTAAAAATGACGTATTCAACGACTAAACACGCAAAAGAAGCAAAAATGCATTTTTTCGTAATTTTTCGAGAAAACGCCAAAAATAACGTTAAAAATTGAGTGTTCACAGTTGCCCCTCTGTGCTTACTCTCTTACGATATAATACACAAAACCATGTTCTCCATGTTTTGTTGTATTATCAAAGTAAGAGATAAGTACGGATATGAACCTCAATTTTAGTCGGCGATGTTGAAGGTGCGGTGTTAGGGTTATATTACAACGATGCCAGGGCGAGACCGATAGCAAGAAATTGAAGACAATGCCATGGCGAAACCGGTAGCAAGAAAATTAAAAGACAATGCCAGGGCAGAACCGATAGCAAGAAATAAAAGCAACGCCAGGGCAAGACCGATAGCGGGGAAAATAAAAACAATGCCAGGGCGGAACCGATAGCATGAAAATTAAAGACAATGTCAGGGCGTAACTGATAGCAAGAAAAATAAAGACAATGCCAGGCTGGAACCGGTAGCATGAAAATTAAAGACAATGCCAGGGCGGAACCGATAGCAAGAAAATTAAGGACAATGCCGGAGCAAGATCAGTCAGCATGTCAGGAAACGGTGCCAGGGCAAGACCGATAGCACGAAATAAAAGCAACGCCAAGGCAAGACCGATAGCGGGGAAAATAAAAGACAATGCCGAGCAAGATCGATCGAAGATGTCAAGAAAGCGAGTGCGAGGCAAGACCGGAGAAGCGCGAAATAAAAGCAACGCCGAGGCAAGAAGGCCGATAGCGGGAAAAATAAAAGACAATGTCGGAGCAAGATCGATCAACATGTCGGAAAAAGCGTGCGTGGCAAGACGATAGCACGAAATAAAAGCAACGCCGAGGCAAGACCGATAGCGGGAAAATAAAAGACAATGTCGGAGCAAGATCGATCGGCATGTCGAAAATGATTGTCGTGGCAAGACCGATAGTACAAAATAAAAGCAACGCCAGAGCAAGACCGATAGCGGGGAAAATAAAAGACAATGCCGGAGCAAGATCGATGCATGTCGTCGTAAAAGCGTGCGGGGCAAGGCCGATAGCACGAAATAAAAGCAACGCCGTGGCAAGATCGATAAGCGGGAAAAATAAAAGACAATGCCGTAGCAAGATCGATCGGCATAATCGGAAACAAGTGCGAGGGCAAGACCGAGTAGCACGAAATAAAAGCAACGCCGAGGCAAGGCCGATAATGAAAAAATAAAAAGACAATGCCGGAGCAAGATCAGTCAGCATGTCAGGAAATAGTGCCAGGGCAAGACCGATAGCACGAAATAAAAGCAACGCCAGGGCAAGACCAATAGCGGGAAAAATAAAAAGACAATGCCGGAGCAAGATCAGTCAGCATGTCAGGAAATAGTGCCAGGGCAAGACCAATAGCACGAAATAAAAGCAACGCCAGGGCAAGACCGATAGCGGGAAAAATAAAAAGACAATGCCGGAGCAAGATCAGTCAGCATGTCAGAAAACGGTGCCAGGGCAAGACCGATAGCACGAGGATGAGAAAGGAAATGTCAGGGCTGAACCGGTAGCATGAAAGAATGTGCCAGGGCTGAACCGGTAGCACAGGGACGAGAAGGGAAATGTCAGGGCTGAACCGATAGCAGAAAATTTAGAGCATTCAATGCATGCCTTGCTTTGGATGGTTTTTATTACTTTATTTACAAAGTACTGAACATAAATGTATGCTTCTAGTCATGAAGTGAAATGCATGGATGGAAATGAAAATGTATGCAAACTATGACATGAAATGCATGAATTATGCATGAGTCTTTGAGTTGAAATTGAGATGCACTCGTTTTGAAAAAATAGATTCACTTAAAACACTTTTTTTTCTCTGTGTATGTTTCATTTGAAACCAATCAAGCTTGTCCTCACATGGAAGATTATCCCCACCTTGCTAGCTTTCTTAGACCCTTTCTCTCTTTTTGATCACTTCTCGCACATCACTTTTCAAATTTGACATTCGCTCTCTTTTTTCTCCCTTTTTTTCTCTCTCTCTCTCATGGATCGTCATTAGATCTCTAAATCACATCACTGATTCCAAGTTGACTATTTTTGGAGCATTACTTAACGAACATGCATGGACTCACAGGTATTTGAGAGCTGGGATTTTGTGTTTCTTGGATTTTTGGTTTGAAAATGGAGGGTGCTTTTGGAGGGAAAACATAGGACGGACAAAGGCGACACAAGGTGGTAGAGAACAGGTATTATGGCAACCTCGAGTTATTGGGCATTCCATTTACTTGAGGTACCTGACTTGCTGGAAATTGGCTGAGAATTGGGTTTTATCACAGAGGGAAGACTACCAGGCATAGCAAGCGAAATTTGACTCATCAGGGGTCGAGCAAACATTTTTGCCCCTGTGTTGGTAAGTGGTATTGCCCCAAGAGAAGGCTACACGGGTGTACCAAACAAAGTTTGACTCATGAAGGGCCTCAGAAAGATTTTGCTTCGTGTGGCGGCAAGCATTCTTGAAGAAAAACAACCCGTGTGTGGAAAGAGGATTTTGACTCGTGAAAGGTCTTGCACCGATTTGCCCCAGTATTGGTAGTAATTGTTGTTGCTCACAAGAGTGCTTGGTGTGGCAAACAAAGTTTGACAGATGTAGGGTATGGTAAGAATTTTGCCTAATTCTGGTGAAAGACATTTCCCGGAGAGAATACCACATGGTGTAGCAAGAAACCTTTAACTCCTAAAGGGTCTTTACGAAACCTTTCCCTAGTGTGGGGTTTTCACCCTCCAATAAATTGCCCCAATATACACTTTTGTTTGGCCCAAGTGGAAAAAATTTCCCAATGAACTACATATATTTCTCATTGTAAGTCTCATTCCCCTTTTGTGCCCTAATTTTTGCCTAGACCGCTTTTTGCGGTTTTTCAATCTAGCAGGCTTTATTTTACTTTTATTCTCCCTAATTTTTGCCTAGACCGCCCTTTCGGGTTTTCAATCTAGCGGGATTCTCTTTTTTTTCACTTCATTTTTTTATTGGAGAAAAGAATAATTTAAAAGGAGCAAATGATTTATCCCAAAAAATTAACATTAAGAAAATGAAATCAATCATCCATCAATCAGAGTGGACTTTTAGAGGTTTGCAATGTGGCTATTGGTTATGGGTTATGAAAGAAAAATGATTAGAAGGCTCCCAGAAATGCTTTACGGGTAGGGGTTATGGTCTATGGAAGAAAGGTGATTAGAAGGTTCAAAGAAATGCTTTATGGGTTGGGTTATGGTTTATAGAAGGAAAATGAATGGAGGGCTAAATAAATGTTTTATGGATATGGGCTATGAGTTATGGGAAAAAAATGGTTAGAAGGCTTAAAGAAATGTTTTTTTGGATATGGGTTATGGAAGAGAAAGGAGTAGAAGGTTAAGAGAAACATCTTATGGGTATGGGTAATGGATTATGGGAATGGATCATGAATCTTTAGTGCATTCAGCTTCCTCTTGTGTTCCCCAATTCTCAAATCATTCACATTTTTTTTAATTATTATTTTTTTTTTGCTCTTTCTTTGGTGCCCTAATTTTTGCCAAGACTGACAATACTTGCTTTCGATCTTGCATGGCTTTATTCATTTTTCTTTTTCCTTTTTTTTGAACTTTTCCACTATCTCTTTGATTTCATAACATCTAAAAAATGAATGCACTAAATTCTATTGTAGTATCGATCCTTGTCCGGGTTTAGTGAAAAGAAACGTAGGCTCAAAGACAACAATGAGGGTTCTTTTTATGGGATAGAGAAAAATGGCCACTCTTCATTTGAAATCATGATTTCACATTTTAAAAAAAAAATCAATTTCGAAATAACATTCACTCTTTTACACATCCTTTGCTCTTTATACTTTTTTTTTTGACTATTTTTTTTTTGTTTTTTTTTTGGGAAATGGACCTTTGAGATCTGATATTTGCTCACTGGTTCATCCTTGAATGACACGATCAAGAGGGCTTTAGGAATTATCACTTGAGGCAAGAACTCGAAAATGGGTGAGTGTTTTAAGGGAACATGGGTGAGATATGATGAAAATGGGTTCTTAAATCCATGCAAATCCATTAGTGTAAAGCTTCAACTAAGTTAACTTGGTTTCAAACTTTCATGACTAAACAAGTACCAATGACAATCTTCTCTCTTTTGGCTTTTGAACTTTTTATTCCAGAACTGATTGCCACAACCTTATGTCTCCCTATTTTTCACTCATCTTTCCCGATATGCTCCGGTATTGTGCCTCGTAAAGTCTTTTCTCTCACGTCACTTCCCTAAACCTCTGATAATTAACCTTTTCGAGAGAATGATCTAATTCCATTTGTCTAAGCTTGATTGGTATCCACTTTTATACGAGCACAAAAATTTAAAATGAATGAAGACTTAATGACTTAAAAACTCTTTTTTATTGATTTTCTTTAAAGAGAAGAAAAAATGCTACATGAGAATGAGTCAAAGAAACCAATATGTTATTAAATGCATGATATGTATGCAAACATCCATCCTAAGATGTAATATATGCGTTTGTTTTGTAATATTTTTTTCATTATTTTATGGAAAAATGCAATGCAAATTTTCGAAGGGAACATGCTATGTGTTTTGTTTATTTACTCATGAAGATGCACAGTTTTTTTTGGCATACATACAAAGAAAAAAAAAATATTGATCGTACCTTGACCAATAGAGTATTGAAGTAGTTGTTGCTCCGTCGAATGGGCGGTCGTTGAATGAGTGAAAGGACCAGGTCCCGCTTCACGCGTTGAGCACCTCGGGTGGTACTGCAAAGACACTCCGACGATCTAGTGAGAGGTCGCTCGGGCGGATAGCACAAGGTTAGAGAACGTGCACTGATGCCATGTGCGAATGGCGATATATACTTTGCGAGTCCGACCGTTTTGCGGAGATTTCGGCGGCGAGAATTGCGCTCAAGCGGCGTATTGGGCGCTTCGAGTTGGGTGGGCGCAGTCCAGATTCTTTGTTGGCGATTCGTATTCTTTGATACACCCGAGAACGATTGCCCCCAGAGCTCTGTAACACCCGAAATAATTTAATTAATTATTTAATTAAGTTATTTGAGGTTTACAATAATTATGTAAATAAATTAACTAACTAGGAGTTATTTAATTTGGAGGTGATGTGAATTAAAAGGAGGGGTGTGAATAGGGCCCAAGCCCATTAGTTGGCCCAATTCCCATTCACAACCTAATGGATCCCTAAGTGTGTATTACCCCATCAAAACAAAGAAAGAAACCGTGAGACAGTGAGAAAGCAAACGCGCAGCGTGAGAAAGGAAGAAGAGGAAGAAGAGGCTTCTCTCAAATTTCTTAGAGGAAGGGTTTTTAGCGTGAGTTTGGGAGGAAGAACGAAGCTTGTGTGGTGGTGATTGTGGTGGTGCTTTTGGTGGGTTCTCAAGTGTGGTTTTCTCCTCAATTATCGTGTGTGGGAGTTTCCTTTTATAGCCAATAGTCTCTAAAACATGGGACCATAGGATTGAGTATTGGGACATGGAGGGGGGTGAATTGGTGCGTTTTCAGAAATTATAGGGGCTGGGGCTGTTGTATAAATTAGGTGTGTTCTTTGTGATCTTTGTCTTACGAATATATATATATCACGAGTTCTTTGTAGTATAAATTATATATGTTCTTTGTTTTGTTTGGTTTATCAACCATACATGCTTTCTTTCCTCGCTTCTTAACATGTATAAGTTCTTTGTCAGGTGTTATAAAATATATATGTGCTGCTGTTTTTGCGTTTACCACTGTATATGTGCTGTCTGAGTTTTAAAAATACATACATGTTGCTGGTTGGGCCTAGAAAATGGGTATAGGTTGTTGTTGGTGCATAAGGGAGGAAAATACATAAATGGGTGAGGCGCGCAAAATCCCCAAAATGGCGCCCTGTGTGTGTATTGTGTATGTTTGCGCGTGTTTTGCAGGCAGACTGAGAGGGGCGCCAATTTCCCCTGAAATGGCGCCTGGTGAGTGAGTTGGAGCGTGTCAGTGTGGGTTTGTGCAGGTGGGCAGAGGGAGGCGCCAAATTCCACTGAAAATGGCGCTGAGTCTTTGCTTGTGGGATATTGTGTGTGCTGGTGTAGCAGACAGGGAAGGGGGCGCCAAATTCCCCTGAAAATGGCGCCCTGTGTGTGGTTTCTGTGGTGCTGTGTGCGTGAAGTGCAGACAAGGGGGGGGGGCGCCAGATTCCCTGGAAATGGCGCCTGGGTATGTGACATTCTGCGTGTTGCTGGCTTACGTATTTGAAGAACGTGACTTGCGCGCCATCTTGCGCGCGCGTCCCTGCGCGTAACCTCGTGCGCACACCTCTCACAGAAGGACAGAAACTTTGAGAGTTAGAGCGACCTATCCGCGCGCCTTCCTGCGCGCCTCTCTTCTGCGCGCCAGTGTGTGCGCCTCCAGTGGGGATCTTTCAAAACCGTGTGCTAAAATAAATATTATGGTGCTAAATTAATCCCTAGGTGCTAAAATAAATACTATGGTGTGAAATTAGTCCCTAGGTGCCAAAAATAATTATTATGATGTTGAATTGGTCCTTTGGTGGGGCATTAGCTATGGTGGTTGTTTCTAATGGTGATGGGATTAACGGTGAGCTTATTTGGGTGATTAAGGGTCTATGACCCCTATTGGTGACTGGGTGCAAATAAAATTATTGGTGAATATTCGGTGTGCTATTATCGTTGTTGTTTTGGTGTGGTGTTGCATAGTCATGCGTCGCATAGGCATGTGCATTATTTTTAGGTGAATAGGCCTCGGCCTCATAAAATATTTTTGGTGAATGCCTTCGCTTTTTGGTGATTGGTGAATGCCTTCGGGCCTTTTTGGTGATGGATCCACATGCATATGCCCTTGGCGTTGGGCTGCATTCTCATGCACTTGCATATGTACTGGTGTTTGTTTGGGTGTGTGTGACCATTGATGAAATTGCTTGAGTCTTTACGGTGTTTGTGTGCTAATGCTTATCTGATTGTGTTGCATGTTTTATTTACTATTTCTATGAAATGAAACTCACCCTTTCTGCTTGGAATGTTGCTCCTATGTGGCAACGCTGCAGGTGACAGTGACTGAAGGTGACGCGAGCACCTTCCGCTAGTGTTTGTCGAGTCGGCTCTGATACGTAGCACCGGGGAGGGATAGATAGATTTTGTCGTTTAGGTTATATTATGCTTTAATTTCCTTGGATAACTGTATTACCGTATTTTGGTTGTTTTTTCCGCTGCTACGACTTCTATCTCTCGTACGGATTTATGGTGCTATGTATCACCTTTTGGAGTTATTTTAATTATTATTTGGAGTTTAATGTGGTTGTTTGAATGTGGCACCCTCTAGTGGTCGCACTAAGGGCTTTACGTAGACTCTGATTGTTCGAATTATTTAAAATAATAGATTCAATAGAAGGGGGTGTTACAATTGGTATCAGAGCAGTTCGGTCTGTCCGGCCGGTGGTTGAGTCGTCAAGTTATGTAGCACTTAAGTTTTATTCATCGATTCTCGAATTACATTTTTACATTGCGATTACTAGAATGGCGGGACTTTAACGACGCACTTGCACTTGCCGCCGCAGACCGCAGCTATGGGTGGGGTTGTGGGTGATCTGCGTGGTGTTGTCAGGATCTGGAACGCAGCAGTTTGGCTACCTTCCAATGGGAGAACCCTCCTACTTTCGGGCGGGTACAACCCCGATGGTGCCCTTGAGTGTGGTGGGAGAAATGGAGCGAATATTCCGTGTGATGGATCATCATCGATGCTCGAGAAAGTTCGTTATGGTACGCGCATACGTCAAGAAAGAGGTGACGACGATGGTGGATGATCGTTAGGCGCGAGGTTGATGGTCGACAATGAAGAGATCACCGGGCCGTGTGTTCCGAGAGAGTTCCGGAGGAAGTACTACCGGAGGATGTCCGTGGAAAGAAAGAAGTTGAGTTTCGAGGCTCGGCGAGGGTAATATGTCCGTGGATTGAATATCTTGCCAAATTTACGAAGTTGTCCAAGTTCTATCCGCACTATGATGGACCGAGATCTTTGAGTTCTCTAAATGCATCAAGTTTGAGAACGCGGGTTACGTCTTTGACGACATAAAGAAATTCATAGGGTATCAACAGATTCGCGTGTTTCTCCGTGTTGGTTAATAGTTGCAGGATTTTCGAGGAGGACAAAGAATGCTCACTCCGAGTTATGAAAGAAAAACACAAGAACTTCTGCCTGAGTAAGCCGTATGAGGTACCTTCTCGTAAGGGCAAGGGAAGTTTGTTGGTGGGCCTAAGCGAAGTGGGGAGATGCTCTTCTTTGGTATTACTTGCTACACGTGTGGGAAACCAGTCATAAGAGTCCGGCGCCTGGCAAGGATGAGAAGAGGTGTTATCGGTGTGGGAAAGTGGGGCACATATCTTCCAACCGTGATAAGAAGGATGTCGTATGTTACAATCTGCGGGAGACAGGGCATATTAGTACTAAGTGTTCCAAGCCAAAGAAGGAGCGGGCGAGTGGGAAAGTGTTTGCTCTCGCAGTTCGTAGACTCGCTAATGAGATTAGAGGTGCGTGTTTCATTAAGAATTACTCAATTGCTTGCTATAGTTGATCTTTGGTGCCACACATTCGTTTGTTTCTGCTTTGCATGTCTTTGATAAGTTGAACCTAGAATTATCTGTCATGAAAAGAGAGATGGTCATCGACACTCCAAATAAGGGGTTCGGTGACTACCTCTCTCGTGTGCGTTAAGTGTCCTCTATTGGTTTTCGATAGAGAGTTTCTTGTGGATTTAATTTGCTTGCCACTAGGAGGGCTCGATATCATATTAGGTATGGACTGGTTAGTGAACAACCATGTCCACATCAACTGTTTTAATAAATCTGTGGATTTCTGCCCTCCGGTCGAAGGAGAATCTGCGTTGTTGCCTGCTGGCCAGTTGCATAAGATAATGAGAGATGAAGTTAAGTTGTTTTCCTTGATGGCGTCGCTGTCTCTTGAGAGCCAGACTAAGATCGACGAGTTGCCAGTAGTGCGGGACTTTTCTGAAGTATTTCCTGATGAAATCCCTGATGTGCCACCGGAGAGGGAAGTGGAATTTGGTATTGACTTGGTGCCCACACTAGACCCGTGTCTATGGCACCGTATAGGATGTCTGCGGCGAGTTGTTGTCCGAATTGAAGAAGCGGCTTGAAGATTTGCTAGAGAAGAAATTCATAAGACCGAGTGTATCTCCGTGGGAGCCCAGGTGTTCTTTGGTAAAGAAGAAAGACGGGAGTATGAGGCTTTGCATAGACTATCGATGAGTTGAACAAGGTTACAATCAAGAATAAGTATCCGCTCCCAAGGATCGATGACTTAATGGATCAGCTGGTGGGTGCTCGTGTATTCAGTAAGATAGATTTGAGGTCGGGATATCACCAGATAAAAGTTAAGGATGAAGATATTCAAGACAAAGATTTAGGACTCGGTATATGGCACTACGAGTATTCGGTGATGCCATTTGGAGTTACAAATGCTCGGGGTATTCATGGAGTACATGAATCGCATTTTTCGAGAATATCCGGATCGTTTCGTAGTGGTCTTTATCGACGACATTCTGATTTATTCCAAGTCCGAGGAAGAGCATGTCGAGCATTTGAGGTCAGTATTGGAGATCTTGAGGGATAGGAAGTTGTATGCTAAACTATCTAAATGTGATTTTTGGTTGAAGGAAGTAAGTTTCCTTGGGCATATCATTTCGAGGACTCAGTATAGCAAAGAGATCCATCCAAAGTTGATGCGGTAATGCGGTGGGAGGCTCCTAAGCCTCGATTCATCGAGATTAGAAGCTTTTACGGGGCTAGCCAGGTTACTATAGACGGTTCATTGAAGGGTTCTCGAAGTTGGCACTTCCGCTAACTCAGCTGACTTGTAAAGGGAAGGCATTCGTTTGGGATTCTCGCTGTGAGGAAAGTTTCAAGGAATTGAAGAGGAGGTTGACCACTTCGCTGTGTTGACGTTACCAAAATCAGGAGAGCCTTTCGTGGTGTATTGTGACGCTTCTAAGATGGGACTAGGAGGTGTCCTTATGCAAAATGGTAAGGTAGTGGCCTACGCATCTAGGCAATTGAGAGTCCATGAGAAGAATTACCCCACTCATGATTTGGAGCTAGCGGCAATTGTGTTTGCATTGAAGATTTGGCGACATTACCCGCATTTGGTTCGAGGTTTGAAGTGTTTAGTGATCACAAGGGGGTTGCAATATCTATTCGATCGTAAGGAGTTGAACATGAGGCAAAGGAGATGGTTAGAGTTGTTGAAGGATTACGATTTCAGCTGAAATTATCATCCGTGTAAAGCTAATGTGGTGGCAGATGCCTTGAGTCGGAAGGCCTTGCACGTGTCAGCAATGATGGTTAAGGAGCTCGAATTAGTGGAGCAGTTTAGGGATATGAGTCTGATTTGTGAGCTGACACCTAAGAGCGTCAGATTGGGTATGCTGAAGATCCATAATGAATTCTTGGATGTTATTAGAGGGCTCGTAAGGTGATATTAAGCCGGTGGAGGTCGCAGTAGGGATTGATAATTCGATGATAAAGACTATGAGATCGATCGCAAGGTGTATTGAGGTACCGTGGGAGGATTTGTATACACGATAATGAAGAGATTAAAAGGCAATTCTCGAAGAGGCCATAGGAGTAAGTTGAGTATTCACCCGGAGCTACGAAGATGTATCAAGACTTAAAGAAGTTGTTTTGGTGGCACAGTATGAAGCGTGAGGTGGCTCGGTTTGTATATGCATGTTTAACTTGTCGGAAGTCAAAGTGGAGCATCGAAGCTCGCGGGGTTGATGCAAATTAGTTAGAGACCCGGAATGGAAGTGGGATGACATTTCCATGGATTTTGTGGATGGGTTGCGAGCACCGCAAGAGGATTTGACGCTATTTGGGTAATCGTGGATGGCCCGACGAAGTCTGCTCACTTCTTGCCTATTAATATTACCTATCCTGCCCAAAGTTGCGTAAATTTATGTGAAGACGATTGTGAAGTCGCACGGTGTCCCCATGAGCATTGTGTCGATAGAGATCCCGTTCACTTCAATTTTGGAAGAGTTTACAAGAGGCCCCAGGTTCTAAATTGAGGTTGAGTTCGGCGTACCACCCGCAGACGGATGGTCGATTGCAGAGAGAACTAATCGACCACTCGAAGATTTCTTTGAGGCGTGTGTTCTTGAGCAAGGAGGTTCGTGGGATTCTCATCTACCGTTGGTCGAGTTTACTTACAACAACAATCATCATTCGAGTATTGGGATGGCACCGCTCAAGCATTGTATGGTAGGAGGTGCGGGACTCCTCTGTGTTGGTATGAATCGGGAGAGAGTGTGGTACTTGGTCCCGAAATAGTCCGTGAAACTACGAGAGAAGGTTAAAATGATCCGGGAGAAAATGAAAGCTTCGCAGAGTAGATTGAAAGAGTTATCACGATAAGAGGAGGAAGGATTTGGAATTTCAAGTGGTGACCACGTATTCTTGAGAGTCACTCCCACGACCCGTGTCGGGCGTGCTCAAGTCTAAGAAGTTGACTCCTCGTTTTATCGGTCCGTATCGAATCTTTGGAGAGAGTAGGAAAGTTGCTTCTGAGTGGCCTTGCCACCCAATCTTTCGAATTTACATGACGTGTTTCATGTATCCCAACCGAGGAAGTATGTTCCCGACCCATCCCATGTGGTTCGGATGGGCGATGTGGGAGTGAGAGAGAATCTCACCGTGGAGACGATGCCGATGGGATTGAAGACCGTGAGGTGAAGGTCCTGGGGGTAAGGAAATCAATCTGGTGAAGGTGGTTTGGTTAGGGGCCGTGGCGAGCACGACTTGGGAATTGGAGAGCAAGATGAAGGAGGCCTATCCGAGTTATTTGACTCGGAGTAATTTCGAGGACGAAATGTTCTAAGTGGGGGAGGATTGTAACACCCCGAAATAATTTAATTAATTATTTAATTAAGTTATTTGAGGTTTACAATAATTATGTAAATAAATTAACTAACTAGGAGTTATTTAATTTCAGGAGGTGATGTGAATTAAAAGGAGGGGTGTGAATAGGGCCCAAGCCCATTAGTTGGCCCAATTCCCATTCACAACCTAATGGATCCCTAAGTGTGTATTACCCCATCAAAACAAAGAAAGAAACCGTGAGACAGTGAGAAAGCAAACGCGCAGCGTGAGAAAGGAAGAAGAGGAAGAAGAGGCTTCTCTCAAATTTCTTAGAGGAAGGGTTTTAGCGTGAGTTTGGGAGGAAGAACGAAGCTTGTGTGGTGGTGATTGTGGTGGTGCTTTTGGTGGGTTCTCAAGTGTGGTTTTCTCCTCAAT
This sequence comes from Oxytropis ochrocephala, assembly GCA_020916435.1. Lineage (NCBI taxonomy): Eukaryota > Viridiplantae > Streptophyta > Magnoliopsida > Fabales > Fabaceae > Oxytropis > Oxytropis ochrocephala. The sequence continues at coordinate 70,984,845 of CM037090.1, forward strand.
TATCAGGTAAGGGGAGTTTCCTTTTATAGCCAATAGTCTCTAAAACATGGGACCATAGGATTGAGTATTGGGACATGGAGGGGGGTGAATTGGTGCGTTTTTACAAATTATAGAAATGGGGGTTGTTTGTATAAATTAGGTGTGTTCTTTGTGGTAATCGTCTTACGAATATATATATATCACGGTTCTTTGTAGTATAAATTATATATGTTCTTTGTTTTTCTTTGGTTTATCAACCATACATGCTTTCTTTGTCCCCCTTCTTAACATGTATAAGTTGCTGTCAAGGTGTTATAAAATATATATGTGCTGCTGTTTTTGCGTTTACCACTGTATATGTGCTGTCTGAGTTTTAAAAATACATACATGTTGCTGGTTGGGCCTAGAAAATGGGTATAGGTTGTTGTTGGTGCATAAGGGAGGAAAATACATAAATGGACTGAGGGGGCGCCAAAATCCCCCAAAATGGCGCCCTGTGTGTGTATTGTGTATGTTTGCGCGTGTTTTGCAGGCAGATTGAGAGGGGCGCCAATTTCCCCTGAAATGGCGCCTGGTGAGTGAGTTGGAGCGTGTCAGTGTGGGTTTGTGCAGTGGGCGAGAGGAGGCGCCAAATTCCACCAAAATGGCGCCCGAGTCTTTGCTGTGGGATATTGTGTGTGCTTTGGTGTAGCAGACAGGGAAGGGGGCGCCAAATTCCCATGAAAATGGCGCCCTGTGTGTGGTTTCTGTGGTGCTGTGGGCGTGAAGTGCGCATGGTGGAGGGGGCGCGATTTCTCGAAATGGCGCTGGGTATGTGACATTCTGCGTGTTGCTGGCTTACGTATTTGAAGAACGTGACTTGCGCGCCATCTTGCGCGCGCGTCCCTGCGCGTAACCTCGTGCGCACACCTCTCACGAAGGACGAAACTTTGAGAGTTAGAGCGACCTATCCGCGCGGCTTCCTGCGCGCCTCTCTTCTGCGCGCCAGTGTGTGCGCCTCCAGTGGGGATCTTTCAAAACCGTGTGCTAAAATAAATATTATGGTGCTAAATTAATCCCTAGGTGCTAAAATAAATACTATGGTGTGAAATTAGTCCCTAGGTGCCAAAAATAATTATTATGATGTTGAATTGGTCCTTTGGTGGGGCATTAGCTATGGTGGTTGTTTCTAATGGTGATGGGATTAACGGTGAGCTTATTTGGGTGATTAAGGGTCTATGACCCCTATTGGTGACTGGGTGCAAATAAAATTATTGGTGAATATTCGGTGTGCTATTATCGTTGTTGTTTTGGTGTGGTGTTGCATAGTCATGCGTCGCATAGGCATGTGCATTATTTTCGGTGAATAGGCCTCGGCCTCATAAAATATTTTTGGTGAATGCCTTCGGGCTTTTTGGTGATTGGTGAATGCCTTCGGGCCTTTTTGGTGATGGATCCACATGCATATGCCCTTGGCGTTGGGCTGCATTCTCATGCACTTGCATATGTACTGGTGTTTGTTTGGGTGTGTGTGACCATTGATGAAATTGCTTGAGTCTTTACGGTGTTTGTGTGCTAATGCTTATCTGATTGTGTTGCATGTTTTATTTACTATTTCTATGAAATGAAACTCACCCTTTCTGCTTGGAATGTTGCTCCTATGTGGCAACGCTATTGCAGTGTGACAAGATCAAGGTGACGCGAGCACCTTCCGCTAGTGTTTGTCGAGTCGGCCTCGATACGTAGCACCGGGAGGAGATAGATAGATTTTGTCGTTTAGGTTATATTATGCTTTAATTTCCTTGGATAATCATTCACATCGTATTTTGGTTGTTTTTTCCGCTGCTACGACTTCTATCTCTCGTACGGATTTATGGTGCTATGTATCACCTTTTGGAGTTATTTTAATTATTATTTGGAGTTTAATGTGGTTGTTTGAATGTGGCACCCTCTAGTGGTCGCACTAAGGGCTTTACGTAGACTCTGATTGTTCGAATTATTTAAAATAATAGATTCAATAGAAGGGGGTGTTACAAAGCCTAGGTCGCTTAAGAGCGGACTGAGGCTTGAATCGATGCCCCCGTGAGTGGTCATTTTGGACGGCGACGCGCCGTTAAGCTTTCGATAGGCGGCGGTGTCGACCGCCGCCAACCATCGATCTGTCGTGACGGTTGGTCTTCACCGATATTTAAGACGTGACGTTTGGTGTTCCGAGGTTGTGCGGAGACAACCATTGGCGAAAGATGAAACGTTGCGACGCCGCCTCCCTGTCCCCTTCGCGCCATGGGTCCGCACTATAAATAGCCCTTCAGCTGAGTTCATTTTTCACACTTTCACGAATTGCTCTGCCAGCGACCGACTTACCTGCCGCCGACTTGCATCCATAGCTGCTTCTGTCTATTCGCGACCGATCCACAACATCTGTTCAAGGTATGGGTCGATCTCTACTTTTACTCTCTGAATTTGAGTTTTTTCTTTGAAAGTATTTCGTACTTTCCCACGCCTCGTGATAGGGGGTGTCAGGTCGGGGGATGGCCAAACCGCCCCCTCTCACGAGTATTCTGCTCGATCGACCGACTTGAGCCCTTTATCACGTGTGTTTTGCATGCCACGACGAAACCGACCGCCCGTATTCGGAAAACCACCGCGATCCTTTGCTACACATATGTCGAGGTCGGCGCGAGCCCAATCCCCACGAGGCGAGTCTAAGTCGCCTTCGCGACAAAGGTTCTGTTTCTTCAAGCGCTTCTTGAGCGAGACGAGCTCGAGTTCTCGCTCTTCCGGCCGAGGATCGGCCACTCAAAAGCTCTCGTTCAAGGTCCGTCCCATTCGAGGAGCGGCCGTGCAACACTCTCACCGCCAGATGACATCGTTTCGAGCTGGAAGGAGGGGAAGAAGATGTCGATGTGATTATTATTGATGATGATGAAGCGCAGAGTGCCGTCCCGATCGCGGACGAGGAGATGGTGGAGGCGGCGCGGCCGAAATAAGAAGTCCACGGGGAAGAAGTGGTTCACCGCGCAATAGTTACTCGGGTCCGAGGTAAACATCGGAGGATCGAACGGGCGGTCGGCCGAAGTTCAAGCAGACGTAGCCCGAGATGTATCTGACATGTCTTGGGTATCGAAAACCCTTCGATCTCACAGAGCATCATTACCGTCGGACATCTTTGCCTTGCCCGACTGCGAGCCGCTTCGACGACTCGCCGGGCTGGAGGGTGAGAGGTATGAAGGACGGAGAAGACATTGCAACTTACTCTCCCAACTTTAAGTTCACGATGTATCGGCTCGTGTTCGAGAAGATGAATATCACCCCTCCATTCACTGAATTTCAACGTGACGTCCTGCGCCGCACATCGGTCGCCTTCTCAACTCCACCCTAACGCATGGGCGTTTCTGAAAACTTTTGAAGTCCTTTTGACTAAGCTGGGTCGGCCGGTGTCGATCATGTTGTTCTTTACTCTCTTTGAGCTGAGCTGGCTCAGGGAGAAGGCTAACAAAGAGAAGAGGGAGCAGGTCTCCTTTAAGATGCAGAAGACTCATCACTGGTTCTTCAAAGCATACCAGGAATCGTTGGGAGCGGCCTGGAGAAGTCAGTATTTTTGGATCGTTCCTACCGAGGAGGCCGGTAAGGCCCTATCTGAGGTCCAACCGGACGGAATGCTTGGTCCTCCTTACTTCCCAATCATGTGGAACGAGGCTCACTTCTGCAGGAGGCCAGGCGATTACATTTACTCTGTCAAGGACTTCGGTGAGGCCGACCTGGAATCCCTAGAGATGATCAAGGCGTTGGCGAGCATGATGCGTCCAGACCCTAAGGGCGACATACCTTGTCGTCCCTTTGTCTTGCTCGAGGGCCAAGATCTGGAGGCCGAGATCGGTTTGCTTTTGAACTTTGCCTTTATATTTTTGCTGTCAATCTTTTCTTCTAACCCATAACTCGTTATTTTGCAGAAAGAATGGCCGGCAAAAACTGGGACGTGCTCGAGTCAGTTTTGAAGCCTGCTTCCATTCCAGGGGCCAAGAAATATGACGGATCTCGGCCAGGGGCCGATCAGGAAGGGCCATCAAAGGTACCTCCAACTCCAAAAAGCCAAGGGAAGAAACCGGTCAACAGGCCCCGGTCGCCTCCTCGCTCTGCTGATCGCTCCCCCAAGCGGGCCAAGCACCAGGAGCGGAGCTCGGTCCTTACTAAGGACGACCTTCCTATTCTCTCGCTTGAGGACTTAGGGCAGGTCGAATTCGAGCGATTCAAGAAAAAACCCATGGCTGTCTGTGCTTCTCTCTGTATGGGAATAGACAAGATCATGGACGAGATGGCGGGCGAACTTCAAGGTACTTTATCTTTTGTCTGTTGCACCTGTCATGTCTTTGTTCGATTGACTGACCGTTCGACGACCTACATTTTGCAGGGGCTCGGGCCGAAAAAGAGAAAATCTTGACTGAGGCGCAGCAAAAATACGACAAGCTTGCCAAGGCCAAGAAAGACGCTCTTGGCCAGGCGAGAGAGGACCGCCAAACTCGCCAAGAGGAATAAGGAGCTCGGTGGGCAAGTGACAAGTCCAAAACGACGCTGAAGCCTTGGAGAAGGATAAGGCCGAGTTGGAGGCCGAGAATGCCGAGCTGCGCAGCAAAGGTCCAAATGGTTGCCTGTGCCGGCGAGGAGGCGCGCGAAAGCGCTTCTACAACGCCTTGCTCAGCGCGGCACCGAACTCGATCTGCAGATCAACTTTGATGAGAAGATGATAAATCCCGCCCGTTTTGTTGCGGATAACAAGATCATGCTGCTGAGCAAAAAGATGAACATGGAAATGTCGTCGCCTCGGCCACGCTTCTCTTAAGCTCTGCGAAGCTCATGAGCGGTGTAATTCTTGTAATTGTTTAACTTGCCTTCGGGCACAACAATTTTCCCGCCGTGCGATTTTGATTAGTGGCGCTCGGCCGACCAAGGCGTCCGCTTGTAAATGACAATTTCTTTTCATTTAATCTGTTTTTCATTTCGTCTATTTCGCGTGGTTACATCTGCCTATTTTGTACATTTATTTGTCTAAGTTTTTTCGAACTTATAGGCCGCTCGGCGACCGTTTCGTGCTATTTCGAAAGCGCTCGTTCATGGTTGGGCCACTTCAATGGCACTCGATTGGGATCATTTCGATGACCTCTCGAGGTAGGTCGTTTCGACGGCTGTTACGATGGGTTACTACTTAACCCTTGGGCCATTTTCGATGGCGCTCGTTTGAGTCAACTCGGTGGATCGTTTGTCTTGGCTCGGTGGCACACGCCATGCATCGTTTCGACGACACGAAGTTTGCGTTATCGAACCTCGCCCATTTCGATGGCTTCCGAGGTGGATCGTTTGACGATCCGATCAACTTTGATAAATCTTCGATCGCTCCTTTGCCACGCAATCTTGAAGCGACCGGTCATACATTCTTGCGAGAAAGTAAAGAACACATCATATTTCTAAAGGTCGACCTCAGTAAAAAACCCGTGGGAAAAAGAGCGCTACCGCTTTTCATTTATAGGTCGGTCGTTCATTACATTCGGATCGCTTCATTACATTCGGATCGTTCATTACATTCAAACGTAATATTTTCTAAGTTTCTCTGCATTCCATGTTCTCGGGGGATAGTCGCCCGTCCATGGTTTCCACTAAGTAGCCCCTTCCGGTCTTTTTGATGACCACTGTATGGACCTTCCCAATTTGGTGCCGCTTTCCGCGGCGTGCATTCTTGTTTCCCTACGTCCGGTCCGTCTTAGAACAAGTGACCGACCGTGAAAGTCTCTTTTTGCACGCGAGTATTGTATCCGGGCTGCGACCTTCTGCTTTGATCAATCGCTCTCTTAGTGACGCTTGGTGCGCGGCTCCTCAATTAGGTCGAGCTTTCCACGGATAGCTTTCGGCCGTTGTCAACCATCGTAGGGGATTTGAGGTTCTCCAATTCAGCTCGCCCATTTCTATGGGTATGACGACATCGATCCCATATACCGATCGAAGGGGACTCCCGGTCGTTGAATGAGGGGTCGTCCGGTGGCTCCAAAGAACGGTGTCAACTCTCTTCGACCCGGTTCCTTTCGCTTCATCGAGTCTTCGCTTCAAACCTCGTAGGATAACTCTGCTTGCCGCTTACCTGGCCGTTAAATCGAGGGTGCTCGACCGGGGTGAAACGCTGCTTACCCCTAAGTCGCCAACATTTCTCTGAACCTTTTGTCCGCGAACCGGGTGCCGTTGTCGATTATCACCGGTTTGGGGATCCCAAACGGCCAACACACACCGTAGAAGAATTTGCTTACTTTCGCCGGGTGATGGTGGCAAGAGGCTCGCCTCGATCCACTTTGTAAAATAATCTACCGCCACGATCAAGAACTTAAACCGCCTCGAGCGGTGGAAGCGGGCTAGCAGATCCATCCCCACCAAAGCGAACGACCAAGGTGAGACTAGACTTTGTAACTCGTGGAAGGTGCAATGTGGACATCGGCATGCACTTGGCATTTCTTGCATTTACGAGCGAGCTTCTTGGCATCCTCGTCCATGGTCGGCCAATAATAGCCGCCACGAGAGCCTTCTTAGCTATGGAACGAGCGCGCTGGTGACTTCCACAAACACCTTCATGAATGTCCCTTAGCACATGGTCGGCCTCGGCCGACGTGAAGACACCTTAACAATGGAGAGGAGAATCCTCTTACGTAAAACTTTCCTTCTATTACCGAATACTTGGTCGCTTCTAAGTCGACTAACTTTGCTTGCTTTGGATCGCTTCGGTTCTTCCCCTTCAACAATGTATCTCGGGATAGGGGCGATCCAATCAATCTGTGATTGACACACGTAACGCCAACGATCGACTTGGTTTGGTCGACACGCCACGGCCGGTTGAGTCTCCTGAATCAAACTTCTGTGGTTCCCTGGGGTCTTCGTACTTGCAAGTTTCGATAGTATATCTGCTCGAACATTTTCGGTCCGAGGCACGTGTAGCACTTCACTTTCGGTCGAATCGCTGAGCAACTCTCTTACTCCGGCGGATAACTTTTCAAAGACGCCATCCTCGCATCGTATAATTCTTTAATCTGCGAGACTACAAGCAAGGAATTCGATCCGAGCTCGACTTGGCCGACATCAAATCTCTGGCGAGTCAGAGGCGGTATGCACGCCTCGTATTCTCGCTCGATTGTTCAAGTATGGAAAGCGAAAGTCAAAGACACCTCCACAGCCAGGCCTTCAGAGTTTTCTAGAATTAGGCCGGCTCCACTTCCTTTGTTGTTGGACGACCCATCTACGCAAGATCCGGTCGTCTCCGGCTTGATCTTACGGGATAGGAGTCATTTCACCATAAAGTCGGCCAACACTGCGCTTTTGCGCCGATCTAGATTCAAATTTAATGCCAAATTCATCGAGCTCCACCGCCCACTTTATCATTCGTCCCGCCAGTGTCCGTGTCGATGAAGGACTTGCTCGATTGGTGATCGGTCCTTACCACGACACGGTGGGCCACAAAGTAGTCTCAACCTTCGAGCAGCGATCAGGAGTGCAAGAGCAAACTTCTCTATTTTCTGGTACCTCAGCTCGGGCCCTTGCAGCACTTTGCTAATGAAGTAAACCGGATTTTGTTTCAGATCGCATTCTTTGACCAACACAGCGCTCAGGACTTCTTCGGTTATAGCCAAGCACAGTGTCTGACGTCTCGCCCGCGGCTTGGTCATAATTGGCGGATTGGTCAAAGCTTGCTTCAATTCATCCAATGCACGCTGGCATTGGTCGGTCCATTCAAAATCTACATCTTTCTTGAGGAGTTTAAACAGTGGCAGCGACTTGCAGGCCGCTTTGGGAATGAACCTAGATAGAGCGGCCACCATGCCATTCAAATTGTTGTATTTCTTTTTAGATGTGGGCGGCCTTATGTCGGCGATCACCCGCATTTCTCGGGTTTGCTTCTATCCTCTTTCGGTTAGGTGGAAGCCCAAAATCTGCTACCTCACCCCAAACGTGCTTCTCTGGATTTAGTCCGAGCGAATTCTTCCTTGCTTCTTCAAAGATTTCCTCGTGTCGTTCACATGATCCGGTCGGTCACACTTTTGATGATCATGTCGTCCAAGTACACCTCTCGAGATTCGACCGACCGCTTCTTGAAAATTTTGTTCATCATCCGCCATTAGGTCGCCCAAAGATTCTTTAGCCGAAAGGCATCACCTTGTATCTTGAAAATTCCCCGATCTGTCATGAAGGTCGTCTTGTGTCGATCGGGTGGATACATCGTGATCCGATTGTATCCTCGAGTAAGCGTCAAAAAGACAATAATTTGTAGCGAGGCACCATCGACCAATTTGTCAATGTTGGGCGCGGGAATGCATCATTCGGGCATGCCTTATTTAGGTCGGTGTAGTCTACACACATCCTCCATTTACCATTCTTCTTTTTAACCAAAGACGACGTTGGATAGCCGTGTCGTGTATTTGATCTCTTCTATGAAATTGGCCTTTATGAGGTCCTCAACCGGCCTTTGCGGCTTGAGATTTTTCCTCGCTCGAGTACGTCTTCTTTGAGCGATCGGCTCGACCCTTCATCGATCGAAAGTTGATGGCGAGCTACTTCGATAGGAATGCCGGGCATGTCCGATGCCCGCCATGCGAACAGTCGGCAAGATAGTCTCTCAAACATTGCACAAGGTCTTGCTTCACTTGCTTGCGGTAGGTCGCTACCGAGCTTGACTATCTTTGTTGGGTCGTCTCCCAACCGCACATCTATTAGCTCTCCATGAGGTTCGGCCTTTTCAACTGCTTTTTCGAACTCTCGGGCTAAGTCATCATCGTTATCCTCTGGGTCATTTGTCTGGATCATACCGAGCATCCAAATCGATGACGTTGACTTGATGGCCTTCTTCACGGTGCCGAACATTTGGGCCAAAGTCTACCTCATCGCAAATTTGTTGATACGGATCGTGGCACCGCTCTTTGCGCTCTAGGTCGGCCGCCGTGGTAACTACACGTCGTCTTTGTCGTAAATTTCATCTTCGATGTATTTGTTGACGCCACGGCCTCTAGCTTGCCTGTGTGTCGGCCTACCAATGATACAATCGATAGCATGATTTGAGGGGGAGTACGAGGAACGCCGTGCGGACCGTCCCCGCATGTGTGTTATCTCCAAAGGTCGTCGCCGAATGTGACCATGAGTTCGATTGTTCCCAACGGGTAGTGATCGCTCCATTGAAGCCCGTTAGGGGTTGGCTCGGCACGGGGAATTATCTCGCCCGATCAACCTTGATCTTGTCAATCAAGCCTTCAAACATGATGTCGGCCATAATCGCCTGATTACCAACGGAACATAATCGCTTTGGCTCGCCGTCGCGCGGTCGCTATCTCCAAACGAGATGGGGGTCTATTCGAGACCGGTGGGATCGCTGATGTTGAACCGACCATCGAGCTCGTCCCACTTTCTTTTTGTGGCTTTATTTGATTCTCTACGGTCCAACGGGTTTCCACCGTGGAATGACCATTGCAACGCTGCGGCCTCGGGCCGTGGAGCGCCTCGATCTTCGGGCCGGTCTTTGTCTTGGACGCTTGAAACAACTAGAGCGCCTTTCCTCTGTCCGGATCGCTTTCTTTACGCTTCTCTTGAGGTCGGCCGCCTTCCTCCGACCTCACATACTTTCCCAACTTGCCTTTCTCGAATGAGCTCTTCAATATCATCCTCGAGGCCATACGATCGTTAGTATCATGACCGCTTGCTCTTGTGGTAACGGCGGTATCTTTTAGTCTGGCCGTGCCCCCTTCTTGAGCACGAGTGGATCGGGCCGCTTTACTCCCACAAATTCATTATTTTGGCACTCGCTATAGATCTGCGTGCAATAGAGGTGTTTAGCCGAGTGCGGTGATCGAACTTCTTATCTCGAAAGTCGACCGATTGTCGCGGCGACCTTCATGCCCTTTGGCCGCTTATTGTTTTCTTCTTTAGGTCGTGCACGGACGACCTTTCTTCTTGCGCGAGTTTCTTCATACGCCATGTGGACGTTAGCCGCTTGTTAAGTAATCGAGATCCCGATAATGGTTAAGGGTGAATTCTTCTACGAACCGGTGGTCCTTCGAATACCACGCTTCAAATATTTTAGCTTGTCCTTGTCTCGACAAGTCACGAACGGACTCACCTCGCAGTTAAACCGGTCGATATATCGCCTCGCCTCATTATCTCCTTGAACAACAGAGTCCAAGTATTCTTCATATCGAAATTGGCAATGGTTGGCGGTGTAGTGGGGACAGAACATTCGACCAGTGTCGTCCCATGAGGAGATGGAATCGGGTCGCAGACTCCCACCATTCCAATGCTCGGCCGTCCAACGATCGGGGAAAAAGCTCGCATTTCATGGTCGGGCCCAATTCCCTATAACAAAGAAATTATTGAAGTAACGGAGATGTTTGTCCGATCCCCTTGTCCGTCAAACTTGTTGAGATCGGGCGGCTTGCGCGAGATCTCTCGAATTTTGTAACGCTGATCTCCACTGAGAATGGGCGTGCTCGCTCGAATGCCGTTCGACCCGAAGGGTTGCATCGCGAGGCATGCCTCGCGTTGCGGCATCCCATAAAATCCTCCGGATGGGCGGTTGGTGGAAGTTGAGAGGCCTTCTCGGGTCGCCGCTTTGGCCTCTCCTGGGCGATCGAAACGTCCCCGATTCTTCCATCTCTGTAATCTTCCACTTTTCTCGAGAATCCCAAGATCTACTCCTCGACCGACGTGACCGGACGACTCATTGGAGGAGTACTTCGTGGGTGAGCGGCCGCGTCGGGGCGGTAGCTAGAATCTTCATAATCATAGGACATTGAACGATGTCTACGCTGCGTTCTGCCAGGGCGACCTGTGGTGCTCCTCGCTTCTTCTTGCCGAGAGCGATGAGTAGTGCTCTCTACGAGAAATGCTCCTTCGAGGAGGGGAGCGGTGTCTTCGTGTTGGCCGGCGCGCGAGCGTATGTTCTCCGTCTTCGCGCGCGCGGCCGGAATTGACCTCTTTCATACCGGAGATGAGCGCGTCTGTCAAGGATCACCGATTTTTGTTTCGCGAGATCTGCAAAATGGCTTGAAGTGACATGGTCCGTAGAGGTTCCTCAATGCCCGCCTTCAATCGCCGCGGCAAGTCTCCGAGAACGGCGGTTGAATCTGTTGGAGGATAGGTCCGCGACCGTTGTGCACCGGCTCTTGTCGTGGAAGTCTCGAGACTCGTGGATCGTGATTTGCCACGCCCGCCCGGTGCTCGTGCGGTCTTTCGCCGAGGATTGAGTCGAGAAGTGGCCCGCGCTCGGGGCGGCCGCGTGGAGCCATGAATGAGGTAGGATAGCGCACGGGCCTCCCATTGTGGTCGCCAATTGATCGCACCTTAACCAATAGAGTATTGAAGTAGTTGTTGCTCCGTCGAATGGGCCTGGCCGTTGAATGAGTGAAAGGACCGGTCCGCTTCACGCTGTTGAGCACCTCGGGTGGTACCGCAAAGACACTCCGACGATCTAGTGAGAGGTCGCTCGGGCGGATAGCACAAGGTTAGAGAACGTGCACTGATGCCATGTGCGAATGGCGATATATATCTTTGCGAGGTCCGACCGCTTTGCGAGATTTCGCGGCGAGAATTGCGCTCAAGCGGCGTATTGGGCGCTTCGAGTTGGGCCGGGCCGCAGTCCAGCTTCTTGCTTGGCGCTTCGTATTCTTGATACACCCGGGGAACAAATATGGAGAAATTTTATGATTTTTTTTTGACAAATGAGTATGATGAATGACAATGAAATGAAAATGTACACTATATGCAATTTTTTGTAAGGACTTATGCAATACAAATGAATGACATGCGATAAATTCTAAATTTTTTTTTTAGATGAAATGACCTTCTTTTTACAAATGCAACATGATTTTTTTTTATGCCTTTCATGCAAGAAAATGTAAAATGATATTTTTTTATGCTTTTTTCTTGTTACGCATGAAATGCAATATACTCTTTTTTGATGTTTTTTTTATGCATGCAATGCAATGCAATATATTTTGATGCATGATTTTTTTTATGCATGCAATGCAATATTTTTTTTTGATGCATGATTTTTGTGGGTAGACTCATGAGTGATAACGAGGAAAATATATACAACAAAAAAAACAAAGATAAGAGGAAAAGTAGCTCCCTTTGTGGTCTAATTTGGTTAGCCCGTGCTATAGGGCATTGGGACCTATAGGACTAATGTCTTTATTGTGAGTACTCACAGGGTGGTAACTACATCCTATGGAGATTTAAGGTCTCTAGAGCCAAGTACCCTTTTAGAGAGTTAAACACAACAGGATGTACATCCCGGATGTGAGTACCCGCATAGAAGGATCGTGCTCTAGATCAGGAGTTCATGGAAGTCACATAGGATGTACATCCAGAATGAGTCCCACTTATCCTCGTTCTAACTTAGGGTGTTTTTTGTGGCTCAGGTATGAGCTCAACTCTCAGTGTGTGCTCAAAGTGTAGGTGTAGTGTGTGAAGGGAGCATACAAACCTTAAACCCTAAGAACAAATAAAGATGAAAAAGCACCTGCAAAATAATCAGACAAATACAACCAAATAACAAAATAAAAAGTCATCTAACCTAGGGTTTAAGCAAACTATAGCCAGCTATATACAACAAATAAGCATAAGGTAAATAAAATAATAAATTTAGAAACATCTTGCATAAATAAATCAAACAGGCTTGACTCTCACTATCCCCAGCAGAGTCGCCATCTGTCGTGACCGGGGTCTCGACGCGGACGGCTCAAATATAGATATTTGAGGAGTCGCCACCCAATTTATTTAAAATAGGAAAATTGAGAAAAAACTATTTGAAAGTCATTTAGTGGTCTGCGTAACTAGGTTGGATTCGGGAGTCGGTTATGCGAAGGGAAGGGGTGAAAACTGCACCCCTAACACATCTGTCCTAAGACAGTTACCCTAAATTTGATTTGTGCAAGAATTACTAAGTCATTTAATTATTTGTTTACCCAAAAATAAGATTTACGAAAATTTAATAGAAAAGGAATGATTATTTATTTACAAGAAGATAAAATAGGGACCAATTTGGAAAGTTTTATTTTTGACTTTGACAGGGAGACCCCGTGCCTACGTACTCTCTAGTGCGATGAGAGACTCAACTACATGGTGCAGTTCTTGCACCATGCACACCCCTGCATGGGTTGAACCCAACTACACCAGCAATTACTGTAATGGATTATTATGGTCGTCCTTGGTTTTGTCCTTTACAATGGTATACTAAAACTGTGTTTACTAATGGTGATGCTAAGGAAGTTATGGAATGCTTCCTTAGAGGTGAATGGCCTGATTTCAGCTTACATAGGCTTCTTACGAAAAACCAGCGACTGGTATTTGGATTTCCTAAAGAAAATTTCGAGGTGTTGTATATGACACTAGGTTCTCCTCCAGTTGCTTAGTCTGCTATATGAATGCACTTCATATTTTGCACCACTGTCATGTTATGTATTGATGCTCTATGATTAGATATATGTAGTACTTAAGATAAACCAGTATTCCATTCTGTTGATAGTGGTCAGGGGATTTTGTTTGTATATTGGCCATTATTGTAAAGACTGATTATAGTTCGAAGTATTAAAATATGTGTGATTAATGTCGTGGTTATGTTAATTAAATATTGAATAGAAGTTTTGAAAACACTTATGAGGAGGATCCTTCAGATATTAACTAATGGATGGAGTGAAATGGGCAATTTTTATGGCTTATATGGAGGAGGGTTTTGTGACTATGGTAGTCGTTAGATTTGACAAAATTTTTATAGAAGCAAAGAATAGAGTCTTGGCTAAGCCAGTGTTATTTGGTGAACCAAAAATATTAAGAATTAATCAAGTTGCAACCACTTATGAGGAGGATCCTTCAGATATTAACTACCATGATCAATCTTTGTATATTGGTAGACAACCTCGAGTTATTGTTTCCCTTCTCATGACTTTAATCACTGTTGACATAACAACTTCTTATTTGGTAAGTTTTTTTTCTTTATACATAACTTCTTACCAATATAAATCATCGTGTTTAATAATTTTTGATTTTAACATTTTCTGATGCAACACATTCCGTTAGATTTCTGTGATGCTGTTTTTCGAAAGGATGATGAAGTTAGTTTGGTTTTGATTGATCACTATGGAAAAGCATGGCAAGGATCATTGATACTTTGTCATAGGCATGTGTTTGGAAAAGCTCTAGTTCGAGAATGGTTTCTTATATTGCAAGAGTACGCATTTTCAGAAGGCATGGCAATTAAGTTGGAGGTTTCTGTGGAATGTCCAACATTTGTGTTTATTAACTGTTGTAAGTCATGTACGCTCCTTTGTTACATATTAGATGAAGAAGTTTGTTTTAAGCAGTGTTTTAAAACCGACTCAGGGCAGGCGGTTCAACCGGGCAGACCGGGAATCAGACCCATGACCGGCCCGAGCAAGCTTATGGATCAGAAATGCAACTAACTCGGCTAGCCCGTGTTGACCCGGCGGTTAAGCCCGAGTGAACCGGCCAAGTGATGTCAAATCGAAACCGACTCGAGCCGGCCGGGAACCGGACCCATGACTGGCCCGAGCAAGCTTTTGGATAGGAAATGCAACTAACTCGGTTAGCCCGTGTTGACCCGGCGGTTAAGACCGTGTGAACCGGCCAAGCGATGTCAAACCGGCCCGCGAGTGAACCACACCTGCCCCGTGAATTTTGAAAATATATTAAATAAAAAGCCATCAGTGGGGTTTGAACCCCTGACCTGTTGAAGGGTGCTGCTACGGCCTACCATTAGGCTACCAATGCTTGTTGAGTACTTGGCTCATTTCAAATATATATAATTGACCACTTTTTCCATAAAAGTGAAAGGATTGCTGATCCTTATGACATGTGGTTGTAATGTTAATATCATGTGTGGAAAGTATAGAATAAGTTATTAACTTATGAAATTTATTCTAAATATTTATTGAAGCATGACATGAACTTTTAAAAGTATAGAATAAACTTTGTAAATAAAATTAAAATAGTAGTCATCTTAAAATTTATTTAATATATACCAAACAAATAAAATAGGCACGGCCTGTAATTTTAGCAAATTTAGTTTTATTGGTATGAAGCATGAAGTTTTTCAAGAAGAACATCATGATCCGATTTGGCATACCAAAGGTATTAATCACTAATAATGGAACGCAATTCGCTGACAAAGGATTCAGGGAACTCATGAGGGACCACGGTGACGTCTCGGTGAAGCAAAATGCAACTAGCCTGACTAGCTACCCTATGTCTTGTGGGTCTATCGAACCACCCCACTCTTCAACCGGAGAATCCTCGTTCCGTCTTGCCTATGGGACTGAGGCAGTCATACCAGTGGAGGTAGGGGAGCTGAGTTGGAGAATTGAACATCCAAATCCACCAGAAGCCAACGAGCAAAGATTCTGCAAGGAACTAGACATGGTGGAAGAATTGAGAAGCTAAGTTGCGCTCCGAGAGACCATGGTCAAGCAGAAAATGGCCATGAGGTTCAACGCCAAGGTGGTCCCTAGAACCTTTCAAGTAGGTGACCTAGTCCTACGAAGGGCTGGCGTCGGTTTGAAAAACCGAGCTCAAAGCAAATTTGCTCCCAACTGGGAAGGTCCATACTGAGTGACTGCATAAACTTGAAATGACACCTTCAAACTCGAGACCTTGAGCAAAGAGCTGGTCCCCAGAACATGGAACTTAGACAAGCTGAGAGCTTTCATTGTTTAAGCTAGTACCTTCTCTAAATGAGAAAAATAATTGTATCTTTGAAGGATATCGCGCTACCTTCCAGGTTGGAAGGAGATCTCCCCCTGCCTGCCTAGTGAGGAGGGGGATCTCACCCTACCTGCCCAGTGGGAAGGAGATCTCGCCCCTGCCTAGTGAGGAGGGGAATCTCGCCCTACCTGTTGATAACTCTATTTTATATAGAGTATTTCATATGTTTAAACTTAGTAAATTGCTCTCTTTCAAGTAATAATAAAGAGTTTATATAGTATTTTGTGTGATATATGATAACTTGAGTGATTAGAATGGTTATAGTTGTTATTAGGCCATTTTGGATATATTGTGGTATGTTTGATGTTTTTATTCAGTGCAGTCTACAGATGCTTTCTGCATCAATGCTCCTGCATCAAATCTGCACTACTTGGTGAATGAGCAGCTAGCTTCATGTGCATCCACTTGCAATTGCTGACCTCATGCTTGGTCCCTTAAAGCCAGACCACTTTATATAGTAGGCGCCTACCATTCACACATAGCTATAGGGATAGCTTTGAAGAGTCATCAACATAGGGACACATGTTCATACATCATGAGACCTCCCTATACACTTAGTCAAAGATTTCAACTTGGGATCAACCTCTGAAAAGCAACTACAGCTATAATCCACTCAAGATTACTTCAACATGAAGGAAGGAAGCACCTCTCTTGAAGGCTATAAAAGGACCTCACATCTTCATTTGGAAATATATCACAATCCATAAGTTAGATCAAAATTTCAATATACATAGTTAGTTTCTATTTTATAAGAGGGAAAGGAAGGAATTAACAAATCCTCCTTAACTCGATTTCATAGTATTTGTATAGTGCTAAGGAGTATTGCTAGTGCATTGCTAGGAGAATTCATACAAAGGGCTTCAACTTGTGTAACTTCTATCTTGTTGTTTCTCTTTTGTGATTTCTATTATATAAACATGGTCTATTCAGTTTATATATACCTTGCAATGTCTATTGTTAGCTAAATCTTTCTTAGTTGGAATGTTCTAATCATTTAATGAGCTTTTAAGTAAGTATGATGCATGTATGTATGTTTGTACTTTAGTTCTTGCTTGATAATATTTTCAACACTTATTTTGGGGATTGATCAACTTAGAATAAGTAAATTTGTAAGAGCAGACATGGCTTACAATTAAGAACTCAAGAACTAATATGGGTGAGTGTTTTACATAAAGGAAACTTTGTGAAAACCATGCTAAGTCCTAGACATAGGATAGTATAGTCCATAGGGTGAAACTGTGGGTACTTTCAAAGGCAAGAGTGAACCTATTTAGCATGCCTAGACATATGAAGCTTGTAATGAAACTCAAAGAAAAGTGGACTCGAAAGGCACATAACTAATGCAACAAAGATTCAAGGCAAATTGCATCACATACTGCATCAAACACTTAAAAGTGAATTACTTGATGAAGACATTCCAACTAGCTTTTCTCATTTGCATTATCAACACTTATACTTTGCTTTCTTTCTAACTTAGTTGTGATCACATAAACTCCAATATTATTTGTTACTTAGTTACCTTACACTTTGTTACTTTATATTGTATTTTAAAAGTGAGTTTTTCAATCTCTGTGGGTTCGATCTTTTTACTACTTGTTTTTGGACTGTGTATACTTGCACAAGTGTTTTTTCCAAACACCACCTGCCTGGTGGGAAGGAGATCTCGACTTGCCTGCCTAGTGAGGAGGGGGATCTCGCCCTACCTTCCTGCTTGAAAGAGGGATCTCGCTCTGCCTGCCTAGTGAGATGCAGGCCTCGCCCTACTTGCCTACACAAAAGAGAGATCTCGCTCTCTTTGCCTAGTGAGGAGGGGATCTCACCCTACCTGCCTGGTGGGACGCAAATCTCGCCCCCGCCTACCTAATGAGGAGGGGAATCTCGCCCTCCCTCCCTAAGCTGCCTGGTAGGAAGGAGATCCCGCCCTGCATGCCTAATGAGGAGGGGGATCCCACCCTACATGCCTGGTGGGAAGGAGGTCCCGCTCTGCCTGCATGGTAAGATGCAGGTCTCGCCCTACCTGCCTAGTAAGAATTGAGTCTCACCCTACCTGGTGAGGTGAAGATCTCGCCTTGCCTGCCTGCTCATGAGGGGGATCTCGCCCTCACATACCCCACTGGCCATAACGTTGGCTATGGTGACCTGATCAAAGAATATGAATATGTGTTCGAAAGCTAAGAAGCATGCCTACAACTTTCATGTTGAGCTCGAAATCCAATTAAGGTGGCTAGCATGACTAAAACTGTGATCAAGTACCATTAGTCACATTTCGAAGGAAGATCTCGCCCACGAGGAGCCAGATCTCGTACTCCCTCTCATTTAGAAAGGAGATCTCCCCCTCCCCCTCTTGAAGATGCAAGATCCCACTGTCCCTCTGAGTCTTGAAGGAGATTTCGCTAATTAAGAGCAAGATCTTGCTTTACCACTCATTGAAAGAAGAAATCTTGTTTTCTCTATCATTGAAAAGCAAGATCCAATCAACAGGCCATAACTTGGGCTCCCGTTGTCCGATTGAGACATGTGAACATGCGTTGGAAAGATAAAAACATAATCTACAATTCTTATGTTAAGCTCAAAACCCATTTATGACGTCTTGAGACTCTAAAGCTGCCATGTTTCGCCCCGACATTCATTTATGGAGGGAGTCTCACCCACGCACGAGGTGTGAGATCTCGCCTTCCCTCTCTTAAATGAAGGGGATCTCGCCCTCTCTCTCTCTCTCTCTCTCTCTCTAAGAAGAGCATATCACCATCTTCCTTGTTTTGGGGAGCATCTTACCTCACTTCTTCATAATACAAGTTCGCATGTGGTAATCGACTGAAGCCAAAAGGAAAACATCGTCAACAATCCAAACGTCACTAACAATTTCATTAAACGAGAGTACTAGAGCAGCGGTCACCATTCAGACTCCAAAAATATATAAACATAGACCAACCGAGGTCAGTATAAGTTCAAGCAAAATCATAAAGAACAACCGAGGTCATTACTAGTTTAAACAAAAATACAATACGTAACGAAATAAATTAAAAAGACAAGGAGAGATGATCAAGGTGATGGAGGAGCAACAACATCGTAGTCGATCTTTGTGGCATGGAACCTGACGATCCTCCCACCATGAACCTTGTGCTCAATCCAGAAGACATGAGGATCCAAATCCAACTCCGGGTACAAGCAAAACACTTGCTCCAAGCAATTTTGGAAGGCGTCTTTGGCAATGTCCACATCCTTGTGCGCCACTTCAGTTACTTGAAACTTCGCATGGTCTCTCTCCTGCTCCACGCTCTTGAGGTCTTTGTTGAGAGAGGAGTGGGCGCCTTCAAACTCCTTGGCCCTCTTATCAGCATTCTGAGCCCTCATCTCTACGGCTTTCTGGGCACCAATATAGCTTCATCACGCTCCTTGTGGAGATGCTCAAGGCCAAGTGCAGCCTGCGTAAGGTCTTTCTAGAGAGCTCCATTCTCCTCGCAGAGACGATCCAATTCCTTAGAAACCTCTTTAGGCTCACTCAATCTCCCCCAATCTCTCACTCAATCTTCTCCACTAACACCCTCAAGAGTTGTTTGGTTTTGTTCGCGTCCTCTCACTCTCTTTATTCGTTCCATTTTCATCCAGGTATGCCTCTTGTAGCACCCCAATTTAGAAAATCGATAAAATATATTATGACGTGATAAAAATAAGTGGTACTTATAAAAGATGATAAGTAGACTTGAAATAACTACTAATTAATAGATGATATATGTAAATATCTATAAGTAGGAATGTCTTTTTGACTAAAAAGTAGGGAAAAATAAACAAGAGCCACATGAGTGACTAAGTGTGAGAGAGAATTGTCGTGCAGTAGAAATAGAAACTCACCTTTGGAAATAATAAAACATTTATAAGTAATTGGATGAGATGGTAAAAGTCTTTTTCAGTCTAACTAAGATTTTAAGTCGAGTCCAGCTGGAAGAATACAGAAACATTAAAACTCTTAAGGAAGAATTTTATTTGGCTCAGAAAATTAGTCTCTATAATGTCGCGCCCGAAAAAGTCCCCGAGAGAGAACCTTACTCGTTTACAACTTTTCTAAGACAATGAAGCCGCCACCAATACTTATTTAAGGAAAGTATTAGAAAAACCTTTTTGGAAAAGCGGATGGCTTTTGAAAACTGAGAGATTTGGGTTTGGGGGTCAGTTACGCGCGGGGAAAGTATTAGCACCCCACACGTCCTCTCTACTGAGAGGGAACCTTTAATTAAATGCGTGGTTTTAGTGTGTTGATTTAAAAATACTTAATTTTGCCTCTCTACTTCTTATTGAAAATGTCTTAATGAAAATCTCATTTATTATGAAAAAAGGAGGAAAAATGTTTTTTAGAAAGAGTGCTTGACGGGATGCGACCCGCTCCTATGTATCTCCCGGTGCGATGGAGAACTCAAAGCTACGTAGTTCTTCTTTGTCTTTTCTTTGAAAAGGGTTTTGTCTTTTATCTTTTTAGTGAGTTTTCGAAATAGGACGAGCATTTAGTGAATGATTAAACTAACAAAGGTTATGAGTAATCACCGCTAAATACTCTTGAAAATGAGAGTCATTACCACTAGTCAGACGAACAAAGGTTCTGATTGACTATTAGTAGCAACTCATTTTTTATTTGCTCTTTTGAAAGTGGTTTTCGAAAGAGATTGATTGGCACGAATGATCAAACTAACAAAGGTTATGAGTAATCATCGCTTATTGTTCTTTTGGGAAAAAGACATTGCTACCAATGGCTAGACGAACAAAGGTTCTGATTAGCCACTAGCGACAATGGGTTTGAAAATGATTCTTGAAAGGAGAATGTTTTTGTTCTGAAAATTATCTGATTCTTTTTTGTTATGAAAATAACTCTTTTCTTTTTTGTTATGCAAATGCTAATTTTTATGGTTGCGCTTGACGAGAATGTGGCTCTAACGAGCCTTGAATGTGGCTCTAACGAGCCTTCAAAGCGACGTAGTTCTAACGAGCCTTGAAAGTGAAAGTCTTTTTGCTTTGGTTTTGAAAAATGAAAGCCTTCATGATGACCAAACTAACAAAGGTTATGGGTGGCCATCACTAACAACTTGCCATAACTTTTGATGCTTAGGAAAATATCTTTTGAAATTGAAAGAGTTCATGATAATCAAACTAACAAAGGTTATGGGTGATTATCGCTAGTAGCTTATGCATATGAAAACATCGTTTTTTGAAATTTAGGCTCTCATGACAACCAAACTAACAAAGGTTATGGGTGATTGTCACTAGTCACCATTTTCATGCTAAGCTATTTAGAAAAGAAAACAATGAATGCAAGAAGATTTGGAGATTCAAGCATGGCACAATCATTGAAATCGAATCCTTAGGCAAGCAACAACATGGACATAACTTGCAACTAATCTCATTTGAATTCTTAAGCAAATATTAGCCTAGACTACACATATTAGACCACAACACATAAATAGGCAAAGAATGAACTTGAATTGGGCATTAAGCAAAATTGCAAGAGTAGGCAAGATTGAACCTAAATGCACATCTAATGGAAGATGCTAGGCGAGGACCATACTCAAACATTTCTACAAAACGCAAGGGAATCTAAATGCACATCTAGTGGAAGATGCAATGTAAGGAATGGACCTATCTAAGTATTGATGATACCACATGAGAGTAGACAAGGAAGTTGTAGGCACAAATGAATTCAAAAGAGTAATTTCAAGTATGATCATTGGCAAACCATAAACAAGCAAGTCATCTTAGCAATCAAAGCATCAAAGTATGTTGAATCACTTTGGTCAATCCTCAACACTTAAATTAGAGTGCACAAGTGTGAATCCTCTTGCCAATCATCAACAAAGACAAGTTTATTAAAGCAATCATTTAGGAACAAACCCAAACCCTAATTCTTTTGAAGTGTGCGAAGCACGTGAAGGGGTGAAGACCTTCTTATTATTTCACTAAATAACTTAACTAAACAAGCAAGTTAAAGTAAAAAGTTGGGGCAAAGTTTTGGTAAAAGTTTATGAATGCAAGAGGGTAAAAATGTTTTATGAGGTGAAGTGAAAATGTTTTGGTAAAAACTAAGTGAAATGGTAAAAACCAAAGTGGTAAAATGTTTTTATGTTTTTTTTTTGTAAAAAGTTAATGAAGTGGTAAAGTAAAATGGTGAAAAGTGAACAAACACAATTGCACAACTTGCATTTACTCAAACACAATCAAAATGACAATTTTCAAGAAATCAAAAGGGGCAAAAACCCTAGTCATGGCCGAATGCAATTGTGCATTGAATCATCAACTTATTTCATGCAAAAATTGACAAATTAACACACAAAACATCACAAGATATAACCCTAATCTACCATGCAAGGTTCTAAGATAAAACATCAAGCAAATCATGCATTTTATTCACACAAAAATCAAAGGAATCAAAAGAAAACACAAACCCTAATTCTTGAGCTTGAACCTGAGGCCACACATACCCACAATCAAGCAATTATTCAACTACAACTCATGAAATAAGCAAGAACACATAAGAACCCTATTTTTCCCTTCTTGGCCGAAGCTAATAAGCATGAAAAATGAGTTTTATTTGACCAAAAATTATGCAAACTAGATGGATATGCAAGGAAATGCAAGAAAACACAAGAACAACTCCTCCAAAGCCAAAGAGCCACCTCAAACCCCCAAGCCTCCCTAGGTGCTTGTCAATAGAGTTTGAAGTGGCTCCTCAAAGCAACAACAACAATATGAAGGAGTTGAGTTGAGGAGAAGAGAGATTATGCAAGAATTTAAAGACTAGATGCAAATATTCAAGGCTTACCTCAAAATCTCACAAAGAAATGAAGAAAGATATGAAATGAACTCAAGAACAAACTTGGATCTACTCTTGAAATTCAAAAATAGCTAGATCTTGGAGATTTGATGATGAAACCTTGAAGTGAATAGAATGGTAGAAGATGATCTAGTGTAGGAATCAAAGAAATGGAGGATTTGATGGTGAAAAATTGAAGAATGGAGGAGTAGTGGTGGTGGGTTGTATTCGGCCAAGAGAGTGGGAGAGGAGAGGGAGTGTGTTAGGGTTTATGTGAGTGAGAAATGAGAGGCCAAAGATTGTGAGTGATTGCCTTAACAAAGTATATATAGAATGCAATTAGGGTTGAGGGTGTTTTGGTCCTTGCATTCTAGTTGTGCTCTAGGATTGGACCTTAATTTTGAATCAAAGGCTAGGATTGATGATCACATGGATTGAGGGCATTGAGAAAGCACAAATGAGGGAGTGAATGGGTGTATATGTGCAGCTCATGAGGGGAGTGGAGAGGGTGTGAATTTCCAAAAATGTTTCTCCACAATTGCATATCACAAGATTGCCATTAACTATGAATGAATGGTGGAGATTTGCATCTTAATTTGAATGGATCGGGTCATGATTGAGATACACTTTGCAAGTAATGAAAATAAATCAAAAATGGAGGGATAATGGGCTGTGGGGCACGAAAATGAGAGGGAGAGTGGTGCCCAAGTTTTGCAAGTTGTCATCTTGTACTATTGTACTATTGTGAGACCCTTCCAAATATCCTCTTTTTTTGATTATTCTTCACAAGATAATTCCATAAAATCTAACCATATTGGGCCAAATACTAGGAATATAAATGAATGGGCCATTTTCATGAGATCACTATGCCCAAAAGTGATATAAAACCTCTCCTTGTAGATTCCCGAAGAATATTCCTTTTGTTGACTTTTTTAAGTTTGACTTTTTGTACAAAATCAACATTACATGCACAACACACATGCAATTCGAATAATTTGCCCCACAATGAAATCCTCTAACACGGCCCAATGATTTTTGGTGAAAAATTACCCCTTTTGTGTAAAATGACCAAAATGCCCTTTTGCCCTAAAAACCCTAATTTGCTTTAAAATGCCTTAAAATTCTTTCCTAATCCTAAAATGATTTCTAAAACCCTAAAATGCATGCATGATGCTGTTTACAACCTTTGAAGTTTATGTCAAACCTTGATTTATTTATTTTTGGTTAAAAATTAGGGTTTTGACCTAGACGGACAAAATCAGGGTATGACATATAATTACGCGCAGATGACACCAAATCACTTAGATAATAAAAGAAAGAAACCACGTGGAAGTTTACATCACCGGCTTACATACAGTACTTGGAGAAGAAGTAAAAAAATCTTGTGGTAGAAAAAAGACCCCACCACCAAAAGACGCCAAGTGTCTCTCTAGACCCTTTCCTTAAGTAGTATAAATAGACCCCCCACTCAACATTACAATCAAACAAAAACACTAAGTCCCCACCACAATCAGAATTAATTTCTCACGGTCCCTTTCATTCCTTTCCATACACTTTCCTTTCCCCACCAATCATAACTTCACTTTCATTCTCTTTCTTTAACTTCTCCTCCAATCACAATCCATTTCTATACCCCACCACCCTCACTCTACTAAACCATACAGACAGAACTCCTTCTTGGTCTTGCTACGTAAACGGAGAAAACTAAGGTAGGGGGTGAGAAGCTTCAACAATAGTAGTAGAGTAGTTACTAAATTATTGAGTCAAGGGTGACCCTACCCTTTTTATAACAAAAATGTTATTTGGACATTGGAATTTAGACAAAAATAAACAAAAACCAACTTACAACACCAATTAACCAAGTTTTTTAGATTATTAGCCAAGTGATCAATTAACCAAGTTTTTAATCAACGTCTCGAAAACTGTGAAAAAGCAGGTTGGCTAATAGTCTAAAAATCTTGGTTAATTGGTGTTGTAAGTTGGTTTTTGTCTATTTTTGTCTAAATAAAAATGTCCATATAACATTGTTGTTTTTATAATTGAACTTTTAATTTATATAATTAAGTTATTGGTACTAATTTTGTCTCTATGATTGTTATCCTAACCGTTATTCATGTTACTAACTGTTATTTAGACTACTAACTATGACTCACTAACTGTGACTGGGACTAGCAAATGAACTACTGACTGTAACTTGGACTAACTATCGGACTACTAACTTTAACTTACTAACTTGAATTATTATTATTTTTACTATCATTCTCGATGTTAAAAATACTGTTACTTCATTTCTGTATAATTTTTAACTTTAATACTGCATATTTCTATCTTATAATTCTTGTTACTTTTAAGTTTCTGTTATTACTTTAATACTGATACTATATTTCCTTATTGTTATACTAAAAAAAATGGATATAATCTTTATGTTTTGTTCTCTTTCAATATTCATCACCCTTTTATTAATCAATCTATAACATTACGTGGACTTTAGTTTTTAGTTTCCATGTTACTCAAATAAGTCTATCACATTTATATTTACTTGTTTAAAAGCTTACTTAGTATCGATATTACCAAATAATTTTACTCACCGACTTACCATGCTTGTTTCGATTATTAATAGTATTTCACTTATCATCACAATTATCATTTATTCATATATCCTTACTCGATTTTTCATTAGTAATTTATAAACAAATTTTGGATTACTTCCACTATCAAAGGGTTAATGCTTCACTTTATTATTGATTCATAAATTTTAACTCTCGGAATGAATTTGTCTAATCATACTAAACCTTTATTTTACATGAGTTGATATTTACTACTTGTTTAAGGATTTTTTCATTAGTAATAATTTTATCTCTTCTTAAATATTATAACTCTTTGGAGAAAGGTTTTGTTAGTATCTCTACATATTTTTATCTAACCCACAGAGAGATTAATCTATCCGAATTCTTAAGGAAGATATTTGGGTTGTTTCCAATCCTTATAAAACCCTATGGAAATTATAAAAGAATCCCTTGAAAAAGACGAAGGAAACCAACGAATTAATAACGATAATTAAAAGCTTAAAAATATTTTTGGAGTTGAGCTACGCTTTGGTACATGCGTGAGTGCGCAAGTGAAGGTTGAGTTAAACCTTGGGGGCATCACGGTGCGAGACCCCACAAGTGACTAGGTAGTAGCTCCCTTGTGTCGTGGTATTCGATACCCCACTGTGATGATCCTGACTAGACACTGCAAGAACTCAGGATCGATGTAGAGTGTTCAGTTAAGAAACTGTGATATGAGAACTGTACCAATGAGAATTTGAAACGGAACATGTGCTCCCGATCGCTCCTCTAAATTAGAATCTCTCGATGGAGTAGATATCGGCCCCATATATAAGAATAAAATTTTCTAGTTTCCAAGATAATGAAAACTAAAAATATTTATTCCAACTACTCTTACTTTACTACATTGATTATTGTTGATGTTTACTCACCCCTTGTGTTTTCTTGTTTGATTTCACATGTATTCTATTAAGATGGCCAATCACCAGCCCCGCACCAGAGTTGACGTGGAATTCACTAACGAAATATGGAACCCAGATTATACTAATTTCACTGTCACTTTTGATGGGGATGTCACTGTACATGTCACTACCGGCCTATATCCCAACTTCAGTATGCGAACCTATCATCGAAATCTGATTATTTCTTTCTACCTTCCTCTGGAAGATATGTGGGTCGCGGCGACTCTGGCACCCAACAATCAAAATAGGGCACCTCCTCCATACTTCCCACGATACTAGAGGGTGTAGAAACCGGTCAAGTGTTGAATAAGTTGGTTGTCGGTTGTATGTGTGTGTAATAAAGACCGGTTAGTTTAGGGTTTGTCAAGTGATGGATAACTAAGTATGACTGTATTGACTAATGAAAATGTTGTAACTATGTGAATGTACCGTACTTGAATGTGTTTATATTATAATGAAGTTATGTTGTAACATATATGTGTGATCATATCAACTCAAGTTAATCAAAACTAATAAATAAATAAACAAATAAATAAATAAATCGATAAAATATATTACGGATCGCGATATTCAAGAGTGTCACACCTCTCCCCCTTCACTGCGTTTGGGTATTTTTTCTTCTGGAAAACCGCAAGGTTCGAACGACGACGTCATGCGAACAGGTGAAAACGAAGGTGTTCGAACAACGCCATTCGAACACCATTCGAATGAGGTCATGTGAACCTCTGGTGTTTTGGCTTGTTCGAACGGGGCTATTCGAACATGGTTGAATGAAAGTTCGAGCGAATAAATGCTTTCGCGAATAGCATCTGTTCTTTGGCTGGTTATAGTGATTAATTGGTTTAATTTAGGGTTTAGGTTAGTGATTAATTGGTTTAATTGTTTTGTTTCAGATATGGTGAGGTCTCATGGCGGTAATTCGCAACAGCCACCTCGTAGGCCACCAATGACAGTTTCTGAACGCAAACAGAGGCAAGATGCTGTTGAACCTTCCCGGATTAGGGGTAGGGGCAGACTTGAGGCCCCCCTCCCCCGCCTCCGGTTGATGATGTTAGAGTTGATGATATTGGCCTGGACATTGAGCATGATGCTCAATGTTCTTTCATCATCTTGACATCAGCAGGCTGGTACACATGAGGAGGAGGCTAGTTTTTTGTATAATTAACAGAGAATGACAGGATAGAAACAACCATAAGCAACAAAGTAAACAACCATAAGCAACAACAATCTGTCATTCTGCAACACTGGTTCGAATAACACCCTTCGAACGACTGTTCACACAACGTTATGCGAACCGGTTCGCATGATCCCATTCGAACAGGTACAATTACGCACAAGAGGGTGTGAGTCCATATGGGGTGTGTTTTGAATACGTGGGCGAGTGGGAAAAGCAAAAACCTTTTTCCTTTTTGTTTAAGTGAGAGATCGAATTGACGCTAACAATTTGAGGGATCAAATTGGCTTTTTACCCCTCTTATTTTACACCAATCTCACAGTGCACCATCCACACACAATCCCTCTCACTCGCTGACATTTCTCACTCCCTTGTGCTCTTCTCAGTTATCGCGATGAAACAGAATTGGACCTAACTTCATCCCCAAAACCATGGTCAAGAGGAGGAGGAGGTTTGCCCAACCTATATAAGCCTTCACACCAGGCTCATGACACCCGATGTGGGACTCCAAGTCGTTTCATTACTCCTCTCTCTGCAACCGAATATCGAGAGGCTCATGAATTCCTATTACAATACCGCTTCTTGAACAACCCGGCCTCTCTCTGCGGCTCATTCTTCCCCATCTTTGTGGGTTCATTCTTCTCGGCCGGACCACTCCTGCTCCCAAAGAATCTGAACTACTCGATACCAATTGAAACAGACCGACCTAACTCCATCCCCAAAACCATGGTCAAGAGGAGAGGAGGAGGTTTGCCCAACCTATATAAGCCTTCACACTGTGCTCATGACACCCGATGTGGGACTCCAAGTCGTGCTTCATTACTCCTCCTTGCAAATCCGAATATCGAGAGAGGCTCATGAATTCCTATTACAATACCGCCTCTCAACAATCGGCGTCTCTGCCGGTTCATTCTTCCCCATCTTTGTGGGTTCATTCTTCCCGGTCAGACCACTCGGTTCCCAAAGAATCAGAACTACTCTGATACCAATTGAAACAGACTGACCTAACTCCATCCCCAAAACCACACAAGAGGAGGGATTGCTTTAACCTATATGTGCTCTCACACTGCGCCACGACACCCGATGTGGGATTCCAATTCAGGTTCATTATTCCCTCCTTGTAACTGAATATCAGAGAGCTCGTGAATTCATGTTACACGCGACCTCCTCAAGTATCTCTCTTCGCGAAGCATCCTCCCTCAAGTATCTCGGTTCGCGACGCTGCTTCTTCAGTCTTCCTCTGCACTGTTGCGAATCTACCATTGTTGATTGTTGCTTGCTTGGGGTGAGAAATTGCTTTTCCACCATAACCACAAATCCCTAATGTTGAATTCTGTTTTCAATTCCCTAATTGTTGAATTCGTTCTAATGTTCCCTAATTTTCTCAATATGTTGAATCTGTTGAGCAGGATCAAATTTAGTTCAATTAGTTGTCTATTGATGTACTATTGCTGAGTTCTCAATTCTATCCGCAGATTACTTTATTTCTTGGCTGTCTTTTTCTTTAGATATAGATGACAACTTATGAGATTGGAAGCAAAGTAACATTAGCTAACTGAAAGAAATTTTTTCAACTTCAGCATATTCATATACTTTTGTTCTTTTACTTTATCCTTTCTTGTGTCATATTCATTCAACAGTATATTCACCATTTTGTCTATCAGGTGGCTGTCAAAAGGTTGAAAATAAAGTTTTGTTTCCGGAAGAATACAGAAAATTAAGAGAAGTTAAGGTATGTACTATGGTAGTTTATTTGTTGTCATTGGCGATGATGATTTTGCACACATTCCTGGATCTGTAATAAAGATTTTAGTGCCTTTTTGGTTTGATTAAACAATTGCCACCTTACTTTCCCACCCTCACTCACTCTTTATTAGTTTTGAACCTTTTGATTTGCTAGTTTGTCCATCTATTTTGAACATTTTATGCTTTTATTTGTATGCTGAATAGTAAATCTCTCGTGATTTGTGAAATTGAACATCAATTTTGAATTGTGATGTTATGTTTTTGGTCTGGTCCCTATTTCCACCTCACATGAAAACTATGGTTAGTAAACTTCATTTTGAACTCTGAAACACAAAGAAAGGTGGTTGTTCATTCCATCCAAGAGCTTTAACTCCGTTATGCGAGCTGACCAGACCAGACCAGGACTAGAAAATAAGTTGCTCCATCTGAGTTCTAGACCAGACCATAACTTGCTAAGAATAGTGGATTCACAACAGACTGATGCAGTTTTCTGTGACTGGATTATTGCCTCAAACTGTTGTTTCCATATCAGGAAATTCTTGTTGTCAAGTTTTGTGAGAGTTCACGGGTGCCGGATGAGGCAGTGCAGTGGCACTCGAAATGCTGGAACAGTCAATCAGATTATTGGAGAAAAGATTTCCAGCACTAGAATACTACCATAATTGTGGAACTAATGCCCAATGAAAGGCTCTAGATGCAATGTTAGAATAGGAAAACCATGAATAAGTGATGAACCAGAGAGAGAGCTCTTTGATCTGTGAAATCTCTAAAAATGATCAATTGAATTAACATCAATACATTATGTACTTGTATAGGGATTGAGCCCTCACAGGTTTAGGCTAACTGAACAAACTGCAAACTAACTAACTAAACAAAATATGCTGATTTGGCATATTCTATTACGATAGTTATAAACGAACATGATTTGTACGAGTACATACATGACTATTGTAGATTTGGAATGATACTCTAATAATGAATCTGGTGGAATTGTAAAATTTAAACGACTGGTGTTTTTTACTGTTTTTTTGGTTATTTATTTATAGGGTTTGGAGGCAAAGATGACAGTAATTCAGAAATTTTTCATTGCATCATTGTTCATGTGGGCAGTCCCTATTGCAATATTATATGCTTTCAACCATAATCTGCTTCCTGGTAAAATTCTAAAGTACTTAAGCTTTTTATGGATGTGTGTGTGTCTTGAAGTGGGTTTGGCTTGTATTCTAATTTGCGTGCTTGATATTTTCTTGCTGTTAACTTGATTGGCATACCTATATATGTTAGGTTGTCTTATTTTTTAAAAGCAATCTTTGATGCTTGTTTCTCTGTTTTGTTTTTGAAGATGTCTATTTTTCTATTGTCAAAAACCAATAAGGAGAACATTTGTGCTGACAAGTCACAAGTGACAACTGCTAGAAAAAATTATTGGTTCTTTAGCAATGCCTCAGTTAGAATTTTTTTCCAAACCAGCTAGAAAATTTGATCTGAATACATGTTTATCAAGCCTCTCAGAAAATGGATTTACACACACACGCACGTGCTATTTTGAAGTAAGGTAAAGTGGTGCTTGCAATCGATTTTGAATTGTCTATGCTTTTGTGATCATTGCTTTAAGTCACTACTTCAGAATGCTGCTTAATTTTTTAGGCAAATTGTTGACCCTTTTAATCTATATCCACTTATCAATCTGGACTAGCATCTAAAAGCTCCCTCGCTAAGGCTCTTCAAATTTTGAGTTCATTCCTCTTTGTCTTGTTTATTGAATGCTTCATCCTCTTCTTCTCTGCCTGGCGAGAATAGATTTCATCATTCTCGGAATAAGGCCCAACAGATAAATGGAATGAAAGTTTTAAAAATTACCTGAATGTGTTTCCTTTTCTGCAACAGGAACATCCGGTTTGTCCCCGTACTCTCTGACACTAGTGAGCGGATTTCTTGCCGTCATATCTGTTAACATAGTCATAGCATTTTACATATACTTGGCAATGAGAGAACCTGCAGATAAACACGAGCCTGATCCTAAATTTCTCGCTGAGGCCAAAGCTAGTATCAACCAGTCTAATACAAGAGATGCTCAGAAATCTTCCCAGACCTTGAAGAAACATCAGTAGGGTGGAAGTTCTTATACCTCTTTGTGGTACTCTCAAGCTGTCAATTTTGTGAAGGAAAAGAGGGGACAGGGATGAAGGAAGAAGGTCCTGAACTGTGTGCTGATCATCAGTGGCGGAGCTTGTATGAAACTTTAAGGGGTGCCGCAACTACTAAGAATTGGATTCATTGAGAGAAAAGTATAGTTTTTTCAAGAAGAAAAACTAATTTGTCAATTTTTTTTCATACCAAAAAGTTAAACTCATAATAAAAACAAATGGAGAGTAGTATGAGAGGCATTAGAAAAGAGGCATCGGCACTTGGCAGTGTGAAATTCGCACATGATTCATCTCTTGCA
The DNA here is from genome assembly GCA_020916435.1 of Oxytropis ochrocephala. Lineage (NCBI taxonomy): Eukaryota > Viridiplantae > Streptophyta > Magnoliopsida > Fabales > Fabaceae > Oxytropis > Oxytropis ochrocephala. The sequence goes on from CM037090.1 coordinate 71,016,268, forward strand.
CAACTTACGTTTCCAATATCTTTTTTTTAACTTTGCACATGATCCATCTTGTGCACAAATTATGTTTCCAATATGTTAGTTTTGTAACATTTTTATTTTGTTAGAATCAGAGGTTTTCTTTCATTCTGAATATTTGTTATTATTGATTGAGATGAGAGATTTACAATTGGAAAACGACACTATATTATACATAGCAATTCATGACAACGAAAACACCATATTTAACTGGAAACGCCCATACATGGGAAATTTTCAAACATACTAAACAACTGCTAGTACTTTTCACACTAAACTTGGAGAAGCATCAAACGGAAGACACAAACTTTTGAAGAAGACTCTGTTGCACTGCCAGCATCCACATTAAGAAGCAAAATAATACAGCACTTCAAACTTTGGCTCAATGACTTTAAACATGATAAGAGATCCAACCACAAGACAAGACACTTGGAACGGCGAAAAGCATCACAATCACCAGACAACCTAAACACTACAAAAAAAGATGGGATTAGCGAAGGACATTTCGGTGGTTAATAGGCCCATATCCGTCGCTAAATGTCATTAGCGAGGGACCAGTTCGGTCGCTAAAACGCTCCTCGCTAATCCCATTAACGAGAGAAATGGAGGTCCGTCGCTAATTACCTAGGGACACTTCTGTCGCTAATTCCCTCGCTAAGTTTGACATACACGCTTTCAAAACATGAATGACTGATTGTGTCAGTCGCTTACTTTATTTTTTTTGATGAGTCACTTATTATTATTATTATTATTGTTATTGTTCTTATTATTATTATTATTATTATTATTATTATTATTATTTCTATTATTATTATTATCAACATCATCATCACCAAGCATTCCAAAGAGAGAGAGAGAGGAGTGAGAGTGGTGGTGGTGGTGGTGAATGGTGGATTAGGTAGAGAGAGAGGTTGTGTGGTGAAGAGAGAAAGAGAAGAAAGAAGATGGTGGTGGTGGTGGTGGTGGCGAAGAGAGAAAGCTCCAAAAGAGAGAGGTTGTGTGGTGAAGAGAGAAAGAGAAGAAAGAAGATGGTGGTGGTGGTGATGGTGGTGGTGGTGAAGAGAGAAAGCTCCAAAAGAGAGAGGTTGTGGTTGTGGTTGAGGAGAGAGGAAGTATGTTCGTAGGAAAGAGAGAGAGAGAGAGAGAGAGAGAGGAGTGAAAGAATAACTAATTTGGTGGTGGTGGTGGTGGAAGAGAAATTTGGAAAAGTAGGAGAGAAGAAGAGAGAAGAGTCGAAAATGAGAGGAGAGAAGAAAAGTGGGAAGTGAAATATGGTGGTGGGTGAAGACTGAGGTGATATCTGATAAGGGGTAGGTGGAATTTAGTGAGGGATTTAGCGAGGGACCACTTAATTCCGTCGCTAAATGCCACACACGCTTACCAAGACTCTGTTGTGCGTCAGAATGGCAGGAATTTAGCGAGGGATTTAGCGAGGGACCACTTAATTCCGTCGCTAAATGCCACACACGCTTACCAAGACTCTACTGTGCGTCAGAATGGCAGCTATTTAGCGAGGGACTACCTCAATTTCCGTCGCTAATGTCCTAAAAAAACGTGCAGTTTAAAATTTAAACTCCCGCCCTCTTTTGCCACGAATTTTCCGTCGCTAAATGCCACATTAAACGAGATTCTTAGCTCCCTCACAAACTTCGTCGCTAGTGTTAGATTTAGCGAGGGACCTAGTTTCCCTAGCTAACGTCCCTCGCTAATAACCATTTTTTTGTAGTGAAACTCGTTGAAACTAGTACGATCTTTGGTTATCTTACACGTCCATTCACGACCACCCTCATCAACTAAACGCAAACTACTTGCCCCAGTATTCAAGGCAAACTCACAAAAGAGGGCAGACATCGATTGAAAGAAATAACCACGTTAGAAGATGGAAAGCTATTTTTAAAAACAGAAAAACAACACAAAACACATAAAACTACCAAGCCTTCGCGGGATAGGTCCATATGTGTTAAAACTTTAGTCAGAATGTGGCAAAAGTCCTTCTTATCATCAGGAACAACAACACTATCCTAGACTACAGCAATCAACAGAGCTAGAAACAACATGATTTGAAGGAGCATCAGTATCAATCGCAAGTGAGAATGCAACGGGAGGACCATAAACCGCTTGTCCAAATTCGTTAAAAGCTTGGGAAATGGGAGGACCATCAACCTCGTGACCAAAATTGTTAAAAGGTTGGAAATAAAATTTGCCAAAAGGGAGATACACCATTCTAAAGTATCCACCACGGTTGAGACCATAGAATGACCCCGTAAGAGCCCACCTGATCAGTGCATTTTGATGCACATTCTTTCATGTCTGTGCTTAAGCAATTCTATGTTTTGCTTTGGCTATTTTTATGTTTTATAATGTTTTTCTAATTTAGTTTATTTTTGGTTTAATTTGATTTCCGTATTTTATTTTCAGCTTTAGCAGCTTCCACGGAAAAATTCATAACTGGAGCTACGAGTATCGGATCGACGCGCTCTGATATGCGTTGAAATGCTAAGAGAAAGAGCTACAACTTTTCTGTTGAAGCCAAGAGCTGATTCGAAATGCAGAAGTCTCAAATAAGTCGTTGAAGTTCCAAAATTAATAAATATTTAGTTTTGGGCCGGGCTTTATACGTTTTTCGACCCAGTTGGGTTAGAACCCGAATCCCCTGTGCGCCTATACCTAACAGCCGCGAGGGCTGTTGAGAGGGACAGTTTTTTTTTACGTTTTTGACTATTCACGAAAAAGGATATTGCTATGAACGATTTTTATGGAGAACTAATCATCCAGAGTTGATCTGCTGTAAGCAAGTTTCCAACGCGCTTTGAGGTTTTCACTCTATCAATTCAATTTCGTTTCTCTTTCAATTCTATTCTCTGAAAATTCATGTGCTTAATTTGTATTTCACGGAATGGTTTTGATTAAATTCGCATGATTGTATTCCTGATTTTTAATCGTTGTTTACGTGGCTTTGACGTTAAATTGCGTTAGTAATTCGTGTTTGCTTAATTCACGATTGTGTTAATCCGTTTGCTTAATTCGGAATATAGGAGTACCAATCTGTTATATATCTTTCACGCTTGACAATCGATATTAAACCGAATAGAGATCGAAGCCGCTTAGGGAATTGGTAAGGTAGAAACCAGTGATTAGTCGGAAACCGAAAACAATGGATTGACTTATTTTATAATCGCTTATTTTAATCAGTTATTTACTCTGTTTTCTAAATCGATCCTTAAACCACGAACCCCCCGAATCGATTTCAGTAGGTTAATAATAATACAAGAATCCTTGTGATACGACTCGAGCCATTGTCGCTATCTGCAGTTTTTGAAAATACTCGTTTTGATCCGTGCGTGACAGCGGATCAAAATTGGCGCTGTTGCCAGGGATTCTTGTTGTTATTAACTGATTTTAGAGTCATAGGTTTAGTGTTCTTGCATTTAGGCCCCAGTTTCCTCCCGGTTTTGGCCAATTCGCGACCTAGTGCCAAATTCCTTTTTTTTTCTCTATTTTTTATGAATAGTTTCGAAAAATTCCAAAAAAATTCTCAAAATTCTTATTTCACGTAATTAGATTAAATTTTGTGTTTTTGTCTTTTTCTGAATTTATTTTAATCATATCCCTTCTTTCGTTTTGTTTCTGCCTATTAGGGACATTGTTGGCATTTTCGCATTTGTTGCTGCATTGCTGCATTAGTCCTGGCTACTAGGTCTGCTTGCTCTGACTTGTTTGATTCCGATCCCAAAGTTGAAAAAACCTTGCACACACGCCGTAGAGCAAATCGTGCTAGCACTAGTTCACCACCCGTTGTCGATTCTGATTCTGACTATTCGCAAAGTTTATTTGATTTTGATTCTGAACTTGCTTTTGATAACATGGCTGAACAAAGAACACTAAGGCAGCTTGCGGCCCCTGATGTGGACTATAATGGTTTATGTATTGATTATCCTGAAGCTGATGCACCCTTTGAATTGAAATCTGGTTTAATACACTTGTTGCCAAAGTTTAATGGTCTTGCAGGTGAGGATCCGCATAAGCATTTGAAAGAATTTCAGGTTGTGTGTTCTACACCATCGAGGCCTGAAGGAATCACTGAAGACCACATCAAGCTCAGAGCCTTTCCATTCTCATTGCAAGGAGCGGAAAAAGATTGGATATATTACCTTGAACCGAATTCTATTACAAATTGGGGTGCTCTGAAGAGAGTGTTCTTAGAAAGATACTTTCTTGCCTCCAGAGCTACATCAATCAGGAAACAGATATGTGGTATTAGACAGGACGGTGATTCATTAGCTGAGTACTGGGAGAGATTCAAGTAGTTAGTGTCCAGTTGTCCCCAACACCAGATCACCGAGCAGTTACTTATCCAGTACTTCTATGAGGGATTGTTACTGATGGAAAGAAACATTCTCGATGCTGCTAGCGGTGGAGCACTTGTTGATAAAACTCCAGCTGCTGCCAAGGCCTTGATTGAAAACATGTCTCTCAACTCCCAACAATTCACCACTAGAAACAACTCTGTCCAAACCAAAGGTGTGAACGAGATTCAGGTTTCTTCCAATAAATTCCTTAGAAACAAGAATTGACGAGCTTACTTCTTTAGTGAAACAGTTGGCAGTAGGTAAGACTCAAGCAGCAAACTTGTGTGGTATTTGCACTTCTCCTGAACACCCTACCGACACATGTCCTATCTTGCAAGATGAGTCGATCCCTGAGTTGCCTCAAGCTTATGCAGCAAACCTTTACAATCAAGGAAACAATCAGAAGGGGTACAACATTCCTGACCTGTCCACTAACAAATACCATCCCAATTGGAGGAACCATCCAAACCTTCGATATGGAAATCAACAGTCCAGCCAACAACAAAACCCTCCCCAAGTGACCATCCCTGCACCTTCCGGACCTTCATTAGAGGATCTTGTCAAGCAAATGGCTGTCAACAATCTCCAGTTCCAACAAAGAACTGATTCTAGCATTCAGACCTTGCAGACGCAGATTAGACAGCTTGCCACTTCAATGAATGCCATGCAGCAAGCCCAAGGATCGAATCAACTTCCTGCCCAAACAGTTGTGAATTCAAAAGGCCCTAATGAAAGTGCAATGTCTTTGAGATCCTGAAAAGGTGCAGAACCAGCCCCAAAAAAAAATAAAGGAACTATTGAGGTAACACCTTCTTCACCTGAACCCTCTTCTGTTGTGGTGGAAATTGGAAAAGATAAGCACAAAGAGTATGTACCACCAGTCCCTTTCCCACATAGAGTGCTGAAAAATAAAGGGATTGATGAGGGAGACAGAGAGAAGGAGATCTTGGATGTTTTCAGAAAAGTTGCGGTCAACATTCCGCTTCTTGATGTAATTAAGCAGGTTCCGAAGTACGCAAAGTTTCTGAAAGATTTGTGTACCAACAAGAGGAGGCATGAAGGGAAGTGAAAGAGTCAAGTTGGGAAGAAATATCTCTGCTTTTATTCAGCCCAAGCCTTCATCTGAAAAGGCTACAGGCGAGCAAAATGTTTCAGCCATCACTTAGGTCTTGCCACAAAAGCAGAAGGATCCAGGAACTTTTGCTATTCCTTGTACCATCGGGGATAGTAAATTTGAGAATTGCATGCTTGATTTAGGAGCGGGCATTAATGTTTTTCCCACTTCCATTTATAATAACCTTAATCTTGGTCCTTTGCAGCATACATGTTTGATCGTCCAACTGGCGAACAGGAGCAACGCCCGCCCCACCGGGGTAGTGGAAGATGTTCTTGTTCAAGTTAACGATTTAATTTTTCCTGCAGATTTTTATATCCTGGACATGGAAGGAGAAACTAAGTCGAGCAGGGCTCCCATCATTTTCATCTCTAAGGAGAAACTAAGTCGAGCAGGGCTCCCATCAAGGTTAGAAGAAATAATAACAGGGAGTTTTTCGTCACTCCCCAAATATTAGTCCAAAATCGCCTAACTCTCGATAATCTGAAATACGCTTATTTGGGGAGTGATGAAAAACTCCCTGTTATTATTTCTTCTAACCTTGATTTCGATCAGGAAAATAAACTTTTGCAGGTTTTGAAGAAGCACAAGAAGGCAATTGGTTGGACATTAGCCGACATCCTGTATTAGTCCTTCCTTGTGTATGCACAGATTTTACTTGAGGATGGTGCGAAAATGCTTAGGCAGCCCCCAAAGGCGCTTAATCCGTTGATCCTCGATGTCGTGAAGAAAGAGGTAACCAAACTCTTGCAAGCGTGTATTATTTACCCTATCTCCGACGAAAAAATGGGTAAGCCCGATCACAAAGTTGTACCTAAGAAATCTGGACTCACAAAGGTAAAAATGAAAAGAATGAACTTGTCCCTACTAGAGTTCGTAATAGTTTGGAGGGTTTGTATTGATTACGGAGATTGAACCAGTGCTACTAGAAAGGATCACTTCCCTTTACCGTTCATTGACCAAATGCTTAAACGGCTTGCTGGTAAATCACATTATTGTTTTCTTGATGGTTTTTCAGGTTACTTTCAAATTCATATTGCACCTGAAGATCAAGAAAAGACTACTTTTACGTGCCCATTCGGTACATTTGCTTACAGGAGGATGCCTTTTGGTCTTTGCAATGCTCCTGGAACTTTCCAACGATGCATGATTAGCATTTTTGCTGATTTTATTGAAAATTGCATGGAATATATGGATGATTTCACGGTTTATGGCTCTTCATTTGATGCATGTTTGAGCAGTTTAAATATGGTTTTGGAGAGATGCATCGAAACTAACCTTGTTTTAAATTATGAAAAATGTCATTTTATGGTTGAACAGGGAATTGTTTTGGGTCACATAATTTCTGAAAAAGGAATTTCTGTAGACCCTACTAAGATTGATGTGAATTCTACACTACCTTATCCATCTTGCATTCGCGAGATTCGTTCTTTTCTCGGTCATGCAGTTTTTTACAGGCGTTTCATTAAGGATTTCAGCAAGATAGCTCTTCTGCTGTCTAACTTGCTGAAGAATGACGTCACTTTCAACTTCGATGACAAATGCAAAACAACATTTGACTTATTGAAAAAAGCATTGACCTCCGCTCCCGTCATCCAAATTTCCGATCGACCCTCCCTTTTGAGATTATGTGTGATGCATCTAACTATGCTTTGTTGGGGCGCGATCCTTGCACAAAGAGTTGACAAGGCTGCCCATGTTATTTATTATGCTTCTAGGACTTTAGATTCTCGCATACCTAATTACACCACCACCGAAAAGGAACTTCTAGCTATTGTTTTTGCTCTTGATAAATTCAGATCATATTTGCTAGGTTCCAAGGTTGTTGTTTTTACTGACCATGCAACTTTAAAATATTTGTTGAAGAAGCCAGAAGCGAAACCGAGATTGATTCGGTGGATGTTGTTACTTCAAGAGTTTAATGTGGAGATTAAAGATAAAAGTGGAGTTGAGAACTTGGTCGCTGATCACTTGAGCAGGATAGAAAGGGATGAAGATCCTTATCCCATTCAGGATGACTTTCATGATGAGCAACTTTTACTAATGCATGGAGTTACTCCTTGGTATGCCGATATTGTTAATTATCTTGTTGCTGGTGTTTTTCCTAAAGGTGCATTGATAATTCATATTTATATGAGTTATTTATGCTCTTATTACTTAAATTAATGCAAGTTCTTAATTAATATTGTTGTTAAATAAGTAAATATATGTTGTTTATTGTAAAAGAGGGTTAGGAACTGATTATGTGACAAATTGACACTTTTGGTGCTTTCTTGTTTTTTTAATGTGTTTTGTTCAGTGTTATAGCATCAGGCGTTATAGCGGCATGTTAAATCACCAGTAGAGCGATCTTGAAGTAATCAGCTTCCAACAAAGAGCCACCCACTTTGTACTTTATAGGACACTTGTCTATTTTGTAATGGAAGATGAAAATAGTTGGTGGGATGGCTTGTCACCTTTTTTGGGAGATATTTTCTTTATATTGAAGTCTTAAACTTCATCTTCTTCATCTTGGTTTGCTGGTTCAGAAGAGAGAAGAGTTAGAAATAACTCTCTTGCACTCCATTTTCGTCCAAGCTCCATTTTCACAATAAAATGTAGATTTTCTGCAGTGTTGAGAGAGACGTTATAGCGGCAGGCGCTGTAGCGGCACAGGAACTGTCATCATTTGGAGTGTTTTCCATCTCTTTGTGATTTCAGTTTTATGGCTTTAGGTAGCACTTTTATGCTGTATTTCTTGTGTTGTTGCTCATCATGAGTTGATTCTCTTGTAGTTGGATTGCTTTGAGCTTTGTAATGAATCTTTAGTATTTCGTTATTAACGTTTAATGTTTTGCATTTCAATCTTTGTATGTTAATTCTTCCAAACTTGTTTTAGAATTGATCAGCTAAAATGGGTATATTCATGGGTACAGACATGGTCCATGAATCGAACTCAAAGATTGATATGAATGAAAGGTTGTTTAAAGACATTTAACCAACGTTTGCTAAATCTAGACATAGAAAGGCAATAGTTCATAGGGCAAAAGCTGTGGGTTCTTTATTATACAGGGGTGAACTTATTTAGAACTTAGACATAGACTTCTTGTAATGAAACCCTGGCGTCAGTGACTGAAAAGCACAAAATCAATTGCGACAGCGCTTGACGCTATAGCGTGTGACGTTATAACGCTTTAGTTCTGGGAATCTTAGCAAAGAGCATTCCAACTACTCTCATTCTGAATTTCTACTTACCATCTATCTTATTTGCTTTTGTACCTGTATGTTGATAACATTAATGATTCTACAACTTGTTATTGTTACTTGTTTTACTCACTAGCTAATTTACTATTTTAATTATATCAACAATCCCTGTGGAGACGATCTTACTTATCATTATATTACTTGTTGCGATTGTGTACACTTGCACTGAAAAAGGAATTTCTGTAGACCCTACTAAGATTGATGTGATTTCTACACTGCCATATCCATCTTGCATTCGCGAGATTCGTTCTTTTCTCGGTCATGCAGGTTTTTACAGGCGTTTCATTAAGGATTTCAGCAAGATAGCTCTTCCGCTGTCTAACTTGCTGAAGAATGACGTCACTTTCAACTTCGATGACAAATGCAAAACATCGTTTGACTTCATGAAGAAAGCATTGACCTCCGCTCCCATCATCCAGCCCCCTGACTGGACCCTCCCTTTTGAGATTATGTGTGATGCTTCTAACTATGCTGTTGGGGCGGTCCTTGCACAAAGAGTTGACAAGGCTGCCCATGTTATTTATTATGCTTCTAGGACTTTAGATTCTCGCGATCTAATTACACCACCACCGAAAAGGAACTTCTAGCTATTGTTTTCGCTCTTGATAAATTCGCATCATATTTGCTAGGTTCCAAGGTTGTTGTTTTTACCGACCATGCAAACTTTAAAATATTTGTTGAAGAAGCTAGAAGCGAAACCGAGATTGATTCGGTGGATGTTGTTACTTCAAGAGTTTAATGTGGAGATTAAAGATAAAAGTGGAGCTGAGAACTTGGTGGCTGATCACTTGAGCAGGATAGAAAGGGATGAAGATCCTTATCCCATTCGGATGACTTTCCGATGAGCGCCTTTTACTTATGCATGGAGTTACTCCTTGGTATGCCGATATTGTTAATTATCTTGTTGCTGGTGTTTTTCCTACAGGTGCTTCCAGGCCACAAATTCACAAACTCAAGAGCGATGCCAAATATTATGTTTGGGATGATCCATACCTTTGGAAGTTTGGCAGTGATCAAGTAATTAGGAGATGTGTTCCCGACTATGAGATTGAATCTATTTTGCATTTTTCTCATGCATCTCAAGTCGGGGGACACTTTGGTCCTCAAAGGACTGCAAGAAAAGTCCTAGACTCAGATTTCTATTGGCCCACTGTTTTTAAGGATGCTTATGAGACTTACCGCTCTTGTAAAGAGTGTCAGATAGCAGATACAACCATCACTCGTAAGGGTGAAATGCCTCAAAGAACCTATGCTTTTCGTGAGGGTATTTGATGTATGGGAATCGACTTCATGGGTCCCTTTCCTATATCATTTGGTTTTCTACATTTGACTTGTTTGTTGATTATGTTTCAAAGTGGGTTGCTTTATTCCCACTAGGACTAATGATTCTAGAGTTGTTGCAGATTTTGTCGTCTAATATTTTTTGCGAGTTTTGGAATACCGCGAGCTATCATAAGTGACCAAGGCACTCATTTCAGAATCGCACCATGTAAGCTTTGCTTGAAGTATGGAGTTGTGCATAGAGTGTCAATTGCATATCACCCACAAACTAATGGGCAGCGCAGATCTCAAACAGGAGATCAAACAGTTCTAGAGAAAATGGTGCAAATGCAAACAGAAGGATCAAGCCGCCGTCTAGAAGACACACTTTGGGCTAAAAGAACAGCTTTCAAGACACCAATAGGGATGTCTCTCTATCGGCTTGTTTTTGGTAAAGCATGTCACCTTTCTAGTAGAGATATAGAACACCGTGCTTATTGGGCGAAAGAGTTGCAATTTGGAGTCGCAACAAGGTGTATTGAAAGAAAACTCCGATTACAAAAGCTTGAAGAGCTTAGGCTAGAGGCTTATGAAAGCTCTAGAATTTATAAAGAGAAAACTAAGCACTTCCATGATAAAATGATTTCTAGGAAGGAATTCTCTGGGTAGGCAGTGTTTTTCTCTTTGTTTAATTCCCGCTTAAAGCTTATGGTCGGGAAACTTCGATCCAAATGGATTGGCCCTTTTGTTGTTACTAATGTTTTCCTCATGGTGCAAGTAGAGATTAAAAGTGCAGTCTTGACAAAGTTTTCAAGGTCAATGGGCAGCGCTTTAAAGCTATTCCATGAAAGTTCAAATACCAAGATGCAAACATAGAGGAGCTTTCTTTGGAAGCGCCCAACTACACTGCAACTTGATCAGGGAGTTCTTCTGTCCTTCTCTCTACTTTAATAGTTATGTCCTTTCATTGAGGACAATGCTTGTTTTAAGTGTGGGGGAGGGAATCATTTGCTCTCTTTGCATTTGTTCGTGTTTTGTTTTGTTTTCAGCTAAAAAAAAAGATGTATCTTTTTGGAAGTTTTGGGTTGTAGAGACTTGGGAAAAGTTCGCAAGATCGGTATCGTATTAATACCGTGAGTCTCCTGCATATGGAAATTAATTTGAATCCTTATTATGACATAGCCTTGAATTATCATTCTCTGACAGCTCTTGAGTAGTTTATCTTTGCAGTCAGCACCATCTCGCACACACTCTACGTAAGGAAGCCGATGAAAATAAGTGAGTGATCCAAGTTAAAAAAAAAGAGAGGAAAAAATAGGGAATGCTCCTTCTAAGTTTGGTGACCCTCACCCGGTCACTTAACCCAACGGTCGTAGTACCCACAAAAAAAATGAAAATGATTCCCGTTGTTGGTTGGTTCAGAGTTTTCTGGTGCTGAACTTGGTAGGGCAGACTACGGTCCGATCCCCCGCAACTACAATTGGGTGAACAGGGGGTTATGCCACTTAATTCCAAAACCCCATGCAAAAAGGTTCAGAGTCACTAACCGGTAGCCTTACTATGAGTGTGTGGAGATAACGGGCTTAATGTGATTGCGCCAGAATGAAAAAGAGGAAAAATGAGGATGGGTAAGTTAGACTTAGGCATAATAACATGATTCAGATTGGGTTGTGTATTCAGGAGGCTTATGATTGCACAATTGTGGATTAGTGTTCATACGATATCCTTAATTGTGGATTAGTACCTATCGATGCAATCTTAACCGAAGAAAACTTTGTGGCCTGGAATGAGTAACTGCTGATGCTTGTGTGTTTCCTTAATTTTTATTTTATTTTGCTCGGAGTGCAAAGGTTCAAGTGTAGGGGAATTTGATCAGTGCATTTTGATGCACATTCTTTCATGTCTGTGCTCAAGCAATTCTATGTTTTTCTTTGGTTATTTTTATGTTTTATAATGTTTTTCTAATTTAGTTTATTTTTGGTTTAATTTGATTTCCGTATTTTATTTTCAGCTTTAGCAGCTTCCACGGAAAAATTCATAACTGGAGCTACGAGTATCGGATCGACGCGCTCTGATATGCGTTGAAATGCTAAGAGAAAGAGCTACAACTTTTCTGTTGAAGCCAAGAGCTGATTCGGAATGCAGAAGTCTCAAATAAGTCGTTGAAGTTCCAGAATTAATAAATATTTAGTTTTGGGCCGGGCTTTTTACGTTTTTCGACCCGGTTGGGTTAGAACCTGAATCCCCTGTGCGCCTATACCTAACAGCCGCGAGGGCTGTTGAGAGGGACTGTTTTTTTTTACGTTTTTGACTATTCACGAAAAAGGATATTGCTTTGAACGATTTTTATGGAGAACTAATCATCCAGAGTTGATCTGCTGTAAGCAAGTTTCCAACGCGCTTTGAGGATTTCACTCTATCAATTCAATTTCGTTTCTCTTTCAATTCTATTCTCTGAAAATTCATGTGCTTAATTTGTATTTCACAGAATGGTTTTGATTAAATTCGCATGATTGTATTCCTGAATTTTAATCGTTGTTTACGTGGCTTTGACGTTAAATTGCGTTAGTAATTCGTGTTTGCTTAATTCACGATTGTGTTAATCCGTTTGCTTAATTCGGAATATAGGAGTACCAATCTGTTATATATCTTTCACGCTTGACAATCGATATTAAACCGAATAGAGATCGAAGCCGCTTAGGGAATTGGTAAGGTAGAAACCAGTGATTAGCCGGAAACCGAAAATAGTGGATTGACTTATTTTATAATCGCTTATTTTAATCAGTTATTTACTCTGTTTTCTAAATCGATCCTTAAACCACGAACCCCCCGAATCGATTTCAGTAGGTTAATAATAATACAAGAATCCTTGTGATACGACTCGAGCCATTGTCGCTATCTGCAGTTTTTGAAAATACTCGTTTTGATCCGTGCGCGACAGCGGATCACCAGCCAACCATTAAATACGTTTTCCCATCAACCCTAGCCAAGAAAAAAGAAAACTCCCTTCCCAGCTTGTCGAAAAAGATGGCATCCCCTCGCACCAAATGATAATAGGTTCTTGAAAACAAAGAAGGTATCTCAACAATTTCCTAAAACAAATAACACATAATATCAAATGACAACGTAACCAAATGTAATAAACGAAAGCTATGTTTGAAACCAATAGAAGCAAGGATATGAAGAGATGTACCGCATCTGGAATCCACTCAACTTGATAAAACTCAAAAGGTGGTAATGCAACATCAACATCATTGCTTGATAGCATACCAATCGATGCATCCATCTAACGAAAAGAAGTGTAAGCGAAACAAAACAACACAGAAACACCATCAATAAGTGATCACAAATCAAGTAAAATAACTGCTTACCTCTTTGTCAAGTGTGAAATGGACAACTTCACTTATACTGGAAAACACAGAATAGTTATTATGGAGGAACATGTTGTTGATAATAAGAAAATTACTTGCCTTTTATAGATAGAAACCATGATAGCTGCATGTCTATAATTAGCAAGAAAAAACAAGATTAGCTACTAAGAAGAAAATACGAAAACCTAATAGATATTCGTCCCATCAGCAGATCTTGGAGCAAATAGTTGATGTCCAAAATAGTTAGTGCAAGCAGGCTACAAACAGTTCCTTCAAACGTAGAATATGCACACAACACTCCTCCTCTTATATACCATTACCAATCTGGATTAAAAGCAATTAGAATGTCAACAAAAAAAAAATAATAATTTGACCATCTATTTATCATCTATTATTATAAATTAAAAAGAAAGCTGCCATTGAACAAAAAAAACATTGGAACATTTTTCCGCAAAAAGCGATATAGCTTTTATGATGTAGATTTTCAATTTCAATTTCAATTGCAATGACAGAGACAAAACATACATATTCTTTCTATTTTTAGAATATTAAAATAGTAGTACTCCACACACATCAACTAAATTTTAAATATAATTAAGTAGAAAAGTGTCAAAGTGATATACTATACTAGTACTATGTGGCTGTAAGCAGCTAAGACACAAATATACTCACCAAAGAAAAGACAAGTCACCAATAAAAAAAGCTAACACACAAATAGGTGATCAAGTTATGTTCTCGTTTGTCGTGTCACACCAATATCATCACTGTGCACACTCTCTGCAATTCAGCCCCACACTGAATCAAACATTATTATGGGTTTTTTTTTCACCCGTCCTTATCTTTTACATCCCATAAATACCATTTTGGACAAAAATACTCCTAATTTTACATAAAATTCGAAAATACATATGTTTTGGGTGAGAGTTTGTTGGATTTCCGAATTTACCTCATAAATAGGAAAATTTGGTTCACATTTTATGAACCAAATTTACCTGAATATTTGGTAAATCCGGAATCTAAAAACCCCATCGGTTTCTTGGATTCTATTCATATAGGTAGGTAAATCCAGTTCACAATTTATGAACCGAATTTACCTACGTATGAGGTAAAACCAGAAATCCAACAAACCCCTACTGGTTTCCCGGATTTACCTCATATGTAGGTAAATCCGGTTCATAAATTGTGAATCGGATTTACCTACCTATGAGGTAAATCTGGGAATCCCAAATATCATAAAGTTAGTTTTTTTTTAAAAACAGAGGGTATTTCTAGCATTTTTGGTAAAATGAGGGTGTGAGAGAGAAGGAGTAGGGGGTGAAAAAAAACCATTATTATTTGTTTTTTAAAGACCTCAGAGAGTTTCTCTCCTCCTTCATTGTATCCCGAAATCTCAGCCCTTCAATTCCTCATACACATTAATTCCTCATCACTATTTATTTACTAGTATAAATAAATGCAAATTATAACTATATTTTGACCAAGACAAGACTTGGACTAAAGTGGCCCCTCCCGCAGTAGCTCCTATATTCTCACATCACAGCTTCTCATCAAAAGGTGCCAACTTTTCTCTTTTCTTTTCTTTTCTTTTCCCTCCCTTCCAAAATCTCCAACTTCGTTAACTCATATTACAGTGTTCTTTCTGAATATTAGTGCTTTTCTTCTAAGAAAGCTTTCATATATGGCTCTTCTGCTGCTTGTTTTGTACCTGCTTTCAATCTC
The DNA here is from genome assembly GCA_020916435.1 of Oxytropis ochrocephala. NCBI lineage: Eukaryota > Viridiplantae > Streptophyta > Magnoliopsida > Fabales > Fabaceae > Oxytropis > Oxytropis ochrocephala. The sequence continues at coordinate 71,031,339 of CM037090.1, forward strand.
TTTCTATGCTTATGGAGGTAACTCTTTTCCCCTTCCTCTTATTTTCATTACATCTTTCTATTATATTATATTATGTGTCTCTAAATCGATGAATGTAAATGTAAATATATTCATGCCTTCATCAACACTTATTTAACCTGTGAAATTTGAGTTTTTTTTTTTTTTTGCGTACATTTGACGTGGCATTGTTTTTCAATGTCTCAAGAACTTTTCTTGTCTTATGGTGTTACTATTCCGATCAATGTTAATATGTTTGTGTGGATTCTAAAGGGAGGTTAACTAACCTTTGGTACAAAAAGCATGATATATAGGAATTTTAATTATAATTTACCTTTTTAATCCCTTCTCTAACCAAAAAGGTTTTGGTACGAAAATATTTATTTTATTTTGTGTTGTGCAGAATCTTCAACCTGTCCTTCCAATATTTTAGTGGTGTTTTTCGATGTAATTGCGTGCCAGCTCATCACACATTTCTTTTGCAGTTTCCACTCAACTTCATTTATTTATTTAAAAATATATGATGGGACTAAAATACCCTTTTGTTAGAATCTGGATAATCTTTGCTCCTAAGGATATGTAACTTGCAACTTGCAAGATGAACAACTTGACCATTTGTCTTTGTTATTATATACCTCTCTGGCCAGCTATATGTTATTGATTATTCATAAAATGCAATTGCATGAACATAGTTCTATGAGGTATAAACTATTATCCTAAATAAATGGCTATCCTTTGTGACAAACAAAATTTTATTTTTATTCCCCAAAGAACAAACTGAATAGTACCAATCAAACAACAAGGTATGACACAGTTGCCAAACATAACTCTATGTGGCCACACTTTACTTGCAATGTTTGATAATTAGTATTTGAATAATCTTTGAACATGTTTTCAATTGAGGTATATGTTTGTTCTTTTAATTAGTGTTCCTTTTTTGTTCATTTTGACAGTTCTTGTTCCATTATGATAAAATTCAATTTTACTGGTTAAGAACTCTTTTTTCCATAGTTAGATTTTCTGTAACATGTAGAAATTTCTTAACCATTGAAAGTCTTTGTTGGTGCTTTTTGTTGCAGATGCTTATATTGGGATCAACATTGGTACAGATGTATCAAACATGCCAAGTCCAACAGAAGTTGTGGCTCTTCTCAAATCTCAAAATATCCAACATGTCAGACTCTATGATGCTGATCGAGGCATGCTTGTCGCGCTTGCCAACACCGGAATCAGAGTAATAGTTTCGATTCCTAATGACGAGCTACTTGGCATTGGTCAGTCTAATGCCACTGCTGCCAATTGGGTCGCACACAATGTTATAGCTCATGTTCCTGCTACCAACATTACTGCTATAGCTGTTGGTTCTGAAGTCTTAACTTCACTCCCAAATGCAGCTCCTGTCCTTGTCTTTGCCTTACAGTATATTCATTCTGCTCTCGTTGCTGCTAATCTTGATAAGCAAATTAAAGTGTCTACACCACACTCTTCTTCTATCATACTTGACTCTTTCCCACCTTCTCAAGCGTTTTTCAATCGTACTTGGGATCGTGTCATGGTTCCTTTGCTTGACTTTTTGCAGTCAACAGATTCATATCTTATGCTCAATGTATACCCTTATTATGATTTCATGCAATCCAATGGTGTAGTCCCTCTCGATTATGCTCTATTTCGCCCTCTCTCGCCTAATAAGGAAGCTGTTGATAGCAACACCCTCTTGCATTATACTAACGTTTTTGATGCTGTCATTGATGCTGCGTATTTTGCAATGTCATATTTGAAGTTTACGAATATACCCATTTTAGTCACCGAGTCAGGATGGCCTTCCAAAGGTGACTCATCTGAGCCAGACGCAACTCTTGACAATGCAAACACTTACATTAGTAACCTGATCCGACACGCCATTAACAATACCGGGACTCAAAACAACCTAGAGTCGCGGTTAGTACTTATATTTACGAGCTTTACAATGAAGATTTGAGATCAAGTGATTCAGGTCCAATATCTGAAAACAACTGGGGACTTTTTTTATGCGAATGGAGCACCAGTGTATACCTTACACTTGACTGGTTCTGGTACTATGTTTGCAAATGATACAACAAATGAAACCTTTGCGCGTGCTAAGAGTAACGCCGATAGTAAGATGATACAGGCTGCGCTTGATTGGGCGTGTGGACCGGGAAGGTGGATTGTTCGCCTTTGTTGCATGGTCAATCATGTTATGAACCAGATGATGTAATAGCACATGCTACTTATGCTTTCAATGCTTATTATCAGCAGATGGATAAATCTGTTGGGTCCTGTGATTTCAAAGGAGTTGCCTCTGTCACCACCACAGATCCAAGTAAGAAATATTTACATATTCATTAATTCATTAATAAATTCACTACAACTTATGTTTGTTGTATTATCATTGTTGTAGGTCATGGTTCATGTATATTTCCTGGAAGGTATGAACTCTCGCTTACGCTGACATTGGCACGATTTCGAATTATTTTCTGATTCTATACACTAGTTTTCTTGTTCTTGTTACTCATTTACCTGAAATATTGTTGCTGATTGTTAAAATAACATTGTTATTTTGTGGTGAACAGTGGTGGTAAAAATGGTAGCAGCATAAATGGTCCAGCACTGGCCCCAACTATCAGTTCCATAAATTCAGGCTCTTTGTCACAATATTACAATAGTGGATCTTTCACAAGTTATGTGATTCTTGGTCTACTTTTTAGTGCACTTGTTTGGTAAAACTAGGCATATTAATTAACTTATTAGTATTTTAGAATCTAGTTTATGGAGACATTCTTCAACTACCATTTGAAAGATTGCAGCATGCCCAGTTTTGTGTTTCCTCATGTTGAGGATTTCAAGGGTGGCTAGTCAAATTTTATATATAGGCAACTGTAACTCGAGTTGTCCATTGATTATTTTTTTAATACAAACCAGGGGAATTATTTTACATTATTGATGATTTTATATAATTACCTTATTATTAGGACTGAGTTTTTCTTGTCACAATACAATCAGAAAATCAATTGAAATGCTTTGTATAGTCTTGATATTTTGGATTTACTTTGATAATGGTCCATTATTTGTTGATATGCTCACAAATTGCTGTCTTCTATAATTGACTTTATGAAGTGCGAACTATGACACAAACACTTGATACGACACAAACAGGACATGTCGATACTCCTAATTTTAGTAAGTATAGGACACCGACACCTATACATATAGAATTGTTTATTAATTATAACTAAATATAATATAAACATCTATCTAATATCTATTTATACAAACGAACAATTTACAAAATTACAATTTTAGACATCTTACTTTTTTGACACATCACTTTTGTTTTATTTATCATTTTTTTAATTCTATTTTCTCTTCCTTTCTCACTCACTCTCTTTCAATCTCACATTTCCCAATATTTCTTACTTTTTACACATATATTATTAGTGGCTCACGCATCATTTATTTAAAAATATTTCTTTTCTCAATTTTAATCCACTATATAATCTAATATAATTAAATTAATATTAAATAATCTACAATTTAGTCCTATTCACTATCTAACCTAATATCTATTTATCTATTTATACAAACAAATCACACTTAATCTATTTATACAAACAAACTACATTTAAATTACTCAAACAAACCTTCATATTTACTTGACAATTCATCTGACTAAGGACAACATTGTAATTTACTATCATACTTCTATCAAATTTATTCTCTCAATGCATTTTCTTCTCACTTCCACTTTTTTCCAACTTTCTCTTACTTTTTTTTCTTTCAAAATTCAAATCAAACTCACCAACTTTCTTTACCCATTATCTACTAATCTAATATCTATTTATACAAACAAGTCATACTTAAATTACTCAAACAAGTTTCTCTATTTATTTGACAACTCATCTAACTAAGGGCAACATTGTAAATTACTATCACATTCTTTTTCAAATTTCTTCTCTCAATGCAATTTATTCTCACTCCCATTTTTTTTAACTTTCCCTTCTTTTTTTTCTTCAAATTTGGAAATTCAAATCAAATCAAATCTACTAATAAACTAAAATAATCAATCTAAACTATGAGATAACTGCACTAATATATAAAAACACAGGATAACTTCACTGATATATAAAAAAACACGATATTAATATATCAAAAAAAGGAAACTTAATGACTATTCCAACTACTGATTAATATTTAAAACACGGGATAACTGTATTGATATATAAAAAACACGGGATAACTATATTAATATATAAAAGAACACAGGATAACTGCACTAATATATTTGATAATCTACTATTTATCTTTTACTAATTAGTAATAATCAACTAAAATAATCAATTGAAACTCTGAGATAACTTCAATGATATATTAAAAAAACACATGATAACTTTATTGAAATATAAAAAAAACACGGGATAATTGCTATGATGTATGTAAAAACATGATATAGCTACACTGATATATAAAAAAAACACGGGATAACAACACTGACACTATATATAAAAGAACACGGGATAAATGCACAGATTGTTGTTAAATAATACTTTTACATTTTTAGATTTTAATATTTATCTAATTTTTTATTCGAGACTCATTTTTTAACTACTTTAAATTTGTCTTTTTTTTCACGAGGTGATGTCCAGACTATTTAAATTATGTCTAAGTTCGTTCATGAAAAGAATATGGCAACACCCGTGCGTATGCACGGGTATCCTACTAGTTATCTATAAAATAATCTAAATTGGACAACTTATTAATAATAAAAAAAAGTTCTTAAACAAAATATGATAGTTTTTACGTTAAGCTAAAAATGAGATATCAAATTTAATATTTTTGTTCCGGGAATGTGAGACCGTGCTGACAGAACTCAAGCAAATTATCTCCGGACCACCAATTCTATTAAGACCGATGGAAGGAGAAACCCTCTACCTCTACTTGGCCGTAGCCGACGAAACCATCAGCGCTGTTCTGATTCGGGAGACCGAGGCTAGCCAGCGACCTGTATACTTTGTTTGCAAGGTGCTTCAAGGGGCCGAGTTGAGGTACTAGAAAATTAAGAAAATGGCCTTAGCGTTGGTCATGGTAGCCAAGAGGCTAAGACCCTTCTTTGTGGCTCACCAAATTGTGGTTAGAATAGATCAGCTTATTAGACAGGTGCTACACCAACCCGACCTCGCAGCGAGGATCATCAAATGGGCTGTCGAGTTGTCCGAGCTCGGGATCAAATACGAATCTCGACATGCCCTCAAGGCTCAAGTCTCAACTGACTTCATTACAGAGATGGTGCCGGGACCATTGATAACCCTCATTTATGATGGTTATTACTTGCTTTCTAAGCTTGTTTTTAAGTGAATTTATTAGCATGTTGTGTGAATTAGCTTGTAAATAAGTGTTTAGGTTAAGAATAAAGGTGCAGGATTGAATTGGGCATATTTATGCCCTTTGTGCTTTTAATTGTGTTTTGTTTAAGTGTTGCAGCAACAGGTGCGTGCGCAACAGTGAAAATGCGCTAGATGAGAGAGAAAGCTCTTGGAATTGCGGAAAACACGGAAAACAAGGAAAGGACAACTGTCAGGACTGTATGGCACAAAAAGATATGACCTAATGTGGATTTCTAACAATTGCCCTTTAACCTAGAACACATTACCCAAAGAAGATCATTTTAGGGTTGCGTGCAAGGAGACAGTATATATGTAAGTTTCCCATTCTTCATTAAGATGCTCTGCAGCCAGGGGAAGTTTAGAAATAGCTCCTCATAGCGTGCTTAGCTCACCTTTACCTTACCAAATTGATACATTGCTGAGACTATTGCGGCAGCATCACTGAAATTACATTTCTCTTGGTGGATTTCTACTTAGAAGAGCCGGATCAGATCTTCATTGTCACCATTTGAGCTCCTTCACTGTTCTCTCTTTATAGTATCATTTCTTACCTTGAAATTTGTAATATGACTTCTACTATTTGCTTAAGTTATTTTCCATGTTTTGTAAGCTCAATATGAGCTAAATACTCATAGTTGAGATGTTGGATCTGATGTAGCTAGATTTATTATGTGATTAATGAAGTATGTTTAATGTTGTGCATTTTACCTTGTGTGCTATAATATTTCCATTTTAGAGTAGGATTGATCGTCTATTCTAAATAGCATTTATAAATTCAGAGATGGTTTGTAAATTAATCTCACAAGGTAATATGGGTAGTGGACATTAACGAGAGATCTTGAGTTCCTTGCTTAAACCCTAGAGATAGGAGGGCATAACCCATAAGGTGAACACTGTCGGTGCTCAAGCAGCCTAGGAGGTACTTCTTTAGGGTTTAGAGATAAACTCTTGCAAGGAAACCTAGTGTGAAGTATTTGAGAAAATAACGTCTTATTGTTGCAGCACCTAATACTGCAGCATTGAACATACCCTTAATTGCATATTAATGATGTAACACCCCAAAAAAATTAATTAGGTGAGTATTTAATTAATTTATTTAGGTGATTATTTAATTTACTTAATTAAGTGATTATGACTAATTTAATTAAGTAATATGTTAGTTGGTCATATTTAAATAATAATAAGGTAATCAATTTATTTAAAGAGTGAGGTATAGTAAATAAGTGAGGGGTCTAATTTAATTAAGTGGGATAATTAAGTTGGGATTTATTTCTATTAGTTAGGAGGTGTTTAAGTATTAGGAGTAGTGGTAGTAAAGAGGGGAGGTGGGTGTAAGCAATAGGGCCCAAATTGATTGGGCCTAAGGTTAAATGAAAATTGCAAAGGAATGGAATGGAGAGAAAGAAATGAACCACGGCAGGGAGTGAGTGAAGAACCGAGAAAGTGAAAGAGAGAAAGGAGGGGAAACCATGGGAGGAAGAAGGAAAGGAGGAGGAGAAGAAGTAGAGAGAACTTCTCCATCTTGGCTCAAGGTGAGGACTTTTTGGTATCAATCTTCTCCATTTTTCCTCCTCTAGCTATTGATGTTAGTTTCAATCCCTAATTCCTATTTGTTATTGTTTCACCATTAATGGGGTTTTAAGCTCAAAGTTGGAATTGGTGATGGTTTTGGTGTTTCTTGGGCTTTTGGAGGATAGAGGACTTACATTCTTCAATTTGCAAAGGTTAGGGGGCTCTCATTTACCTCTATAATAAGTTGTAAGATATGTGTTATGTGTGGAATAGCCCTAGGAATAATTCGATTGGTTGATTTTTATGTTATTTTTTTGATTGATGTTGTGTTGAATTTATTTGGGTGAATCTATATTGTCAAAGTCTTCTGCTGAATGTGCTTTTTAATGTGCCGGATGTGTTCTAAGTGCTGTTGAATGTGCGGTTTAATGTGCTAGATGTGTTTAAGTGCTGTCGAAAATGCTGTTTAATGTGCTGGAAGTGTTTAAGTGTTGTTTAATGTGCTGTATAATGTTGCTGAATATGTCTAATTACTGATTTAGCCCATTTATGTCAATTTAGTCCCTATTTGACAGTTTAGTCTATGATGTTAATATTGATATAATTGTTATTGGTGAATTAAATGACGATGTATTAAGTGACGTTGATGTTGGTAATTAAAAGACGGTGTATTGATTGATGATGTAATGATGAATTAATGACTCGAGTATTAAATGATGTTGATTAATTGTCTAGATGAGTGTTATTAAATTGAGAATTGAATTGTTGAATGAAAATGTGCTTTGAGTTGTGTGCCTAATGGGACCTAAGTGATGGTTTAGTCCCTAAGAATTAATTTAATCCTTGGTGTGACAATATAGTCCCTAAGAATTAACTTAATCCTTGGAGAGACAAAATAGTCCCTTAGTGACTAGTTAGGCCTAATATGTCAAAATAATCCTTTAAGTACCAAATTAATCATAGCGTGTCAAATAATTCCTCGAGTACTAAATTAATCTTCTGGTGGCCAAAAACGGTCCTTAGGTGTGGAAAAGGTCCTTATGGAGTATTTTGGTCCTTATGTGTGATTTAATTAATAATTGATAAAGAGGTGGTTAATAATTGATGTGGGCTTCGCCAATGGGGTGGTTAATAATTGATGGGGCTTCGCCAATGAGGTGGTTAATAATTGATGAGGTGATGATTAATAATCGAGGAGATGGTGATTAATAATGGAGGTGGTGGTGGTCAATAATTGACAATTGTGGTGAGTTAATAAATGACGCGGGCTTCGCCACCAAGGTGATTTAATACATATTGTGATGGATTGTGGTGATGCATTTGTCATAGTGTCACATAAATCATATGCATTACGTGATGGTGATGATGGTGAGGTGGCTTCGGCCAAAAACGTGGTGGTTGCCCGACGGGGTTTTTGGTGATGATTATGGATCCACATGCATATTGCACACATGCATACAATCATGCATTCCTTGAAATCTCTTTGATGCTTAATTGATTCCTTGTTGTGACCTGTTGGTGTTTCAATTGAGTGGCGAATGCTTAATTGCTCTGGATTGTTGTTACTAGCTGTTTTCCGAATATAATGCTTATCTTACTTGTTATTATTTATGTAAAGAGACTCACCCTAGCAATTTTTATGTTGCCTGCTCTCGTGGCAACGCCAGGTGATACTGAGTGAAGGTGTCCAAGCCTTTTGGGTCGTCTCTGTCGTCACTCCGATTAGTAACACCGGGGCGGGGATTGTAGTATTGCCATCTTATTTTATGTATTAGACCGATTTGGATTATGTACTGAATATGTAAACTAAGTTTTATTTCCATTGTCTTTGAGAAAATCACCTTCGGATTATTGTAAACTCTAAATGCAGTTTTGAGGTTTTAACCCACGTGACTATGATATGTATTTCGCGCACTTGATGCGTTTGAATTTTATATATGTATTTGACATTGTTTTTATTAAATGTACCACCCTCCTTGAGGTGCGTGGAAAAGATTTTTGAAAAACTCTGATTTTCATTAGCTAAACTAGTATATTATATAAGGGGGTGTTACAAATGAAGCTACTAAAGTGAATGCATCTCAGCTTGTTCTCATCACTGATTTCACGTTACCCTTTACTTTTCAATACTGTTTATGTTACCCAAAACTTGTGTGTCATTTACTTTCCTCACTAAATTGTTAATCAAATTAAACTCTCAAAGTTAAGCTTAATTCCTCGTGGGAACGATCTCACTTATCCTTTATTACTTGTTTAGACAGTGTATACTTGCACTACTATTTCACCACAACAACCATCCAGCGCCGAATCCCTCCACTAGAAGCTTCACGTCGATGGTTCCTCTAATTTCAAGGGGAGCGGAGCCCGGCTCATCCTCAAAAATTCTGAGGGATTGATGATTGAAGTGTCCCTTAGCTTCTCCTTCACCACTTCAAATAACCATGCAGAGTACAAAGCCTGCATTGCCGGGCTAAACTTGGCCTTAAACTTCGAAGCAAAAATCGTTGAGCTTAATACTGACTCACTGCTGGTACTATCTGTAACGCCCCAAATTTTATTAGAAATTATTAGGAGTTGATTTGATAGGGGAGTGGACCAAATTGGAGAGTTTTTGGCATAGGGACCATGTTGAGAAGGACTAAAATTGATGTTAGAAATACTTAATATATGATGATTATTGTTATTATTATTATTATTATTATTATTATTGTTATTATTATTATTATTATTATTATTGTTATTAAAAAAAAAACAAGTTTCTAGGAAAACCAAAGTGGTTATGAGAGGGAGGAAAAGTAGGAGGAAAAGTAGCGTATGGTTGGGAATTAAAAATCAAATTAAAAATAGGGTATTTAATTTAATTAAGGAGTGGGGTGTAGTAATTAAATGGGGAGTATTTTAGTTAAATAGGGAGGATGTGAGAAAATAATTAGAGGTGTGCAATTAGGGCCCAATGGAGTTAAGTGGCCCAAACCCAATTAATAAAACCTTAGGGTCTTAGGAGAAACCCTCATTAGAAACAAAATTTCAAAATTAGAAAGGAGAGAAGAGTGAAGAGGTGTGACGGCTAGGGCTAGAGAGAAGGAGAGGAGCGATTGATTCAAGGAGAAAGAGGGAAGGCTTGGAGTGTTGGTGTCTTGGAGGGGTTTTCTTGGGAGCTTTAGTGTTATCTTCTTCAAATAACAAGGTATGGGGGCTCTCTTTCATAGTTAATAATTTATAAACCACAAAATCATAGGGATTAGGTGTTAGGAGTAGTTGTTTAAATTGATTCATGAAATATTTGATTGATTGGGTGATTGTGTGACCTTATATGTGGTTGAATTGAATTGTTATATAAATATTGAATTTTGATGTGTTGTGAGATGAGTTGATGATTTTTGATGTTGTTGATGAATTATTGAGGTGATTGCTGAATTTTGATGTTGTTGTGATATGATTTTGATGATGTTTGATGTGGTTGATGAATTGTAGAGATGAATTTGAGTTTGGTAATATTGGGTGGGTAGAATCGATTTTAGGGTGATGGAGGGCTCTTGCTTTTATTAACAATTAGTCTGCTTTGTTTTGATTTAAATAGAGGTCACATCGTTTTTTTTTTGTTTAATGGAAGATCTGCTTCTTTGCTTGCCTGCCTTTGAACAGAAAAATTATATGTTATTGTTTGTCTTTTGTTAAAATCAATTGTTGTATTTTCTTAAAGTCTTGTCATGTTTTTGAAAAATTGATATCTTGCGAACCGAACCCGATTGAGGTGTTCTATAATGCGTTGGAAAGCTTATTCAGAGGCCTAACTGAATATTCTATTTTTAAGGCGAAATAAACTGTTTTGTGTTGCTGTTTATACAAATAAGAATTCTGCTGTTGGCGCGTGAAAGGTGGCTGTTTTGGCTGTTGTTTTCCTGCTGTATTTGGCGTATAAATCCTACTGTTTTTAAGTTGTTTTGCTGTGGTTTAATTGGCGTTTCAAGTGAGCTGTTTCCACAATTAAAATGTGGTGTTTTTCCCTTAATTTTAAATGTGATGCTTCCTAAGCGTGAAATGAGGTGTTTTCCAAAATCTTAAATATATTGTACCCAAATTCTATGTGTTGTTACCTTAAATCTTAGGTGTTAAATTAATCCCTAGGTGTCACATTAGTCCCTAGGAGGTGTTTGGGTCCCTAGGTGTGGGTTTAGTCCCTGGTGTTGACTTTAGTCCCTGGAGTGACTTAGTCCTTTGGTGTAGAATTAGTCTTGGTGATCTTTTAGTCCCTATAGAATTACTATTTATGGTGTGGTGTATTATCGGTGAATAAATAATGGTGAGTTGGGGTCTATGACCCTTCTTTGGTGTTGGTGAGCCTACAAGGCTATTGGTGAGTATGTTATTGATTTCTTTTGGTGTTTCAGTGTTTTTTTTTGGTGCATAGTCATGGTGTCGCATAATCATATGCATTTTTGGTGAATGGGCCTCGGCCACTTAAAATATTTTGGTGTTTGGTGAATGCCCTCAAGGCAATTTTGGTGATGGATCCACATGCATATGCCCAGTGGAGTTTTGGGTTGCATCTCATGCATTACATACATGTTCTGGTGATTGATTGGGTGTTCATAAATATAATAGTGTATTGGTGTAACTGTATTTATGGTGTAACCGTATTTGGTGTAACTGTATTTGGTGTAACTATAGTTATGGTGTATTTGGTGTAACTGTACTTGGTGTAACTGTATTTATGGTGTATTTGATGTAACTGTATTTGGTGTAATCAGATTGGTAAATCAGATTTGGTGTAATCAGTATTAATGGTGTATGTGAATTGACCGTATCTCTCCAGTCCGCCTATTCTACCGTGTTTCTTGTTTTATCTATTATTTCCTATGCATTGAGACTCACCCTACTGCGTCGTGTTGCCTCGTATGTCGGCAACCTGCAGGTGACGGTGACTGAAGGTGACTAGAGATCCTTCTTCTAGTGTGGTCGAGTCGGCTCTGATACGTAGCACCGGGGGATGTTTAGTTGTTATTTCTTTATATTTTGAACTGAGATGTTAAGTTATTATTTTCCACGGCTGTAGTATTTTGTCCTCGGACATTGTTGGTGCTATGTATCCTATATACTGGAGTTTATTTTAATTAATTGTTTTGGAGTTGTTTAAGGTGTTTTGATTTAAATGTGGCACCCTCGGGTGGTCTCACTAAAAGTTTTTACGCACTCTGATTTTCAAAAACTAATTGAATAGTAGTTATAGTAGAAGGGGGTGTTACATTAGTGTTGTAACGCCCCAAATTTTATTAGAAATTATTAGGAGTTGATTTGATAGGGGAGTGGACCAAATTGGAGAGTTTTTGGCATAGGGACCATGTTGAGAAGGACTAAAATTGATGTTAGAAATACTTAATATATGATGATTATTGTTATTATTATTATTATTGTTATTAAAAAAAACAAGTTTATAGGGAAACCAAAGTGGTTATGGGAGGGAGGAAAAGTAGGAGGAAAAGTAGCGTATGGTTGGGAATTAAAAATCAAATTAAAAATAGGGTATTTAATTTAATTAAGGAGTGGGGTGTAGTAATTAAATGGGGAGTATTTTAGTTAAATAGGGAGGATGTGAGAAAATAATTAGAGGTGTGCAATTAGGGCCCAATGGAGTTAAGTGGCCCAAACCCAATTAATAAAACCTTAGGGTCTTAGGAGAAACCCTCATTAGAAACAAAATTTCAAAATTAGAAAGGAGAGAAGAGTGAAGAGGTGTGACGGCTAGGGCTAGAGAGAAGGAGAGGAGCGATTGATTCAAGGAGAAAGAGGGAAGGCTTGAAGTGTTGGTGTCTTGGAGGGGTTTTCTTGGGAGCTTTAGTGTTATCTTCTTCAAATAACAAGGTATGGGGGCTCTCTTTCATAGTTAATAATTTATAAACCACGAAATCATAGGGATTAGGTGTTAGGAGTAGTTGTTTAAATTGATTCATGAAGTATTTGATTGATTGGGGATTGTGTGACCTTATATGTGGTTGAATTGAATTGTTATATAAATATTGAATTTTGATGTGTTGTGAGATGAGTTGATGATTTTTGATGTTGTTGATGAATTATTGAGGTGATTGCTGAATTTTGATGTTGTTGTGATATGATTTTGATGATGTTTGATGTGGTTGATGAATTGTAGAGATGAATTTCGAGTTTGGTAATATTGGGTGGGTAGAATCGATTTTAGGGTGATGGAGGGCTGCTGTTTTATTAACAATTAGCTGCTGTTTTTGATTTAAATAGAGGTTGTCACTGTTTTTTTTTGTTTAATGGAAGATCTGCTGCTGTTTGCCTTTGAACAGAAAAATTATATGCTGTTGCTGTCTTTTTGTTAAAATCTGAATTGCTGTATTTTCTTAAAGTGCTGTCATGTTTTTGAAAAATTGATATCTTGCGAACCGGGAACCCGATTGAGGTGTTCTATAATGCGTTGGAAAGCTTATTCAGAGGCCTAACTGAATATTCTATTTTTAAGGCAAAATAAACTGTTTTGTGGTAGCTGTTATACGAATGAAATGCTGCTGTGTGTCAAAAAAATAAAATGCTGTCATATTTTTGAAAAATTGATATCTTGCGAACCGGGAACCCGATTGAGGTGTTCTAAAATGCGTTGGAAAGCTTATTCAGAGGCCTAACTGAATATTCTATTTTTAAGGCGAAATAAACTGTTTTGTGTTGCTGTTTATACAAATAAGAATTCTGCTGTTGGCGCGTGAAAGGTGGCTGTTTTGGTACATTGTTTTCCTGCAGATTTTTGGCGTATAAATCCTCTTGCTTTTAAGTTGTTTTGCTGTGGTTTAATTGACGTTTCAAGTGAGCTGTTTCCACAATTAAAATGTGGTGTTTTTCCCTTAATTTTAAATGTGATGCTTCCTAAGCGTGAAATGAGGTGTTTTCCAAAATCTTAAATATATTGTACCCAAATTCTATGTGTTGTTACCTTAAATCTTAGGTGTTAAATTAATCCCTAGGTGTCACATTAGTCCCTAGGAGGTGTTTGGGTCCCTAGGTGTGGGTTTAGTCCCTGGTGTTGACTTTAGTCCCTGGAGTGACTTAGTCCTTTGGTGTAGAATTAGTCTTGGTGATCTTTTAGTCCCTATAGAATTACTATTTATGGTGTGGTGTATTATCGGTGAATAAATAATGGTGAGTTGGGGTCTATGACCCTTCTTTGGTGTTGGTGAGCCTACAAGGCTATTGGTGAGTATGTTATTGATTTCTTTTGGTGTTTCAGTGTTTTTTTTTGGTGCATAGTCATGGTGTCGCATAATCATATGCATTTTTGGTGAATGGGCCTCGGCCTCTTAAAATATTTTGGTGTTTGGTGAATGCCCTCAAGGCAATTTTGGTGATGGATCCACATGCATATGCCCAGTGGAGTTTTGGGTTGCATCTCATGCATTACATACATGTTCTGGTGATTGATTGGGTGTTCATAAATATAATAGTGTATTGGTGTAATCTTGTATTTATGGTGTATGTGTATTTGTGTAATCTTGTATTTGGTGTAACTATAGTTATGGTGTATTTGGTGTAACTGTACTTGGTGTAACTGTATTTATGGTGTATTTGATGTAACTGTATTTGGTGTAACTGTATTTGGTGTAACTGTATTTGGTGTAACTGTATTAATGGTGTATGTGAATTGACTGTATCTCTGGTGTGCCTATTCTACCGTGTTTCTTGTTTTATCTATTATTTCCTATGCATTGAGACTCACCCTACTGCGTTGTGTTGCCTCGTATGTCGGCAACTGCGCAGTGACGATGGATCAAGGTGACTAGAGATCCTTCTTCTAGTGTGGTCGAGTCGGCTCGATACGTAGCACCGGGGGATGTTTAGTTGTTATTTCTTTATATTTTGAACTGAGATGTTAAGTTATTATTTTCCACTGCTGTAGTATTTTGTCCTCGGACATTGTTGGTGCTATGTATCCTATATACTGGAGTTTATTTTAATTAATTGTTTTGGAGTTGTTTAAGGTGTTTTGATTTAAATGTGGCACCCTCGGGTGGTCTCACTAAAAGTTTTTACGCACTCTGATTTTCAAAAACTAATTGAATAGTAGTTATAGTAGAAGGGGGTGTTACAGTATCCCAGGTGAAGGAAGACTTCATAGCAAGATCCGATCTTGCAGAAATATTTTGCCTAGGTAAGAATATTGCTGCAGTGTTTCGACCAATCCGAGGTCAGACATGTACCTCGAACAGAGAACACTAGGGCTGATGTCCTAGCCAAATTGGCAAGCACAAAACAAAGTCGTAATCTTCGCAGTATCATTCAAGAGACCCTGACCGACCATAGCATTGATCTCACCCCGGTGCCAGCACTGGAGGTACACACTATCAACAATGGTGAAAGTTGGGTACAGTCCATCTGTGACTACAGCGAATCCAGGGTAGAACCATCCGATCCTAGAGAAGCCACCGCAGTACGACGTTGTGCCGCTTTTTACTCCTTGATCGATGGAAAGTTGTTCAGGCTAGGGTTTTCCTCTCCTTTGTTGTAATGTGTTGAAAAGGAGAAGGTCGGATATGTATTCACCGAGATTCACAAAGGCATATGCGACCAACATCTCGGGGCTCGGGCTCTTGCAAAGAAAGCCCTCTGAGCCGACTATTATTGGCCCACTATGGCAAAAGACGCCGCCGACTTAGTGAAGAAATGTGACACATGTCAGCGTTACGCTGATTTGCATCTTGCGCCCTTGCCGAGCTCACGTCTTTGTCAGCCCCCTGGCCTTTCTCTCAATGGGGCATAGACCTCCTTGGTCCTTTCCCGTTGGCTCGAGGTGGGGTCAAATATTAGATAGTCGTAGTTGATTATTTCACCAGGTGGATCGAAGTCGAACCTCTTCCTAGAATCACAGCCAATGCTTGCATCAAGTTTGTGAAGAAAAACATCCTAACTCGGTTCGGAATACCCGAGACCATTATCACTAACAACGACACACAGTTCGCCGATTTCTGAAAGTTGTTGAAGGACCTAAACGTTAACCATCACTTTACCACAGTGGAGCACCCACAGACCAATGGGCAGGCCGAGGCAGCTAACATAGTAATGTTGAAAGGGCTGAAGAAGAGACCGAAGGGGGCCAAAGGATCTTTGCCTGAAGAACTGCCATATGTGTTATGGGCATATCAAACGACCCCACATTCAACTACTAGGGAAACCCCCTTTAAGCTGACTTATGGGGCTGAGGTCATCATTCCCGTTGAGATAGAGGAATCAACCTAGAGAACTCTATATCCTCTCAACAAAGAAGAAAACGACAAGGAGATTAAAGAAGAACTCGACCTAGTACAAGAGATCCGATACAGAGCTCATCTGGCCGAGGCTGTCATCAAGTCACAAATTGCAAAGCGGTACAATCAGAAGGTCGTTCTCCTAGAATTTAATGTTGGAGACCTCGTGCTCAAATGCGCTGACGTCAGGGGAAAGAACTCTCGTGAAGGTAAGTTAGCTCCAATTTGGGAGGGTTCCTATAGGGTCGTGTCCAAGACCGGCAAAGGTGCCTATCAGCTGGAAACCCTAGAATGCGACCAAGTTAAGGACTTACTACAGCCAATAACTTCCCAATGTAATAAACAACTTGTATTGAAATAGGATTATTCATGTCCCCATTAATAAAGCATGATCGGGAAACATTTCAACCTCGAATAAAGCAAAGCTACGAACAACATCCAGGTATCAGTTCGACGCGATGCCCTCTTGCCTGAATCCGACCCGAGCTGGCCCCTCGGCGGATGAAGGCATGAGGCGAGGCCAACAAAGAACCACACATGCCTTCTCCTTGATTCTGAGCTTCAATGCTCAGTCAAGGACCGGGGAAGAAGTCCGCCGCGACTTCGCCACTTTTCGCCTCGCGTGAGTCGACCTCCTCTTTGACTCCGAGCTTCAATGCTCTGTCAAAGACCAGAGGAAGAAGCCCCCAACGACTTCGACACCAGCTCTTTGTGAGCACCGGCCTCCTCTTGGACTCCAAGCTTCGATGCTCAATCCATGACCAGGGAAGATGTCCACAGCGACTTCAAAATCCTTCTTGGCTCCGAGCTTCAATGCTCAGTCAAGAACCAAATAAGGGACCCACAGCGGTTCCGACGCCAGCTCTGCACAAACACGACTTTGGCATCGGGATCAACAAAGGTGGAAAAGCAAAGACACGATGAACCCAATTATCTAGGCTGCAGGAAAAACAACCATCGAGCTCGAACTATTCAAGTCGAGGCCGTTCTAGATTTCCCGACCTCGACTTGGGGGGCCACTGTTCCGAGTTGGGCCGAAGCCCACTCCCATAAGAGAACTTCAAAGCCGTAACATGCGTAACACCATTGCCAGGGATTAGGCTAGGCCAATATCGAGAACTAGAGTCGGCCCAGTAAGCGGGCACAACAACAAAAGCAACGATCGACGAACCAGATCAGCGCAGCGTATCCAACGGCCCGCAACAACACCCACGTCTATAAATAGAGCGGCACCCCCACCAAAATCAAGTACGTTCTCATTCTTACCATACCTCTCCACTTCTAGTGCTGACTTAAGCAACAGAGTGCTTGCAGGTACAACCACCGCGGCGACCTCGACCACAGAGCAACATTTCGGATTCGAGCCACCACACACTCATCCGAGCCACAATTACTGGTTACCCCGTGCCGGATCTTCAAGCCGACCCAGGTACGAACATTTTTAACCATTTCATTGATTTTTTTTGACGCACAACCATTTCATTGATCATCATTACTTCTACACATCTTTAACCTCTATAGAAGTATCTCCAAAGCATCCAAGATGTGTTTAAGAAAAGAAAAAAAAGTTTTTTTTGGGACATTTGTCTGAGTTATCAACATGTGCCCTACATTATGCCGGTGTCGGACACCTACGCGTGCCGACCACTAAGAGGCGTCTAATCTCAAAAGCGTCTGTGAGGCAAAATATTGAGTGCTTACAATCTATACCAAGGAGCTTCAATTTCTTAGATTACTACTTACCAATATTCATTAGCATCCTACTCGCTCTTTTATATTATATTGTAATCGCCAAAAATCCCTCCCTACTGCTGCTAACCTTGTATTTCGTGAATCAGGGGTGGGCCTGAGCATGGTTGAGAGGGGCAACCGCTAGGGCACATTTTTTTAAGGGCACCAATTATTTTTACTTAGTAGTATATGAATTATTTAAATAAAGTTTTTATGTTATTACAATTATAATTATATATTTGAAGAGTTAAAAATCATTAAAGGGAGATTTTAACAACCGAATCGAAATTAAGTTATATAATATTGAGCTCTTTGAAGGAAATTAATTGTTTCTTAATGGTTGCAGATATATAGCATAATATTAATTTTCTTGTTACTAAAAACTTTAATTATGAACGAATTATTAATGATTTTCTTCAATAATGCAACTAACATGTTATTCAAATAGCTACAAGAACATCAATTTATTGGTTTGTCGAGGATACCCAAAATCTTAGGATCGATTATATCTTAAGGCAGTCATAGAGAAGAAAAATGCATAAGAATATGCAACTTAGTGTTGAGTTCTCTATGCCATAATAAAATTATGGTAAATTGTTTTTAACTTATCAATGTATCTTTTAATAGGCTAGTAAAATAAAACAAATTAACGGATTACATGTTAGTTAAAATGTCATACAAGTCACCTTATGTCTTTATTAATTTTTTATTCTTTAAACTACTACATTAGAATTGAATGCTTACATGACAACTATTAACAACTTTTAAACGGAAAAACACAATAGTGTTGCTTGATAGTAAACATGATTGTCTTGTGATACTCATACATGATAACAAATCCACTTTACCTTATAAAACATTATTCAGTCACCTCTTCCCACTCGTTAACTTGCTTAGTCTCTCTATTTCTTCTATTCTCACTATCTTCCATTCTATATTAAAATTATTGTGTGACTCATGTATTGCATGTATAATGAATGTTATTTTCTATTTTAATGATAGCAAATTATTTTTGAATAACAATGATAAATAGTTAATTTGAAAGGTACGATTTCAAAAATATATATTTTCTTATATTGAAATATGTCAATCAATATTTAAATTTATGTTTTTTGATGAGATATAGTTATAGAAAAATAAAATAAAGATGGGATAAAGTTTATTGATGTTGGCACATAGATATACACTGATAAGTTATTTCACATAGTATTATGACATTTAATGATAATAGCCCTAATAAATTTTAGTCAAATGTTTATTTTTGGTCTCATTGCTTTACATAATCCAAAGTTTTAATTTTTGTCTTTTAAATTTTAGACATTTAATCCTTTTGTTTTATAATTATGGCATCAGTTCGCTCAGGACATCCAGAATCTCAGAGCCGGCCCTATCATGAATGCACCAAACATTTAGGCATTTTTTTACCGGAGCGTATGCACGTTTGCTTTTTGTTTCATCCAAGTTGCAGATATTTTCTCCAAGGGTTCTTGTCCCCACTTGTTTAAAGACCACATTTCCAAGTTGGGGATGATTGACGGAAAAAACTTCTAATTTGAAGGGGGGCAGCATGTAAAAAAAATACAATTAGACCAATAATAGCCGTTGGATTAGACCAATGGCTGAGATTAAAAGTAAAAAAAATACAATTATAAAATTAAAAATCAAATGTGTTTCTTTTGTTATTCCCATGTTCTAATTCATCGTCTCTCGCCCATGATTAATAAGTTGCTGGTATATTATAATTTCTCACCCATTTTTTCTCCTCAAGCAAACGTAAAATCGAATGAATTTAGGTTTTTCTTATAGGCAAATCAAATGGATTTAGCTAGGTTCTGTGCATAATATCTCCTTCCCCAAGCACTTTGTATAGCGATTGTCAAAAATGCAATACTCTTCGCCTAGTTGGCTGTACGCGCTTCTTATACCATTTATCTTCACTTGTGTTCAATCTCCCTTACTCAGTATCTTCATTTGTCGATACAAAAATGACACCAAAGCCTTGATACAACCTCTCTTACTTTCCCGCAGCACAAATGGAAATGAGTAGCGCAAAATCAAACAACAAGCTAATCAAAAGAGGAATTAAATAAATAACACAACAAAAGAATTGTAGCAGCTGATTACAGCAATTGCAAATGCTTCATCATCAACTTAGAGGTAATAAGAAACGATTCACTTGAATTCCAAAAAGAAAAGGTAAACGATTCACCTAAAGCAAATCAAAAGAGGAAATAAGGAAATAAAATAAATTTGGAGAAAAATCTCAATTATAGTTAGAGAACATATTGAAGAGCTACTAACTATTCAGAGAGAAAAATCCAAAATCATCAACAAGATTCGTCAATCTTTACCACCATGTTGTCTCCTTCATTTCTTTCCCGGAGGAACTATCACCGTCGTAGCAAAGTGGATGCGTTTAGTTTTTATTATTCTATTATCTTTTCCCATTTAATTTGAGCCATTAGATTAATCTAATGACCATTATTGTTGGTTGAGAGTGTTGTATTAGATATTGGCTTGGGTGTGTTTAGTAAGCTCAGTTGGGTGTTAGAATGTTTTCTGTATTTTGTATTGGGCCTGCCCATTTGATTGTATCTGCTTCTCTTGTATTGTTTTCTGTTTTCTCAGTCTCTCACTCGATGCATGTACAAAGTGAAGAGCTATAAACTTTAAAATCATTAATTCACATTCAATGCAAGAGATTCATTTTGATTCCAGTTAGTTTTGCAATTGGTATCTAGTAGTTAGTTTCGTGTAACAACCTTCGCACCGATCTTCATCTCCGATGAAGGAAGAGAAGGCATTCGTGAAACCGGTGATCCCTAAATTTGAGGGACATGATAACTCATATTTATTTGAGTTATTTATGCTCTTACTACTTAAGTTAATGCAAGTTCTTAAGTAATATTGTTGTTTAATTAAGTAAATATATGTTGTTTAATGTGAAAGAGGGTTAGGAAATGATTTGTGATCATTTGGCACTTTGGTGCCCCATATTGTGTTTTAATTTGTTTGTTCCGTATGTTATAGCATCAGGCGTTATAGCATTACGTTCTGCAGCTAAAGAGAGAGAAAACGAAAAAGCAGTTTCTGCAACGTGTCAAATTAAATTGTGGGATTACATGAGGATAAATTTGATTTAAAAGAACTCTTAGCTCAATTCCTTGAAGATATCAAAGTGGATAGAGACAACTCTCAAGTGTCATGCAAGAATATGGAAGAGAGTGGTATTGAAGAGGTGGTTGAGAAAAATGAGGAAAATTTCAAAGAACTCTTAACTCATTCCATTGAATATATGAATGTGTATAATGACAACTTTGAAGCTTCATGTAAGAATATAGAGGATGACCTTAAGACAATAATGGAGCATCTAAAAGAAGAGAGTTGTGTTGAAGAAGTGACTGAGCTAGAAGAAAAGAGTTGTATTGAAGATATGGTTGAGCAAAAGGAAGAGATAAGTGTAGAGTGTGAACTTGAATGTGGTCATTTGAAAATAGTGGAAGAAAAACAAAACTATTGTGTACTTGTAGAACAAGAAAAATTCAAAAATAGTGACAAGGAAGAAAATCCAAGGTTGAGGTATGAAAAGAGTCATGTGAAAATTGAGATTCAACCTTTGGTAATTGAAGAAATGATTCCTCTGCAAAATGAGCTTCAATTTTTTCAAGAAAGGAGAAATTCCTATCCCAAATGCTTATTGGTTGGTGCATGGGAACACTTGCTTCCATGTGCTAAATACATGGGATTTCTGACCAAAAAGAGAAACGGAATGATGATATTTTCTTCTTGTCCTATTATCCACCCTAACTTCGGTTTTGAATTCCAAGTCTAGCTAAAGACTATAAATTAAGCGCTACTGGGAGGCAGCCCAGGGTTTTTATTCTAATCTTTCTTGTTTTTATTTCTATTTTTGATATTGCGGGATTTTTCAATTGCATTGATGAAGTGAGCTTTAATTTGAAGCGCTATAGCACCTGATGCTGTAACATCCACTGTTGCAACAGTTGAAACTAAACCAGAAAAGAATTGTGTTTTGTTCACCAAACAGTAACTCTTCCCTCTTGTGTTGTGTTATGTTGTGTTGTGTTGTGGTGTTGTCTGTTTTCAAATAAACCTGCTGGATGTTGTAGCATCTGTATTAGCATCTAGCAGTTGTGTATGATTTCAAAATTATGTTGTGTTAAATGTTTTTAAATTCAATATTGTAGAGTCCAAAAGGTCTCTCCCATTATAATTGCATGAGAAGTAAAGACACTGTTGAGTCTTAAGTTTGGGGGAGGACCTTAAATGTGTTTAATGTTAAATGTGAAATTTTAATGTTATGTGTTTAATGTTATGTTTGTTGAATAGAAAGCATTATCAGTTGCAATTCCTAGTTTTTCAGTAATAGAGTGTGTATCTTCCTATGCTAAATTTAATGATGATTAAGTGTATATGTGTAGTGTATCCTTGTTTGACAATGATTGGTTTCAGTGCTGCTTCCACACTCAAACTCTAGGATTAGCAAGGAACCTTGTTAGCTAGGGACTATCTGATGTTGAAGTTAGTCCCGGTTAACCAAGGTTTAGTCAAGTTTTTAATAAAAATTGAGAGTAGCTTTTGAAGCTAAGTTTGGGGGTGCATCAGTTATATTAAGGCTAGGTATGAAGATTATAGGATGGTTAATGCTTTAGGCTCACAAACTGTTACAAATGTATTGTCAAGGTCATGTATATTGTAATTAGCTGCAATTGCCCGAAACTAATGTTGAACTGTTCCAAAAATGCATATAAAATAAAAAAAAAAAGAAAAAGAAAAAAGAAATAAATAAATGCAAATAAAGGAGTTCAGTAATGAGGGCATTATAGCTACATCTGTTCATCAAGTCACCAGCGTTATAGCATCCAACGCTATAGCGCTGAGAAATCACCAAATCAATAGTTAGTGCACTGGTCAAAGATCTGAAATACCTAATCAAGCCCTTTGTTGTGCTTTGAAGACCCTCAAGTATTATGTGAAGTTGTTAGTCTACTCTCCTTTTTGGAAAATTCTTTGACTAAACCAAAAGAAGACCTAGAAACTAACTGAACCTAGAGATCACACACTCACAATTGAGCAGCAATAATTCTAGATGTTGTGAAAAACAATGGTGTGTGTGTGTGTGTGTGTGTGTGTGTGTGTGTGTGAGTGTGAATCTGAAAGTTTGGCCCACTAAGAAGATTTTTGAAAAACTGTTTGATTTAGGGAAGCAACTGGTTTTGTCTTTCTATGCTGTCAATGTCTTTGTAAATAGTTATTCATGCTTTCAAGACTTAAATAAATGTGTGTAGCGACTGAAAAATCCGGGAAAGGATTCTTCAAAGTTCGAAAGGAAGCCGCCACCAAATTTTAGTTTAAGGGCAAATTCGGAAAATCCCTTTAGGTTTAGGACGAGGCATTGTTAGGGTTCGGGAGTCGTTATGTGTGGGAATGTATTAGCACCCCGCGACATCCTTTGTCTAATTAATCATGGTTTATTAATATTTACCCTTTTATTTATGGAGAAAAGACTTAATTAATTTTTTTAATTTTTAGTGCTTGCCAAGAGTGAACTCTTGCTCCTACGTACCTCCGGATGCAATGGAGGAATCAAAGCTACGTAGTTCTTCCTGAAAAAGGTTTGTGGGTTGGTGTTTTTTAGTGTAGGGGTCCTAGGATTCCTTGAACCTGTGCACTCATCGATCCACTAGGACGACTAACCCGGATTGTACAACCGACTTAGTCCCCTACTTTTTGAAAATGATTTTTTTGAATTTTTGAAAGGAGTTGTGAGATGGGTTGATTTTAGAATAGGTATTCTAGAACTCCTGAACTGTACACCTCATTAGTTCTAGAACGCTGACTAACCCGGTTGTACAACCGACTTAGTCCCCTATTTTTAGGAAAAATAGTTTATTGGTATTTATTAAGTTTTGGGGTTCTTTGAATCAGACTCATTGGCCCTAAAATAATGACTAACCCGGTTGTACAACCGACTTAGCCGTTTATTTAGAAAAATGATTTATTTATATTTTATTAAGTTTTTGTAGGATTACAGAACTGTACAGCTCATTGGTCCTAAAATGATGACTAACCCGGTTGTACAACCGACTTAGCCGTTTATTCGACTTCGAGAGAAAAATCATTTATGTTTGAGCTAGAAAAAAATTAAAAAGAAAGACAGGGGGTGAAAATTGTAAATTGGGGTTTTATTAGTCGCAGGGGGTTGTATAATTAATATGAGGTGTAAAAAGGAAGCCCAGTTCGCATGTGGGAGCCCAGTATGCGAAACTGGGCTTAAGTAAGGGAGGGTGCGCGCGTGAACGAGGGGGTGCAAATAGTATTCTGAACATTTTAAAAAAATAAAAAAAGGAAGGACATATAAGCCCAACAGAAACCCTAAAACTAACAAACGAAAACCCTAAAACGCAAACCCATTCCCCTGTCACCCCTGCGGCGCCGCGGCAGTGAGAGAGAGCTTTGGCGGCGAAATCGTCGCCGGTTTCCATGGAGGGGAGAGGGTTCACCGGCGCTGTGATCGGTCGGTTTCAGGCGGTGGTGATCTTGCGAACGGAGGGGGCTTCGCTAGCGGCTGGCAGAACGCCGGAGATGACGACGTTGGCGACGGAACTCGCCGGCGCCGGTGACAGATCTCCAAGCTTGTTTATTCCTTTCGGTTTCTTCTACTTCTTTTATTTTTATTTCTTCCCTCTGGTCTTGCTGAATTCCTTTGATTCTAGATGTTCGTTTTTTTGGAAAAAAGGGAGTATCCTAAACCAGCATTACGAATCTGCTCTTAAACAATTAACCTAAGGCTCTTCCTAAAAAACTACCTGGTCTGAACCTATTTTTAGAGAAAACACACGATTAGAACCTACAACAAAACAACCTATTCTGATTTCATAAAAGGCAAACAATACCTGATCTAATAATTTTTTGACTCTATTCCTAAGAACAATTCTTTCTAATCACAATAATTGTGTGCTTACCTTTAGTTATCTCGTTCGTTATTTATGCCTACTCATGTAAATAGATCTTGATTTATAACGATAATAATGTAACGAAGAGAAATAATACTGGCAAACATCAGATACATGGATGGGAGTACTAATAATACACCTATTTTCAGATTCACAAATATGTGCGATATAACCAACCCAAATTCCAGCTTCTGAACTTCTCTCTATTACTGCTTCTTGCTGTTGCCTGCTGCTACTTTTCTACTGCTGCTGTTGGTTACTCAAACCTTTTCTGATCTCAAAATAAAAACGTGTTTAGGTGATTAGGGTTTCAATGTGAACCCCTAATCTTTATTTCTCAGTGATATTTGCAAATGCATCGTCTTTTTTACCGTGGATCGCTCGCTTATTTATATTAAAAACTTAGGGTTAGCATTTAATTGGTTTTGGTGATTTGGTGGGCGTTGCGAGGTTACGATAACGTGGGCTTGCTAAGCGGTCTTGGAGAGCAAGAACGGACCCCTAAAGATTGCTGATGCTGCTCCTAGTTTTTATTTTTTGCTTTTTCGTATTTGTATTTTTTGTATTTTTAAATATTATCATTTTTTGTATTTTTGGACACTTTGGACAATTAGACACTTTTTAAAATGTAAATAAAATTAAATAGATTTTTTTGATATTTCTTGGACTATATATATATATATATATATATATATATATATATATATATATGTATGTGCTCAAAATAAGGACGAAATAATAAAAATAGAAAAGAAGTCGGAATGATGAGCCTAATTGCGAGAAAACAACTCGACTAAGCCCATTTGCAAGGAAGCGACTCGGATAAGCCCAATTAAGTTCGACTAGGCCCAAATACGAAGATTCAACTATAGAATGTGCGAAAAGATCGATCATTCGCGCGCATTTTCAATTTAAACAACGGCATTTCGACTTAGTTGAACAGGTTAGTTGAGATCGGTTTAGGTTAGTAAATGAGACACTTTTTTTTTTTTTTAATAATTCTCGTACTTGCGCGACTTCAGAACAAATAATAAAATAAACGACTAAAACGAGAAAAAGAATACAGACAAAATTGGGGTATAACAATGTGAGTTCTATAGTAATATTTTTTTTATAAGAAAAGAGAGATAATGTTGTTGTCTTGTTTGTGCAGCCAATCTATGTCCTTATTTCTTTGATGTTGTGTTGTTTGTTCTTTGTCAAGCGTCATTACTTGAAGACAAACAATGGTTTAAGTTTGGGGTGTGATAACTCATATTTATATGAGTTATTTATGCTCTTACTACTTAAGTTAATGCAAGTTCTTAGGTAATATTATTGTTTAATTAAGTAAATATATGTTGTTTAATGTAAAAGAGGGTTAGGAACTGATTTGTGATCATTTGGCAATTTGGTGCCCCATCTTGTGTTTTAATGTGTTTGTTCAGTATGTTATAGCATCAGGCATTATAGCGTTACGTTCTGCAGCTGATGAGAGAGAAAACGAAAAAGCAGTTTCTGCAGCGTGTTAAATCACTGCAGAGCAGTACATAACTGTTCCTGTAGCAGCCACCCACCTTCTACTTTGTGGGACACTTGTCTAGTTTGTAATGGAGGATAAAAATAGTTGGTGGGATGGCTTGTCAACCTTTTTAGAAGATATTTTCTTTATATAGAAGTCTCAACCTTCTTCTTCTTCATCTTGGAGTTGCGGGTCTGAAGAGAGGAGAGTTAGAAATAACTCTATTGGACTCCATTTTCGTCCGAGCTTTATTTTGACAATAAAAAGTAGATTTCTGCAGTGTTGTAACGTCACAGAAGCTGTCATCATTTGGAGTATTTCCATCTCTTTGTGATTTCGGTTTTATGGCTTTAGGTAACACCTTTATGTTTTATTTCTTGTGTTGTTGCTCATCACGAGCTGATTCTCTTGTAGTTGGATGCTTAAAGTTTTGTAATGACATTTTAAGAGTTTTATTGTAATGTTTGATGTTAGCTTTTTAACCCTTGCTTGAAACTTCTTCCAATGCTTATTTTAGAATTGATCAGCTAAATATAAGTACATTAAGTTCAGACATGGTCTATAAATCGAACTCAAGGATTAATGTGGGTGAGTGTTTGTTTTAAGGACAGTTAGAACAACTCATGCTTAAACCTAGACATAGGAAAGCATAGTCCATAGGGTGAATATTGTGGGAGCTTAATATACAGGGGTGAACTTATTTAGAACTTAGACATAAGAGTCTTGTAACGAAACCTTGACGTTAGTGACCGAAAGGCACACATCAAACGCTACAACACCCAACACTATAACATCAAACAGAACAGTAAACTGTTTTTAATGAATTTACATAGTGAAAGGCATTTCAACTACTCTATTTTGAATTTCTACTTATCATCTATCTTTACTTGCTTATTTACATTTATGTATTCACAATACTTGTTGACAACTTATTATTGTTATTTGTGTTACTCACTAGCTAAATTACTAATTTAAATATAGAAGTAAACTCAACCATCCTCATGGGAACGATCTTTACTTATCATGGTATTACTTGTTGTGATTGTGTATACTTGCACATCACCTTTTCGCACAACAGAACACTATGACACTCGAAGATGCTCATGGAAAACTTATTGAAGTCCAAGGAGTATCGGAGCCTCGTGGAAAATCGAATTCCACCGCTCATCACCGGAGCCATCTCAAAGCAGATCAAGGCGGTGGAGGACGCCAAGTTGAAGGATTTGAAGGTGAAGAACTATCTTTCCCAGGCGATAGATCGAAACAACATAGAGACGATGATGAGGAAAGATACCGGCAAAGATATTTGGGACTCAATGAAAATGAAGCATCTTGGAAAGACGTAGGTCAAGAAAGCGCAACTTCAAACACTACGAAGAGAGTTTGATTTGCTCGCGCAAAAGGAAGATGAAGGTATCAATGAATTTGTCGCAAGAACATTGGCTATTGCCAACAAGATGAAAGCTCACAGAGATAGGATCAATCAAACTGATATAGTTGAAAATATCTTGTGTTCGATGACTGCAAAATTCTCTTACGTTGTTTGTGCAATTTTTGAGGCTCACGACACTGATTCCCTTTCTGTTGATCAATTACAAACTAGCTTGCTTGTTCATGAACAAAGAATAAAAGAATACAATAAAGAAGAGGAAGAACAGGCATTAAAGGTTACTACTTCAACTAGAGGTGGTTGGAAAGGCAGAGGAAAAGCAACAGGGGTGGTTATTGTAGAGGAAGGCAATCAAATAAAGAATCTTTGAAATGCTACAATTGCAACAAATATGGGCACTACCAGAATGATTGTTCAACATGGGAGGAGAATGCTAACTATGCAGAATGGAATGAAGGAGAAGAGGAACTGTTGCAAATGGCTATCTGCAATAACAAAAACACTGTAAATAAGGTATGGCTCCTTTGGTATCTTGATTCTGGCTGTAGTAACCACATGTGTGGTACTAGAGAATGGTTTTGTGAATTGGATGAGAAATTTAGAGCCTCTGTCAAATTAGGAAATGGCTCTAAGATAATGGCTTTAAGAAAAGGCAATGTAAAAATGAAGATAGGAGGCATAGTTCAAGTAATCACAGATGTGTTTTATCCTATTAGTGAAGAAAATGTTGTGTGTGATAGTTTCCTAATGGGAAAACATCACAGAGATAGTTTTCCTAAGAGTTGCTCATGGAGAGCAACTCGTAAGCTTGAATTGATTCATTCTGCTATATGTGGACCCCAATCCTAAATCAAATAGTACGAAAATATATTTTATTACATTCATAGATTATTTAACAAGGAAAACTTGGGTTTATTTTCTGTCTGTTAAATCTGAAGCATTTGAAACATTCAAGAAGTTCAAAGCAGCAGTTGAAACTGAAAGTGGTGAGAAGATTCGCTGCCTGAGAATAGATAGAGGTGGGGATTCACCTCAAACGAGTTTGACAAATTCTGTGAGACCCATGGCATTAAGAGACATCTTACATCAGCATACAGTCCTCAACAGAATGGTGTTTATGAGAGAAAGAACATGACCATTCTAAATATGGTCAGGAGCATGTTGAGTGACAAAGATGTGCCCAAGAAGTTCTGGCCTGAAGAGCTGAATTGGAGTGTATTTCTCCAAAACAGATCTCCCACAGTTGTTGTAAAGTACAAGACCCTCAAGAAGCATGGACAGATAAGAAACCATCTGTCAAGTTCTTTAGAACATTTGGTTGCATTGCCTACGCCCATGTTCCACAAAGCCAAAGAAATAAACTTGATAACATAAGCATTAAGTGTGTGATGTTAGGCATCAGTGAAGAATCAAAGGCCTATAGGCTATTTGATCTTGTAACTCAGAAAATCATTGTGAGAAGAGATGTTGTGTTCAATGAAGAAGAAAAATGGAATTGAAAGGGTAAAGAAACATCACAAGAGATACATGAAGAAGAAAGTGAAGTTGAAGAAATAAGTGAAGCTGAAGAAACTACTCCTGCTGTGACAGATGACTCTACAGATCAACCTACAAAAACTAACCATGATGTCAATGATCATAGTGAATTTGAGCAAGATGAAGAGAGTGAGAATCAATGGAGGACTAGGAGGAAGCCTGTCTATCTTGATGACTATGTCACTGATTCACCACTGAAACTGGAGATTCCACAGGTGAAGAGAGAAATTTAGTTGTGATTGCTAGCAACAATGATCCCATCAGCTTTGAGGAAGCTGTAAAACACAAGAAATGGAGAGAAGCTATGAATCAAGAAATGGAGGCTATAGTAAGAAATGAAACCTGGGAGCTTGTATCTTTGCGTTCTAACACCAAAGTGATTGGTGTTAAATGGATCTTTAAGACAAAGTATAATGGGAAAGGGGAGGTTGATAAATACAAAGGAAGACTTGTTGCAAAGGGGTACTTCGAAGAACATGGAGTGGATTATACTGAAGTTTATGCTCCTGTGGCTAGGTGGGACACCATTAGAACACTAATTGCCATTGCTGCCTTGAGAAATCGGAAGGTCTTCCAATTGGATGTGAAGAGTGCCTTTCTCCATGGAGATATAAAGTAAGATGTATATGTGGAGCAAGCCCTCGGATACCAACAAAAGTATGCCAAACACAAAGTATACAAATTAAAACGTGCTCTGTATGGACTGAAACAGACCCCAAGGGCCTGGTACAGTCGCATTGAAGCTTATTTTCTTTGGGAGAAGTTTGAAAATGTGAGTCAGAACATACACTATTTGTCAAAGGGGAAATTGGCGAAGATTTCGTAATTGTGAGCTTGTATGTTGATGATCTCATATTCACAAGTAACTCATATGAGATGATGGAGGTATTCAAAAACTCTATGATGAAAGAGTTTGATATGACAGACTTGGATAAGATGAGCTACTTTCTTGGAGTTGAGGTGATCCAAAATTCCCAAGGTATATTCATACATCAGTGCAAGTATACCAATGAGATACTAGAAAGATTTGGCATGACTAATTTTAGACCTGTTGCTATCCCCATAGTTTCGGGTTCTAAATTGTCTAAAGAAGGTGAAGGTGGAAAGGTGGATGCCACCCATTACAAACATATCATAGGAAGTCTAATGTACCTAAATGCTACAAGATTGGATATAATGTACTCTGTGGCACTGACTAGCATATATATGGAGTCTGCCACTGAGCTCCACATGCAGGCAGCAAAGAGAATTATGAGATATATTAAGGGAACAGTTGATTATGGCATCCTATACTGCAGAACAGATTCAAATCAGCTACTGAGTTACTCAGATAGTGATTATGCAAGTGATGTAGATGACAGAAGAAGCACATCCAGGTATGCTTTCATTTTGGGAAATGGTGCTATAGCACGGGCCTCCAAGAAACAACATGTGGTAACTTTATCTACCGCAGAAGCTGAGTTCATAGCAGCTGCACAATGTGCTTGCCAAACTATTTGGCTAAGAAGGATAATGGAGAAGTTAGAGCAAGCTCAAGAAGGGAGAATTGTGATACTTTGTGATAACAATTCCACCATTAAGCTGTCAAAAAACCCTGTGCTACATGGTAGGAGTAAGCACATAGACATTATGTTTCATTTTCTGCGTGATTTGGCAAAGAAGGAAGAGATAGAGCTGCTGCATTGTTATACACAGGATCAGGTAGCTGATATTCTGACCAAGCCATGGAAGGCTGAGAGCTTCCACAAGCTTAGAAGACTGCTGGGAATGTGATGTTCAGGCAATCTAAGTTACGATGTAGTGTAGAGTTGTTGAACATAACCTGTGTTCTGATGCAGCAACAACTTCACTGAACAAAATTTAGTTTGAGGGAGGATATGTTGTATTAGATATTGGCTTGGGAGTGTTTAGTAAGCCCACTTGGGTGTTAGAATGTTTTCTGTATTTTGAATTGGGCCTGGCCCATTTGATTGTATCTGCTTCTCTTGTATTGTTTTCCGTTTTCTCAGTCTCTCACTCGGTGCATGTACAAAGTGAAGAGCTATAAACTTGTAAATCATCAATTCACATTCAATGCAAGAGATTCATTTTGATTTCAGTTAGTTTTACAGAGAGGCTGAAGGGCAGAAGTCAAAAGGAGAGGATCCGGATCCGTTAGTTTGTTAGATGTCGGTAGAGCAGTTTTAGAATTAGTTTGTTAGATGTTAGCAGTCGGTAGAGCAGTTTTAGAATTAGTTTGTTATTCTTCGCCCGCTGTATGCCAATAATATAGAATATTTCAGGCATGAGGAGTTATTGGTAAGCTCATACAATTTCCTAGTATACTAGTGTAATCTCAATATTAAAAAATCTAAGAAATATAATGTAAGCTTAGGATACAATAGCAAGTAATTCTGATGGAAGTATGGTGGAGTACGATCTCAAAACATGAAGTGATAAAGAAATATAGTGTACAATAAGCAACTGATGTGGTGACACTAATTTAGTGCCTAAAGTTTGAATGTATTTTTTTTTTTTGACCAACACAATCCCATCTATTTTCATTATAAGTAATAGTGCCAATACAAGTTGGGATCAAATCAAAAATCTTGGAGCTAGCATATAATCTAGATGCCCTCCCTTGCTTGTGAGCGACGAGATTCACTTGCCTCCTAGTAAAGCTAACCTGAAAGCTTTGATAACGTAAAATAAAAAGTCTACAATAGGATAAAATAGCACCAAGCTCAGAGTTGAGATGTAGGTTCTTATTCAGCCAACCAAATAAGTGCTTGCTTTAGTCTCATTGCCTCTGCTTCCTGGGGTGTTGGAACACTGTGAAACCACATGGTATTTGCTTTAAAAAAAGGCACCCGTATAAGATTGAATGCACATACCTAGTCCATACTTGTGATCAATATTGCATTTATAACTACATTTAGCTTCTTCCAATTAATATCCTCGGTATTCTACTGATTATTTCCAGTAGTTGTTGTCCTCAAACGCACCTACTGCCACTTTTTTTTAAGGTAAAAGGGGCTAAAAAGCCCAAAGCGAAAAACACAAACTACACAGGAACTAGTCTAGGAGTAAAGACTCTAATACAATCTGAATGCAACAAATGCAAAATACTTGATGGAGGATCCTCAAACGCCCAGAACTTGTCCACCAACTCACCCGCCATTGAAGCCAAACCATCAACAACCATATTTGCTTCCCTATAAGCATGGATTATGCGAACCCTCCACTCTATCTCGAGGAGCTTCCGAATCCGCAAAAGAAGGTTTCTTCCTTCCATGTTACCCAGCCCATCACCACAAAGAAGAGAGACCACCTTCTGTGAGCCCATTTGGAGCTCCACATGCGTATAACCTTTGCTCCTCGCTAAGTTGAGACCCTCGCAAGCTCCCCAAAGCCCAACAATTTAAGAGGTGGCTTCTCCTACCTTACGAGTGAAGCCGCATAGCCACCTACTAGTAGAATCGCGCAAAACACCACCACAACCTGCCACACAACTATGATTCTTTTAGGCGCCATCACAATTAATAGTAACGAACCCCTCCACAGCTGGCTTCCAACAAACATTAAGGTTGAATTTAATCGGCCTGCTCGTGGGACTAAAATTCTCCTTACTCTTAGAATAATTATGCACATATTACGTGATCACGAGATCCGGAGCATATGGCCTCACAAACGTCAGATCATACACTATTTTGTTCCTCCAAGTCCACAGAAAGTAACAAGTAGCAGCCCACATACTCTTCCATGAAGCCCCTTCAGCAGAATTAACATTGAATTGAACCTAGTCCACAAAGGAGTACCCATAAAAATCAATCTCAGATAACTGGGAACTAACCATCTCCAGACGGATAATGGTGTCGGAAAAAAGCATGTGCAAGTATACACAGTCTAAAACAAGTAGTATAAAAGATCGAACCCACAGAGATTGAAAAACTCTCTTTTAAAATTCAATACAAAGTAATAAAGTGTAAGGTAACCAAATAACAATATAAAGTGGAGTTGGTGTGATCACAATCAAGTTAGTAAAAACTAAAAGTGCAAGTATTTGTTTTGCAAATGAGAGAAGTTAGTTGGAATGTCTTCATCAAGTAATTTACTTTTAAGTGTTTGATGCAGTATGTGATGCAGCTGCACTGAATGTTGTTGCATTAGCTATGTGCCTTTCAGTCACTTTCTTCAGAGTTTCATTACAAGCTTTCTATGTCTAGGCATGCTTAAATAAGTTCACTCTTGTATCTTAAGTACCCACAGTATCACCCTATGGACTATACTATCCTATGTCTAGGTCTTAGCATGGTTTTCACAAAGTTTCCTTTATGTAAAACACTTACCCATATTAGTTCTTGAGTTCTTAATTGTAAGTCATGTCCGCTCTTACAAATCTACTTATTCTAAGTGATCAATCTCAAAATAAGTGTTGAAAATATTATCAAGCAAGAACTAAAGTACAAACATTACATACATGCATCATACTTACTTAAAAGCTCATTAAATGATTAGAACATTCCAACTAAGAGAGATTTAGCTAACAATAGACATTGCAAGGTAAATATAAACTGAATGGAACATGTTTATATAATTGAAATCACAAAAGAGAAACAACAAGATAGAAGTTACACAAGTTGAAGCCCTTTGCATGAATTCTCCTAGCAATGCACTAGCATTACTCCTTAGCACTATACAAATACTATGAAATCGAAGTAAGGAGGAATTTTTAATTCCTTCCTTTCCCTCTTATAAAATAGAAACTAACTATGTATATTGAAATTTTGATCTAACTTATGGATTGTGATATATTTCCAAATGAAGATGTGAGGTCCTTTTATAGTCTTCAAGAGAGGTGCTTCCTTCCTTCATGTTGAAGTAATCTTGAGAGGATTGAGTTGTAATTGCTTTTCAGAGGTTGATCCCCAAGGTGAGATCTTTGATCAAGTGTATAGGGAGGTCCTATGATGTATGAACATGTGTCCCTATGTTGATGACTCTTCAAAGCTATCCCTATGGCTATGTGTGAATGGTAGGCGCCTACTATATAAAGTGGTTCTGCTTTAAGGGACCAAGCATGAGGTCAGCAATGCAAGTGGATGCGCAAGTAGCTAGCTGCTCACTCATCAAGTAGTCTTGATTCATCACGGGATCAATGCAGAGCATTGATGCAGATCTCAGAGATCGCACCGAGCAAAAACATCAAACATACCACAATATATCCAAAATGGCCTATTAACAACTATAACCATGTCAATCACTCAAGTTATCATATATCACACAAAATGCTATATAAACTTCTTATCTTTACTTGAAAGAGAGCAATTTACTAAGTTTAAACATATGAAATACTCTATATAAAATAGAGTTATCAGATAACACACAAGGACAGTCCCTCAACATATGCAAAATGGTCTCTGTTACCCCAACACAATGATGACAATCTGAGTTGCCATTACTCCCATGCCTACAATACGCCTTGGTAGGAAGCTTCCCAAGAAGCACTTGCCAAGCAAAGCTAGGAACACGCTCAGGGACGTCCAAGTGCCAAACCATTTTCCACATAGGAGAGAAATTTTCGTTTGTTCCATCATGCAGATAATGATAAGCAATCGAGACAGAAAAGGTGCCTGAACTCTCACCTGACCAATAGGTAACATCAGGCCCCAAGGAGGGTCCAGAACAGGGCACGCAAGCAGATTGTTTGCTAGCCTATCCGAAAGTAAATCTCTAAGAAGATCCCAACGCCACGCCGCACTGGCCGCCACACAATCGCTTACCTTACTATCCCGACTATGGACAGGCACATCCCCAACATGATCAGCAAGGGTATTGTTGGGGTCAAGCCATCTATCCAACTAGAATCTAGTAGTGGTACCATCCCCCACGGGCTAGGCCTTGGCATCCTTAATCTCATTCCAACTCTGATACACAACTTTCCAAGTGAATGAATCTGAACCTTTGCAGTCTAAGACACACGTTGATCGTACCTTGACCAATGTATAGAGTAGTTCGTATTTCTCGTTCAGTTGCTTTGAGTGATCTGGCCCGGTCGCTGGAGTTGAAGGACCGGAATCTTGGCCGCACACGGGTGGTATCTTCAATAACACTCTGACGCCCAAGTCAGCAGTGTGTGATCGAGCAGGGGTCACAAGGTAATGATTACGTACCTGATTCTCGGCATCTGTGATGTATTTATACTGTTTATGCCATAGGCGCTCTGGCCGTTGCAATATTTGCGGGCATGGTCGCATCTTACGGAGCACGTTGCTAATTGGGCCACGCTGGGCCTGATATGACGAATTGGGCCTTTGGCCCACTCCGGAACA
The DNA here is from genome assembly GCA_020916435.1 of Oxytropis ochrocephala. Lineage (NCBI taxonomy): Eukaryota > Viridiplantae > Streptophyta > Magnoliopsida > Fabales > Fabaceae > Oxytropis > Oxytropis ochrocephala. The sequence goes on from CM037090.1 coordinate 71,066,947, forward strand.
CACGTATTCCAGAAATTGCACCCATATTTACTTATGAGTACTTGACTCCACAGCTAACTAATATCAAGCTTGAGGTTCCCAACCAATTTCATGATGTATGCCTTATTCACATCAACTAGAGACCGAAGTCCCAGACCCACTTGGGCTTTGGGGAGAGTAAGCGTATCCCACTTGACAATATGCAATCTACGAGCGTCATCTCTATCACCCCAAATGAAACTTCTTTGAAGCCATTCAATCTCCTTTAGACACGCCGTCAGAATGGGATTAATCATCATTGAGTCAATAGGAATGGCTTGGATCACCAATTTCGCTAGAGTGACACGCCCCGCAAAGGAGAGGTGGCTCGCTTTCCAACCAGATAATCGCTGGTGAACATTCTCCAAAAGATAATCAAAGTCTTGTCGTTTAGGAGCATGACCTAGAAAGGGGAATCGCTGCTGCCACTCTTTTATATGCTGAGTTGAGCGTTGTACAATGGCCTTCATGGGCTGCACAATACTTTCCCAAATCTTATCGTCCTCCTATGCCAAAAATCCCAGATCATCATAACAAAAGTTACTCGATTTCCTTCGGATAGCAGTTGCCTGAAAAACATTCACGAAAGCTCTCTGAAGCTCCATGGCACTCTTAATATCGCGCAACAGTCCACATTCAGCCCAAATTGCCTCTGCATGTATACAATCAAAAAACACATGCCACTCATTTTCCGGGTTTCCATCACACAGGATAATGATTCTCAAACATCACATTTCTTCTCAACAAATTACTTCTTGTAGGTAAAACACCTCTTGCTGCCCTCCATAGTAATAACTTGATTTTTTGAGGAATCTTTAGACGCCATAAACTCATCCAGGCCCCTTCCACTCGAAGGTGTAAGATATCAAAAAGCTTCTGCATTATAGCAAAATACGCCGACCTCACTGAATAAGAGCCAGTTCTACTTCTCCACCAAAAAAGATGATCCTCTTCCTCCATTGTAAACCAAGGCATTGCCTTAATAGCGTTAGCTTCTTGTACATTGTACATCTGATCAACCAGCTCTTTATTCTAGCAACCATTTGTTTAATCCCACAATTCCTTAACACAAAATTGCTTCGTTCCTACAACCATTGGTGATTTCACAAAATTGCCTCTCCCTTTCTTTAACCAAGGATCACGTCAAACTGAAATGTTCTCACCATTTCTTATCCTATCGTGCACCCAAGTTGACTACCGCTGCTCGAGAAGTGAAGATATTACGCAAAACATAACTAGGATTATGGCCTAAACGAGCCCCAATAAAATCACTATCAGGAAAATATTTAGCTTTGAAAACTCTAGCAACAATAGTATCTACATGTAGTGCAATGTGCCACGCCTGCTTCCCTAGTATCGCCAAATTGAAACCATGAAAGTGTCGGAAACTCATACCACCATATTCCTTTCTAACCGTCAATTTGTCTCATCTCAACCAATGTATTCCCCGTCTCACACCCCGGTTATAGTCCCACCAAAAAGAGTTATTTATCATTTCCAACTCTTTCCCAAGTGTAGTAGGAATCATAAAAACAATCATACAATAAGTTGAAATCGATTGAGCAACTGACTTTCCCAGTTCATATCTATCATAATAAAACACACATTAGTGTACAAAAAAGTCTAATTATAATTCAGTTTCTTTTATCAGACTGATAATATGAATGAAGCTACCCAACAACACTTACAATCTAAATAAGTGCATCAAACACATTACATAATTTAGAAGTGTCCTTAAAAGTTTGAATTTATAATAGAATTTTACATATCATCTGGTATAAATTTTTGAAATCAATTTTCCCTAGGAGGCATAACATATGGTTGTGGAAGAATTTATCAATGGTCCAGTGGTTCAACAGCTGTCTTGAAGAGAAGGATATGAACCTTATCAATTGAAAAGTACAAAAAACCACCAACTGAATGTGTAACATAAGAACCATAGCTAGTACCCACAATGCAGTGCCAAGCTGGACCATAACAAGAATCAAATTCCTGCAACACCATCAAGTTTTCCATTGTTAGACAAAGTCATTTTCCATTTAAAAATAAACATTGGAGAATGTGTTCTACAATAATCCTGAGGTTTTCAAGTAATATCAATATGAAAATAATTGTCTAGTTGTTTGGGATCATTAATAAGACAATGCCAATATTTATAATTCTTTATAACTTAAGATCATATCTCTATGCACAAATCTCTATATGGGGACCATGAAAGCAGAGCAAGGGGATAAAAAAATAGGTTTGAAGAACTTTATATCAATTCTGGAATCTTCCTACATTGTTTATAAACATTACCCTTACATAAAAATCAGATTCAGATGGCAAACAGAATTGCAATACTGAACTATATGTACCAGAATTAAAACAAAGTAGCATCCAAGATCAAAATCTGCACATAAAATTGGTTATTCTTAATCATCTTATTATGCTAGATTTGTCATTCATCAATGAAACATGAGCAAGACAAATTAGAAGATCCAATCCAACATTAAATTAAATATCAAAACAACAGAAAAGACAACAATTTCAGCTCCACATTCCACTCAAGACATAACCATTATTTTTTAACATAAAACAAAATACTTCTAAATCAGACATGCAGATCAAAGATCAGAACCCAGAAACAGATTTTTGAAAGAAAAATAAAGTTGTGAGAGTGACCTTCTTGAGGGCCAGAGCCAAGTGTTTACTGTCAAGTTTCTTGGAAGGCATAGAATCAAGGTAGTCACGTGCACATTGGAAGGCACGTTCTTGCAAAGGGAGAGGCATATCACATGCTCTGACATGAACATTGATGAGTCTATTATTGTTATTATCATGATGTTTTTGCTCTTGTTGTTGCTCTGTGGCTTTCTTCTTCTGTATCAAACTGTTTAGAAACTTGCTTCTTCTCTCTAACTCCTTCTCTGCTTCTTCTTCCATTTCATGTGCCCCACTTACCTCACTCTCTCATTACTCTCTAACTAACCAACCAACAACCAAACTTCTTTTCTTTCTTGGCTTCACACTTTGCCTACCAATCTTCTTAAAAGCATTTGCAAAAGTAATTGTGCACTTTGGATTTGACAATTAAAGCAAAAAGAAAAAAGAGTGTGTGTATGCAGAAACAAAAGTAGATTATAATGGAATGAGAATTAGGAAGAGCAAGAAATGAAAGATAATACAAATGGCAGATTTTAAACTCACTTTATAGTATATCTCTCTATTTTTTCACTTTGCTTTACATTATTATATTTATTTTTTATTTCCATCACACTCAACTTTTTACAATTTTTTATAAATGGGATATATATATCACTCCCATTTTATATATATATATATATATATATATATATATATATATATATATATATATATATATATATATATATATATATATAAATTACAAATGGATCTCAAGAAACGTACCTAACGTCGGAGGGATCGTGCACAATCCGATTGTGCTTTGAGCTCCGATGAGAAATGAGTGTGGTCGCCACCTGCAACGCTTTCTAATGCCCCAGTCAGTCCACAATTAAGATGAAGCATATGAAAGGAATGAAAATCATACCATACTCTTGGGGTGTATAGTGGTATGTATAGTGATGACATTAGGTTTGCCATGGAAGCCCCCAAATATTTGGGCTGGCCTGTGGTACGCGTGCGTTGTCGAAGTTAGTTGTATATCGGGTTGGCTGGTGTGTTATAGATGTTCACTCAACAACATTTAAGATCTGAATAAGGACCATAGATGATGATAGTATATACCTCACCGATGACTGGGGTGGGGGTACAAAGTCTTAGTCCTCCTTATCGAGCATTGCAGGCCAAGTGAGGAGTCGAGTATTCGTTTAAACTTTAAAGTCTATGCATTCGTGCTGGGTAATGTAAGGAGCTTACTGAAGTGGGCTCAGATATCCTTGTTCTAGGCACAAGCCACTTTGTGAGCCCAATGAAGTAGGGCATGTCTTTGGCGAGTGCCTACAAGAGCCGTTAGTGAAGCCGGACTCGAAAATTGCGAGACCTAGATTAAAAAGAATGAACATTGTAATCACGGCATTGGATCTTCTCCTAAGGGGTAGTAACCATGTAATAAATAATGAACATTGTAATCTGTATGGCTTAACTCAATTGCATGTGCCGAAATTGTTAGGTTGAATATTATGTATTGAGTTCCAACCCGAAACCCCACGGTTGCGAGTGTGAGCTTTAAGTGATACTTGTCACTCCATCTAAAAAAAGTGAACATTGTATTTGTGTTTGTCAAAATTTGTGTCAAATTAACATTTTTGTTCATTTTGTTTATTTTATGAGTTGGGTCTCGTGTTTGTTTCTAAGTTGCTGCTTTTGATGCATTTGTTGCGGGTGCGTGTTTCCTTTGTCTTTTTTGCTTGTTGACAAGCTCATCTCATTAGACAAAAAGAGTATACGTGGACAGTATATATTTTAATGTCACACCAAAATTGATGCTTCCATTAACTGAACAGCCATGAACTGATCATATTTGTATGAATGTTGTCTTTGTTTTTGGTACAACAATATTGTCTTATTTAATTTTGGTTAATATAGTTCAATCGTAAATTTTGTTTGTTTTGTTTGATGGATCATAACACCACCCGTGAAGGTCCGTTCAAATTTAAGTCTGATTTTAAACAAATAAAAAAATAATAATACTCTCTCTAAAAGAAAATATTATAGAATCATTATAAAAATAAACAATAATTTAAGTCTGTTTACTTTTCTTTAAAAAGGAACTCGATCATATTAGCTTCTATTATCTATAGCATTTGGAATGCTCAAAATAATTGTTTTAAGAGTAAAGATATACTTGTAATCGTTTCTGCAAGGAAGGCTGCCTTAGCCGAATACCAGCTGAGCTATGGAGATCGTCAGGGATAAATAGGAGACGAATACGAAGAAGAAGATTAATTTATGGACGCAGGGGCGGACCCCCTCAAGTGAGGGGGGTCAAGCACACATCCTCAAAAAATAAAATTAGACTCACTTAGTATAAAAAATAAATATTTTGCACACTCTAAAAAAATAATTTGCACTCAAGCCCCTAATTTTGTACTCGGTCAACACTCACATAATCACTCACATCAATTCCTCATGTTGCAGGCGGTTCTATACGAGATGCGTGTAGCAGAGGACCTAGTGTTGCGCTAGGTGGGAATTATGTCAGCGAGTCCTTGGCTGAAAAGGGGGTCTTTGGGATGTCAGCTAGGAGTGGTGTGTCAGAGCAAGCGATGGTTGTTGGTGGTCTAGAGGCGCATGGGACGATGATTCAATCAAGGGTCGGTGATGGAAGTGAGAAGAATTTAAAAGAGGATTTGGAGTTTTTGGGCCTTGTAAACGAATATGGGCTTAAATATCTTTTTATGGAGAATCGGACTTGTAGGTTGGATGGGTCCGTTCGGGGTGGATAGAGGTGTGGATAGTCTCAAATGTTTGGAGGCCCACTCAATGCATTCTATTTCAAGTCCTTTGCCCACTATTGCCGAAAAAATCTCCTGGTCCAATAATTGCTAATTGTTTGATGGCACGTGTGGATGCACCCAATTAGTGTTTGCCCATCCCATGTGATCCTTTTGCGTTTTGCGAATTGACCCAAGCTTTTGTGAATTTGATCATGTTCCCCACTCTTGGGTAGTCTTGCCTTTGCCCTCTTCACGACATTTCCAACAATCAAGCTCAGTCTTTGTTGCTAGGCCAAGTCGTCCAAGGGGTCCCCATCGACGGAGTCGATTTCTCCGTTGTGGTTTTCTTGGTTCTGGTCGCTGAGGTATAGTTCCGGGGATTCTCTCTACGCCACAGAGATTCTTCAAGATGACATGTGGTGGTGATCGAGGTAGAGGTAAGGGGAAGCGGGTTCGTTGTTTTATGATGTCGTAGCGTCCTCCTCTTTTGGGCTAGATCTCCAAGTGGTGCTTTCAAGCTTCGAGATGTTGCATGTGGCAGGAAATGGAGGTCCAAGTATGGGTTTCCCATTGGGGAACACGCCTGAGGTTAAGTGCATGAAGGATGGGAGTTCAGGCAAAGTTGGCGGGGATAGTGGGGATGTGAAGGGGGTTGGCGGCTAAGGTTTATTAGCTGCTGGGAGGTTGCTTGATATAGGAAGAAGGGTTGAGGTGACACTCAGGTGTGAGGAGGTCTCTGTCATTGAAAAAATAGTTTAATTAAAAGAGAGAGATAAGTAGGAGAAGGAGGCTAGAGGTATGAGGAAAGACGATTATCGATGATTGTGGGCTCTATCAATACAAGGCGTATGACAGAGAGGGTTAAGAGGAGGAAGATTAGGAGTCTTATTAGGGACGACCATTTGGACTATATTGCAATTTAGGTGACCAAATCAGAGATGGTTGATGATAAGATGTGTTGGTCTCTTTGGGGGAATGATGATTGCACGTGGGCTTGGCTTCCTTCGGTTGGGAGGAGCGAGGGAATCCTATCACTTTGGGATGCTTCTCGTCGCCGAAGGGTGTTCACTTTTAAATGACACGATTTTGTGGGTGTGTTTTTGGAATGGGGTGCTCTGGATGACCCGCCACATTGTGGTGAATGCTTACTCTAAGTGTGGCACTTCAGACAAAAAAAGGTTATGGGGTGAATTTATAATGTCTAATTAAGGGGGGTTTTAGGGGAGATGTTTGGTGTCTTCTTGGGGGTTTCAATGTGGTTTGCCATTCTAAGGAGAGGAGGGGTACTAGTGGTCAGATCACTAATGTTGATGATGTGGAGTGTCGTAAGTTTAGGGGGTTATTAGAAGATATGGATTTGATTTATATGCTTTTGCAGAGCAGAAAATTTACTTGGTTCCAGCCTAATGGGCTAACTATGAGCAAGCTAAATCGAGTTACTATTTCGGAGGGTTGGGTGCAGTTATGGAGTGACTCTTCGTAGTGGGCACTCCCAAGGGAAATCTCTGACAATTGTTGACTCGTGCTTAGATACTTTAATCTTTTGTGCGGTCCGAAGCCTTTCCTGTTCAATAATCACTGGTATCAACATGAGGAGTGCAAGGAGATTGTCTCTAATTGTTGGTCTAGTTGTTCGATGATTGGATGGATGGGGTTTGTCGTTAAGAAGAAGTAGAAGCTGATCAAAGGGGAACTAAAGCGCTGGAATAAGGTGTTTTGTAATGTAGATATGAAGATACAGATTTTGGTGGAGGAGATATCTGCAGCGGATTTGAAAGAGGAGTCGGTGGGCCTTTTAGTTGAGGAGGCGACGGATAGGAAGGAGAAATTCTCTACTCTTTGGGGCTTAAGGAGGGTGCTGCTAATTCTAGGTACTTTCACTCTTGTGTTAAGTCTCGTGGGGCGAGGAATCAAATTACTACTTTGCGTGTCGGGGAGGCTTGGTTGGAGGATGTCAATGGTATTAGGGAGGAAGTCACTAATTTCTGTACCGCCCACTTCTCAGAAGATGTTTGGGATTGTCGCACTTTGGATGGGGTCTCTTTTCGCACTCTAACTTTGAACCAAGTGAGTGGTCTGTCGAATCAGTTCTATATGGAGGAGATTGAGCAGGTGGTGTTGAGATGTGATGGGAATAAAAACATTGGACCGAATGGTATCCTCTTTAAAGAGTTCTACTCTAATGGTACACTCTAATAGTAACGGAAGAACGAGTGCTCCGCATAACTCTGAGGGTTTTTTGTTTATCGCGGCAAGGCTTCCACTAATGGTGAAAACCTCCTCCGGCGGAGAGAAATTTGCTTCTACACGGGTGTCATTCAGGGATATCCTCTCAAAAGGCCAACATAAACTTCCTACTAAGGAGAAGGTCGATCTACTTGCTAACGGTTTGGTGAAGATTTCCTTTGAAAGAGGGAATCGTTTGCGACCAAAGGTTACTCTGGATGAGAGGACAATTGGTGTTATATCTAAGCGACGCGTGGAAAAAATTAATCAATGGCTCAAATTAAAAAACTTAGATCAATTTAATTTTTAATTAAAAAAAACTCTGAAACACACTTATTTTCGTTTTCCTCTGACCCATATATTGGTATGCCACACTGTGACATCCGGGGCTGACGAGGGCAGGGAGTGATCGCCGGTGCCCAAAAAGGTGGCATGGCAAAGAGCGGCTCCTGGCATCTTCAAAGCGAAGGGGCGCGTGAATGAACCGAATACGCACTGGAATGAGAGGGATCCTGAGGTTGTGCAGGTATGAGACTGTACAGTTGAAGGAAGGCTTAAAAGAATTGATTTGTACTACCTATACCAACAAGGTGCATCTTCTTTTCAGGAGTCTATCCCATAAGAACTCTATAGTTAAGCGTGCTTGGCTTGGAGTAGTAGTGGGATGGGTGACCTTCTGGGAAGTTTCCCGGAGTGCATGCAAGTGAGGACAAAACATGCTGAAAAGACTCATGTTGGTTCGTGGGGGTAGTCAACAGTTCTTGAAGCAGTCTGGGATGTTACAAATGGTATCAGAGCAGCAGAACTCTCTCAGTACGGTGTGGTTCGAGGACGAACCAAGTGGAAGCTGGTGGGCATGTGACATCCGGGGCTGACGACGGCGGGGAGTGATCGCCGGTGCCCAAAAAGGTGACATGGCAAAGGGCGGCTCTTGGCAGCTTCAAAGCGAATGGGCGCGTGAATGAACCGAATACGCACTCGAATGAGAGGGATCCTGAGGCTGTGCAGGTATGAGACTGTACAGTTGAAAGAAGGCTTAAAACAATTGATTTGGACTACCTATACCAACAAGGTGCATCTTCTATTCAGAAGCCCATCCCATAAGAACTCTATAGTTAAGCGTGTTTGGCTTGGAGTAGTAGTGGGATGGGTGACCTTCTGGGAAGTTTCCCGGAAAGCATGCAAGTGAGGACAAAACATTCTAAAAAGACTCTTGTTGGTTCGTGGGGGCAGTCAAGAATTCTTGAAGCAGTCTGGGATGTTACACACGCAATCTCCCATTGTCGCTCCATGAGGTATCTCCGCTTCGCCCGTGTTGTCCTACCAAATCACCGCCTCATACCATCGATCTATAACTCATATTGTCGTGTCTCACCTTCTTGGTTTAGTTCATGTATTTATCAATGTTTAAAAGCTTAGCTTTGCTTCCTGATTCGGTATTCAACCAGTACTCTATCAATGGAGATACTCATGGAGAATAGTCAACAAACAAACTCAAAACAAGTCAACAACAAACAACCCCAATCACCTAAAAATTATTGTTCCGGACTGGGCCAGGCCCAATCAGCAGAAGAAACGGCCCAGTGAAGCACTGGATCCGGCCCACGACTCAGATTCAACGAAGGCTAAGGGCGACCCCTTTCTGTGTCTATAAATACAACAGCACCCCCTTGAAATCAGGTATGCCTCATTCATTTTTAGCTCCGATTGACTTCTGTTTGTTGACATTGGCATCAAGGTCGGAGAAGACGACTTCAACTACTATCCTACCTCTTGCTCACCTCGGATACCCAACTCAGACCAAGGTCTTGAACATTAGGGACCACAATGGGAGCTCAACAGCTCTTCTTACGCTCTCGTCTTTTCTATGGCTCTACAAGGTCGACCGCCGACCTGAGGTCAATCTCTACCACAGAGTGTTATCGAGTTGTTGTCCCCACCCGACCAAATGCTCGAGGGGCATGTTCTGACTCTCCCCACGGAGGAAGCGTGATCACCATCATTGCCTCCTCCTCCACCGATCGTCGAGGCCATCTCGGTCCCGGTTAACGCAGTGAACCAACTATTAGACATCCTAGACCACCGAAGCAGGGAAGTAGCGCAACCGGTAGTGCGTCTGACTCAGATAGAGAAAGAAGTCGTTGTTGCACGTGCCAAAACCATCGCAGTATCGAAGCGGGCTCGCGCCAAGTCTCTGGCTTAATAAACTGTGGCCTCAAGACGCCATCGTTCTCTGCCTCAGGGTCAACTTCACCACCGCTCTCCACCTCGTCGGGGAGGACGAGGTCGGGGGTCTCGGACTCCACTGACCTCCCCAAGCTCAAGTCACTGAAGAAGCTCTTCTCTCCGATCATCATCGTCCCACAGTCGATCTCGTCGTAGGGTGAGGTCCCCTCCAAAAAGGAAGCATTGTTCTTCCGCGCTCGACGACACCAGGAATCGACCCCGTGAGGTCACTCTGGTCGAGCCCGGCGGAGTCCATTCAGACGTAAAATTGCTAAATGTCGTATCCCAAGGTCACTTGAAAATCATTCACACCTGAGCATGCATGATGGCTAGTGGGACCCGAAGGAACATATTGATACATTTGACCTAATGTTATTATAGGAACGCCAGCGACGACGTCAAATGCAAGAATTTTCCTCTAACTCTAAGTAAGGCAGCACTGGCGTGGATCAGAAACCCCGAGCGAACCTCAATCTTGCATGGGAGCAGCTCGTCCGCGTGTTCTCAGCTTGGTTTACTATTTCTAGGCTCAAGTGAAGTCCTGGGATGTTCGGAGGCGTCGTTAGGAAGAAACCGAGACGCGTTGTGAGACTATATTAAAAGGTTTAATAAAGATGTAGTTAGCATTCAGACCTTAAACACAAAAAATCAAGGTACTCTTTATGAGACCACGAGGTTACAAAGGGGACTCTCATCAAGGTTCAACGTCGTGCAAACCGGCCTCGTAGCTTGGAAGAATTATTACGAAGGGCTCAGAAGTACATCGACTATGAGGAGGATGATCTAGCAGGCTAAGTCGGCCAGAACTCGGTCCCGACAATAGACCGGGAGCAGAAAGATAATCACCCAAAAAAAATTGGGGAGGCCAGCGCGAACCTCACCGCAGATTCACAGAGCATGTGAAGCTGAACGCTGCCAGAGCAAAAATATTGGCAGAGTGTGCCAACGCCGAGTTTCGAGAGGTTAAATGTCATCCCCCGCTGGTGCAAAAAGAGGGCATAAACAAGTGAAAGTACAGTTGTTACCACTGAAGCCATGGCCACGACACCAACCAGTGCAATATTGAGGAATTTATCCAGAAGGGGAAACTCACTCAGTACATTAAGAAGGATGAGGAAAGAAAATGATCTCGGTCACCTCGGAAAGGCATGGTCATTGTTAATGAAGTAGTTAAGCCTTCCAAGGAAGAGACTAGTGATTCACATGAAGAAGATGAGCCTAGACATCAGTGATCTCGGCCTATGGCTATGGTAATAGTTGTTGTATACTCCCTCGATGCGAGAAAAGACCAACTAAGGTAGCACACGAGGAGGCCAAGATTAACATGGCCAACCTCGATGCACGTTCAATCCAAATAGTTCAGAAGACGAACATGATGATCAGCTCACCAAGGAGCTAAAGAAGAGAATCAAGCGGACCGAGCCGGATGAGAGTTCATTGAAGTGCCATTAGGAGACGACCGGACAAAGGTTGTAAAGCTCGGGGCCGACCTTCCCGAGGACGTGACAAAAAGGATCTCACTAGTTGCCTTCGTGAGCATGCCAATCTATGCAATGGACATGCTTGGCGTTCCGCCCGAGGTATCTTGCCACCATCTCACGATGAATCCCGATGCAAATTGGGTAGCCCAACAGAGGTGAGTTCAGAAGGAGGAGGAGGTTGAGGCCGCCTCAAAAGTCGTCTTCAATCTGATCTCCACAGGCTTCGTCAAAGAGGTCAAGTACACAACATGGCTCTCTAACATCGTTCGTGTCTAAAAGAACAACAACAAGTGGCGAATGTGTGTGGACTACACTGACCTGAACAAAGCATGTCCCAAAGATGCATTTCCGGTCCTGAGTGTGGACAAGCTTGTGGACAGCACATTTGAGTTTTGTCTGTTATCATTTTTAGATGCTTATTTCGGGTATAATAAGATACCCATGTATCCTCCCGACCAGGAAAAGACCGCCTTTATGACAGATAAAGGTAACTACTGCTATCGAGTTATGCCTCTCGGGACTGAAGAACGTCGGAGCCACCTACCAGCGGATGATGAACAAGGTGTTTCAGAACAAATAGTCCGAGTTGTCGAGGTCTACTTGGATGATATGATTGGCAAAAGTAAATGCGATCAAGGCCACCGGCCGACCTTATAGAAGTATTTGTCGAGGCAAGGAAGAACAACCTCAAGTTCAATCCACGTAAGTGCGGCGTTATTTGATAACTCATATTTATATGAGTTATTTGTACTCATTCAAAGAATAAATCACGCAAGTTCTCCAAAGAATACAAGGTTAATTTAATTAGTTTTATGTTAATTTCTTAGTTACGAGTAAATGAGAGTTTAAATAGATAAATTTGTGCATTTTGGCACCAAGTGGTGCCCTTGAGAGCGCGTTTTGATGCTTCTTGTGCTTGCGGAAAAAGTCTTTGAAACGTTACCACGTCCTCTCACCACGTCTATAGCAGAGCAGCGAGAGCAAGGGTGAAAGATCTCAATTTTGGCGCACTAGTAATGATGGTCAAAGATATAAAAAGTCAGAAGATCTTCTATTCCCCAGAGGTGACACGGAAGATACACTGTAGCAGCTGCATGCGGTCACGATCGAGAAGAAAACAGACCTGGTAGGTGGGCAAGTGACATCAGCAACACGTGAGCAAGGAGGCTATTTAATGAAGACTCAACACTCTCTCAAGGAAGGCACGCACATATAGAACCATTCATACATTTCACTCCATCTTCATCCCTTCACCATCCCCCCATTAATTTCAGAGATAGTTTGTAAAGAAGATCTGGAAACAGACTTCTGTATTTTGCTTTTCTGAACTTTTATTTTATTTTCTACACTGCTGTGAGGCTCAGACGTTGTAACGTCTCTACAGCGTACATGCTGAAGAGTTACTTAGGTGTATCTTTTGCACTTAGTTTCTTTTCTTTTATGTATGGTATTTGGATTACTCCTTATCATTCTCAGAAAGATGCTCAAACATGAGCTAAACACTTTGTAGTTGGGTTGTTGTTTTGTTATAATGAATCTCTAGTTAATGTTATGAAGTAATGATGTTTCCATGTTTTAAATCTTTGTGTAATAATATTTCCAAACTTGTTTTGAGGTTGGCCTCTTAAAATAGGTAAATTCATAAGTATGCAGACATGGTCTATGAAAAGAAATCAAAGATTTATATGAGCGAGCGATGTACTAAAGACATTTAGGCATTTTTATCTAAGTCTAGACATAGAACGGATAATAGTTCATAGAACATTGTTGTGGGTGCTTAAAATACAGAGTGGGCCTATTTAGAACCTAGACATAGGACCTCTTATACTTGAAACTCGGCGTTTTGTCTTTGAAAAGCACCGCTCTTTTACAATGATGTTGGGCGTGGTAACGTCTATACAAAATAGCATTTGTGCGTAATAACGTGTAAACGTTATAACATCTAACTAGAAAGGATTTATTTACATGCAACAACCCAACTCATCTCTCATCCATATTCACAACCAACATTTGTTTACTCGCTTTATTTACATCTTTAACATTAAAACCAACTCTTATTGCCGATTTGTTACTTGATTCTCTTGTGTTTTTGAAACTTGAACTTTAAAAGCATACCAATCCTCGTGGGAACGATCTCGTACTTAACTCCACTTTATTACTTGTACGACGTGTATACTTGCACTATATTTGCGAATACCACACGAACGCAACAAGTTTTTGGCGCCGTTGCCGGGGATTGTAGTTAACTTTTATTGTTCAAAGGTATTAGAACACAAGTTGAAAGAATTTTATTGTGTTGTTTGTTGTTTCTGTGTTTGAACAGGTAGACGTTACAGCGTATGCTTAGTTCCAACTCAAGCTCTAGTTCAACTGAACCAAGGAGTGAGTCTGAGCCTGAGTTTGATCCAAAACCTGAAAGAACTTTCAGGGAACTTAGGAGACAACAAAGGTTAAGAAGGCAGCAAAAACAACAACAACAACACCCAACCATGTCTGATCATAACACTGGTTCTAGAGGTGGACATACACCAAGAGGAGGTAGAGGACATGGTCGTGGACCACAAACTCATACTGAGACAATAGTTGTTGATGATGAACACTAGCAGAGGCAGCAACTCATCAATGCAAGACCACAAGATATGGTCAATGACAGGGACAGGCCTATGCGTGATTATGCCGTGCTCAACCCTGTTCATCTACAAACGAGCATTGCCAGACCAACCCTTCATCTTTGGTCACTTTGAGTTCAAGCCAATGATGTTCCAAATGCCGCAAATCGGGGGCAATTTGGAGGTTTCCCTCAAGAAGATCCATATTCTCACCTAAGGCAATTTACGGATGTGTGCAAAGAACTTTATCATCTCTCGAGTCTCGGAGGATGCTTTTAGATTGAAGCTCTTCCCATACTCACTCAAGGATAAGGCCAAAAATTGGTTGAACTCCTTGGAGCCGAATTCAATTCACACTTGGGATGAGCTAGCGAGAGAAGTTCCTTGCAAAATACTTCCTCCCAACAAGAATGCTAAGTTAAGGAATGACATCACTTCCTTCAAACAAAGGAAGGGGAATCATTATTTGAAGCTTGGGAAAGGTGGAAGGAATTCATCGAGAATGTGCCCACACCATGGCATTCTGTGGTGATCCAAATGGAGCGTTCTATAATGGTCTAGATCAGCCTACTAGGTTGATACTTGATGCTTCATCAGGTGGTGTCATTCTAAATATGTCCTTTTCTGAGGCATGCAAGCTTATTGATGACATAGCCACCTATAACTCTCATTGGCCATCTGATAGATTTACTCCTGGAAAGAAGGCAGGTGTTCATGAGATAAGTGAAGTGACTGCTCTTTCTCCTCAAGTGTCTACCTTGACCAACATGATCAAAACTTTGAGTACACCAAACGTGGCCACGTCTGAGAAGCAGACTGCTGCAGCAGTTGAACCTACCCACTCTGGGGGAGTAGTGTGTGTCTATTGTGAAGAAGGGCATGTGTATTAAGAATGTCCCTATAACCCTCAGTCTGTAAACTTTGTATCTTAGAACAAAGGAAACGGTCCCTATTCCAACTCCTACAATTCAAACTGGAGAAATCATCCAAATTTCAGTTGGAGAAACAACAATGCACTGAATACCAGCAATACTGCTCCTGCAATACCTCCAGGATTTCCCCCTCAACAACAACAACAGAGGCAGTATGTGCAGAATAACAACAATAACAACTTGGAGGCCATGATGAAAAGCTTCATAAGTGATTGTAAGACAACTCTGCAAACTCATGAGTCTTCAATCAAAACTCTGGAAAATCAAATTGGACAGATAGCTTCAGCTCTCACTCAAAGACAGAATGGATCTCTCCCATCTACCACTGAAACACCATCATCATCCAACCCTAATGGTAATAATGGGGGAAATGGACAGGTAAATGCAATTTCTTTAAGAAGTGGTACTGAATATCCTAAACCAACTATGCCTGTGGAGGAAGAAGTACTAGAGAAGGAGAAAGAGGTGCCAGAGAAAGAGAAAAAGAAAGGGAATGAGGTAAGCACAAGTGGTGTGAAAGATACTCCAGACATTGTGATGTCTAATCCAGACGTTACGACGTCTAGTTTTGAACCAGGAATCAAAATCGTACTAGGCTTATGGCGAGTATCCTCCTCCACCATACCCTCAAAGATTGAAGAAAGTTCATGAAGATAAGCAATTCAGCAAGTTCATGGAGATGTTAAAGCAGCTACACATTAACCTTCCTTTGTTTGAAGCTTTACAACAGATGCCTAACTATGCTAAGTTCCTGAAAGACATCATCACCAAAAGAAGAAGGCTAGGGGAGTTTGAAACTGTTGCTTTAACTGAGGAATGTAGTTTAATTATGCAGAATAAGCTTCCTAGAAAACTCAAGGATCCTGGCAGTTTTACTATACCATGCTCCATAGGAGATTTTTATATTGGCAAAGCTTTGTGTGACTTGGGAGCAAGTATCAACTTGATGCCCAAGTCCATTTATGACAAACTTGGTATAGGAACTGCCAGACCTACTTCTTTAAGTCTAACTTTAGCTAATAAAAGTAGAGTTTATCCTGAAGGCATACTAGAAGATGTTTTGATTAAAGTTGACAAGTTTGTGTTTCCAGTGGATTTTGTTATTTTAGATTTTGATGCGAGATAAAGAAGTTCCCATCGTTCAGGAGACCATTCTTAGCTACTTTGGAAGGACAATCATTGATGTGCGAGAAAGGAGAGTTGATCATGAGGTCAATGACCAAGAAGTCAAGTTCAATGTCCTCGATGCGCTCAAGTATCGGATCCAAACACGAGAGGAATGTTCTTATGTGGTTGCCATTGATCATATGGTTCAAAAGCGATTCAACAAAGATAATGATCATTTGGAGAAGATTCGGGCAATAATGAAATGTAAGAGTTGTTAGCGAGAAGAAGTTGTTCCTCTGAGACGTTGTAACGTCTAATACGAGCGATGGTCACGCCCGAGCCCCCTACACCAAAGTCATGGACAAAGATGTATGAATCCTTGGGCCAAGAGGAATCAAATCTTAAGAAGAATGTGCCTTCCATAAAAGAACCACCTACCTTGGAACTAAAGGTGTTACGATCATCTAAAATATGTCTTTTTAGGAAATGATTCCTCACCTGTGATCATTTCTTCCAAGCTCACCCAAGAGCGGAAAGTGATCTCATTACTACCACAAGAGACATAAAAGGCAATTGGTGGCAAATGGCCGACATCAAAGGTATCAGATCCACAATCTGCATGCATAGAATTGTTCGGAGGAAAATGCCAAGAATAGCATTGAAGGCGCGAGAGAGACTAAACCCAATAATGAAGGAGGTGGTAAAGAAAGAGATCATCAAGTGGTTGGATGCGGGAATCATCTACCCTATTAGTGACATGACTCATGGGTAAGTCGATTACAATGTGTGCCAAAGAAGGGTGGAGTTACTGTGATAACAAATGATAAGAATGAGCTAATTCCAACAAGGACAGTAACAGGCTGGAGGATATGCATGGATTATAGAAAGCTAAACAAAGCAACTAAGAAATATCATTTCCCTCTTCCATTCATTGATCAGATGCTAGACAGGCTTGCAGGCAAGGATTTCTATTGTTTTCTTGATGGTTATTCAAGCTACAACCAGATAGCCATAGCACCTGAAGATCAAGAAAAGACAACATTCACTTGTCTCTATGGTACCTTTGCTTTCAGGAGGATGCCATTTGGGCTGTGCAATGCTCCTGCAACATTTCAAAGGTGCATGATGGCATTATTTTCTGATTTCATTGAGAATTCCATGGAAGTTTTTATGGACGATTTCTCAGTCTATGGAGATTCATACAAGGCATGCCTGGATAATTTGGAAGGAGTTCTGATAAGGTGTGAAGAGACCAACCTAGTTCTTAACTGGGAAAAATGCCATTTCATGGTACAAGAAGGAATAGTGTTGGGCACAGAATATCAAAGAAAGGATTAGAGGTGGATAGAGCAAAGATTGATGTTATTGATAAGCTACCTCCACCAACAACTATCAAAGGAGTCAGAAGTTTCTTAGGACATGCGGGGTTTTGAGAAGATTTATCAAGGACTTCTCAAAGATTTCAAAACCCACGTATGCATTATTTATTGCAACGTGACAACGTCTTCAACTTTGATGAACAATGTCATGAAGCTTTCAACAAATGAAGACCGCCTTGGTATCGCTCGATAATAGTCACTCCAGTTGGTCTAAAGCCATTTGAGTTGATGTGTGATGCAAGTGATTATCTTTGTAGGAGTCGTATTGGGGCAAAGGTATGGAAAAAATTTTCATTCTATTTATTATGCTAGTAAAACCTTAGATGATGCCCAATTAAATTATACTGTGACTGAAAAAGAGCTTTTGGCTGTTGTATTTGCTTTTGATAAGTTTAGATCTTACTTAGTGGGTGCAAAAGTGGTTGTTTATACTGATCATTCAGCCATTAAGTACTTAATTTCTAAAAAAGATGCAAAGCCAAGGCTTATTAGATGGGTTCTCCTCCTCCAAGAATTTGACTTGGAGAACCAAGTAGCTGATCATCTTTCTAGGCTTGAGAATGTTGATGCAGGTACAGGTGAAGAGGAGATAAGAGAAAAATTCCCTGATGAGAGACTATTGTCAGTAGCCACAGTAGTTGAAGACGTTACCACGTCTATGACACTTTCGTCAAACGTTATAACGTCTGACACTACTGCACCATGGTATGCTGACATAGTTAACTTTCTTGTTAGCAAGATTGTGCCTGTAGGATTCAACTATCAACAGAAGAAGAGGTTCTTCCACACTATAAAACAATATTTCTGGGATGAGCCATACTTGTACAAATTGTGTCCAGATCAGTTACTAAGAAGGTGTCTAGCTAAGGAAGAACAACTCCATGTGCTGCAACAATGTCACTCAGCACCTTATGGTGGACATTTTGGAGGTACCAGAACAGCTGCAAAGGTCCTACAATCAGGCTACTATTGGCCTACTCTCTTCAAGGATGCCCATGAGTTGGTAAGGAGCTGTGACAAGTGCCAAAGGACAGGAAATATATCAAGCAAGCAGGAAATGCCACTCACAAACATTATGGAAGTTGAGTTGTTTGATGTATGGGGAATGGATTTCATGGGACCATTTCCTATGTCTCATGGGAATCTATACATTCTGGTAGCTGTGGATTACGTGTCAAAGTGGGTGGAAGCTGTGGCATTACCCAACAATGAAGTCAAATCAGTTAGCAAGTTCCTTAGAAAGAATATATTCACAAGGTTTGGTACTCCAAGAGCCATAGTCAGTGATGAAGGCTCTCATGTCTGCAACAAGCTAATTGAGAACCTGTTGGCTAAGTATGTAGTGAAACACAGAATTGCTACAGCTTATCACCCCCAAACCAGTGGCCAAGCAGAAATATCCAACAGAGAAATCAAGAGAATACTGGAGAAGATGGTTGGACCCAATAGAAAGGAATGGTCATTACACTTAGATGATGCACTGTGGGCTTACAGAACAACATACAAAACACCATTGGGCATGTCTCCTTACAAGCTAGTCTATGGTAAAGCTTGTCACCTACCAATTGAGCTCCAACATAAGGCCTATTGGGCACTGAAACAATTTAACTTGGATCATGCAAAGGCTGGTGAAGCAAGGTTGCTACAATTAAATGAGCTAGAAGAGTTCAGACACCATGCTTATGAAAATTCAGCAATATACAAGGAAAAGACCAAGAAGTGGCATGACCAGAGAATCCAAAGGAGAGAACTAGCAGAAGGACAACAGGTGTTTCTATTCAATTCAAGACTAAAGTTGTTCCCAGGAAAGTTGAAATCAAGGTGGTCAGGTCCTTTCAAATTAATGAAAATCTATCCTCATGGTGTTGTGGACTTATTTGATGAAAAGACAAACACCATGTTCAAAGTTAATGGCCAACGTGTGAAACAGTATCATGGAGAGCATGTGGAAAGGGACAAGATCCAAATGTCCTTCAACAATTCTTGAATTAAAAGGGCAAAAGTCTGGCTGAAGACTCTTAAAGCAAGCGCTCTTGGGAGGCAACCCAATGATTTTTAATTAACCAACAATTTTTGTGTCTTTTTAATTTTTGTTTTGCAGGAATAAAGGTTGAAGAAAGGAGAAAGTAAAAGGTGGTAGACGTCGTAACGTCTAAATACACATTAGACGTGGGCACGTCTGGGCGAATTTAAAGAGCGGTCAAGGCGATTTAAACTGAGTCAAATGCGTAAGTGATGACGTGTCGAAAATGATTTCCTCTCGCAACACACTAACGTGGTAATCGACCACGACGTCATCTCCCCTCCCTAACTTGTCTAATCAACGGTTACTTTTCTCCATTACTCCACTCTACCATTTCTCAACTCCCCATAACCACTTCCCCATAAAAATCTAACCATTCACCATTATCTCACCACCTGCAATCTCTCTCTAAACTCTCTCTCTGAAACAACAACTTCCCCATCTTGCTATTCAGAAACCTAAAATCCCAAAAATCCCCCATTCCCTTCCAAGAAATTTCTTCGCAACCACCATGACAAAAGTCAAGCAATCTGCTGCCAAATCCTCTGGAAAAGGCAAAAACACTGACCTAAGCTCATCCTCAGCCCCAATCCCAGAAATTCCTAACCCCTCCAAAAAGAAGCCCTACTTCCAGAAAGGGGATTTAGTCAAGAAAGCCCCAATCCTGATTTTCTTGCAACCGTCGCGGCGTTGGGTTGGCAAAAATTCGCAAAGAGTATATTGCCACATTGGTTCACGATTTCTACAAAGGAATCGTTGAAAGACCTGAAGGAGAGCCGTCTATAGTGTCAAGAGTGCGAGGAGAAGAAGTCAAGTTTGGTGTCAGAGTGATCAATGACTATTTTGGGCTAGGGTATTATGGAAAAGCTGTGGAGACCAAGCAAAAGAATTATGGATTGGCTGAAATGGAAGCAATCAAGGACAGGATCTGTGTAGAAGGTGCTGTCTGGGAGCGAAGTGGTGAGCATGGGAGTGAGTTCAAAATCTTGAAAAGGTACATGTGTGATGAAGCCAATACTTGGTTTCATTTCATAAGGCATTGCCTAATTCCCACCTCCCACACCTCCTGGGTGGACAAGGAGAGACTGATTGTGATTGATGCAATCATGTCAAAGGACAAGGTTGAAGTTGGAAAGTTGATCAACCGTGAGCTCAACAAGTGGAAGAATAGGAAGGATGGCTACTTGTATTTCCCATGCATGATTACTGATCTGTGCATGGAGGCTGGGGTAGAGATTGAAGCTTTAGAACTGAGGGAACAGCCTCAAGGCCCCTTCTCAACAAAATTCAAACCAAGGGTGAAAGCTCCAGGAACTTCAAGTTCTGTAGATGCGCAGACGTTGCAACGTCTGGAGGAGCAGCAGAGCACTTTGGTAAAATTTGTCAAAGAACAATTTGAATGGCAGAAGAAGATGTTTGCCCAAATGTCTAAAGGAAAGATGGTACTCGAGGAGCCTGTGTTGCCTGATTGGATGCAGGAAGAGAATGAAGATGATGTTCCCTATCAACAATCCAAAGAAGAGCGAAGAAGAAAGAAAGAGCAAAACGAGCAAGAAGCCCACCAAAAGGAAGAAGAGCCCAAAGAAAGAAACGAGAAAAGGTAAGTAGTGAAGAGGAATTTAATTCTACTGACTTAGATGATATTAGTGATGTGGAGGGATGGGTACTTGTATTTCCCATGCATGATTACTGATCTGTGTATGGAGGCTGGGGTAGAGATTGAAGCTTCTGAACTAAGGGAACAGCCTCAAGGCCCCTTCTCAACAAAATTCAAGCCTAGGGTGAAAACTGCAGGAACTTCAAATTCTATAGATGCACAGACGTTGCAACGTCCGAGGAGAGAAGCGAACACCTTGGCAAAGTTTGTCAAGGAGCAATTTGAATGGCAAAAGAAGGTGTTTGCCCAAATGACCAAGGGAAAGAAGGTAATTGAGGAGCCTGTGTTGCCTGATTGGATGCAGGAAGAGAATGAAGATGATGTTCCCCTATCAACAATCCAAAGAAGAGCTGTGAAGAAAGAAAGGGCCAAAAGAGCAAGAAGCCCACCAAAAAGAAAGAGCCCAGCAAAGAAGCAAAAGAAGGTAAGTAGTGAAGAAGAATTTAACTCTACTGATTTAGATGATATTTCTGATGTTGATGCAGATGAATCAAGAAAGGTGAGCATGGAGATAATCAGTGAAGAGGAGGAAGAAGAGAGCCCTGAGGAGAAAGGAAGTTCGAGTGAAAAGACAGTGAGTGAGTCCCCAACAACCAAAACAGTCAAAGCACCAACCAAAACAAAATCCAAAACAACTAGCCCCAAACCACCATCACCACAAGCCACACAACCACCACCTTCACCACAAGAGCCCTCCACCCATGACTAGAACACCCCCAAGACCCCACAATCAAAAGCCCAAGACCAACCAATCCCACAACCACCCCCACCCCAACCTGAACCTGAGAAGCAACCATCACCCCAGAAAGTGCAGGAACCAGACGTGGCGACGTCTGAGGCAACCAACACAGGAAGCAACCCAGATTCCCAATTCATTTCCCCACCCAAGAAAACACGAGTGAAAAGTGCACTCAAGTATAACCCTTTTGGAAGGAAGAAGAGACAAGAGCTAGCTGCTGAATCAAAAGAAGCCCAAGTGAGTGGAGAGAAAGAGCAAGTTGAAGCCCCCACAACAAAAAGGCAAAAGCTTCCGGTGAAGAGAAAAGGCCAGAGTGCTTCAGGAAAGCCTGCTACTGCTACTAGTGCAGCATTTGTTGCTGCTACTGGTTCTGAAGGAAACCTCCCTGTCATTGCTGAAGAAGGACCTGCAGACGTCATAACGTCTGCTGAAAAAGAGGCCGCAGCTAAACTTGCAGAATTGCAAGTAATGAAGGAACGTGAAGTCGCTATGGAAAAGGTGAAGGAGCGAGGCAATGGCGAGGCTACTCGAGAAATGGCGAGCACCTATTGATGCAAGCCAGGGATAAAGTTCGCGACATTGGAGGATCATCAACGACACGTGGTAACGTCTAAAGAGCCGAGGTGGAAAAAGCCCGGATGAACCCCAATGAAGCAATGCAAGTCAATCATGCTGAATTGGCAATGAAAATGTGGGAGGAGGCTAAAAAGAGAATTGCTGAAGCCTCAAGTGCTGCTGGTGCAAGCGTGGGTGAAAAAGAATCGGATGAAACGACAACAATAACTACCACAACCGAGCAAGGAGGAGTGAAATTGAAGAAGGAGAAGAAGGACAAGAAGAAAGGAGAAGGTCAGTCAGGAATTCCCACCAGACAGAGCCAGGATCCTTTCTGTGTCTATAAATACAACAGCACCCCCTTGAAATCAGGTATGCCTCTTTCATTTTTAGCTCTGATTGACTTCTGTTTGTTGACATTGGCATCAAGGTCGGAGAAGACGACTTCAACTACTATCCTACCTCTTGCTCACCTCGGATACCCAACTCAGACCAAGGTCTTGAACATTAGGGACCACAATGGGAGCTCAACAGCTCTTCTTACGCTCTCGTCTTTTCTATGGCTCTACAAGGTCGACCGCCGACCTGAGGTCAATCTCTACCACAGAGTGTTATCGAGTTGTTGACCCCACCCGACCAAATGCTCGAGGGGCATGTTCTGACTCTCCCCACGGAGGACGTGTGATCACCATCGTTGCCTCCTCCTCCACCGATCGTCGAGGCCATCTCGGTCCCGGTTAACGCAGTGAACCAACTATTAGACATCCTAGACCACTGAAGCAGGGAAGTAGCGCAACCGGAAGTGCGTCTGACTCAGATAGAGAAAGAAGTCGTTGTTGCACGTGCCAAAACCATCGCAGTATCGAAGCGGGCTCGCGCCAAGTCTCTGGCTTAATAAACTGTGGCCTCAAGACGCCATCGTTCTCTGCCTCAGGGTCAACTTCACCACCGCTCTCCACCTCGTCGGGGAGGAAGAGGTCGGGGGTCTCGAACTCCACTGACCTCCTGTTGCGCCCCGAAAAATCCGGTTTGGGATTTCTCAGTGTACAACGTGAAAATTGTGAACCCGCCACTAATATTTTAGTTTTTAGACCAAAACATTAGAAAAAGGTCTTTTTTTACTGAAAAGCGGGTGGTCTTTCAAAACAAATGTAGGTTCGGGGGCTCGGTTAGGTGTGGGGAAGGTATTAGCACCCACACCTCCTTTCTCTAGAAAGGGAACCATTAATTCGATGTGTGGTTTGGATCGTTTGATTTGAAAATAATCGTTCTACTTCTTTTCTTTTCCTTTTTATTTGAAAATGTTTTTAGAAAACAAGAGAGAAATCTTTTTGGGATTTTGAAAAGTGAAACTAAACTAAGGTTTTTTGAAAGTGAGCTTGACGGGATATGACCGGTCCTCACGTACCTCATTGACCGAGGATCAAAGCTACGTAGTTCTTAATTCTTTGTTTTGGGGTTTTGAAAGCGAGCTTGACGGGATATGACCGGTCCTACGTACCCTCAATGACGAGGATCAAAGCTACGTAGTTCTTAATTCTTTGTTTGGATTTTTGAAAGCGAGCTTGACGGATATGACCGGTCCTACGTACCCTCAATGGAGAGGATCAAAGCTACGTAGTTCTTAATTCTTTGTTTTTGAGAAAATCTGTGTTTTGTTTTTATCTTATCTTTTGCGTTTTGGAAATATGACTCAAGCGTTCATGAATACCAAACAAGCAACGGCTTCGAGTGGCGTTCATTACTAACTTGAAAAAGTGTTGGGACCGATAATCACGAGCCATTACTCAAGTGATTACTAGTCGCAGCGTTTTATTATCTTTTTTGAAACGATTTTGGAAAAAGGATGAATCTTAGTGATAATTACCACTAATGACTCATATTGTTTTTGAGTTTTTAACTAATTTGTATTTGATTAAGGTGTGGGAGCTTTCATGATAGTCAAACAAGCAATGGCTTCGAGTGACTACCACTAGTAACTCCATCATTAACGATCAAACAAGCGAAGCTTCGAGTGATGGTTAATGATTTATTTATGAAAAATACCTTAGGGTTTTTATTAGAAAACATTTGATTTCAAGTTTGAAAAAGAAGAGATAGAACATTCCAAATCCTTTCAAATCCAAACCAAGGCAAAACATGAGCATAGGCAAAGCAAACATGAAGAATATTTACAAGTTGCTATGAATACATGATTAAACAAACACATGAGTGTATGAGCATGCAATTGGAGAATACAAGACATAATATTATTGAATGCATAATTAAATGCATGAGCATACAAAAGTGGAAGGCAATGTATGACATTATTGAATGCATGAGTATTTGATTAATGAATGCATAAACATGTGAGGATGCATGGTTATTTAATTATGAATGGACATGTGAGAATGCAAGAGGTATAAACAAGTAAGGATGCATGAGGTACTAACAAGTGAGAGTGCAAATGAGTGTGCAAGAGATATGAATATATGAAAAAGCATGAAGGTTAAAGCAAGAGGGTATGCAAATGAGAATGCAAGAGAGTGAATGAGGTTTTATTTAAGTGCAAGAATGTGAGAGTGTGTCATAAAAAGTGGTAAAAGTTTAGTTACCTTATTCTTAGGAAATGGTGAAATGTTTTTGTGTTTTTAGAGTCTTAGGAAAAAGTGGTAAAAAGTATTTTTGGGTTGATTTTATAAAGTTAAAAAGTTATAAATGTAAACTAGAAAATGTTTTGGGTCTTTTTTGTAATTTAAGAAAGGTAAAAAGTAAAGGTAAATTATTAATGAAATGGTAACTTATTTAAGTGAAGGAGGTGAATTATTTAAGTGAAGGTAAATGTTTTTTACTATTTAGTAACACTTAAATGAATGGTAAAAACTAAAAGGTAAAAAAAAGTGAAAAAACACAATTCACAACAATTAATTTACCAAACAAGATCAAACAACAAAATTGAGCAAGTAAATTGGTCACAAAATGACTCTATGGCTTGAACCTAGATATATACAATAATGCTCAACTTCAACAAATTTCTTGCAACCAAATCACCTTATTAGACACACACACATAAACCCTAAGATCTACACATGTGTATCACACTCAAACAAGCATCATTTCATTATTTATTCAACTCACAAAATCAAAGAAAATAAGAGATGATGAAACCCTAATTTAGGAACCTAAAACCGAAACCTCAACCTCACAAATCAAACCAAATCTCAACTTGCAAGTTTATAACATGAACAATGGGATGCATATCTCATGTGGAAATTTTTATTCATGCAAAAATGACAAAATGAGTATGAAAAATGCAAGAACAATATGATGAAAACACAAGAAACCTCTCCTCAGGCCAAGGGTTCACTTGAGCACCCAAGGCTCCCAAAGTCCTTGACATAGTGCTTGAAATGAACCTCTAAGCCTCTTAGAGAGGAAAGAGGAGAGATGAAGGGATCTACATGGTGAAAGGTGAAGAAAATGCAAAGGAGAATTTACTTACCTCACAAAATAACTAGGAAATGAAAAAGAGAGCAAGAACTTGAAGAACACAACCTCAACAACCTTGAAACCCCACGCAAATAGCTTCTTTTGATCAAACTTGAATGATTATTGAAGCTTATGAGGAGATCTTTTGAATGATGAAAGAATTATGGAGTTTTGATGGTGAAAAAATGAAGAAAAGATGGAAGGAAAGGGGGTGGTAGCTACGGCCAAGGTGAGGAGGAGAGGAGGAGAGGTTGCTAGCTAGGGTAAAAATGAAAGGGTGTGTGTGTGTTAGGTCTTATTTTGGGCTTTTATATGAAGTGACAACTTAGGGGTATTTGTGACAATGCATCTCTTGTAAACCACTAGGATTTGATTTTATTTTTGAATGGATGGCTAAGATTGGTGGTCACATGGATTAGGGGTATTTAGAAAACACAAGTGAAGGTGAGTGTGTGAGAGAGTGGGGCGCATGTGTGAACAAAAAAGAAGGGGAAATTTGTGAACAAAAATCTAATTATGGAATGGTGACTCTTGTGAGAAGGATCTAGAATAGGGTTAGGGGTAATTTGGTGAGGGGATGTTATCAAAAAGGAAAGAATGCATTTTTGGGTGAAGAGGTTAGTGTAAGTGTGTGGAATAATTTACCAAAATGGGCAAAATGAAGATATGATCAAATCCAAACTTGGTGAGTAAGAAAAGAAGTGTGTAGAAGATTTTTATGAGAGAGGAAGAGATATTTTCGTGCATAGGCTGAACATGGAGAGGGAAATTAGAAAAAAACTTGTTTTTGGTCTTTTTGTCTTATTGAGGACACTTCCCATTTTTGCATTTTTGAAATTTGAATTTTGGGCATGCAAAATGGGAATGCACCTATTGAAAATGTGTTACATATTTTTGGGCACCATAAAATAGTCTCCTAATTACTCTAGACAAACAAAATTGTTATTTAGTAATTGGGAATATTAAATGGTCTTTTAATATTTTTTATGCA
Organism: Oxytropis ochrocephala; assembly: GCA_020916435.1. Classification (NCBI taxonomy): domain Eukaryota; kingdom Viridiplantae; phylum Streptophyta; class Magnoliopsida; order Fabales; family Fabaceae; genus Oxytropis; species Oxytropis ochrocephala. The sequence continues at coordinate 71,093,760 of CM037090.1, forward strand.
ATAAAAATAGGAAAATGCATTTTAATTATTTTAGGCTAGGATATTCTCTCTAAAAATTGTACAAAAATTATCTTGGATAAGAGAAAAATGTACTTTTGGTATGTGCATACTTTTGACGAGAAAATTATCTGTTGCGTAAAATGACCAAAATGCCCCTTACCCTAAAAATCCTATTTTGTCCAAAAGTGCATTTCAACTCCAAAAATGATTTTAGAAACTTTGAAATGACTTTAGGACCCTAAATGCAATGCATGATTCTTTTTCTTCTATTTATTTATTTTTGGGGAAAATTAGGGTTTTACCCTAAGCCGGACAAAATTGGGGTATGACACCTCCCCAAGCTCAAGTCACTGAAGAAGCTCTTCTCTCCGATCATCATCGTCCCACAGTCGATCTCGTCGTAGGGTGAGGTCCCCTCCAAAAAGGAAGCATTGTTCTTCCGCTCGACGACGACACCAGAATCGACCAGTGAGGTCACTCTGGTCGAGCTCGGCGGAGTCCATTCAGACGTAAAATTGCTGAATGTCGTATCCCAAGGTCACTTAAAAATCATTCACACCTGAGCATGCATGATGGCTAGTGGGACCCGAAGGAACATATTGATACATTTGACCTAATGTTATTATAGGAACGCCAGCGACGACGTCAAATGCAAGAATATTCCTCTAACTCTAAGTAAGGCAGCACTGGCGTGGATCAGAAACCCCGAGCGAACCTCAATCTTGCATGGGAGCAGCTCGTCCGCGTGTTCTCAGCTTGGTTTACTATTTCTAGGCTCAAGCTGAAGTCCTAGGATGTTCTGAGGGCGATACGTTAGGAAGAAACCGAGACGTTGTGAGACTATATTAAAAGGTTTAATAAAGATGTAGTTAGCATTCTGAACCTTAAACACAAAATCAAGGTACTCTTTATGAGACACAGGTTACAAAAGGGGACTCTCATCAAGGTTCAACGTCGTGCAAACCGGCCTCGTAGCTTGGAAGAATTATTACGAAGGGCTCAGAAGTACATCGACTACGAGGAGGATGATCTAGCGAGCTAAGTCGGCGAACTCGGTCCCGACAATGGGCGGGAGCGAGAAAGATAATCACCCAAAAAAATTGGGAGGCCGGTAGCGAACCTCGCCGCAGATTCACAGAGCATACGGTGAGAACGCCGCGAGCAAAAATATTGGCGAGTGTGCCAACGCCGAAGTTTCGAGGCGTTAAATGTCATCCCACTACCGGTGCAAAAAGAGGCATAAACAAGTGAAAGTACAGATTGTTACCAATGAAGCCATGGCCACGACACCAACCAAAGCAATATTGAGGAATTTATCCGGAAGGAAACTCACTCGAAGACATTAAGAAGGATGAGGAAAGAAAATGATCTCGGTCACCTCGGAAAGGCATGGTCATTGTTAATGAAGTAGTTAAGCCTTCCAAGGAAGAGACTAGTGATTCACATGAAGAAGATGAGCCTGAACATCGGTGATCTCGGCCTATGGCTATGGTAATAGTTGTTGTATACTCCTCGATGCGAGAAAAGACCAACTAAGGTAGCACACGAGGAGGCCAAGATTAACATGGCCAACCTCGATGCACGTTACGATCCAAATAGTTCGAAGAGCGAACATGATGATCGGCTCACCAAGGAGCTGAAGAAGAAATCAAGCGGACCGAGCCGGATGAGAGTTCATTGAAGTGCCATTAGGAGACGACCGGACAAAGGTTGTAATGCTCGGGGCCGACCTTCCCGAGGACGTGACAAAAAGGATCTCACTAGTTGCCTTCGTGAGCATGCCAATCTATGCAATGGACATGCTTGGCGTTCCGCCCGAGGTATCTTGCCACCATCTCACGATGAATCCCGATGCAAATTGGGTAGCCCAACAGAGGTGAGTTCAGAAGGAGGAGGAGGTTGAGGCCGCCTCAAAAGTCGTCTTCAATCTGATCTCCACAGGCTTCGTCAAAGAGGTCAAGTACACAACATGGCTCTCTAACGTCGTCCGTGTCTAAAAGAACAACAACAAGTGGCGAATGTGTGTGGACTACACTGACCTGAACAAAGCATGTCCCAAAGATGCATTTCCGGTCCTGAGTGTGGACAAGCTTGTGGACAGCACATTTGAGTTTTGTCTGTTATCATTTTTAGATGCTTATTTCGGGTATAATAAGATACCCATGTATCCTCCCGACCAGGAAAAGACCGCCTTTATGACAGATAAAGGTAACTACTGCTATCGAGTTATGCCTCTCGGGATTGAAGAACGTCGGAGCCACCTACCAGTGGATGATGAACAAGGTGTTTCAGGAACAAATAGTCTGAGTTGTCGAGGTCTACTTGGATGATATGATTGGCAAAAGTAAGTACGATCAAGGCCACCTGGCCGACCTTATAGAAGTATTTGTCGAGGCAAGGAAGAACAACCTCAAGTTCAATCCACAGAAGTGCGACGTTATTTGATAACTCATATTTATATGAGTTATTTGTACTCATTCAAAAAATAAATCACGCAAGTTCTCCAGCAATACAAGGTTAATTTAATTAGTTTTATGTTAATTTCTTAGTTCTGAGTAAATGAGAGTTTAAATAGATAAATCTGTGCATTTTGGCACCAAGTGGTGCCCTCGAGAGCGCTTTTGATGCTTCTTGTGCTTGTGCAGAAAAAGTGCTTGAACGTTACCACGTCCTCACCACGTCTATAGCGAGCGTGAGCGGGGTGAAAGATCTCAATTTTGGCGCGCACTAGTAATGATGGTCAAAGATATAAAAAGTCAGAAGATCTTCTATTCCCCATGAGTTGACACGGAAGATACAACAGTAGCACCGCATGCTGTCGATCGGAAGAAGAAAAAAGCAGACACAGTAGGTGGGCAAGTGACATCAGCAACACGTGAGCAAGGAGGCTATTTAATGAAGACTCAACACTCTCTCAAGGAAGGCACGCACATATAGAACCATTCATACATTTCACTCCATCTTCATCCCTTCACCATCCCCCCATTAATTTCGAGAGATAGTTTGTAAAGAAGATCTGGAAACAGACTTCTGTATTTTGCTTTTCTGAACTTTTATTTTATTTTCTACACTGTTGTGAGGCTCAGACGTTGTAACGTCTCTACAGCGTACATGCTGAAGAGTTACTTAGGTGTATCTTTTGCACTTAGTTTCTTTTCTTTTATGTATGGTATTTGGATTACTCCTTATCATTCTGTAAAGATGCTCAGCATGAGCTAAACACTTTGTAGTTGGGTTGTTGTTTTGTTATAATGAATCTCTAGTTAATGTTATGAAGTAATGATGTTTCCATGTTTTAAATCTTTGTGTAATAATATTTCCAAACTTGTTTTGAGGTTGGCCTCTTAAAATAGGTAAATTCATAGGTACAGACATGGTCTATGAAAAGAAATCAAAGATTTATATGAACGAACGATGTACTAAAGACATTTAGGCATTTTTATCTAAGTCTAGACATAGAACGGATAATAGTTCATAGAACATTGTTGTGGGTGCTTAAAATACAGGAGTGGGCCTATTTAGAACCTAGACATAGGACCTCTTATACTTGAAACTCGGCGTTTTGTCTTTGAAAAGCCTGACAAATCTTTTGCAATGAAGGTTGGGCGTGGTAACGTCTATACAAAATAGCATTTGTGCGTAATAACGTGTAAACGTTATAACGTCTAACTAGAAAGGATTTATTTACATGCAACAACCCAACTCATCTCTCATCCATATTCACAACCAACATTTGTTTACTCGCTTTATTTACATCTTTAACATTAAAACCAACTCTTATTGCCGATTTGTTACTTGATTCTCTTGTGTTTTTGAAACTTGAACTTTAAAAGCATACCAATCCTCGTGGGAACGATCTCGTACTTAACTCCACTTTATTACTTGTACGACGTGTATACTTGCACTATATTTGCGAATACCACACGAACGCAACATTATTTTTGAGCATGATGCCAAGTGGTTCATTGATGCCTTTAATTTGAATAAGCTTGTAACATCTGAATTTGGTGCTTTGCTTGGCTCTTGTAAGAGTATTTTCTCTTTTTTTAATTACAACTCTCATGTTGAGTTTGCTAGGAGAAATGCTAGTAAGGTTGCTCATTCTCTAGCAGGGGTGGCATTATTGTCAGCTAGTCCTAATGAACACTTTGAGATTCATACATGTATTTCCAGCTAGATTATTAATGAAATGCACTAAGTGTCTATTTTCAAAAAAAATGCAAAATAGTCATTATGCTAGCTTTATCATTTAAAGATAAAAGTATGATACAAAGTCCGCCAAAAAGAGGACATTTAGGCGGTGAAAAGTCCGCCAAAACTTAGGGTATTTTGGTAACTTACATTTTAAATTATAAATGCCTTTAGCATTGAAAATCGTACCATTAGCAACCTCTCCAATTCCCATTGCACACATTAATATTACAATTCATTTCCCATTACACATTCATTAAATATTTTTCAAAAACAATAAACATTTTGAATTAAAAAGAGAGCAACAATAGTCTTTTGATAGTTTCGAATGGTGCATTAATTCAGAGGAATTCAAATGGTGCATTGAACCTTGGAATGGTGCATTAATTCAAGGGAAATCAAATGGTCTTCAGTGATAAAAATTGGGAATTCGAATGGTGCATTAACTTAGAGGAATTCAAATGGTACATCAATCAATACATGGGGCATTACCATGGAAATATAAAGAGACATTTCAAATGGTGCATTAATCAATACATGGATTATTAACATGGGGAATATAAAGAGGCATTGTCAATCGACGTAGCAAGGAATTCAAAGGAATTCCAATTGATGTAGGCGCTTGGGGAATGGAAATTCCTAAATGAATTAAATTTTGAGAAATCAACGTGGAATTCGAATGGTTCATTAGGTGCATGGAGAATTAATTATGTGCATGGGAATTAATACATAAGATTCATTAGGTGTTGAGTTAGATGCTGAGTAATATAAATAGACAATGAATGTAAGGGGAATATAAAGAGGCAGTAGCATTTTAAATTCAAATTTTGCATGGTATGCATGTAGCATTAACACATATAAATGAATTTTTTTGGAGAATATCAACGATCTCCCTCCATTCCAGTTAAGAGATGTTCTACAAATGGAATTCTTGAAAATTGATCCAGAATTAAATTGAATTTATTTTATTTGTCAATTTAATAAATAACAACTGTTGAATTGAGAAAATTGAGAGACATGTTGAATATCGTGTGTCTGAATTACACTACGGGGATTCTATTATATAGACTGTTAAGAGAATCAAAATACAATCTCTAATAATTACAGAATAATGACAATATCAAAACTACCCCATTCACTTAATATTCTGATACTAATTTATTATTTGCATAAATAAAAGATAGCGTAATCAACACTCCCCCTTAAGCTGGAGCATATAAATCATATGCACCGAGCTTGTTACATATGTGGCTGATTCGAGGACCTCTTAGAGATTTAGTGAAGACATCGGCCAATTGATCATTGGAATTGACAAAAATTATGGAGATATCTCCTGATTCAATCTTCTCTCAGACAAAGTGATCTACTTCAATATGTTTAGTCCTCTCAAGAAAAACCGAATTAGAGGCAATATGTAATGCCGCTTGATTATCACATATAAGAGTCATTTTCACATCATCCGGAAAGTGAAGCTCTTTAACTAACTGTTTCAGCCAAATGAGCTCTTGTGTCACTAAGGCCATGGCTCTATAATTAGCTTCAGCACTGGATCTTGCAACAACATTTTGCTTTTTACTTTTCCAAGATATCAGATTTCCTCCAACTAGCACACAATACCCAGAAGTGGATCGCCTATCAATGGGTGAGTCGGCCCAATCAACGTCTGAGTAACCAACTATCAGAGCGTGCCCTCTATCTTCATAAATGAGGCTTTTTCCTGGAGTGCTTTTAACAAACTTTAGGATTCGAATGACGGTATCCCAATGATCTTGACAAGGACTGCAAAGGAAATATCTGGACGTGTGACAGTAAGATAGTTTAACTTCCCAACCAATCTTCTGTATTTCCCAGGATTTGAGAGTGGCTCCCCATGATTAGGTAGAAGTGTGACATTTGGATCCATAGGAGTATCAACTAGTTTAGCATTCAATAGACCTGTCTCTTCAAGAATATCCATGGCATATTTCCTATGTGAAATTACTAGACCATCCTTGGATTGGGCTACCACGATACCCAAGAAGTAGCGGAGCCGACCAAGGTTTTTTGTCTGAAACTAGTTAGATAGATGTTGCTTCAATTGGAGTATGCCTTGCTGATCACTACCAGTTATAACAATATCATCCACATAAACAATTAGATAGATGCATCCCTGTGCTAAATGTCGATAGAATACAGAGTGTTCGGTTTCGCTACGAATCATACCAAATTGTTGTACTACAGTGTTGAACCTGCCAAACCAATCTCGTGGAGACTGTTTAAGACCATAAAGAGACCTGTGAAGCCGACATACCATATTAGAGGACTCCCCCTGAGCAACAAACCCAGGTGGTTGCTCCATATACACTTCCTCTGCGAGATCACCATGCACAAAGGCATTTTTAATGTCAAGCTGATAGAGAGGCCAATGTCAGATGGCTGCAATAGAGAGGAGGAGTCCAACGGATGTCATTTTGGCTACAGGTGAGAAAGTATAATTGTAATCCAACCCAAATATCCGAGTGTATCCTTTGGCCACTAAATGAGCCTTAAAGCAATCAATTTTACCATCATCCCCAACTTTAACAGTATAAAGTCAACGACAACCAACCAAAGACTTCCCAGGAGGTCGAGAAACCAATTCCCAAGTACCACTACTCTGAAGAGCACACATCTCGTCACTCATTGCTTGCCTCCATTCTGGGTGGGATAAAGCTTCACCTATAGATGTAGGAATAGATACGAAAGACAAAGAAGAAAGACAAGTGTAATGTAAAGGTGAAAGCCGGTGATAACTCAAAGCAATGCAATGAGGGGATGGTTTACGAGTGGATCGTATACCTTTACGAATAGCAATGGGGAGGTCAGGCTCAGGTGGCAGAACCGGATCCGGTACAGGAGATGGCATCGGTGGAGAGTCTAGTGATAATTCCTTAAATTATCTAATTTTTCTATTCTTTTTTAAGGGAAATTGCCATATACTTGTCTTAATTTGATGTTAATTGAACATGATTTATCTCTTAAAATATTTTGATGATTAAAGATCAATTGAGATACAATTTTGAGCCTAATGATTATAAATCTAATAAAATATTTTTGTAGGTGTTGGAACAAAAATGACTAAAGCAAAGTAAGTTGGAGCACATGAGGATAAGAAGGGGATGCTAAAAGAAAAGGAGCTGGCCAATTTCTAATTTGTTGTGAATGATGCCAGCCCATGAATTAATTGGCCCACGGCCAATCCAATTTGATAAGGAATGGATGAAGAGAATTGGGTTACCCAGAACCCGAGGGAAAGGATGGTGATTTTTGGGGTAGAAAAGAAAAAGAAGCCGTGAGAAAGAAAGAGGGGGATCTGAACGTGAATCAGGAAGAACGCAGGAGTGGAGAATTAGTAGCAAAGGAGTCCTGCGCTATGAATGGGGGACGGCTGGAAGTGATTCTTTAGGAGAGAAATTGGGAAACAAGCAATCCCCGTGAGCCGACGGAACTTGGATCATCTTCATCTTTCTATGAAGTTATTTCTATTCTCTTTTTCTCTTTTAATTGTTATCTCTATTTCTATGTCTAGCTAAATTTCTCGTTGTTGGGGATGAGTAACAATTTATGAATCTCTTATATTGTTGAATCAAACCTCTATTATTTGAATTAATGTTATGATTTATGTTTCAATCTATGTCCTTAATGCTTTCTAGGATTTGATCACTCTTAGGAATAGTTGAAATTTGTTTATCTCTTTTAATTGTTATGCTTGAAAGTTGAAATTTGTTTATCTCTAGTCTAGGAATAGTCATTGGTATTCAGAATCATAGGATAATTGTTGTTATTACTGCTTATTTCTTTTTAAGGTCACCTAAGAAATTAGGGATTTTTTATTAGAAATAAGGGTTCTTTTACCTAAGGAATTAGGATTAGAATAATTATAGCAATTTGATCATAGGTCATAAAATAAGTTCAATAACACGTTTGATTCGTTAGATATAAGATTGAAGTAAATTGAAGCTCGTCCTCAACGCTCTTTAATCCATACAAAGTAACGTTTGTGTTCTTGTTATCATTATAAATTAAAATCACAAAAATATTTACTGCTTTTCACTTTAATTTCTTGTCAAACAAATCCAACTTAGTCCATTTTCAATTTAGAAGTTATATTGTTAAACTGATAATTAATCGCAGTCCTTGAGTTCGACACTCGGTCTTTCCGTACTATTACTTGCAACGATCCGGTACACTTGCCGTGATCCCATCATTTGGCATGGCCACAGGAGGTGAAACAGGGGCAGGGACATGTACCACAAGGGGTTGCTTGTGAAAATAATATGTTTCTAGTGGTCGTGCAGCTGGGGGGTTCATAGGAGGGGTCTCCACTACAAGAAAAACTTAAATTTCAAGGCGTGACTTTTTGGCGGAATTTAATCCGCCAGAAACTTTTTGGCGGTTTTATGTTTTTTTTTCGGGGGATTATTCCGCCAGAAACGTTCCGACGGATATTTTGAATTTCCGGCGGATTTAAATTGGACGAAATATTTTCCGGCGGAATTTTGGGTAGTTTGCGGCGGACTTTAAGTAAACAAAATTTTTTTATAAAAAAAAAACATATCCGCCGAAAGTATATATTTTCCGCCGAAAAGTAATAAAACCGGGAAATTCAAATTCAAATTCCGCCGAAACTACACATTATTCCGCCGCAAATGTTGCCTCGTACAGAGCGACATCGATTCCGCCGAAACTGCACAATTCCGCCGAAACTACACAATAATCCGCCGCAATGACGCCTCGGTCAGAGCGTCTCGATTCCGCCGCAATGGTCATAATTCCGCCGCAAATGTCGCCTCGTACAGAGCGACATCGATTCCGCCGAAACTACACAATAATCACATCCGAATCGCACAATGGTAAATGTTGTTCACGCTCCACTCTTCCAACGACTCTTTCATTTCTCTATTATAATCCGATTTCATTCTTCACTCTCCCAACACTTCTCTCAAATTTTAACACTTCTCACATTCAATCTTCACTCTTTCTCAACACTTCTCTCAAATTTTTTCCTTCAAAGTTCTTACAAATTCAATTTGTTTCTTCTCCTCTGTCAACGTTTTGAAGGTATGTTTTAGTTTAAACTTTATTTGAAGTTATACTTTGTTTTAACTTATAGTTTGTTACTAATTGTGGTGTTGTTTGTTTAGGATTTGTTTGAGTTTGGTGATCTCTATTTCTTTCTTCAAAGATTCTGGTTTAGCATCAAGTCAGAGTCTTCTAAAACATACCGGTTAGTTATTGAAGTTATTAGTTGTCAGTAAACGTTATTTGATATTATTAGTAAATAAAGTAGTACAAAGTAAAATTAATGTATTTATTACAAAATAGGAAATTATATGTTAATATTTTTTTTAATATTTTGAACTTTTTAAATATTTTTTTATGTTAAAAAATGACGAAATTATATGTTAATAAAATTATATGTTAATAGTTTTTTAATAAATAACACATAAATACGAAATAAAATAAAATAATGATTATATTAATTAAATTTTAATTTGTGTTAATATTATTTAGAAAATATGAAATATAATAATATAGTAGTTAAAAAAATAAATTTAACGTATTTATTAATTTTTAATTTATGGTGATAATTCTTTTTAGATAAATTTGTAATTTGATATTAAATTTTCAAAACTTCATTATATAATCATTATTTTGATTAATTTGTTAAAGTTTATTATATTTTTGAAAATCATCATATTATCATTTTTTTTTCTTTAAATTGTTAAAATTTATTATATATTTGAAAATCATTATATTATCAATTAATATATGAAAGATTTATGATATGTAACTTATTTTCATTTAAATAGTTACATTTAAATAGTTTTGATATGTAATTTATTGTTATATTTTCATTTAGTTTAAATAAGTATGATATGTAATTTATTGTTAATAAAATATTTAATAAAAAAATTGATAGAGTTGTTAGTTAAATGTTATTTGTTGTTAGTTAAAATGACTAATATTAATAGAATGTATGTGTTAAATGTTGTAATTTATGTGTTAAAATGTTATTTATGTTGTTAGTTAATAGAGTGTTAGTTAAAATGAGTAATATTTATGTTTACCATAACATAATATATAAAATGTGTTACATTGTTAGTGTATGTAAATATGTGTATGTGTATATGTGTATTTGTATGTATGTAAAATATAAAATTTGATTTATTATTTATGGGTACGTAGTACTAGGATTTTGAAGACATGAATCGTAGTTGAATGTATGATCGATTATTTCCTGGAAGAAGCGGTTTAAAGAGACGCTTTCTGCGAAGGAGTAGAAGAGTTTATTTTTTGTGCTAAGCGTGATGAAGGATTTGCGCGAGAAGGGGGAATTAGATGTCCGTGCGCGAAATGTTCAATTCGATTTATAAAAAATGAAGATGAAGTCATAATTCATTTGTACAATAATGGGTTTAGGCCAGATTATTGGATATGGAGTGGTCACGGCGAAGTAGCATTTGGGGTACCTGCGGTAGCTGTTCCTGCGGTTAATGTTCCGATTGAAGTATATCCTTCAAGTACGAATGTTCCGGTTGAAGTAGTAGCCTCCACATCTGGATCTGGCCAAATCATCCAACCTGCGTTAGATGTTTATCAGGGAATGATATCTGATGTTGTTGGAGTAAATTTGGATTTTGAAGAACCAAAATATGATGCTGAAGAAGTTCCAAATGAGGAAGCGCAATTGTTTTACACGTATTTCAGTGAGACAAATAAACCATTATTTGAAGGATCTAAAGACTCAAAATTATCAATGTGTGTTCGGTTGTTGGGTCTTAAGTCTCAATTTAATGTTGCCGAGTTGTGCATGGAATATATGACCAAAATGATGTTGGATGCAACCCCTATTAAAGGACTTTTGCCGCAGAGTTATTATGATGCTAAAAGACTGGTATCGAAGCTTGGCTTAAAATCTAAAAGAATTGATTGTTGTGTGTCTGGCTGCATGCTCTAGTATAATAATGAGTTTGGCATAAATGATGGAGAGTTGAAGGAATGCAAGTTGTGTGGAGAGCCACGCTATCGTGTCAGCAGGAAAGGGATGAGCAGAGGCAAACCGGTTCCACGAAAAGCAATGTTCTATCTGCCACTTATACCAAGGCTACAGAGGATGTTTGCATCAATGGAGACCGCGGGTAAAATGATGTGGCACCATGGAAATAGAAACAATTCTGGTGAATTACGTCACCCATCTGATGGTGAAGCTTGGAAGCATTTTGATCGTGTTCATCCAGATTTTGCCAGTGATCCACGCAATGTTCGGCTTGGTGTATGCTCTGATGGTTTCACACCCTATATTCAAGCATCAGCATCACCGTATTCTTGTTGACCAATTATTGTTACCCCATACAACCTTCCACGAAAATGTGTATGTCTAAACCATACATGTTTTTAAATGCTATTATTCCGGGCCAAGCAATCCAACAAATTTGGTATTGACATATACTTGCAACCTTTGATTGATGACCTAAAAAGGTTGTGGCATGGTGTTTTAACTTATGATGCAGCACACAAACAAAATTTCAGAATGAGGGCGGCTTTGATGTGGACAATTAATGACTTCCCTGCCTATGGAATGTTGTCTGGATGGGGAACACATGGTAAGATGGCGTGTCCGATTTGCATGGTTGACACAAGGGCTTTTACTCTTAAATACGAAGGGAAAACTTCGTGGTTTGACTCGCATCGTAGGTTCTTACCTATGGATCACCCATTTAGAAAGCAGAAATATGCATTCATCAAGGGACATGTTGAAACAAGTGGACCTCCTCATAGTTTGACACCAGAAGGAGGTTAGTGTTAAAGACATTCATCTAGTGGAAGTCGTAGCGGTGTTGTTTCTCGTCCAGAAGGCTATGGGCAATGGCACAACTGGACAAAGAGAAGTATATTTTGGGAACTTCTCTATTGGAAAGATAATCTACTGAGACACAATCTGGATGTAATGCATATAGAGAAGAATTTTTTTGATAACATATTTAACACCGTCATGGACGTGAAAGGTAAAACGAAAGACAATGAGAAAGCTAGGAAGGACATAGATCATTATTGTAGACGAAAGGATTTGTTGTTGGTTGAGCAAGGTACTAGGACATTGAAACCCAAAGCCAATTATACTTTATCTAAGGAAGAAGCGAAAGCAGTTTATCGGTGGATAAAAGAGTTGAAAATGCCAGACGGTTATTCTTCCAATTTATCTAGATGTGCGGATGTGGATAATGGGAGGTTGCATGGGATGAAGAGTCGTGATTGTCATGTATTCATGGAGTGCTTACTTCCCATCGCTTTTAGTTCGTTGCCAACACACGTTTTGAACCCGCTAATTGAAATAAGTACATACTTTAAGAATTTGTGTTCAGCAACCCTAAAAGTTGATGATCTTACAAAAATGGAAGAAGAGATCCCACTTATCTTATGCAAGTTGGAGAGAGTATTTCCGCCTGGTTTCTTTGATTCTATGGAGCATCTACCGGTGCATCTCGCATCTGAAGCTAAACTTGGCGGACCTGTCTAATACAGATGGATGTATCCGTTTGAAAGGTCAGTTATTTATTATAATATAAAAGAAAGTTTAAAAAATAACATTATTACATTAATTAACATATCGTTTTATCTAGGTTCATGGGTGATTCAAAAAGATCGGTGAAAAACAAAGCTAGAGTTGAAGGATCGATATGTTCTTCATACTTACACCGTGAAACAACCAACTTTTGTTCTTATTATTTCAAGAATGAATTTGCTCCAAGAAGCAGTCGAAATGAAATGGATGTTGAATGTCCTAGACATGAATTAGCTTTGTCTGTCTTTTGTCTACCCGGCCGTCCATCTGGGAAGGAGTCAATTCACTGCCTGACAGAGGAAGAGTTCAATGCAGCACATATTCATGTGTTGATAAACTGTACTGAGGTGCAACCATTCATTGAGTATGTATTCCTCAACATTAACTATATATATCAATCTTAATTAAGTTAATAAAAGTAGACAAATGTGTAACAATTAATTATTTCTTTTTAGGGAATTCTTGTCATCTGAGGAAGTAAGTGAAGAACAATCTTCGGCTTATATTAATGCACATTTCCCAATGTGGTTTAGGCAACGTGTTTATTCCCTCCCACCAACTCCTCCCAACCAACACTTGATGAACTTATCAGACGGTCCTCGAAGATGTGTTAAAGAATGACACACATACTTTGTCAATGGATACAAATTTCACAATAATGAATGGACACAGGGCAGAGAAACAATCAATAGTGGAGTTTGCATGAAGGGTGTCACTAGAGGTGGTGAAGATGATTTTTATGGTGTGATTTAACACATATACGAAGTTGTGTACCCCCATCTAGACTATAGTCAGACGGTAGTGCTTTTTTATTGTAATTGGTTTGATCCGTCTGCTCGAGGAACAAGGGTGAATCCAAAGTCAAATACAGTCGACATTAAAATGAGTAGTAGACATCGACTGTATGATCTGTTCGTCATTGCTCAAAAAGTGAGACAAGTCTATTATATGTCCCTTATCCATCAACGCAGACTGATAGGCGTGGTTGGTGTGTCGCAATTAAGACAAAACCAAGAGGTCGGATTGAGACAAATGACACACTGGAAGATGTCCCATTTCAAATGGATGAGATGTCTAATGTAAATGAAGTGATTCAAGTTGAACCCATTACTCGTTTATGTGATCAACCAAACACCGGCGATGAAGTTGATGACGAAGAAGACCCTGATGAAGATGCAGAAGACCATATTGGTGAATCAAGAATTCCCTCATCTGATGATGATGATTTTGAGAATGAATGGGATTCCAATTAGTTTTTTTAGTTATTCAGTTTTATTTGGTACTTAATTAGTAACTGGTAATAGTATGGATATTTATGGTTATTTTGTATGAATATTTGTACAGATGTTTATGCAATATACATGTTTCTTTTTTTAATATTTAAATGTATGTATGTATATATATATATGTATGTATATAGGCATGTCATTTGGATTCGCATCTGATCGTGACAACACACACGATGTTCCTCCACCTGTTGCGGATACGGCAGGTGGGAGGAAGAAGATTATTACTCGCCTAACGCGCCGTCACAGGGCACGTCGTTGTGTTGTTCCTCTTGGTAGTTATTTGCCAAAGTCAAACACAGCAGGTGCGAGTAGTAGTAGTGCACCTCTTCCGGTGACTGTTGGCGGGGAGGACTTACGCCCGACACATGTTGAAGATGGTCGTGTCATCGTGGTGCCTCAAGGAGATTCGTAAGTATATTATTTATTAATTTATTTTTGTTGCCTTTTATACAACTTTCGTGGTCCAAAATTCAGCTTTTTTATTTTTCAGGTTTCTTCCTTCAAAGCCTGCAGCCACCGCAGTCATAAACTCAATTCAGCAGAATTTTAAAAAAGGTTGGAAAAATTGGACTACAGTTAAAAAAGATAAAGAAGATAACAAAGACTATTTTAGGGCCATGCTCGATTCTTTCTTGGTAAGTTCTACGAAATAATTAATTTTTAATTATTTTATTGAATTGTTTAATTTGTCATTATTAACAATATTCTTCTAATTTTTTAAATAGGAACAATTTACATGGTTACCAGAGCAACAGAAAGATGTTGAGCATGCGTTCAACAAGAGATGTAGTGATAAATATTACGGGCATCTTTGCGGGTGTACGGAAGATGAAGGTAAAACCTGATTTTATGGGACCAGAGGCTTATAAAGATCTGGAAGAGTATTGGAAGACAAATGCATTTAAAAATAAACAAGAGAAAGCTAAGAAGAACCATGCTTCTGAAAATGGCTACTGCAATCACACAGGTGGATATGTTAGTCTTTGGAACTCATCACCAAATAGCATGGTACGTAATTTTATAACTATTACTTCATCAATTAATTAAATTTATTAACTATGTGCTAAGTAGTTGTTAGTAAATAATAAAATTATGTATTTAGGTGGACAAACTTGGACGGGAGGTCAGTTTGCTTGAGTTGCATCACAACTTGTATCTGCGAGAGGAGGATGATACATTTATCCACGATAGGGCGAGGAGGATTCAGGTAAAACTACATTATGTTATTAGTTATTTATCTTTATATAATATATATATATATTGTTTTTATTGTTTTTTTATTAATATTTATTTATTTATCTGTTGTTTTTTTAGGATGCCTATGATGCTGGGATGACCGAGTTGCGCGAGTCTCAGCAGCAGAGCAGTGGGAGCACATCAGTCGATCCTGTGGAGGAGGCTAGAGTGGCTCGCTCTATTTGGGATAGAGCAGTTGGCCCACAAAAGAGTGATCGTTTGAATGGATCGGGTAGCATGGGACCCAAGTTCTTCAAGGAAAGCATTCTGCCGAGTCGATCACATTCAGCAACAGAGAGTACTGGTCGTTCTTATGTTGCTCCCAACGCAGTGATAGAATTGACCAAGCAATTTAACCAGAGATTGAACGAGCAGGCGGAGCAACATGCACGACAAATGGAAGAGGTTAGGGAGCAGCAGAGGATAAGTGAGGAGCGCGCTGCTGAGCACGCTAGGATAATTGAGGAGCACACTGCTGAGCAAGCTAGGAGAACCCATTATTCTCAACAGTATCCACCCCAAATGGCAAAGATATCCTCCCAAAGACCACCACCCCAAAGGATGTATCCACCCCAGCAGTAGTATCCTCCACAAAGATCGTGAACCACCCCAAAGAAGAAATGTATCAACCCCAAAGAGCGATTACTCCCACTCTTTCAATAATATTGATCTGAATTATAATTATAATGCGTTTGAGGCTGCTTTGTTGGGTGATGACATCCAACCACCACGAGGTGATAACTATTATCACAGAGATAACTCGGATGAGCACGCACCTTAATAACTTTATATTTGATTATGGATGTTTATTATTATGGATATTTGAGTGATTTGTTGGATTTTATTATCGATATTTGTGTATTTTGGATTTAGTTATTGATATTAAAGTATTTTATATTTGCTTGGTTATCACTATTTGAGTTTTTTTATCCATTTATTTTTAATTTAAATATGCTATTTATATTTTTTTTATAATTTGATAATTTATATTTTTTATTTAAATTTATTTATTTTTAAAAAACATTTTTTTAAATTATATTGTTTCTAATTTTTTTAAAAAATAAAAAAAATTCCGGCGGAATATTTGGTGTTTCCGGCGGATTTAGGTGCAAAAAAAAATTATTTTCGGCGGAATATTTGGTATTTCTGGCGGATTTAGGTGGAAAAAAAAATTATTTTCGGCGAAATATTTGGTATTTCCGGCGGATTTAGATGGAAAAAAAATATTATTTTCGGCAGAATATTTGGTATTTCCGGCGGATTTAGGTGGAAAAAAAAATTATTTTCGGCGGAATATTTGGTATTTCCGGCGGATTTAGTTGGAAAAAAAAAATTATTTTCGGCGGAAAAATCCGCCAAAAACACCAATATTCCGTTGGAAAGTACTGGGGGAAATCCGCTGCAAATTCCCTCGCAAAAATTCGCCGGAAATGACTTAAAATCCGCCGGAAATACGTTGCGACGAGCCTTTTACCGGCGAAAAAATCCGCCGAAAACACTACAAGAAAAATGGAAATTACAAGGCATAACTTTCTGGCGGATTTTAATCCCCGGGAAAGTTTCCGGCGGATTTTTGTATTTTTTGGGGGATTTAATCCGCCAGAAAAGTTTTGGAGGATTTTTGACGTTTTCGGCGGAAATATACCATTTGTGGCGGATTATTAAGTGGAAGGAAAAAGGTTTCGGACAAAAAAATTTGATCCAATAAAACAAAGATAAATTCCGCTAAAATGTAATTTTTAAAAACGGGGGGAATTTTGAATTTTGAATTCCGCCGAAAACGTCACTTGTTCCGCCGAAAATAGCAACACCAATTCCCAGGCAATGAATCCGCCGAAAACGACAGGGAGTTCCGCCGCAAAGGACTTCTCGGTCCACGCAAGGACTCCTCGGTCCACGCGACAGAATCCGCCGAAAAGGACTTGGATTCCGCCGAAAAAGACGCCTTGAACAACGGCTCTTTTTCAACTTCCCTTACTTATATTCTGAATTTCATTCCTTCCACACCTTCACTCTAATTCGATTTCACTCTTCACTCTCCCAACACTTCTCTAAAATTTCAACACTTCTCACATTCAATCTTCACTCTTTCTCAACAATTCTCTGAATTTTTTTCTTTCAAAGTTCTTACAATTAAATTTGTTTCTTCTCCTCTATCAAAGTTTTGAAGGTATGTTTTAGTTTAAACTTTATTTGAACTTATACTTTGTTTTAACTTATAGTTTGTTACTAATTGTGGTGTTGTTTGTTTAGGATTTATTTGAGGTTGGTGATCTCTATTTCTTTCTTCAAAGGATTCCGGTTTAGCATCAAGTCAGAGTCTTCTCGGCACTACCGGTTAGTTATTAGTTGTCATTAAACGTTATTTGATATTATTTGTAAATAAAGTAGTACAAAGTAAAATTAATGTATTTATTACAAAATAGGAAATTATATGTTAATATTTTTTTTAATATTTTAAACTTTTTAAATATTTTTTTATGTTAAAAAATGGCGAAATTATATGTTAATAATTTATTAAATACGAAATAAAATAATGATTATATTTATTAAATTTTAATTTGTGTTAATATTATTTGAAAATATGAAATATAATAATATAGTAGTTAAAAAAATAAATTTAACGTATTTATTAATTTTTAATTTATGTTGATAATACTTTTTAGATAAATTTGTAATATATTAAATTTTCAAAACTTCATTATATAATCATTATTTTGATTAATTTGTTAAAGTTTATCATATTTTTGAAAATCATCACATTATAATTTTTTTTCTTTAAATTGTTAAAATTTACTATATATTTGAAAATCATTATATTATCAATTAAATATATGAAAGATTTATGATATGTAATTTATTTTCATTTAATTTAAATAGTTACATTTAAATAGTTTAATATGTAATTTATTGTTATATTTTCATTTAGTTTAAATAAGTATGATATGTAATTTATTGTTGATAAAATATTTAATAAAAAAAATTGATAGAGTTGTTAGTTAAAATGTTATTTGTTGTTAGTTAAAATGACTAATATTAATAGAATGTATGTGTCAAATGTTGTAATTTATGTGTTAAAATGTTATTTTCATTTAAGTAGTTATGATATGTAAATATTTGTATATGTATATGTATATGTGTATGTATGTATGTATGTATATGATCATATGATATTTGTATATGTGTATGCGTATGTATGTGTATGAGTATGTAAGTAAGAAAATATAAATTTTGATTTATTATTTATGAAATGAAAAGTAATACTTATTGTTTATGATAATTTTTATTGTAGCACACGTAGTACTAGGATTTAGAAAACATGGATATTTATGGTTATTTTGTATGAATATTTGTATGAATGTTTATGCAATATATATACATGTTTCTTTTTTAATATTTAAATGTATGTATATATATATATATATATATATATATATATATATATATATATATGTATATAGGTATGTCATCATCATCCGGATCCTCATCCGATCGAGGCGACACATACGATGTTCCTCCACTGTCGCGATACTACGCGGTGGGAGCCGAAGATTATTACTCGCCTAACGCGCCGTCACGGGGCGCGCCGTTGTGTTGTTCCTCTTGGCGATATTTGCCAAAGCCAACCAACGATGGTGCGAGTAGTAGTAGTAGTAGTCTTTGCACCTCTTCCTGGTGATCATTGGCGGGGATGACTTACTACCACACACATGTTGAAGATGGTCGTCGCATCGTGGTGCCTCAAGGAGATTCGTAAGTATATAATTATTTATTAATTTTTGTTGCCTTTTACACAACTACTTTCGTGGTCCAAAATATTCACTTTTTTAAAAAAATTCGAGTTTATTCCTTCAAAGCCCATGCAGCCACCGCATGATCATAACGCAATTCAAAGTGAATTTCTTCAAAGGTTGGAAAAATTGGACTGCTGTTAAGAAAGATAAAGAAGATGGGAAAGACTATTTTAGGGCCATGCTCAATTCTTTCCAAGTAAGTTCTATGAAATAATTAATTTTTAATTATTTTATTGAATTGTTTAATTTGTCTGCAGTATTAACAATATTCTTCTAATTTTTTAAATAGGAACAATGTACATGGTTACTGGAACAAAAGAAAGATGTTGAGCATGCGTTCAACAAGAGATGCAATGATAGATACTGGCATCATGCGGGGTGTACGGCAAGCAAAGACAAAACCTGCTTTTATGGGACCAGAGGCTTATGCACAACTGCTCGCGTATTGGGACACTCCTGAATTTAAAAATAAAGCAGAGAAAGCTAAGAAGAACCGTGCTTCTAAAAATGCCGGCGCCTACTGCAATCACTCAGGTGGATGTGTTAGTGCTGGAACTCATCACCAGCGCATGGTACGTAATTTTATAACTATTACTTTTATTTATCAATTAATTAAATTTATTAACTATGTGTTAATTAATTAAGTAGTTGTTATTAAATAATAAAATTATGTATCTAGGAGGAAGAACTGGGACGGGAGGTCGGTTTGCCTGAGTTGCATCACAACTTGTATATGCCAGAGGAGGATGGTTCATTTATCCACGATAGGGCGAGGAGGATTCAGGTAAAACTACATTATGTTATTAGTTATTTATCTTTAAATACAATATATATATATATATATATTTATATTGTTTTTATTGTTTTTTTATTAATATTTATTTATTTATCTGTTGTTTTTTTAGGATGCTTATGATGCTGGGATGGCCGAGTGGCGTGAGTCTCACCGCAGAGCAGCGATGGGTCGATCGATCGTGAGGAGGAGGCTAGAGTGGGTCGCTCATGTGGGATTGAGCGGTTGGCCCACACAAAAGAGTGATCGTTTGACGAGATCTCGCAGTAGCATGGGACCCAAGTTCTTCAAGGAAAGCATTCTCGCCGAGTCGATCATATTCGGGGACGAGAGTACTTGGTCGTTCTTATCTTTGCTCCCCAACGCAGCGATGGTAGATCAATTGACCGGCAGAATTTAACCGAGAGGTTGAACGAAGCGGCGGAGCAATATGCACGATAACCGGAAGAGCAAGCTAGGATCATTGAGGAGCGCGCTTGGCGCGCTAGGATCATTGAGGCGCACTTTCTTGAGCAAACTAGGAGAAGCGAGGCGTTTTGGCGAGATGATGGCTCGAGATGAACCATCCTTCGAGGCCGCGTCATCATCATCATCACATATGGCTTCCTACCACCCACGATCTTGGCCTCGGTATCCTCCGTACCCTCGGCGAAGATCCACAAAGATACTCCCGGCCCCCATTATTCTCAAGCAGATCCCAAAGCAGTATCCACCACCTCGATATCCTTCCCAAAGATCCTCCCCAAAGACTACCACCACTCCAAATGACAAAGATATCCATCCCATATCTTCCCCAAAGACTACCACCACCACCTCGTGATCGTATATTCAACCTCAAAGCAATCACCCCATCTCTTCAATAATAATATTGATCTAAATTATAGTGCGTTAGAGGCTTGTTTGTTCAAAGGATGATCAACCAAAGACGAGGTGATCAATATTATCACGAGATGACTCAGATGAAACACGCACCTTAGTAGTTTTATATTTGATTATGTATGTTTATTATTATGGATATCGGAGTGATTTGTTGGATTTGAATTTATGGATGTTTATTATTTGGTTGATTATGAATGTTTTTTTTATTGTTGATTATGGATGTTTATTATTTGGTATTTGAGTTTTTAATTTAAATATGCTATTTATATTTTTAATTTAAATTTATTAATTGTTAATAAACATTTTATTTGGTTTTATCACAATTTTAGTTTTTTAATTTAAATATGTTATTTATATTTTTTTTTAAAATTTATTTAATTTTAAAAAACGTTTTTTCAGCTTTTTTAAAATGTTTTTAAATTTTTTTTTTTTTAAAAAAAATGTATTTTTCGGCGGATTTAAGTGTAGTTTTCGGCGGATTTAAAAAAAAAAATATATTTGGCAGATTTAAAAAAAAAAAAAAAAAATAATTTTTGGCGGAAAAATCCGCCAGAAAGTCCAAAATTCCCCCGGAAAGTACCGGCGGAATTTCCGCCGCAAATTCCCCCGCAAAAATCCGCCGGAAATGACTTAAAATCCGCCGGAAATTACCGGCGGAATTTCCGCCGAAAATACGTTGCCACCAGCCATTTACCGGCGGAAAAATCCGCCGAAAATACCTGTATTTGCGGCGGAATTGGGTGTTTTTTGGCGGAAAAATCCGCCAAAAAATCCCAATTTTCTTGTTGTGAAATACCCGTATTTGCGGCGGAATTGGGTGTTTTTTGGCGGAAAAATCCGCCAAAAAAACCCGTTTTTCTTGTAGTGCTCAGGTGTGACAGCTTCAAGAGGACCAATCAAAAAAGGTAGAGGGATGACGTCAGACAGATGCTCAGGGGGCAAGTGGTTGGATTCATAGTACGAGACAGACTCAAAAAAGGTGACATCGGCCGATATAAAGTAACATTGAAGAGTAGGAGGATAACAACGATATCCTTTTTGGGACCGATGATAACCAAGAAAGACACACTTGAGTGAACGAGCAAAAAGTTTGTCAAGACCCGGAGAGAGGTTGTGGACAAATGTTGTGCGAAAAGTAGTTGTGCAAGTGTACACAATCGCAACAAGTAATACAATGATAAGTAAAGATCGTTGTTCACACACAGGGATTGATGTTTATTTTAGAGTTTAAGCTAAACTAGCACTTAGTGGAACAAGTAGCAAATATTTGTAATCACAAGTTATCAGTGAAAAGTGATTGTTTAAAGAAAACAGTAAAGGAGTGGTTATTAGATATGAGAGAAGTAAGTTTGATTGCTTTATCTAAGTAAATTCCCAAATAGCATAGCGTTATAACGTCACACGCTATAGCGTCAAGCGCTGTTGCAAATGATTTTTGTGCTTTTCAGTCCTTACGTCAGGGTTTCATTACAAGAAGCGTATGTCTAGGTTCTAAATAAGTTCACCCTTGTATAATGAGGAACCCACAGCTTTTGCTCTATGAACTATTGCATTTCTATGTCTAGAGGGAGCAAACTTTGTTTAAATGTCTTTAAACAAACTTTCATTCATATCAATCTTTGAAATCTATTCATGGACCATGTCTGAACCCATGAATGTACCCATTTTAAGTGGCCAACCCTAAAACAAGTTTGAAAGAAGTATAACACAAGGGTTGAAACGCAAAACGTGAATTATTATGCATACAATACTAATGGTTCATTACAAAGACTTACGCAATCCAACTCAAGGTGTTTAGCTCATGTTGAGCATCATCAAGATAATACAAGATAAAACACTCATACTACCATGAATGAAGTGAGAAGAAAAGATGGCAAAAGATACACACTGAAGCTTCCAAATCATCCACACAGACAATGCGATAACGTCAGTTCTACATTGATGAGAATGGTAAACGAAAAATTACAATAAAAATAAAAGCTTGAAAGTGTTTAATGGAGAGTAAAAATGTGTCAAGTTCTTCTCTCTAAACTCTCTCTATCTTCGAAGGTCTCCCCTTGTGGGAGAGAAGAAGAAGTTCTTGTAGTTGTTGTTTCCAAAGTTAGTACAAAAGGTGATGTAGCCATTTCACCAACTAAAGCTAGCCTTCCACTCAAGCAATGCCAAGTGTCCTTTGATATCCAATAAAATCCGGTCGTGTCAGCTGAACAGTAGGCATAGTAAACGAGATTTGGAGTAAAGAGCTTGGCGCCAAAATTGCACTTTTGCTTTAAACACTCAGCTGGCCTGCCCTCTTACCGCTATAACGTTAGACGCTATAGCGCTTAACACTGCAGCACTCACAAAACACATTAAATTGCTCACAGGGGCACCAGATGTGCCAAATTAACACAAAACAGTTTCTAGCCCTTCTTTTCCTACAACTACAATAATAAGATAATTAAGATGCTAAAATTACTCAAGAACTCACTTTAATTATAAGAATAAAGGCATAAATAACTCATATAAATATGAGTTATCAACAAAACAAGTGGACAAAACAAGTGGACCCGGAGCAGAAAGTTTGTAAAGGAGTATTAGGAAAGAGAACTGAATGATGTATTTTGTCATCAAGGACAGAAGAAGCCATGTGATTTATCAGATAACATGCCGATAAAACAGCATCGCCCCAAAACCGAGACGGGACTTTACTGTGAAGAAGAAGGGTATGAGTGGCTTCAATAAGGTGACAGTTCTTGCGTTCAGCGAACCCCATTTTGTTGAGGTGTATGAGCACAAGAAGTTTGGTGAAGAATTCCATTAGATGCCATAAATTTTTGAAATTGGTGGGACAAATACTCGCGGGCATTATCACTACTGAAAGACCGAATGGAAACACCAAACTTAGTTTTGATCTCTTGATAAAACTGTTCAAAAATAGAGAATAACTTGGACTTATTTTTAATTAGAAACAACAAAGTACAACGGGAAAAATCATCAATAAAAGTAACAAAGTATTTGCACCCTAAAGTAGAAGGAGTGCAAGAAGGGCCCCAAACATCTGAGTGAACGAAAGCAAAGGGGGATGAAGCTCGTTTATTGACTCGATTTGGGAACTTACTACGAGTGTGTTTATCTAGTTGACATGACTCACAAGGCAAACTAGATAATTTAGAGAGGTTAGGTACCAATTTCTAAAGTATGGCAAGACCAGGATGGCCCAGTTGAGCATGTATAGTGAGAGGGGAATCTGTCGTAGAACACACACGAGGTGAGGAAGAAAAAAGGTACAGGCCATTAGACTCATATCCGATGCCAATCATCTATCCAGAATTCCGGTCCTGCAAGGTGAAATCATCTTCAGTGAAGGTAAATTTGCATTTATGAGGACGAGTTAAACGACTAACAGAAATCAAATTAAATGGACACTCAGGTATATAAATGACAGAATCAACTAACAATGAAGGAGAAATGCGAGCACTACCTATCCCTTGAGCTTGTCTTTGAGAACCATTAGCTGAGGTGACGGTTGGTAAATAAGCAGATGTAGAAAGAGAGGAGAAAATAGACTTATTACCAGATATGTGGTCAGATACACAAGAATCAAGGACCCAAGGACCAATGGAGGGTTTTGTTGCGCAAGCAGATGAATTACCAGCGTGTGCAACCAAAGTAGTGGATCTAGAGTTTTGGTAGTGCTCAAACCACTTGAGAAAATCTTCAAATCCAATGACTTTTAAAAGAAAAATAACCTCATTGTAAATTAGTGATGTCATAGCAAAAAATGTTGCCAATATCACAAATATTATACTCCAAATGAGTCGAAACACCTAGGTGTAATAACCGAAACCATCAAACAGCTCTATAGAGAGAAAAAAAGTCACAAACTTAGTGAACAGGGTAGCCTCTGTCTTGAAGGTGGCAGATGACATCATGGGTCAGCCAGAGGAGAGAGAAAACGTCTCAAACGGGAGAGAGAAAGGGTTGTTTGTAGAGAAAGGCAGATCTAGAACCAGGAGAGAGAGGCACCGGAAAGTAAATGCGGCGGCCGGAGATGTGGCGGACGCGTCGCTGGCGGCGCAGCGATGGTGGTCGATCGCGTTTTCGCCAGACAGAGAAACCGCGTGTGGGAGCGCGTGGTAGTGTCTTTGGGGCTGCGGTTGAGAGGTTAGGAAGATCAGTGATTTCCGCCTATGATGGTGGGTTCCTCGCCGGAAAAATCTCTAGCACGGTGGCAGACGATGGTCTGGCCGCCGGAAACAGGAAAAACACGCCGGAAAAAGGAGAACACGGCGATAGGAAGCAAATGAGGGGCAAACCGGAATTGAAACACAGTTTGCTGAAAAAATTTCTCACCGGAGGACAGTGGGTCTATCGGGTAAGCACAGTTTGAGGTTGTCTCTCAATTGGCTCTAGATACCATGTTGAATTGAGAAAATTGAGAGACATATGTTGAATATTGTGTGTCCGAATTACACTACGGGGATTTTATTATATAGACTTTTAAGAGAATCAAAATACAATCTCTAATAATTACAGAATAATGACAATATCAAAACTACCCGATTCACTTAATATTCTGATACTAATATATTATTTACATAACTAAAAGATAGCGTAATCAACACTCCCCCTTGTCGCGCCCGAAAAAGTCCCCGAGGGAGAACCTTCCTCGTTTACAACTTTTCTAAGACAATGAAGCCGCCACCAATACTTATTTAAGGAAAGTATTAGAAAAACCTTTTTGGAAAAGCGGATGACCTTTGAAAAATGAGAGATTTGGGTTCGGGGGTCAGTTACGCGCGGGGAAGGTATTAGCACCCCACACGTCCTCTCTACTGAGAAAGAACCTTTAATTAAATGCGTGGTTTTAGTGTGTCGATTTAAAAATACTTAATTTTGCCTCTCTACTTATTATTGAAAAAGTCTTAATGAAAATCTCATTTATAATGAAAAAAGGAGGAAAAAGGTTTTTTAGAAAGAGTGCTTGACGGGATGCGACCCGCTCCTACGTATCTCCTGGTGCGATGGAGAACTCAAAGCTACGTAGTTCTTCTTTGTCTTTTCTTT
This sequence comes from Oxytropis ochrocephala, assembly GCA_020916435.1. Lineage (NCBI taxonomy): Eukaryota > Viridiplantae > Streptophyta > Magnoliopsida > Fabales > Fabaceae > Oxytropis > Oxytropis ochrocephala. The sequence goes on from CM037090.1 coordinate 71,119,575, forward strand.
GAAAAGGTTTTTGTCTTTTATCTTTTTAGTGAGTTTTCGAAATAGGACGAACATTTAGTGAATGATTAAACTAACAAAGGTTATGAGTAATCACCGCTAAGTACTCTTGAAAATGAGAGTCACTACCACTAGTCGATTTAACACAAATGTTACGATTGACTATTAGTAGCAACTTCGTTTTTATTAGCTCTTTTTTGAAAGTTGTTTTGAAAGAGATTGATTGGCACGAATGATCAAACTAACTAATGTTATGAGTAATCATCGCTTATTGTTCTTTTGGGAAAAAGACATCGCTACCAATGGCTAGACGAACAAAAGTTCTGATTAGCCATTAGCGACAATGGGTTTGAAAATGATTCTTGAAAGGAGAATGTTTTTGTTCTGAAAATGATCTTGGTTTGCGAAACTGATTCTTTTTTGTTATGAAAATAACTGTTTTCTTTTTTGTTATGCAAATGCTAATTTTTATGGTTGCGCTTGACGAGAATGTGGCTCGCTCCTACGTATCCCAAATGGGAATCAAAGCGACGTAGTTCTAACGAGCCTTGAAAGTGAAAGTCTTTTTGCTTTGGTTTTGAAAAGTGAAGGGTGTTCATAATGATCAAACTAACAAAGGTTATGGGTGATCATTACTAAAAACTCACTTAAATGCATGTAAAAATCTCTTTTGAAAAATGAAAGCCTTCATGATGACCAAACTAACAAAGGTTATGGGTGGTCATCACTAACAACTTGCCATAACTTTTGATGCTTAGGAAAATATCTTTTGAAATTGAAAGTGTTCATGATAATCAAACTAACAAAGGTTATGGGTGATTATCGCTAGTAGCTTATGCATATAAAAACATCTTCTTTTTTTTAAATTTAGGCTCTCATGACGACCAAACTAACAAAGGTTATGGGTGATTGTCACTAGTATGCTAAGCTATTTAGAAAAGAAAACAATGAATGCAAGAAGATTTGGAGATTCAAGCATGGCACAATCATTGAAATCGAATCCTTAGGCAAGCAACAACATGGACATAACTTGCAACTAATCTCATTTGAATTCTTGAGCAAATATTAGCCTAGACTACACATATTAGACCACAACACATAAATAGGCAAAGAAGGAACTTGAATTGGGCATTAAGCAAAATGCAAGAGTAGGCAAGATTGAACCTAAATGCACATCTAATGGAAGATGATAGGCGAGGACCATACTCAAACATTTCTACAAAACGCAAGGGAATCTAAATGCACATCTAGTGGAAGATGCAATGTAAGGAATGGACCTATCTAAGTATTGATGATACCACATGAGAGTAAACAAGGAAGTTGTAGGCACAAATGAATTCAAAAGAGTAGCCTCAAGTATGATCATTGGCAAACCATAAACAAGCAAGTCATCTTAGCAATCAAAGCATCAAAGTATGTTGAATCACTTTGGTCAATCCTCAACACTTAAATTAGAGTGCACAAGCGCACAAGTGTGAATCCTCTTGCCAATCATCAACAAAGACAAGTTTATTTAAGCAAACATTTAAGAAGAAACCCAAACCCTAATTCTTTTGAAGTGTGCGAAGCACATGAAGGGGTGAAGACCTTCTTATTATTTCACTAAATAACTTAACTAAACAAGGAGGTTAAAGTAAAAAGTTGGGGCAAAGTTTTGGTAAAAGTTTATGAATGCAAGAGGGTAAAAATGTTTTATGAGGTGAAGTGAAAATGTTTTGGTAAAAACTAAGTGAAATGGTAAAAACCAAAGTGGTAAAATGTTTTTATGTTTTCTGGTAAAAAGTTAATGAAGTGGTAAAGTAAAATGGTAAAAAGTGAACAAACACAATTGCACAACTTGCATTTACTCAAACACAATCAAAATGACAATTTTCAAGCAATCAAAAGGGGCCAAAACCCTAGTCATGGCCGAATGCAATTGTGCATTGAATCATCAACTTATTTCATGCAAAAATTGACAAATTAACACACAAAACATCACAAGATATAACCCTAATCTACCATGCAAGGTTCTAAGATAAAACATCAAGCAAATCATGCATTTTATTCACACAAAAATCAAAGGAATAAAAAAGAAAACACAAGAGGCCACACATACACACAATCAAGCAATTATTCAACTACAACTCATGAAATAAGCAAGAACACATAAGAACCCTATTTTTCCCTTCTTGGCCGAAGCTAATAAACATGGAAAATGAGTTTTATTTGACCAAAAATTATGCAAACAAGATGGATATGCAAGGAAATGCAAGAAAACACAAGAACAACTCCTCCAAAGCCAATGAGCCACCTCAAACCCCCAAGCCTCCCTAGGTGCTTGTCAATAGAGTTTGAAGTGGCTCCTCAAAGCAACAACAACAATATGAAGGAGTTGAGATGAGGAAAAAAGAGATTATGCAAGAATTTAATGACTAGATGCAAAGATTCAAGGCTTACCTCAAAATATCACAAAGAAATGAAGAAATATATGAAATGAACTCAAGAACAAACTTGGATCTACTCTTGAACTTCAAAAATAGATAGATATAGTGTAGAAGTCAAAGAAATGGAGGATTTGATGGTGAAAAATTGAAGAATGGAGGAGTAGTGGTGGTGGGTTGTATTCGGCCAAGAGAGTGGGAGAGGAGAGGGAGTGTGTTAGGGTTTATGTGAGTGAGAAATGAGAGGCCAAAGATTGTGAGTGATTGCCTTAACAAAGTATATATAGAACACACTTAGGTCTAGGGTTAAATTGGTAATCAAGCAATTAAAATGAATTACAATTCAACTGAAAACCAAGAAAATGCGCATAAAAAATAAATGGAAATGATTAATTGAACTTGGGCACCAAGCAAGGGGACATTTTGGTCATTGTTCTTGAGAAGTGCTCTAGGATTGGACTTTGAATTTGAATCAAGGGCTAGGATTAATGATCACAAGGATTAGGGACAATGAAGAAACACAAAATGAGTGTGAAATGGTGGGTGTATGCTGCGCAAAATGAGTGGAAATGAGAGGGAAAAATGCTAGCTTTGTGCTAGTTGTCACTTGTACTATTTGTCTCCCATGTGCACTACCTTATCCTTTCATTTTTTGATTATTATTTTAGGATAATTCCATCAAATCTTACCACATTGAAATATACTAGAAATATAAATGATTGGGCTTCCATTTATGAGATCATCAATCCCAAAAATTATATGGCACCTCACCTTGTAGATTCCCGAAGAATATTCCTTTTGTTGACTTTTTTAAGTTTGACTTTTTGCACAAAATCAACATTACATGCACAACACACATGCAATTCGAATAATTTGCCCCACAATGAAATCCTCTAACACTGCCCAATGATTTTTGGTGAAAAATTACCCCTTTTGTGTAAAATGACCAAAATGTCCTTTTGCCCTAAAAACCCTAATTTGCTTTAAAATGCCTTAAAATGCTTTCCTAATCCTAAAATGATTTCTAAATCCCTAAAATGCATGCATGATGCTCTTTACAACCTTTGAAGTTAATGCCAAACCTTGATTTATTTATTTTTGGTTAAAAATTAGGGTTTTGACCTAAACGGACAAAATCAGGGTATGACACCCCTCAAGTTGGAGCATATAAATCATATGCACCGAGCTTGTTACATATGTAGCTGATTCGAGGACCTCTTAAAGATTTAGTGAAGACATCGGCCAATTGGTCATTGAAATTGACAAAACTTTTGGAGATTCTCCCGATTCAATCTTCTCTCGGACAAAGTGACAATCTACTTCAATATGTTTAACAACATTTTTTTTTTTGGAAATTGAAATGTCATATAACTTATCATTATGATGGGAATTGAAAAGGCAACAAATGTGGTTGTAGAGAAAAGAAACTTCCTTATAAATAACTTGATACTGTGTGGGAAAACCTATCTTCGATTCAACTCCTCCAACTGGTGAAACGAGTGTTCATCGATTATACTATACTTTCATGTGTTCAGTCATATGATATGGCTTCAATGTATACCCTAATTTCCGACCTACGACCAGACAAGATCGATTGGAAACTTGAGGTCTGTGTTCTGCATACATGGAGGATTCCTGAATTCAATAATCCAAATGTGATAACCGGTATTGATATGTTATTGCTTGATGAGAAGGTAATTTTGATATGTTTGTCTTTCATATAGTATGTTCTGTTAGGTCGTATACTAACTTTCTATAGCTATCATTTTTAATTTACAGAACTCCAAAATTCATTGTTCTATTAAGAAGCCACAAATGAATGTATTTGAAACTGTAATTAGGGATGGGTTGTGCTACCTCACTGTATGAATATTGAAGAGATTGTCAATACTAAAGAGGTCTGTATACCATTATATTTTACAAGTTGAATGTCAACCTCTTACTATTTCAATACGCATACAATTTATATTGCTTACTAATTATTAATCTTTTGCAGAAGTGTGAATGTGTTGCTTTGGTTAAGGTTGTTGAAATTGGCACCGATGAGGTTGGTGATATGATGCTTGCCCCATGTGTGCATCGGTGCATGCAAGGTTGACAAAGTAGGAGACAATGCTATTGTGAGAAGTGTGCTACAATGGTTCGATATGTTGTTAAGTTCAAGTTGGATTTGCAAGTGATTGCCCAGGATCGCTCGATTGTTTTCGTAATGTTTGATCATCTGGTGAAGAAAATTGTCGGAAAACTGCATCTGAGATGGTTCAAGTGCTTCCTAAGGTAACATACTTACCTCCAATTGACGTAAAAAAATAGTCATACACATAGAGTTATTAATAAGAACTGATTAGCAAGTTTAGAGAAGGGTGTTTGATGATCCAAACTTGATTAGCAAGTTTAGAGAACAGTGGAATATAAAGGTGATGATATGTTGTTGTTTAGGTCTTTAGTTTTTTTCTTTTTCCCAATTGTAGTAGTTGTATTAATAATAAGTTTTGTGAACTATATATTTCAAGAATTTGAGGAATCAGATGTGAATGATTTAATTTCCCCAGAGGTTGGTGATAAAATTGACGATGGTTCTAGAAGTGATCAACATGCATGAAGACACGCTAGTGTCCAACGGCAAATCACCATATGTCGATGATGCCGAAGGTGGGACAACTACTCTAATTTATTTGAGCGGAAAGATAATTGCTGGCGTTGAAAAACCTGTTCGTGCTAAAGTTATCAAAGAGACGGTGGACAATGGTTAAGAAACTTCTCCAACTTAAGTGCTCGGTAAGAAAGGTCTGCAATGGGTGAAACAACTCCCTGCATCTAAAGTGGTGGGAAAGAGGATTCTTCGAAGCGAAAAGACTCCTACAACTAAATCGGTGAGAAAGACGAATGGTGAATTCATCAAACATTGAATTGTGTTTGACTTGAAACTCGCTCTTTCCGCAACAAAATGTCAAATATTTCTCAAGTTAAGAAGGAGCACACAAACCAAGTTACTTGAGTATTTGTTATGTCTTATGACAAACTGTTTATATATATATATATATATATATATATATATATATATATATATATATATATATATATATAATCATTTTCTACCTCATGCTTCAAGGGACACTATATAATGTCCCATGAATTAGACACTTTTCTGACCCATTTATGACTCATGAGTATAGTTTTCATGATATCAAATTTTTATCCATATTAATCATGCATATGACATGCAATGTTGCCCCGTGCATCGCACGTGTAATGGTCTAGTCATAAAAAAAGAGAACTGAAACTGCAAAACAAAATGTTTTAAAGGAGTTTGGATCCTCACAAGTACTTGTGAGACAATTTTGGAGAGAGTGTGACACATACAAAATAATATATGCCATAAATAACATTATCTTTTTGTTTGTGTCGCTCTCTCCCAAAATTCTCCTACAAGTACTTGTGAGGATCTGCGCTCGTTTTAAAGTTGTTTCAAAAAAAAATGTTTTAAAGGAAAATTCATAGAAAAGAAAAAAAGAAAAGAGAGTTTGAAAGGTTAAACCCGCGGCTGAAACCCCAAAACAAAGATAACAAATTGTCGTATCAAATCAAACCCTAACGCAGGCTGAAGTCGCAGGGGCTGAACACGACGGTAAACATAAAAGCTCGCCGGAAAACGTTAGCGAGGAAGGGAATCGCCGGCAAACACAGGTTTTCATCCTTTCCCTAATTCCCCCCCCCTCTCTCTCTCTCTCTCTTCCCGTGCTGCGGCCCTGTAGCGTGCTTAACCCTGCAATTTCTAGCCGCACCCTTAAATAGTGACTCTATAACTCAGCAATGCTCCCACGCGATATCACCACTGTTTACAACTATGTTTTCAGCTATATTGTTCTTTCTCTTCATCAATGTACTTGATGCACTTCACATCTTTCAAATGCATGCTGGTAGCTATTAATTTCCAACTAATCATACAAATAAGTAAATAAATAGCATCTGTAATTTTTTTTTTGGAAAAATGTCTTATTGTTTGTGCTTGTAAAGTGATATTCTGTTAGCTGGTTGGTTTGATTGCATTATATTTGGATTGTTTCAATTTTTGTCTCTCATATAATATGTATGAAACTGTTATTCTCACCTCACTTTCCCATGAATTTTCAAACATTCCTAATACCACACACTTCACTTGTATAGTGTATTGCTCTCTATCTGTATTATAATTATAATAACTATAATGTGACTGGGTAACCAGATATGGAGAGATTCTTTTCTTAGGGAAAATGCAATGTATGTTTGACAAAATGGCTGGAAGAAAACAATCACTTTTTTTAAAGACATTGGGCTCATAATATGGTTGTTGACATTTGGGGATTGTTTTACTTTGTTTCCGTCGTCTGGAAACTAGCATTTGGTTGGAAGGTGACAGCATTTTGCCATACCAGGTAGTAATGGCTTGTAGATTTTGGAAGTTGCTTTACAGTGGAAAACATTTTCAAACCAACAAATCTGCAGCTTTTTATATGAACTCAATGCTCTGTCACTCTTCACAAGATGCTTCCAACTCGCAATGGTATCAGAATGAGTATCCGAAGATAATAAAGTTGACCCATTTGCTAGCAAATGTGGATACAAATAATGGAAGACTTGTTGATGTAAATAGTAATTCACCCATTTTTGATGATCAAATGGAGCATGAAATGCGTGCATTCAAGTCTCTTGTTCGGGTATTTATTGGTTCTCCATTTGTTCAGCACAAAATGAAACATGTTTTAGCCTCCTGTGCTACAAACACACAATATGGTTCGCTTATCCCCTTCAGTAAAGCAACTGAAAGAGAATCTATGGTGATTGATTCCCTGGCCAAGGTGAGCAATATTATCACGGTATCTGCTCAACAAAGGAAGGTAGTTCGTTTCAAAACTTGCCCACAGGTTACCCAGCACCATATATGGATTGGTGCTCTTAAAGATACTCTGAGTAATTTTGCAGTTGATTTGGATTCTTTGGGTTCTGAGGGCTCAAACAAAGATACTCTATTGGGTCGGCAAATAATTCACAGCTGCTTGAAGTTTTTGACTGAAACTGCCTGTTTTTCTGACATCGACTCTTGTTCATGGATGAAACATTCACCTTCTAAAATTGTTAATTCTTCTGATTCCCAGAAATGGGAAGATGTTCTTGTGATGTTCAATGATCTAATTGAATGCTGTAAAAGTGAAACAAGACTAATGTTGCATGTGGCAAAGGCAGAGGTCATGAAGGAGGGACTCTTACACATCAAAGATATTTTGATTGATAACAGTATTGGATACAAGGATGCTCGATATCTTGAAAACCTAGTGCAGAGGAAGCTTTCTAAAAATTTGGGTTTCTCGTCTCGTTGCTTATTCACTCTTTTACAGTATTACCTCTATGGAAGAGTTACAGATATTGAAGTAGATTTGTGTGGTGGAATCTATGGAAATGAAAAAGCTAACAGGTTCTGCTTGTTTATGGGAAGAATTTTGACTTCAGATAGTGAGAGGATGGTTGGGCGTGGTGTGAAGCAGTTGGATCGAGCACTTGGGATTTTCAAGTTTGTATTGGAAACGGCTGAAATGAAAGGGAATTTGGACTTGCAGGGCCATATGTGGTGTGTTGGAGCAGACAATAGGATGCTTAGGTATAGGGGAAACACATATTTCATACATGGCATTTGCCTTTGATCAGATATTGCATTGCAATATCTATTACTATACAATGGTGTGAATTACTCATCAGTTTTTGGTTGCCAATGGCGACTGAAACTGAGCATGTATTGGGTGCTTCATTTAATATTGATTTGCCTTAATGAATAAAATGTTTGTTTACCAGGTTTTACTGCTAGATAAATGAGATAATGTGAAATCGGGGAAAAACATCTTTTAATGGAAACACAAGCGGTACATTTTTTTTTTACAGGTTTACAAGATTCGTTGCTTCTGTTGCCAGTAAAATAACTTTTCAATTTCACTTTATTATGATGTAACAATTTTGTTGACTGTCCTGTCCATATGGGATAATTTAGTATTAAATTTTGAGAGGGACTAATAGAGTGTGGACTGTGGATAGTGCTGTGTGTACTGAAGCACTCAACAAGTGTGAGAGAAGTGTTTTCTTTATGCACAACATCAAATACACTGCAGATCATGAAGTTTCAATTATCTTTGACTGCTTTCTTCTCTGTGCTTTGTTATGTTTCTGTAGTAAATGATTCAGTTTGAATGTCTGCTTCTGCCTAAGATCTTTGTTCTGCTCATAGTTTTGGTGCTAATTGCTAAATGTTGGGACCTTCTAGTTCTAGGAATGAAAACGTTAAGCTATGGATTCTAAAACAGGGTATATGCAATAAAATAATATGTATTATCAAACAAAAATAGTAACTAAAAAGCTCTTCAGAAGTGAGAGTGTCTCTAAATTAAAGGTCTGTTGAATATCAGTGGGTTAGATCATGGTGCATTTTAAATTTTAAATAAAGTGAAGGTTGGATACAAATTTTGTACAAGAAAACATCACTGGATTATATTCTCTACGGAAATTATTAAAATTGTGGTAACTAGATTGGGGAAAATAAGGTTGTTTATAGTTAAATACTTGAATTTTGTGTGCAAATAATGGTAATACCGTAGTATAAGAATGTTAAAGTTATAATTATAACTCTTACTTTTCTATGTAATCCACACACAACTAATTTGAAACTTTATTTTGTCCATAGTAAAATATCTAAATATCTAATAATAATATGATCATTTCCAGTAGCCTACTTGTTTGCTGACCATTTTCTGTTGGCTCTGTAGTTTCCACGCCAGGACCACTTGTTTAAACGATTTCTGTCTTGCATTTTATCTAGCCAAACATGGTGCTTTTTAGGAATCCATAGATTGCCATTTACCCTCTGCTGATTCACATATTCTCTATTTGTTTAATTCAAACGAAACACAGGTCTGATTCATGTATGTTCCTCTTTGTTTTTTTAATGGTTTTGTTGTGTACTTCACAGGTCACATGTCACTAATTTTAGTTCATTAATTCCTTCTTGTTTTTTTCTTATAAATTTCATTATCGTTTTTGTTCCTCTGCATTTTTTTTAGTTTATATCTTTATGCCCCTTGATTTTTATTCTTATTTACTCGTTAATTGTGCCTTAAGTGATGGTGGTGATTATTTTTCTAGAGTCTAGACTGTAACATTTGATTATTAACTATGAATGAATGTCTTCAATTCTGGATAAACTTCTAATTTTGAGCATTTATGTTTATTATCAATTATTTATCTTGTCCATAATCTTCATTATAGTGGTCATTCCGTTATAGCATTTTAGGGCCACATTGCTACTGGGGCTAACAACTATGGTATACATTATTTTTGTGTAGTGACCATCCCACGATTCTTTTGATTGGCTGCTCCATGTCACACCATCTAGGATTGACTTCTATGGTTGCTATGTAGTAGTTGCCACTTTACTTTAGTCATAAAGTTTCTCGAAATTTATGCAGTTGCAGGAATGGTGGGTTTATCTCTAGGAGAAAAGCATTTCATCGAAGGTGGCATAGCTCAGGATCTTCGCTGTGATGGTAGAAAGAGATTAACTTATCGACCAATCCATGTTGAAACGGAGTAATCCTCAGGTAATGCTTTGTTGACTTGGCACTTGCAAGGGTGTCCAAATGATTTGACCCCAGCCATCTGAACTTTCTCGCTTTAGATAGATTTCACTTGTGCATTTGATGAATTTCGTTATAGGCAAATGGTTCGGCAAGAGTCAGAATGGGTGATACAGATGTTATTGCCAGTGTGAAGGTTTGTTAAAATGTTGGGATTGATCTCTCCTGTCATGACTTGTAACACCCTTTTGTTTAATATTGTGAATAACTTTTTCAAATTACAATTATTCTTTCCCTAACCATGATCTTTTTGTTTGCTTCTCAAGTGCAGGCTGAACTTGGAAAGCCAAGCCTATTGCAACCTGACAAAGGGAAAGTGTCGATTCATATTGATTGTAGTTCGACTGCAGAGCCAGCTTTTGAGGTTGCGTGTTTTGTTGCTTGTCTTCCTCCTTTTTGTTTAGTGAAGTCATCCAGATATTCTGGTTTTCTTCATATTATTCAAGTATCGTGAGCATTGTTTGCAAAACAAATAAATCAATTGATAAAACTTTGCTCACTCACTCAGCTGGAATGTCCTTTTATTTATTTAAGTGGAGGAATTTCCAATGTCAGTGGATATCTCTCGGTCCCCTGAGAACCTCTCCGAAATTCTGATCCCCCACCCCCCCTAAATAGCTAGCTTTGCCAGTTGTTATCCCTTTATCCGTCTTTCGTTTCAACAGCTAACCCTCCTCATTTGTTTCATCTACATGCTCCTTTATTCTTTTTAGTCTAAAACTAATAGAAACTGGCAATGATAATTACCGAATAGAATACTGGATTATATTATTCCCAAAACAGAGATTCAACAGTACAGATTTCATAATAGAGACTATAGAAGATTTTAAAGAGATTAAGGGAACAAATTGTGCAGTTACAAGAGTTTTCCTCCAATAGAGCTTGGTCTCTCCCAAAAACTGCCCATGAATCTGCAATAGGGCACAGTATTTATATGGCTGTTTTTTGGCCTACTGCCATAATTTCCATCTGCCATTAATAACACTGGTTTTTTTATTTATTATTGCTGTCTTATTTGTCATTCTTTATTTTCAAATGGCTTTTAATGCTTCGATATAATTAGATTTATTTGGTTTTCTATATCTTTGGCATGTCTATAGGGTAGAGGGGCCGATTGGTTGTCAGCAGAACTGTCACATGCGCTTCAACGTTGTCTCTTGGGTGCTAAAAGTGGAGCAGGTCTATCTTCCTCCTAGTTTGAAGATTATGCTGACTATATTATGCTTTTTCTCCCCATGTTTTTGCCTCTTTTTTAATTCTATATTTAGTGCTGTTGAGCCTTACACCTTGCCCCCCTCCAGGTGCTGGAATTGATCTCTCCTCACTTCTTGTTGTCGAAGGGAAAATATGTTGGGATCTTTATATTGATGGGCTTGTTGTTAGTTCTGATGGAAATTTGCTAGACGCTCTAGGTGCTGCTATCAAGGTACTACTTAAAATGAATATTGGATACTATGTTTTCTATAAATGCTTGAAAAGACGAGACTGGCTTCCTGGCCAGAAAAAGATTAGCATTTCAGACTTTCGAGACCATCCTTATATGAAGATGTCAACAATCACCACAACGTTTTTTTTACCAAATCTTCTTGTTCATCCATTATATTTTAGCCATTGATGTTACATACATGACATCTGGGCTGTTTCAAAGATGTGAACTAAGATCTTCCCCTCATTGCTTCGAATAGCAGTTTTGGGAAATGGTTTGAAGTTATCGGAAACTTGTGGTCTTTTCTTCTTGTTTCATTAAGGTACAATTGAAAATTTCCTACGCCTTTCTAGGTTTGGCTATAGAACCCAACCTGCAGGTACTCACCCAACCTTGCCCTGAGTTTGACGGGGAATACTTCCTTTGATCGGTGTAGGGTGGGGTTGGGGATGTCGATAACAGACCCGCCCCAGACCGGACCTGCCTTATTGCCATGTTACTTCTTTCTAGTCTTTTTCTTTGTAATTGTTCCAAACTATCTTGAAATCAGTTTAATAGAGGTTACATGGATTCCCTTTTAAGTTCTAACCATCCTTATAATTTTTTTACTTATTTTAGTTCTTAACTTCTTATATTTAATAAAAATAATTTTTTTTGTTGAATAGGGACAAAAATAAATTTTTTATATTTTATATAAGGACTAAAGTTGAATGGTTACAATTTTATAGAAATTAAAACATTTTTAGAACAAACTGAAAATACCCTAATGCAGCTAATCCTTGATATTCTTTTAGGCTGCTTTGAGCAATACCGGCATTCCAAGAGTCCAAGTTGCTGCTGGTGCATCAAGTGATGAGAAACCAGAAGTTGACGTAAGTGATGAGGAGTTCCTGCAGTTTGACACATCTGGGATCCCTGTTATAGTTACACTGACTAAGGTAACATATACTATGTTATCTTTTGTTCTCAGATTGACCATATTTCATGAGTTTCTTACAATCTCTAATCCTAGATTGGGAGGCACTATATTGTGGATGCCACATCTGAAGAGGAATCACAAATGAACTCAGCAGTTTCCATCTCTATTAATAGGCAAGGTCACATTTGTGGTATAACGAAACGAGGAGGTGCAGGGCTGGATCCAAGTATCATTCTTGATATGATATCTGTGGCTAAGCATGTAAGCGAGCAGTTAATAAATAAATTGGATTCAGAAATAGCTTCTGCTGAAGCTGAAGATGAGTCATGAAATAGAACTTGTGATACCTATAGGATGTGTGTTGTACACTAATTTTTAAGTGGTTGACTTGGGCACATTTATGTAATTTGGTAGCTCTCTTTTTAAGTGCTTCTGCTGAAGCCGATGGCTTGTAATCAATCAGCATTTCCTTTTCTGTTCTCAATTTTTGAGTGACTTCTATTCTCATGAAAAGTGACAGTTGGTCTTTTTATTTTGGTATTAGTGACAATTGGTTTTTTATAGGAACCAGAAAGTGGTATTGGGAAATATATGAAAATTGGTATGCAAATTCGTATGGCCTACAATGATACTCTCTAAACCAAACAAACACACACACACACACACACACACACACACCTCCCTCCTCCTCCTCCTCTCAATAAGATATTTCTTAAGGGTGTGTGTGTTTGGGAGTTTGGAGTCGAATGGGAGGACATGAGATTAATAGTGTTAATTCTTTGGTGATGGGGAGAAATTTTATCCCCCTAAATCCCTCCAAACCCCTCTATTAGTTTATTTTGTGAATTGCACTAAAACTCTCCGAATTTTGAGGGTTTTTGAAACTCAAAATAAACTAGGAAAGGAGTTTAGGAGGATAATTTTTCTCGCAATCACCAAAGAATTAACACTGTTAATCACATGCCCTCCCCTCCAAACTCCCAAACACACCCTAAAGAATCTAGCTCCATGTTGCATAGAGTAACACTCTTCCCACTTTCTAGGAAGGGTTGAAGAGATACTTTCTATTATTTGCTTAGAGCCAGATTAAATAACAAATAGAAATACCAATTGGTAACAAAAGGTCCAAAATAGCACCCTTGACCCAGGAGTGCAGCCCCACAAAAGCCAAAACTAAAAAACAAAAACTGTCAGAGGATGGTCTAGACTGAATAAATATCCTACGCTATTACACTCAACACACCAGCAAACTACTATCAAAGGCACAACATATATGTTGAATAAAAAATCAAAGGGACGTACTTGTTGGGCTTTTCGCTTAGGAGGTCTTGGTTGGAAAACATAATGGGGGCCTAGAGCTGGCCGTCACAAAGTTGGAGCCTAGAGCGGTTCCGGCGCTGGCTTGGGCCGGCCTGATTTGTTCGGGATTGGGCCTGGCCCAATCCTGCGTTGTAGCGCGCTTGATCCATCCTTATATCGCTTTGGTGCTTCTTTGGAGGGGTGGGCCTTAGCCCAGCCCGAAACTGAAACCATCTTTTATGTCTTGCTTGATTGCTCCTTGGCTAGGCAGGTTTGGATTCCTATTATTCCAGATTCTATCAAGTCAAACTTTTTTGGTTTGAATACCTTGGACTGTGGGTTAGATTCAACCTGTTGGTGGGTCTGAAATTTAATGATACTGATTGGCGAAATCTTTGGGCATCAGCTTGTCATCATCTTTGGTCTTTGAGAAACAAGCATGTTCATGACAATGACTTTATTAGGCCTTTGTTCCCTCATAATGTTATAGTTAATTTTGTGGAGCAATATAGTAATGGGGCAAAGCTTCTTCATCCTGTGATAGTGTCGACTCGAAGGCTTGTCAGGTTTCTTGGAAATCGCCTCCACATGGCTTGGTTACCATAATACTGATGGCGCAGTAAGGAGCGCTAGTGGAGAGTCTGCTTGTGGTGGTGTGGTTTGTAGCATCGAGGGGAGGTGGTTAATTGGATTTGCTAAACGACTATTTGTCACTACTACTTATATGGCCGAGTTGTGGGGGCTCTAGAAGGTGTTATATATGCTTGCTCGACTGAGTTATATGAATATTGAGCTTCAAATGGATTCGGTGGTCATCGTTAATTTGGTCAAAAATGACACTCCTGGGAGCATCTCCGGTCGAAACCTTGTGAGAAGGATCAAGTATTACCTCTCCTTCTTCACCACGGTTCGTATAGTTCACATATATCGTGAAGCAAATAAAGTTGCAGATGGTCTTGCAAATGTCGGTTGCTCCTTGAATGAGGACCTTGTTGCCTACTCTCACCCTCCCTTTAGATATCCAGTTGCTTGTTGATTCTGATGTATTGAGAGTTTCTACTCCTAGACTAATCCCCGTGTAGTTTTTTTGGGCTTTAAGGCCCTTTAAATCTATAAAAAAAAAGTAAAAATTAGTAACCTGTACACAAATCCGATAAAGATAACGAATCCTACGTTAATAAAAAAATTAAAGTTAAAATTCCTCAACATTAATCCTTTGTTAAAACAAAAACTGCATGGTTGGTCACGGTGTATGGATTTTTTCCACATGTACAGCGTTCTCAAGTAAGAAATTTTTATTCTATTTGAAGCTTGATACTCAAGATTTCCTAAAACCGAGATTTAAGCAAACATATTACAAAAGATCATAAATAATAAATGTAATAAAGGAAGATCAGTAATTTTATTTTATTTTATTTTGAAAACGGGAAAATTTCCTACACGATACCTAATTCAAAAAGGGAAAATATCTTTACGAGATTGAAAGAAATTAAAAACAATAATAATTTTTATCAAAAAAAATCTGTAATTGATTGAAAATTATTTGTGCTTATCCATTGCAAGTGTTAGGACTATTTATCTATATATATATAACTGCAGCATATGCACGTCAAAAATAGTATTCTCAAGTTAATTTCAGTATAGCATTGTTATATCATATTTTGCACTGATAAGCAATATTTCTTCCATGACAACTCTTACTAGAATTACTATTTCTGTTATCTCTGAAACAAGTGACCAAACTCCATTAAGCAGCAATTCACGAGAGGGCAACACAAGGGTCACTTTCAAGCATGTTCTTCATCATTGGTGGTGCTATATTTGTTGTGGTAATATTACTTCCTCTTCTTCGCCTTCAACTCTTTTTCGGTTATGGTTTGTTCAAAACGTGTATCCTTTAATAACCATTAAGCGTATAATTTTCCTCACTTTTAGTCAGATAACTTTCTTTTTAGCCTATGGCTTCTTCTGTCAAACCCAACTTTACAAATCGCAAATTTCTGGTGGTGGTGGTGGTGGGGGCGGTGATGATGAAAACCATAGTCATATTCTAGCACGTCCTTTGATATTCTTAGCAGTTGCATTTGGGGTACACACTATGTGCCTAATTTTCTTGTTCTTTTTTGGTTTCTGCTCTGTTGCATTGGAGAAGTATAAACACCACCACTTATTCAAATCACTTGGAGAATTGGTAGTTAAAATTTTGGTGGTCCTTTTGATTATGCAATTTGGAGACGATGGAGCAAAAGTTAAAGGCATGGTAACTTGGTGTCTTCTGACTATTGATGCTCTTTGCATAATAGGTTTAAGTAACCATGCTCACCATCACTCACTCTTTGAAGCCTTTGTCACTATAACATTGCATTTGGGGTTCGCAAAAGAAAACTCTCATCGCATATCTACTGCTGCTTTTGTCTTTGTGGTTATTGGGATCAAGAATTTCATGTTGTGGCGCATCGACCGTTCACAAATTGACACTAGTACTAGACAACTTCGTCGGGCTACTTTTGATGTTTGAACACAATATTCTCTCACAGTTGTTCCTTAGTTGTTAGTGTAAATGTTAGTTGTTAATTAGTTAGAAGGAGGAGAAATTTTTTTCCTTTAGGATTCGAACCTTAAACGTTATGCTTATGTAAATAGAATTCCTAGTATTTCTAATATTTTTAGGTACTTAATTTTTTTGGCATTTAGAAAATTTTTAGTACTGTTGATTCAGTTATTACAATATGAATTTTTTTAACTTTCTATTATTTTGTATTCAGTTATTGTGGTATGGATATTTCATCCTATTTGTGTAAATTGATTGTTAATTTTTTAATTTGGACAAGTGACGATACTACCAAATAAATTGGAAGGTTATATTTTGACATATAAATTAGGTAGTGTAATTCAATTGAACATCTACGAGTGTAAACAATTACTTTTGCTAGAATGATCAGTGTCACAATTACTTTTGTACCAACTAAGTATGACCTAAATTTATCAAATGCAAAAACCACAGCTAACAATTCTTTTTAGTAGTAGTATAATTCAATTGAGCATCTACGAGTGTTTTGCTAGCATAATTGTTCCGGGGTGCATTAGCAAAACCGAGAGGTTCCATTAGAAATGGGCCAGTGGCCCATACCAACGAACCGACCCAAGCTCGTTGCTTGGAGCGCAATCTGCGGGGACCGGCCGAATTCTTCGCAACGGTCGGGACATCCCAATGGTATAAGTGCCACATTCATCTACGATGCAGACGCGTTTTCCTATCTCGTGATACCCCTGCGCGTGCTTGTTGACTTGGCGTCGAAGTGTCGTTCAGAGTCTGCACCGCGTGCAGTGCAAGACCGGTCCTCTCATCGCATATCTACTGTTGTTTTTGTCTCTGTGGTTATTGGGATCAAGAATTTCATGTTGAGGCGCATGGACTATTCACAAATTGACACTACTCGAGAACTTCGTGGGGCTACTTTTGAAGTTTGAAGACAACATTCTTTCACATCTGCTGCTTAGTTGTTTAGTTTAAATGCTAGTTGTTAATTAGTTAGAGGGAGGAGAAATTTTTAATCTAACTTCCTGCTTATGTAAATAGAATTCTTAGTATTCTAATTTTGTAGGTAATTAATTTTGTCACATTTAGAAGCTTTTTATTATTGTTGATTCAGTTATTGTAATATGAAAATTTTTTAATGCTTTATTATTTTTTATTCAGTTGTTATGATATGGATATTTCATCTTATTTGTGTAAACTAATGTCAAAAAAATCCTATTTGTGTAAACTGATTATAAGAATTTTAGTTTGGTCAAGCTGACGACAGCTCCAAATAAATTGGAAGTTTATATTTGTACAATATAAATTAAAAATACACGTTTGAGTACCTTAGTAATGCAGAAGCGGTTTCAATATTTTTAGTGCAGAACTTGTATAAGATAAGACAAATCAAAAAATACATGTTTGATAACTTAGACGCCATGTTTATTTGGTGAAATATAAGGGATGTATGTATTTAGATGGCCTCTGATTGTGGTGTACATTTTGAAAGAAAACAAACCTACATGGCTACAATATATATACATGTGCTACTTCAGAAGTATTTAGAACTTTTCATAGGAACCACATTAATACACCATAAATCCGCAGAAGCTACAATATTATATTTAGGGATGTAAAGAAACAGGGAATTAGCAAATAAAAATCCATAATTAAGTTTGAAAGTTTCTTATCACACATCCACATATTGGACCACTTGTCCTCTTTGATTTTTACTTCAAGTGATTTTCCAGTTTTCACTGCATATTTTCCATATGCACATAGAATACCAGTCTGATTTTAAAGAACAAATTTGCTTCAATGTTACTAAAAGCTATCATTTGAAAACAAACAAACTTATCGCAAGAATTGAACAAATTGTAAATCAGATTCTTTTAGAAAGAATTGACAAATGATGTAGAAAAGTTCAGTTCATCCATTTTTTTAGCTTAAACTCCAAATACAGTGCCCTAAAAATCTCTTCACAAATACAGTTCCCTCCTCAACCTGCATATTTGTCTCACAAAACAGCTCATTCCTCAGTTAATGTGGTTGTGAGTACAGCTATTTGAGGCTCATAGTGGTGGCTATATGTTGCCCACCTCTAAAGTTAAGAGATTTACATAATAATGGAAGTTTCATTTTTGTTGTAGTTGGACCCGTTTCCCATATTGAAAATAATTGGTTTAGACAGCAATACAATACAACAAAAAAAGGAGGGTAATCTATATCTACTTATCTCAATGGTTTGGAACATTGATCTAATTCACAGTCATGTCAGAAAATGTGAAAAGATGAAAACATTCATTGTAGATTAGAATAAATTCATCTTCCACTTTCAATATAATGTTGGAATGTAACTTACTCAAGAATACTTGCAATTTCATCATACTATCAAAGAAGCACCAATAGCTGCATGTCATAGGATGACCATGAAAGCCTGTGATCTATAGGAAGGAAAAATAGAATTACAGAGATAGGAAACATCAAAATGATAGTATACCACACAGTCAAACTAAAAAAAATGGGAATATAAAAATTGCCTATCCAAATCTTATCATGCATATGCATTCAACTTCAAGTGGGTATAAAAATTGAGTTAACCCCAATCTAACCTTATACCAAGATCAATTAGCGACTTCAGCACCTCCATCATTAACTTATCAGGAGTGTAATTCCAAGTCTATGTTGCATGGGTTCGGATGCAGTACCGCACTGAATGCAGTCTGTGATGCGCGATACGTGGTTTTTCAAAAAACCAGAGTGCGGGTGCGTAGCATAAACTTGATATAATTGTGCCTAAAAGATAGGAAATACAAATAAGTAAAACATATAACTAAATAATATACAACAAAATATAGGAAAAAATTATTTAAATAGTAGGAAATAGAAAAAAGATATTCAATGTACTAGGAAAAGTTTCGGTATCTCCAAAAAAAGAATGAAAAATATAATTTTTTACTATACAACAAACATATATTTATATATCGGACCACAAATGTAGGTGGTAAGTACCCATGAGTACCGATGCGTGTCGGTGCGGATCGTACCCATCTGCACGAATGCGTCTCTGATTTTGAAGTACCCATGCTTCAGTGTTCCAAGTACAAATGTCCAAGACAACAGGGTTTAAACTTTAAAGTATTTTCTCAAGATCAAGCAGCCAGACTTGAATAAGCTCTAATAAAGTCAGCTTTACAACTTTGATGTAAAAGAATAAATAATTTTCAGGAGCGAAAAAGGTAAAAAAATAGTCACAACAGTGAAAAGAATCCATGAAAATGATCCTAACAAATCAATTACCATATCACATTACAAAAAATATAGTGCATTTCAATCTTAGGTATTACCTGTCATATTTCTTCTCGTTCCTTATCAAGGTATTCTTTTGGAGATGCATCTGTACAAAATGCCCATCACAGGAAAAATCATAGAACTAGCCCCACAGTAATAAAATGCATTAGAGCAAACCAATAGATCAGTGAATAATTTCTTTCATCAAACATAACAAACCTTAGCTTGCTTGAAGGAAGGACATGGTAAGTAGCTTCTCTACTTATGGCATGCTTGCCTAATGTTTCACAAATGCATACAGCAACAAAATTTCTTGAAATTCTTGTCACGACTGGAATTCCATAAATTAGAGTTATACACTAAGGAAAACACTAGAATACAACACCTTTGGATTATTTTGGTCCCTTCTTACTTGATCAACATGACAAATGAACCAATGTAACCATAAATTTCAACAAATCAGGTCTTGTTTAATGATGGAGATATCATACATATAACAACTACTCACAATCATATTTATGTCCAAGTGGCAATGTAGGTGTTTCTCAGAAGTCAACTATCCAAAAGAAGTGTTTGGAATTGTGGTCGGCAGAGACAGGCTGGCATCCAACTTTTAAGCTATATGTTCTAGCATTCACTGTAACAATATTTCCACTGTGGATTCAGTGGTTTTCAATGCATTTCCAAGCAGGTTGGAAAAATAAAAAGGAAGGAAATACAATGTTACCAATGACTTGAGAGGCAAGTTTGGATCTTCTGCAGCAGCTGCAAAACAATTGTACCCTAACCTTGCAACAATTGTGAGTTACTTTCAATTAACTATAACAGATCAAAAGAGCAATGTCACTGTTCAAAATTGTAGAATCTAACAATCATATCCTAAAATGAGCATTATGCCTGATCAATTAACTATAACAGATAACAAGAGCATTGTCCCTGTTCAAAATTGTAGAATCTTGTTAACCATAAATTTCAACAAACCATGTCTTGTTCAATGATGGAGATAACTACTAATTACAGTCATACCTATCTCCAAGAGGCAATATATGTGTTAATCAGATCAAAAGACTTATTTTTCATTGAAGATTAAAAGCATAACATAACTACATAACCTAATTTTACAAAAAACTAATGCAACAAAGAAGATTAAAAAACCAATGACAAAGAAAATAGAAGCAAAAGGCTTTCTTTCAATAACTCACTCACTCCAATACTTCTCGTCACCCTCTTTACCCTCTTCCCTATCACTATCCGAACCCTCCTCATCATCAATCTTGAAACTCATAACATCCTCCACAGCAGCATTTCTAAACAAAGCCACGTCAGCAGCACCAGAAACCATGTGATACCCACGTGACCTAAGATTCCTTGGCCCATCAAACGGCATTGCAAAACCTGAAAGGTAAACGTCGTCGTTTTTGCTCTTCCTCGCCAATACCTTCTTCTCCGCTTCCCTCAAAGCATCCCTAACGTTCTTATTTCCAGGATCCCACAAATAACCCATACTAGCGCTAAGATCCAACGGTCCCATTTGCACGCAATCAACACCATCAACGGCTGCGATCTCATCGATTTTCTTCACTCCTTCGTTAGATTCCACCTGACACATAATCAGAATCTCATCAAGGTAGTTATTCAAGTAACCTTCATCGATGCCGTAATTGGAAGCGCGAACGATCGTGTGAGCGGAGCCGCGAATTCCGGCGGGAGGAAACCGGCAATACGAAACGGCTTTCGCTGCGGATTTGGCAGATTCCACCATAGGAAACATGATCCCTTGTGGACCTAGGTCTAGAGCTTTTTTCGCCCATGCGGCGGTGCTTTCCGGAACGCGAAGGATGGCGGCGGTGCCGGAAGCTGCAAGGGCGTGGAGACAAGGGAGAGCGTCAGAGATTCCGCCGTGGCCGTGTTCCATGTCGATTACGACGAAATCGTAGCCAGCGAGGCCAGCGATCTCGGCTAGTGTTGGAGAGAAGGAGAGGAGGAAGAGGCCGTATAAGGTTTCGCCGGAGCGGAGGCGGGATTTGAGGTTGCGGTGGGAGGTGGTGGTGGTGGTGGAGGAGGTGGAGGATTTGAGAATGGGTAGGGTGTTGGGCCTGGAGGAATGGGTTATGGGCTTGAGGTTTGTGGAAGAGTTGAAATTGAGATTGGAAATGGAAGGGATGATTAGAGAATGGTGTTTAGTTTTAGTGGAAAGTGAAGAGAGGGATGTGATGGTTGTTGACGTTGTGGCTCTGAAGGTGGTGGTGGTGGTGGTGCTCCTCATTTTTGTGTTTTTCTTCACTCTTCCTCCCTTCACACTATGAGTGATGGTTTTCGTTTCAGTGGAGAAGAAAGAGAAATGTCACCAACTATACTTATTTGGCACTTGCCATTAAACAAACACAACTATTCTTCACACCCAACTTAACAAAATAGAATGAAATAGAATGAAGTTGAACGAAATAGAATGGAACAAAATTACCACTCCATCATTTGGAGAACAAACAGAACGAAATGAAGTATAAATTTTTTATTCTTTTTTTATCCTTATTTTAAAAAACATTTTTGACTAACTATTATTATTTGACTATAAACATTTTTTACTTTAATAATAACATGTTTTTTTTATTTGATAAAAAAATATTCATCAAAGGTAATCAATGATGATACCAGTAAATTGGTTTTTTTTGTTGATAAAATCCAATTAATTATACAAGAAATTATTATGAAATGTATAAGACGATGATTAAAACTAGAGGATGTAAGTTTGCAGGCAAATTTTCCACTGTACACAAAAAAAAAAAAAAATTTACCTAAATAATACAGCTTTTAGATTAAAGACCAAACTAGGCAATTTTTTTTTCCTTTGGGAACTCGCCCCCACCACTACTAGTTCACCAAAAAGAAATTTTTCAATTTTTTTTTATCCCTTTGGTGAACTCGCCCCCCACCCCTAGTTCTCCACATGGTTTTTAATTTTTGATTTTCTTGTATTTAATTTAATTAAAATCTAAATTAATTTAATTTAATTACAATAATTAATTTAAATAATTAGAATAATTATTTATAAAATAATTGGGGTAAAAAATGAAGATATTAAAAATTGCATCAAAATGTAAAGTAGTTAAACGATTATTCGCAAAGATCTAGACCATTAATTAAAACCTTGAATTCAATAAGTCATAAAAATACAACTTCTTTTCTTATGAAATACAACTTGTGAAACTAATAATACATTAAAGTATTAACGAAGAAGATGAGACCAGTTCCACACCGCAGGGCGGGGATTACGTTGTGGGCGTTGGCGCCATTGTGGTTGTTCGGGTTCTTCCTCGATCGTGACAGAGGAGGTGGTGCCGAAATAATTGGGGTTGGGGCTCGGGGCATGTTGGTATTGATAATATTCGGCACAGATGATAAACTTGCACCACGCCTCGGGGAGGTGGGTATTGATAATATTGGGCGATGATGAAGAACTAGCACGCAGCCAGGGCTCGGGGGGAGGTGGGTATTGATAATATTGTGGCACCGATGAAGAACTAGCACCGCGCCTCTCTTGAAGTTCACGAGCATAAATTGCGAGACTCGGTGTCTGCGCGCGAAACCAAACAGAGAGTCGAACATATCG
Source organism: Oxytropis ochrocephala (assembly GCA_020916435.1). Classification (NCBI taxonomy): domain Eukaryota; kingdom Viridiplantae; phylum Streptophyta; class Magnoliopsida; order Fabales; family Fabaceae; genus Oxytropis; species Oxytropis ochrocephala. The sequence goes on from CM037090.1 coordinate 71,142,716, forward strand.
GTGTCACGAGATGTAGGTGTGTGTGAGATAGAGTGGCGGTGGGGCACATATTGTTCTGTCTCACCTGCCTGTTTGGTTCCGATCTTGATTCTACGGGGACGTCGATAACGATTACTGTTACGCTCTCGGCGTTCGATTTGAGTTCTTGGGGAGGTGGTGGTTGTTCTTCATCCGATTCTTCCACATCGACCACACACACACCAAAGCCACGAGGATCCCTTAGTTGTTGGTCGATAGAAATGTATGGCCGAGAATTTGTGAAAAACGGCGCATGTATCTATCGATCGCTTTGGTGTTCCATAGCGAGGTGGCCAAACAACACACCCGATTTTCTCTATCATTCCAACGATCGATCCAAATAGCATCGTGATATAGAGCCCAATCGGTGTCATCTTTGTCGCTTGCATGGTGATTACTGTGCGGCGAGTCAAATCTTGTGGTTGGTGGTATCTCTTTGCGGAAGTCGGTATTGCAATTTAACCCTATCTGCGTGGTGCCATTCCACCATATGGAAACACACCATAGCTGTGTTTGTAGTCCATATGGCCGAGCCCTCATATGCGTCAGTGGAAGGTTGAAATCCTCATAAGGCAACCACTTAAAATCATCAACCTGTCATGTGATCAATCCTTGTTCTGTACGAAACAAGGTCTCTTGGACATCTGGTGTGATTAAGTGGTGGATTTGCCCATCTAGTAAATAAAAGGAACGGTTAACATAAAGATCAAATGTAATTGTTAGTATTTTAAAAAAAAATGTCAAATTTTTACCTCTTTGCTAGTGGCCAATCATATGAAAGTGTGCAAGACGGTGCTAGGAAAGGCATGCGGTACCAGACCCAAGACTGTAACAAAAGAGTACATCCACCCATAGCCTTTCCGTGCGTTGTAGATGTCGTACACAACATCCGGTATAAGTTTGTCAAACATGCTGACCCCCAACTAAATTTGGATATTTTGTTGAAATTTATCAAGGGGAGTAGGTATTTCATGCTGACTCTGTTTGATGTTTTGTCTGGGAGTATGTACCCCCCGATCAAAAGCAACAACCAAGCCCTACAATATTGTTTAAGCACTGTGATGGAAGCCCCCTGTGGAACGTCCATAAATTCACGACGTAGCCACGTCAACTTAAGACAGTGGCCATCTTTTCCATTAGGTGGGACTACTTTACCCAAATATTGTTCGCATAGTTGAGGCCAACTAGTTGAGGTATTGCCAGTAATGGCATCTCCGTCAACACAAAGCCCCAACTGCAATTGCACGTCTTGGAGAGTTATTGTGCACTCCCCTACTGGAAGATGAAACGTGTGTGTTTCTGGTCTCCAGCGTTCGATCATTCTTTGCCACCAAGGTGGTTGGATTTTGAACGAGCCAATTGAAAGAATTTTACCAAACCCATTTCTTTCTATCAAAGGTAGTATAGATTCATCTGGTGTGGGAAGTGTGAATTTGTGATGAACATCCATGGGGTCATTGTTGAGAGAGTTGGAAATATGATTAGCTTGGTTTAGTAGGAAGACATTTGTGGATGGAGATGAAGAGATGAAAAGCGAGAGAAGAAGATGGTTCGAATGCAAGGGCTTGTGGAAGGTGAAGAGGCGAGAAGAGAAGATGGTTTGATTTTTATCCAATGAAAGTAATGAATATATGGTTGAATATATAATGGTATTGAAAGATGGTTTCTGCGCATGGTTTTGTTTCAGCCCATGGTTTACTAGAGCACACGGTTTTGTGGGGAATCCAATGAATTCTGAAGATTGTTCAGTGGTTGGTGGGGACAAAAAGCGCAATAATGGTTATTGGATTCCAAAACGCAATTATGTCACCTTCTCGATAAGTGGGAGACAAGGGGCCACCGGGGATTGTCCCACGAAAGTAAATTTGATTTTTGAAAATCGATATTTATGGATGGTTCGGGATTGCACCGAAGCGGTTTAAACGGTCTAGATTGCACCAAAGTTTTAAAGGCCCAGATTGCACCGACAGTTTAAACGGTGTAGATTGTACTACAGTTTTAACTGTGCACTTCTGTAAGTGAAGATTGACATTTTTTTGACTATGTACAAAAAAGGGTTTTTTACCTAAGTTTAGGAACATTTTTCCCACAAATTTAATTTGTATTATATTTTTTTAAATATTATACCTTGTAGACAAAGTGTAATACTAAAGTGTTGTGTTGGAAAAAAAAAATTAAAAATGTTTTCATGAGTAATTTATTTAGTAGAAAGTGTGCTAAAAATCATTTTTTTCACCTAAACTTAACATGGTTTTTTGCCCTAATTTTTTCCCCTAATTTTTTTCCTCTAATTTTTTTTCATTATTTAATAAAAAATACCCTATATTGCCACGACCAAAATGGGTATAGTGGTGTAAATGATCATTTTGATTTTTGTCTTCAACCATTATTAAAGTAGTTCACATGTCTTTGTCCATATAATTGTGTCTAAGTTATTCACATGACCCTAATAACTCTTTATGACACAAATTCACATGCCTTTGTCAACTTGATTGTCTCTAGGTTGTTCATATGTCTTTCACATTGTTTATGACAAGTATTCACATGCATTTGTCCATAAGGAAGTGTCATAGTATTGTCTAAGTTAAATGAATTTAAGTTAAGCTTAAAAATTTAATAAAATTCCAAATTTTATATCACATGATAGGAGAGGTACTGAGGTCAATGAAATGTCATTGATTTATTAGTGATAGTATTAGTTTGTAGGTTTAGAAGAAAGGAATTGAAGATTGAAATTTTTTTTGACTAAGTATTAAAAAGGGTTTTTTACCTAAGTTTAGGAACATTTTTCCCACAAATTTAATTTTTATTTTAATTTTGTAATTATTATACCTTGTAGACAAAGTGTAATACTAAAATGTTGTGTTGGAAAAAAAAAATTAAAAATGTTTTCATGAGTAATTTATTTAGTATAAAGTGTGCTAAAGATCATTTTTTTCACCTAAACTTTAAATGGTTTTTTGCCCTAATTTTTTCCCATTATTTCCCCTAATTTTTCTTTGATAGTTATAAAAATATATACCCTACATTGCCACGACCAAAATGGGTGTAGGATTGCAAAAACAAAACAAAACTTCGGTTGCAATCGTGAACAGTTTAAATTGTCTGTACAATCTAAACCGTCTAACTTTCAATAATTATTCACATCCATTTAACCTTCTGATAATGGTGAGGTCCATACGCACTCTGCCCCATGCACTATGAACAATGCACTCTGGCCCATGCACTCTGCCCCATGCACTATGAACAATGCACTCTGCCCCATGCACTCTGCACAATGCAATGCAGGTAGTGCGCTCGAACAATGCACATTGAATTAAGAAAATCAAAAAAATACCTATATTTTTTCCACAAATTTAATTTGTATTATATTTTGACTAAGTATCAAAAATGGTTTTTTACCTAAGTTTAGGAACATTTTTCCCACAAATTTAATTTGTATTATATTTTTTTAAATATTATACCTTGTAGAGAAAGTGTAATACTAAAGTGTTGTTTTGGAAAAAAAAAATTTTAAAAAAATGTTTTAATAAGTAAATTATTTACTAGAAAGTGTGTTAAAAATCATTTTTTCACCTAAACTTAACATGTTTTTTGCCCAAATTTTTTCCCCAAATTTATTTATATCATTTAAAAAAAAATACCCTATATTGCCACGACCAAAATGGGTGTAGTGGTGTAAATGATGATTTTGATTTTTGTGTTCAACCATTATTAATTTTGACTAAGTATAAAAAACGGTTTTTTACCTAAGTGTAGGAACATTATTAATAATACATTTATACTTTTAATGTATTATTAGTTTCGAATGTACTTTTCATATTACTATTTTGATCAATTATTAAAAGTGCTGGTTTTAATCTTAAGTCAAATTTAATTAAGTTGGATCGATTGTTAATTAGTTTATCTTCAATCTTTAATAATGTGTTGTGCAGAGTGCACATTGTGCGAGAAGTCTTTGCATTGGGCGAGTGTGCATGCACATTGAATTTTTAAAAAGTGTCGGTGGAATCCTGGCCATTAATTCTGTCGGTGCAATCGTAGCCGTCAAACGTCTCGGTGCAATCCTGGCCTTCAAAACCAAAACCCCTAGGGTCAATCTACACCGTTAGAATTTCAATAAATACCCACTACATCTCTCACCACTAACCACACCTTTACAAATCCTCCTACTACCAACTAAAACTGAAACACACCCTCCTACTCCCAACTTCATCAATGGCTCCAACTCCACTTTCCAGAGTTTTTATCACCGTGTTTTACAATGGTTATGTAGAAAATTGCGATACTCGGGGTATGTTGTTTACATGTCAAAACCACACCCTTGTCAAACTCATGTCTAATTTCAAACTACCTCAAGTTAAAGAAGCCATTGAAAAAATAATATCTCCTGACCGTTCCCAAGTTGTTTCTAGTATTACATATCGGTACCCCACTACACTCGCAGCTGGTTGTGACTTTTATTCGGGTTTCGAAATTACAACCGATGAACAACTTGAATTGATGATGGAGCATTGCCAAGAATGTAGAGTTCAAGGTATCTCAGACACCACAAATATCTGTGAGAATTGGTTGATGCTCCTCCAAACTATACCCAGGTAAGTGAACCCCACTCTATTCCATCTCCACCACCACACACCATCCCTTTTTCTCAACAAACATTTGAACCATACACTGATTTCATCCCACCTGTTTACCCTCACTTCAATCCTTCATCATCCCAAACGAACATGCATTATAGTCCTTCTACACATCACCATCACTCTGCACCATCATCCTCAGAAAACCCCATTGACCTTAATACAACTAACCCTCCAGCAACTGAAACTAATACCCCACCGTTTAGTATGTTTGTTGGTGTCCATAATGAGGACGTTGGGGATTATAAGCGATGATGAAGATGAAATTCTTCAGCGTGAAGACGAGAGGAACCAATTCAAACTACCCCCAACCTAGTCATTGCATTTCGCGAGCCCGTGTCCCACACTTTCAAAACGTCACGACTTATAGCCCGTAACCTTATGATTTAGAGTTTGCCCATCCAATGGAACGGAACCAACATTTATCCAATGAAGACCCAAACGAATGGCGAAAATGCAATTTCCCACAAAACAAATAGCCATGGAATTCATCCAAACATACCACCTAAACAATTCATTTCATACCAAGTCTACAGATCTACTACTAGAGTTTGGGAGGTTACTTGTGTTCACGATACGTGTTTGTGGAGGTGTGTTGTGAGGCTCGGAGCAAAATCTGTTTGTGGGGATTACACAGATTGACTCACCCACACACATGTACACAGATCCAATATTTCCCAAGATCACCTACGGATGACGTCTTCCTTCATATGTTCTCATATCCTTCCACTTGTAAGCGCAGGACCCAACAATTTCGATGCTGTGTTGATCGCACACATCAAGGAGCGATTGGCGTACCACGACTTCCTCTGAGGAAGGCTTGGATTGGTAAACAAAAAGCAATCGAAAGTGTATACGGTAATTGGGAAGACTCTTACAAGGAGGTAACTAGATGCCTAATGGCTTTCAATCATTATATACGAGCACGATTATCGATTGCGGTACAAACCATTCTATGAGAACGAACAACAAGTCACCAACAAAGGTGTTTTCCACCGCATCTTTTGGAGTTTTGGCCCGTGCATACAAGGCTTTAAATTCGCAAACCCGGTGGTGTCTGTTGATGGAACGTGGTTGTATGGTAGGTACAAAGGGTCCTTCTTTTGGCAATCGCCCAAGACGGAAGAAACGGAACCTTCCCAATTGCGTATGCGATTGTCGAGGTGAGACAATGGAGGCTTGGTATTTCTTCCCGTCTCGTTTAAGACAATTTGTGACACCACGGGAGGGACTCTTTTGATATCGGATAGACACGAGTCTATCAAAAGTCTTGTTAGGCGTTTAAACACCAACTGAAACACGTATTACTCATGATCCGCCACATAGCACGAACTTCATGAGACACTTTAAGAACACTCGCCAGAAACATCTCGTTAATATGGGTCAAGATCTTTGAAACTTTTTTATTTTTATTATTATGTCTTTTCCATTCCATAATTACCAACATCTTAATTTACTTGCTTCACTACTCTTGGAGCGGAGACATCGGCCAATCACTACAAAAATAAAATTGTCTTGTGGCGTAGGTCCCGATGGCGTGCATTGGGTTGAAGACATTAACGCAGAATTGCGATTGTTGATATCGCGCGATGGAGGTTGCCGTTGGGGGCATTTGACAACAAACCTTGCGAGTGCATCAACAACGCCCTTAAGAAGTGCGGAATCTCCCGATCCGTTCATTAATAGATGCAACATATTTTAGGATGAACGAGATCTTTGTGAAACGGGGAACAGAGGCAGAAGCGATGATGAAATCCGGAACAATGTTCTCTGAGAAATTGATGAAAAACATTGCTGAAAACATTAAAGTCTCACAAACGCATACCGTCGCAATTCACGATCGTGCCAGGCAATTGTTGCGAGTTCGGGAACAAGTACGACCACAAAGTGGTAGACCTGCGAACACATTTGTGGTCGACCTTAGAGCATCAACCTGTGAGTGTGGGCAATTTCAGGCACTTCATTACCCTTGTTCACATGCAATCGCAGCATGCGCAAAATGCAATGTCGACCACTTCGAGTTTGTCGATCCACCATACACAATGCATCATGTTTTCAATACTTACATTGTGGAGTTCCCACCCTTGCCAAATGAGACCTCATGGCCTGATTTCAGTACTATTGAACTACAGCATGATCCAACTAAACGAAGAGATAAAAAGGGTCGTCCACAGTCTACTCGTATTAAATGCATGAGATGGATCAAAGAGAAGCGACAACCCGCACTAAAAGATGCGGAATTTGTAGAAATGAGGGTCACAACAAAAATAATCGCCTCTACCCGCAATGTCAACTAGTCACATTTACTACTCTTTGTACTTTTCGTTATTAGTCTTTTTAATCAATTAATGTCTTTAAATCAATGTTGTTTAATGTATTATTAGTTTTGAAGTGTACTTTTCATATTACTATTTTGATCAATATTTAAATTTAAGGTTTTAATGTTAAGTAAAATTGAATTAAGTTGGATCACTTATTAAATAATTTATCTTCAATCTTTAATAATGCGTTGTGCGAGTGTACATTGTGCAGAGTGTACATTGTGCGAGTGTGCATTGTGCGAGTGTGCATTGTGCGAGTGTGCATTGTGCGAGTCTTTGCATTGTGCATAGTCTTTGCATTAGGCGAGAGTGTGCATCTTTGCATTGTGCGAGTGTGCATAGTCTTTGAAGTATTTTTTTATTTAACGGCCCGCATTATTCCAACATTATTTAACGGCCTACATTTTGCCGAAAGCGTTATTAAACGGCCAAGATTTTGCCGACACAATTTAACGGCGTAGATTTTGCCGACACTAAACCCTACAATCAACGGTTATGATCACCCTAGATCAACGGCTCACACACTATCACGCGCTGGAACGACCATTACTAGCCGTGGTAGTAAAACAAAATGTTTCAGGCTTAAGAACAACATCACCTTCGCAGAATTGAAAGAAAAACTAAACCAAAATGTGGAACTAGATGGTGTTCAGCAAGAAATTAAAAAAATCGAATGTGAATCCCCCTACATCAGCAGCTGGAACCCACGTAATCGTATTCAGAAGTGCCTTAAGCCTATCAAGAATGACGAACACGTTCGTCAAATGTTTGAGAAACACGAAGAATTCCAAGGTTTCATTGAACCTTATCTCGAATTGTTCGTCGAAACAGAAGAATCTCTCGAACCCCTCCGCCGTAGAATTAGAGGTAGTAGTTCTAATTAGAACTAGGTTGTATTAGGTTTTCCTGTTGTTTCGTTTTAAATTTCCTATGCTTGTATTTTTGCAATTTGTGTTTTTCCTTTTTGTTTTTATCGAATATTAAATTATGTTCCACTTATTAATATCTTAATTATTTACCGTATTTTTAACATTAATTATTTTATAAATAATTTTATTAATTATTCTAATTATTTAAATTAATTATTGTAATTAAATTAAATTAATTTAGATTTTAATTAAATTAAATACAAGAAAATCAAAAAATTAAAAAACCATGTGGAGAACTAGGGGTGGGGGGGGGCGAGTTCACCAAAGGGATAAAAAAAAAATTGAAAAATTTCTTTGGTGAACTAGTGGTGGGGGGGGGCGAGTTCCCCAAAGGAAAAAAAAATTGCCTAGTTTGGTCTTTAATCTAAAAGCTGTATTATTTAGGTAAATTTTTTTTTTTTTTGTGTACAGTGGAAAATTTGCCTAAGTTTGCAATTGATGTAAGAAGTATTAAAATGTCACATAAAGTACTTTTTCAGAAAGGTTCTGCTAAGCATTTAAAAGTTAGCATATATAGATGGCTTAAATATATCTTACCCCCTACAAATATACCAATTATTCATTTACCCCCTGTAAAAATAAAACTTTTAAAAAAGACCTTGCAAATATAAATTATTTCTAGTTACCCCCCTGCTGTTAGATTTTGTTAACAGCGTTAAGTGTAAATATATGTTACCTCCCTGCAAATATGTTAATTATCCATTTACCCCTGCGTAAATATATGTTACCCCCCCGCAAAAATCGTCATTATCCATTTACCCCCTGCAAATACGCTCATTATCCATTTACCACCCTGCAAATAATAAGTGTTTCAACATACACTTAACGTTGTTAACAAAATCTAACAGCAAGGGGGTAACTAAAATAATTTATATTTGCAAAGTCTTTTTTAAAATTTTATTTTTACAGGGTGGTAAATGGATAATGAGTATATTTGCAGGGGGTAACATATATTTAAGCCTATATAGATTCACGAAAGCTCGTGAGTTGTGTGACTTTTACATGGCTAGTCAGTTATGTTATTATATAGGCAAAATTACACCAGAGGACATTTAAGTTATTTATTTGTAATAAGTTGGCACTTTAAGTTTTTTTTTTGTAACAAATAGGCCATTTAAGTTACCTAACATTGACACCGTTAGCCCTTTTAGTAAAATTTTATATCGTTGATTACATCAAAATACAACAAAATATGCTTGGTTGCATGAAAATACATAAGCTAGAGTAATCACAATATGTAAAGTAGCATTACATCAAAATATAAAAGCTAGAGTAATCACTAAAAGGGCCTATTTGTCACAAAAAGAACTTAAAGGGCCAACTTATTATAAATAAATAACTTAAAGGTCCTCTGTGTAATTTTGCCTATTATATACGACGTTTACTTCTTTTACGGAAGATGTCTGATGAGAGAAAATAGGAATAGAAAGAGCGATAAGGATTAGAGAAGATCAGAAGACAACCGACGATGAAAGAGATGGAATCAGTTTACTTGATGGAGGTGGGTAAATATGTAATAATGTAAGGCTTAAATATGTTTTTACCTCTAGGGATTCAGACTCGGCGACTTCGACATCTCCATCATCGCTTAGCTCACCAGATTGCTCAAAAATAACCTCGGCCTCCTCCAAAGGAGTGTCGAACCTCGGCTTGACCACTCTTATGTCATAAACCTCGTGCCTGAATTCCAGCAGGTCGAAAGGAAAATCGAGGTCAATTACACCCAGCAATCCCTTGCAATGATCAAAACCCAGTTGGCCAGACTTAGCCACTCGGGTTGCAATATCATCTTATTCCTTCCTTGCCCTCTCCAACTCAGCTCGGCTGGCCCCACCTCTACCTTGGCCTGCTCTATCTGGGCCTTGATCTCGGAATTTTGCCGTTCATAGGCTAAGGCTTGTTCGGCAACCTTTTCAGCAGCAGAAAACTTGGCTTCAAGCTCGGCAATGTCATCATCTGTCGAGGATAGGGAGTCCAATTTGCCACGAAGTGTGCAATTTTCTTCAATAAGCTCTGGAATTCTTTCATCCCGGCAGTACTTTAGCTTGTCAGCTTGATCAAGAAACTCACCTTCAAACCAAAAGTTTTTGGCTTTGACCTCATCAAGTTTGCCTCCAAGCCAAGAGACTGCCGGATCCAACGGTTGTTGTTGAACTTTGTCGTACATCTCCATCATAGCCTTTGCCACGCGCCTGCAAACCTCAACGTAGGCGGCGGAAGGCACATAAATTTTTGTATCGTTGGCAAGAGTGTTTTGTTTTTGAGGGAGGCAGGACCCTCCGAGCTCATAGAATAACAGTCGCCTTCTCAGGAAAAATGGGTCTTAGACCACGACAACGGGAAGTGTGGCCTGATCATATCGGCACCTTCGTAATCAACGATTGCTCTCTAGGCTTCTCGATTTACCGCTCTCACGTAAAAGAAAACAGATTTAAACTCCTTGTTGGAGTCGTTTACTAGCTTGAAATAAGCTCCATCTCAGGAGCTACAGAGATAAACATGACCCCATCGCTGGTCGTCACCCTTTTCTTGCCTCCGGAAGATATCAAAGAGAGCGAACAAAACTTGCGTTGAAGGGGTCTGTCCCATATACTCCATTACAAGCTCGAACGCCCTGATGTAACCCCACACATTGGGGACCAACTGTGTAGGAGCCAATCTCAGGTGATCCAAAACCCTTTCCTGGAACTTGGTCAGCGGTATCCGGATTCCCATAGTGTCCATGAATCTCCCGTAGAAAAAGAAGCTGATCTCCTTCTAAAGATTGGAGCAGACTGTAATTGAATGAATATTTTAAGGTTAGATATTTTATTTGTATCGCTTCGAATATAAAATACTATATGCTGATTATCTACCAAAAAGATCTTCAACTAAATAGTTACTTAAATGTATGTTACTAGCCTATTATTTGATTATAAACTTGTATAAAAATATAGTTAATCATTGTAGTTTATGGTATCGAAAACTGTCAGAGAAAGGGACAAAATTGAAATAACGGTAGTACCAAGGAGATTTTGAAAGTAAAAGAATTATTTACGTAATCACTAAAAATCTATAAATTTCATCTTATCATAGCATATTGTTGATTACTCTAGGTGGAACGTTCATATTTAGATTAAACACAGCGTTGGGGTAGTTGTAGCATCAAAGAAATGATAAAATAGAAGGGTTCTTTTAAGAGATCAAATGGTCACATGATAGTGCTTCCGATGTTGATTCAGAAAACAATCCTACTATTTTACGCATTCCTTAAGTTCTCCATCTTCCGAACTCCACAAACATCCAAACATAACCATAACCCCTAGCATAACCATATAGTATGGAACGTGTCCTGCCTAACGAGAAGTAAGGCTTTAACACTCAATCAATTCAGATTTCCTGGGGATTACCACAAGCTTCAACGCTTCGGTAAATTGAACTTCCTATTCTTTTGGTATTCAAGTGAGGTGCCTAATGGTTTAAGGCTTTTGAAGACTCTACGGGTTGTTGAAAGAATATCGCTACTAATAACCGTCTATGAGAGATAGACCTTTTGGAAACTACAAGAAACATCATCTTAATCCAGCGTCTGCATACTTCATCTTGATGGTTGGGAATGTTCTTCCAAATTTCCAAGCCTATGGAGGGTTCATGTTCTACAAATGCTTTATAGGGTTTAACTGTTTAAGGTAAAGCAGGCGTACACTTCAGAACACAACTATAAACATAGTCCAAAAACCTACTCATCTGTGTAGACATTTTCGTTAGCTTTCCAACACATCTTGGAACATAATAATCAGAATTTCGGATTAGAAGTTACGAGTTAAACAAGTCGGAGAACCAGTGTAAATTTCTCATAGACCGAGACTGGCATGCTTTTAACCCGAGAGTTATAAGAAGGTTACATATATTAACGTCATCTACTGATCTCATCTTGAAAGGGATTTGATTCAGAACCCGTGATCGGAAACTAATCCGGTCAACATTTGGTAATCCTAGTTGACGATACTAAGATTGCACTAGAGTTGACTATGTTGGCGCCATAACATTTTAAAAATATGGCTCTGAGGAAAAATAATCTAGACCTAAACTTGGGAGATATCCGAAAGGATGTCTCTAACTGTGACATAAGTTAGGGTTTACTTGCACCATAAGGTAAGGTTAACTGTGAAATAATATTTCAGTAACTGATAGGCTGACCACTCAACGGTCAAGGTTTTGGGGTGAAATAATATTTCAGTAACTGTTCAAATTTTAAAAATTGGGCCCCTAATGGAGCTCTAAGATTTTTCTTCTTTCTATTGTTGTATAGTTACATTTTCGTACTAACAATAGAATATACATTTTACTTGTGAAGTTGTACAATAAAGATGAAGTGGTGTTGTGATTTTGGCTGAATTTTCTAACCACAAGTAACAAGGATCGGTAAAAATTATAGCGGCATGATTCGAATACACACTCCTGAACTCGTGGAATACACGCCTAATTGCCGAGACAAGAAGAACTTTGTGACATTATCTAAAATACAACAATATATATGTGTTTCATAATTAACTTTGAGTTGTTGTGGAAATTTTGGGGCCCTAAAAAACTATTTATGGGCCGAGGCTCTGTGCTACAACACGAGTTCTCTTACTTATAGCCAACCACGATATATATATATATATATATATATATATATATATATATATATATATATATATATAAAATACATAACAGGGTAAAGAATATATGTTTATTTTATTTATCTCTCGTGCATACACATAAAAGTTATATAAATACACTAATATATGTCTATTCTTTGATATGTACACATGCACATATACACCCTTATTAGTAAATGAAAAGATTTATATAATATATATAGTTTTAAAAAAAAAACTTTTATGGAGTATTTCCCTGTGCAAGGCACAGGTAGGAATACTATAGTAGAGTAATGAAAGAATATCTATTTTTATATTTTATATCATTTTAATTGTTTTAGTACTCTTTATTTCAAAAAAATTATCATTTTGATATTTATTTACATGTTACGCGAGATTTTCATCTAACTTATATGCAATTGATTTAATAATATTTAAAGTAAACTTTTTTACATATAATTTATCTATGTGGCATGATTTGACATTAAAATGGCAACAAAAAATATCAGTTTAAAAAAATGTGATTTGAATCAACACAAATGTCAAAATATCCATTCTAAGAAATAGAGTAATGAACAAAATATCTATTTTCATATTTTATCTAATTTAAGCGTTTTAGTACTCTTTATTTAAATTTTTTTTATTCATTTTGATATTTACAAGTCAAACAAGATTTTCATCTATAAAAAAATTATATTTTTTGATTCTATAAATCAAGTATGACTAAAACCGGTCAACTAATAAGAATTGTTGAAAATATTTCAAGTGTTCTTATAATATATAGAATATATCATTTTACATTTTATTTATTAGTGTGTACATTAAAATGACAACATAGAAAATGTCAATTGAAAAAACGTGATTTGATTCAACACAAATGTTAAAATATTTATATTGAGTAATAGAGTAATGGAAAAATATCCACTTTTATATCTTTTCTCATTTTACTCCATTTTTTCGAGAGTATGATAAATGTAGTCAACTAATAAGAATTTTATCTTTTTTAATTCTAAAAATCAGGTATGATTAAATGTAGTCAACTAATAAGAAGTCTTGAAAATATTGCAAGTGATTTTATAATATTTAAAATATATTCCCTTTTGCATTTTGTTTACTAATGGGACCTGATTTGACATTAAAATTGCAAAAAAGAAAAAATTAATTGAAAAAAGTGAGATTTTATTCAACACGAAGGTCAAAATATCCATTTTGAGAAATGGAGCAATAGAAAAAATCCCTTTTTAAATTTTATTTCATTTTAATCGTATTACTCTTTATTTCGAGAATTTTATTAAGTTTGATATTTACAAGTCATATGTGATTTTCATATATAAAAACTTTATCTTTTTTATTCTTCAAATCAAGTATGATTAAATGCAGTCAACAAATTAATTATTCAAATTAAACAATAAATCTAAAATTTAAATTATATTAGTAATTTAGTATTTCATTGATTGAGTCTTTTGTAGGTTAAGTCAAAGGGATACAAATTATTATATACTAGTATGATTCACCCGTGCCAGCACGGCTTGTCATTCACTTGTAACTTAAAAATTGACCATTTTTGTAGGAATTAAAAAAAAAAAGAAGTTGTATGTTTAAGTGCATTGTGCGATATATTAAATATCTGGACATTATCTAAAATTAACCTATTATGTTCTATAATAATTTTAGCAAAATATATTATTAACATATACTTATAATATTTTATACAATTTGTATATTTAAATATTTGTCAAACGTGTATATATATATATATATATATATATATATATATATATATATATATATTATAATTTCGTTTTTCTCGAATTGTATTAATCGATTTTCGAGGAAAAAACCCACGTGGTAACAAAAATAATAAAGTAGGAGAAAAAAATTGAAAATCAGGAAGTAATATGAGGTTCATATTCTATAACTTTTTAATGTTTGTTTTACAAACAAAATTGTAAATAGACAAAAACTTGTAGTTGTAACACACAATTAAAGAAAAGATAATTATAACATGGAGAGGGGTGTTTTTGGTTTTGCAGAAAAGGGCAGAGGTAATTTTGTAACTTACTTGTGAGTTAAACTCTACTTTCCTTTCAGAAACCCTTGTTCTTCGACTTTCCCCAATTGTGTTTCCTCTTACTCCTTCTCACCAGCACCATCCCAGAACTTCCTCCCTCATATTCGATTCACAATCATCTACACTGAATCATCTGTTAGTCTTCCTTTCGATCAATAATGGCTACCCAACATGCATCTTTTTTTTCACGCTGTGGACAACGACGAAGGGGAACCTCTGGTAATGGAAATCGTTCGTGAACAAACACAGAGGAATGGTTTCTTCCAATCGAAATTGACTGTTTTTAAAGATAGGGATAACGACTTAAGGTTGTTAATTTCATATGAAAGTCGAAAAAAGTTACTTACGTAAAGCCGTTATGTTAATGTCATCTTTGTTAGTTTGATATACCAATCGGATCTTCCAATTCAATTTTGCTATTGTTTTGCTTATTCTTATAAAAATGGGATTTTCGTTCATTAATTAGAATGTTTAGTTTATGTTATTGATAGAGACTGGTTTATGTTAACAATGAGAATCTCGATTCATGTACAAATTGACAATATTGGAAATCAAAAACACTTGTCATGTGAACAATCAACAATAATATCTGTTGAAGAAATTTAGTTTTCAGAGTTCATTGGTTACTGAAAAATCAAAGACTGGTTCCCTCTTACCAAATAGAACACGTGCAAAGATCTAGCATGTTAAACAACTGTAAATATATTAAACTGAAAGGAGTTTATTTATTTAAAATTTAGAAGTCTACTTATCTAAAAGTTTATTTATAGAGTAGTTATTTCGAAATATAAAGTCTCAATGTTTAGTTTATTTATATACGGGGACCAATATTGGGCAAAACAAATACAGGGATCAAATCTGCATATGTAGTAAAGTAGGGGGAATAACATTGCATACGTTGTAAAAGGAAAAGGGACAAAATTAAAAACAATAAAATTAGAGTCCGAAAATTACACATTTAGAAAAATATATAGGGAGACCTAAGTTACATTTAAGGTTAATAAAAAATTAGATTATTAGAATTTAAGCAACTAATAACTCTAATTTTGTAAGGCAAATTTTTTTTAACAATAACTCTAATTTATGATGGCAACTGAAGGGGTATATATGGGTTTCTATACACACAAAATGGCTGTATTTGTAATTTGCAAATTCAGTTACAAAATTAGAACCGTTTGGCATTAGAAACCCTATCATCGAGTCGTTGCTTCACTTTCCCTTTCTCACTGACTACGATTTCCCTTTCCCGCGCGTAATAGACAGCATCAAATTACTCGACCGAAAGTTCATCGCGACCTTTTTCAAGCAAATCATCACGAGGGATTATTTTACAAAACAGGCAAATTAAAGTGAAGTTGGCTCTGTTAATCAACAAAAACATATTCACCGATTTTGAAAACACATATACGGAACCAACGATTATTGAGTGCATATGGGTCCAAAATCTAAAACAAGAAGAAAATAAGAAATTACAAAGCCAAAGAATGGAAAATAAATTGGCATAGTTAAATTTATAAAGAAGGTTGCCATGTATTTACTGGTTCGGACACATCGTAATTAAGAAGGTGTTGTTCATAAAAGTGATAGGCGCTCCTCATCCCTAAGGGTGAAGATCGCTCTCCCAAGTATGATCTTCAACAATGACATCAATTCCTTCACTACAGAAAAATGTAGATATTAGATTACAATGTTTAAATTCTTCAAATAGTTTAAAAATAGTAAGGTAATAGGTGTCAAGGTTACACTAATGTTGAGAGGATTCGAATGATATGAGCCACGATAGCGTAAGGCGCTTCCTGGCAAGAACATGAAACGAACATCAGAGCAGTGAACGAACCATAATGAAACAGTGAAATCAAACGTGCAAGCACGCTAAAAAATAAATGATAATAATCAAACATAAAGTATCGATCGAACATACCGAAAATTAGTGCGAATCAAAACAATAATTCTGTACTTCGAATTAGCGTAAAAGTAAGTTGCAGGTTTAAAACATAATATTTTTTTGTGTGATTACAACTTTTGTTTATAATTTGAAATAGGAAAAATTATGAGAATGCAGTATTTAGCTTATTCGTGATTTCAATAGATATACAAAAAATTATCTGTGTTTATTTTCTAAATTCATAAAATTAACGACAAAGACATACAATCGATGAGATTGTTACGCTAAAAACATAAATCCATGAAATTGAAGGAGATCTATCCTAAAAGTGTTTTGTAGGCTAAAAACATATATCTAAAATTTCAAATAGCTAGGCTAAACAAATATACAATTTTTTATGGATGCGTTTGTTTATTTGGCTAATAACAAATATTAAAGTGTGATTATACTACCTCGGGTTGGTCACCGGTCTTCAAATAGGCTATATTGACATAATCGTATTGAAGGAAGAAGTCATCGAAGTAGGAACGGTGGAGATCCATGAGTGAGTCCTGCGAAAACGTCAAAACAGAAAAACATGTAGAATCAAGTGTGATGCCACTAAGAAGTAAAAAATATCTCGATTCTCAAAAATCAAAGGAAAATATTAAGAACTTGGGGTCGCTTTAGTTTCTCGGGATCAACGGTGATACCTTTTACGAAAATCCTTACATTGTTGAATGGGGATATTTGTGGATCGACCAACTATTAATTTGCCTAATGAATGATTAACTCAATGTGATAATTGATTCTGATTTTATTTTAAAAATAAACTGTAAATTACATACAACCATCATTGTTGATATTGTTCTTACTATTTTGACTAATTTGTAACCGTTAGATCTTAGGTGTGTGTGAGCCGTGTCTTGCTATGGGATTTGACTGGTTTAATATTAGTAATCATAGTTGACGTTTTTTTCCTTGAATTATGGTCATGAGTTAAGTGGGATAATTATACCATTAATACGTAATAAAAGTTGACGTTTTTTTCCCTGGCGATAATTAGACTCATTAATACGTAATAAATTCTATTTAATGAGATTTCAGCAGCAATTTTAGGCTATATCCACCGTCGATCTAATCCAACCGTTGATCAACAATGAACCTTGCCATTCAGTGTGAAAAATAGACAGGTGGCGTGCCACGTATTTATCAGTAGATGTATGTGTCATTTTTTGATTGGTCCTACGTGGACGCTGACTTGTACAACTCGTGAATTAATATAGTTATGATTGTCATACCCCAATTTTGTCCGGCTTAGGTCAAAACCCTAATTTTCCCCAAAAATAAATAAATAGAAGAGAAAAGAGCATCATGCATTGCATTTAGGGTTCTAAAAGTCATTTCAAAGTTCCTAAAATCATTTTTGGAGTTGGAATGCACTTTTTGGACAAACTAGGGTTTTTCAGTGCAAAAGGGTATTTTGGTCATTTTGCAAATAAGGGACAACTCCTCAGGACAAGCCATTCAACATGCATTTCAAGGTATTAGAGGTCATTCCTAGGGTGAAAAATCAGTTTTGAAGTGAAAATGTGCTCTGGGCAAAGAACTAGGGTTTTTAGGGTGAAAGGACATTTTGGTCATTTCACAATAAAAACGGTCTTTAAATACCAAATCACTGAGCAATCATCAATAATCTATTTGAGGAATATTTGTGCTTAATTGTGATTATTTTTGTGCATAAATATTAAACCTTTTGGCATAAAAATCAAATTCTTGGATAGAAGGGTAAAATGGCCTTTTCCTTTGAGGTGGGGGTAAATAAATCAATTTTGGGATTGGTGAGATCATAAAATTCAGAGCCCAATCATTGAATCATGGGATATGGCCCAAAATGGCATGAATTTAGAAGAATGATCTAGAAGGGAATAATCCATATTTTTTTGAATTTTGAAAGGTCAAGTATAGTACAATAGTACAATTTGCAATTCCACTCACTCTCCCCACTCCATAGCTGCGCATATCAGCCATATTCCTTTCAATTTTGATTTATTTTATTGGTTGCAAATGGTATTTAAATCATGGCCTTTCATTCAAGTGTTAAGTGTAATCCTCACCTTTCATTTGAATTAAAATGGCACTTGTGTAATAAGCTTCATGGAAAAATACAATTTTGTAAATGAGCTTATCCTT
Organism: Oxytropis ochrocephala; assembly: GCA_020916435.1. Taxonomy (NCBI): domain Eukaryota; kingdom Viridiplantae; phylum Streptophyta; class Magnoliopsida; order Fabales; family Fabaceae; genus Oxytropis; species Oxytropis ochrocephala. Next base: position 71,161,374 of record CM037090.1, read on the forward strand.
CACCACCCTCCTTATGCTGCACACCCAGCCCTCTCTCTCCTCATTTTATTGCCCTTAATCCATGTGACATTGCATCTTGACCATTGATTCAATTTCTTTCTCAAATCCTATTGGTTTACAAGAGATACATTGTCATAAATACCCTTAAGTTTTTACCCCATATAAAAACCCAAAAATAAGATCAAAGGGGGGGACACTCTCATTTTACCCTAGCACACTCTTCTTCTTCTCCTCCCTCTCTCAAGGCCGTAGCCTCTCTCCCTCCTCCTCCTCCTCCTCCATTTTCTTTTCAACTTTCATCCACCAAACCACCTAAAACTCACTCTATATTCATATACCTTCTTCTTTTCATCCTTGATTCCATTTTCACTCTACTAAGGAGCTTGTTTTCTTCAAGTTGGCGTAGCATTTGTGGGTGATTTGGTCTTGATCTTCATTTTTTTACTTTTGTGTAGCTTTGATCTTGAGGTAAACATCTTATCTCTTGCATTTTTTTAACTATTAGCATGTGAATCTTCCTTCTACTCCTCTTTCCTCTCTAAGAGGCTTAGAGGGTTCATTTCAAACACTATGTCAAGGACATTGGGAGCCTTGGGTGTTTGAAGTGGACCCTTGGCCTTGATGAGAGGGTTCTTGTGTTTTTAACCATATTTTTGTTGCATTTTCACACTCATCTTTTCACTTCTTCATGAATAAAGAACTTTCATACATTATATGTCTCTCCTTGTTCATACCATGACTTGCAAGTGGAATTTTGTCTTGATTTAGGGGTATAGAGGTTTCGGTTTTGAACCTTTGAATTTAGGGTTTTTTGTTTGCCTTCTTTTCACTCCTTGATTCTATGTAAATAAAATGCATGATGTGCTTGATTTGCATGATTTGTTCTATGTATTGATTAGGAGTTTTGGCATGAAAAGCTTGGTGTTTATGTGCATATAGGGTTCGGCCATAGAGCTTATTTTGGTGCATGTTTTAGTGTTCAAATTGTGTTGTTTGATCTTGTGTAGACAAATGCAATTGTGTTAGTGTGTTCCTTTAATTTTTAACCACACATTCATTTTTTACCTTACCACTCATTAACATTTTACCAAAAGTAAAAAACATTTTAACTTTTTTTTACTTTACTATTTCATTAAATAATTACCATTCACTTCATGTGTAACACCCCCTTTTCTAATTATAATTTAAAAGCGCAATTATCAGAGTCACCACGAGGGCGCTACATTTTTCACCATATAAAAACTCCAAATTGATTTAAAATAAATCCTCAAAAACATAAATAATTAATCTCTAAGCAGCGGAATCACAAACTCATTTAACACCTCCAAAAATAATTAAACATTAAACCAAAACTCCAAAAATAAATGATATAATTCGGAAAACGATAACTACGACCTCTCGGTGCTACGCATCGAGTGACCACGCACCCAACGAGAAGGAGACTACACCTAGCAATCCTCCACGAGTACTAACGATCACTGCAGCGTTGCCACATAAGAGCAACATTCCAAGCGTAAGGGTGAGCTTAACGAAATAATAGGTAAATGATAGCGCGTATATAAGCGGCAGTAAATCACGATAACACAGAAGTCAATACATCATAACACCACGCAAACTCAAACTATTTAATTAATGGATATTACATCATCATGTCTCGTTATAACTCACTTCATAAAGATACCACGTATTGTAGCATCACAGCTACCTCGTAACGAAAACATCACACAAGACACCGACTCGTAACACAGAAAGTCAACACCAAGACACGTTATATATTTATGTATGGACCAATGCAACCCCTTTGGGCATATGCATGCGGTACCGATCTCGTAAGATAAGCCACGACGGGCAAACCACCAAAATAATCACGTGTTGTAGCATCACAGCTACCTCGAAGATGCATATGACAATGCGACTCATGACTCATGCACCAGTTATGCAACTCAAAGTATTTAATTAATAAATACTATAATATCATATCTCATTATAAATCACCTCATAAAATATCACGTGGTGTAGCATCACAGCTACCTCGTAATTTTAATTAATAACTACTATAACGTCGTATCTCCTTATAATTCACTTCATAAGATATCTCGTGTTGTAGTATCACAACTACCTCAGAAAGCGACATCGAACAACATAGAAATAGTGGCAATACATGCTAAACACGTGCGACAAGTATGTGCTAAGCGGCACCAACAACAACAAAGACAAGAACGGAAGCGACAACACGTAAGACAACATTATTTATACTCAACAACAGCAGCAAGGACAACAGCAAAACAACAACATTAACAACATAAAAACGGCACCTTTTATTTCAACCGACAACACATACTCTAGTGCAAACAACACTATTATTGTTCAAAGAAAAGAATAGCCATGTTCCCTTATGAAATAACACTATTTATTCCAAGAAGAGAGCAACCTATCCCATTATAAAACAACAACAATATAGCATGGGAATAGTGACATTAAATTGCAAAACAACACTTATTCTTTACAAAAACAAAGAAGGCATTTCTTTTGTAAAAACAGCAACACATTTCTCCAACAAGACAGCAGTCAAATCAGTTCCAAAAACAGCAACATTTAATTGCATAACAGCATCAAAACAACACATTTATAACATAAAAACAACATCTCATTTTCTGTATAACGGCACAAATTTATTTTTATAAAACAAAGACTTTCATATACTAAATAAAAACAGCAAGACATCAACATTTATTTTTATAAAACAGCAGCTCATATAACAGTTAAGAACAGCAAGACAGCAACAATAAACGGTTTATTTTGCCTTAAAAGTAGAATATTCAGTTAGGCCTCTAAATAAGCTTTCCAACGCATTTTAGAACACCTCAATCGGGTTCCTGGTTGAAAGATATCCAATTTACAAAAAGCAATAATAAAGACTTTATTTTTTTTGACAAACAGCAACAGCAACCTTATTTTTAAAAACAACAACAGCACATTATTTTTAAAAAACAGCAACAGCAACCTTATTTTTTTGACAAACAGCAATAGCATACAAAACATATCATTCTTCACATCTCAAGCACACAATCCCACATTTCTCAATTTATTCACAAACTTATTGTATTTATTCACACAATCATAAACCAACAATTTGACTACTACATAAGTCTCAAATACTCAAATAAATTATAACACCACATACTTCACATCCTAATTCAATCTCAATCACTCCATCACATATTCTCATCATCACATAACATGAAATCGATCCTAAAGCTCATCAAATCACCCAACTCAATATTCAATTTTTTTATCTCATATAACAATCACAACACAAATTGATTTTACAAGCCCTAACTACCCATACACCCATCATAAACCCATTATCAACGTTAAACCCACCCTTACCTCAAATATGTAAGCTCCTAGCACGAAGAAGATGATCACACACGAAAACACCGCAACACAAAAGCTCTTCTTTCCTTTCCTCTTCTTCTCACCGCCGTCGCACTCTTTCTTTCTCCTCTTCTCTTCTCTTTTCTCTCTCTCAGCCACGCCCTCTTTCTTCTCTCCCACGCTCTCTTCCTTTCTTTTCTTCTTTTCTTTCTTCTCTCCCTCTCACGGCGCAACTCTCTCTCTTCTCTCTATTTCGACTCACACTCTCTCTTTCTCTCGTCTTTCTATTTTTGATTCCTTTTTAAATGAGCATCAACACTCTAACCCTTTTTAATTTGATTTTTAATTCCCAACCATACACTACTTTTCCTCCTACTTTTCCTCCCTCCCATAACCACTTTGGTTTTCCCTAGAAACTTGCTTTTAATAATAATAATAATAATAATAATAATAATATTAATAATAATAATAATAATCATCATATATTAAGTATTTCTAACATCAATTTTAGTCCTTCTCAACATGGTCCCTATGGCAAAAACTCTCCAATTTGGTCCACTACCCTATCAAATCAACTCCAAATAATTTCTAATAAAATTTGGGGCGTTACAACCCTCCCCCACTTAAATAATTTCGTCCTCGAAATTTTACGCTACCCACAAAACACAGATAACTAACACCAAATACAAACACAGCACGCAGCGAAAACATAAAAGGAACAACTCACGACTCACCTGCCATTTCAACACTTTGATGTAAAGCGAAATAAAAACGAGTAACAAAACTCAAGTGTTACTCGACTCGACGACTCGACTACCCGGCCAGACAGACCAACCTGGCTCTGATACCACTAATGTAACACCCCCTTTTCTAATTATAATTTAAATGCGCAATTATCAGAGTCACCACGAGGGCGCTACATTTTTCACCATATAAAAACTGCAAATTGATTTAAAATAAATCCTCAAAAACATAAATAATTAATCTCTAAGCAGCGGAATCACAAACTCATTTAACACCTCCAAAAATAATTAAACATTAAACCAAAACTCCAAAAATAAATGATAATAGTTCGGAAAACGGTAACTACGACCCTCCCCGGTGCTACGCATCAGAGCTGACACAGACCCAACGAGAAGGAGACTACACCTAGCAATCCTCCACGAGTACTAACGATCACCTGCAGCGTTGCCACATAAGAGCAACATTCCAAGCAGAAGGGGTGAGCTTAACAGAAATAATAGGTAAATGATAGCAGCATATAAGCAGCAGGTAAATCACGATAACACAGAAGTCAATACATCATAACACCACGCAAACTCAAACTATTTAATTAATGGATATTACATCATCATGTCTCGTTATAACTCACTTCATAAAGATACCACGTATTGTAGCATCACAGCTACCTCGTAACGAAAACATCATAGAAGACACCGACTCGCAACACAGAAAGTCAACACCAAGACACGTTATATATTTATGTATGGACTATGCAACAATGCAACCCCTTTGGGCATATGCATGCGGTACCGATCTCGTAAGATAAGCCACGACGGGCAAACCACCAAAATAATCACGTGTTGTAGCATCACAGCTACCTCGAAGATGCATATGACAATGCGACTCATGACTCATGCACCAGTTATGCAACTCAAAGTATTTAATTAATAAATACTATAATATCATATCTCATTATAAATCACCTCATAAAATATCACGTGGTGTAGCATCACAGCTACCTCGTAATTTTAATTAATAACTACTATAACGTCGTATCTCCTTATAATTCACTTCATAAGATATCTCGTGTTGTAGTATCACAACTACCTCGTAAAACGGCATCAGAACAACATAGAAATAGTGGCAATACATGCTAAACACGTCGACAAGTATATGCTAAACAGCACCAACAACAACACAAGAACAGAAGCACGACAACACGTAAGACAACATTATTTATACTCAACAACAGCAGCAAGGACAACAGCAAAACTGTAACACCCCGATTTTCGTGTGTTGTGATTCTTTTAGTATGTACTTACTCTATGAATTATTTTATATTGATAGGATTAAATTATTTTAATTTATTGTGGGTTTGAGTATGAAAATTAGTTAAAATCACTTTTAAATGTATTTTTATATACTCTTGATAATATGTGATTGTTACTATATATTTATATTTATTCCATTTATTTGATTATTTTATTTTATAAAACATATTACTATTTAGACGTTAATTATATTTAAAAAGTCATTTGGTGCTATTGAAGTGTTAAAATAATAGTTGCAGTGAAATTGAGTTTTTAAAATGAATTAAAATGGATTAAAATCAGTATTTAGACATTTTTACTTATACATCTCTCTTCCTTGTTGCTTGCACCCCCGTTTTTTAAACCAATTCTTCATAGAATAGCGCCCAGCCCACGAACGCAGCCCAGACCCGACCCGGCGCTGGTTCCTTCTTCTTCTTCTTCCTCACGCAGCAGCAGCTCCAAAAAAGAACCCTCACGCCATTTTTCCTTCTCTCTTGCGTTCTCACTCTCCTCTCCACGGTTGAACCCCAAACTTCACCTTCCCACTCGGATTTTGCGCGATTCCATTTCTCTGCCTTAGTTTCGTTGTTTGGTGCTCCATTCTGTCGATGGCAGCCACGCCCACTACCCCAAACAAAGGTGTTCCGCCATTTTCGATCGTTACAAACCTTGCCGTGTGTGAATCGAGCCCATAACGACGGCGTTACTCATCGATAAGTGATGGTGTTCTCAATCTATTTTATTATTAGAAGATGATTTATATATTTTTATGCAACTAGCTCTACTAATAGTTTGGTATATTTTTAAAAGAGATCCTTACGTAGTATACACTGAGTTCCAACAAGAAGGTGCATTAGCTTAGTTTATTTTATATATGTATATGATATATGGAAGTAGATGCATCTAACACTTTAATAGCTCTTTTGTAATTACACAATTAAGAAGACTTATAGAAGAGTGTCTTTTGAGCTTCATATTGACCTCAGATTATGATATAATGATCTAATCTAATATTTCAAACTATGTTTTATTATATTACTCTTAAATGATTTTAATTTATCAATCGCTCAATTAAGTATCTTTAAGTTTGTAGTGAATAACTATTAGAATATTGTAGTCGTATAATTTATGCAGCGTTCGAGGCGGTTCTTTGTCTTGCATTGGATTAAGATCATGTTCAAGAGCGCGTTACTCGTCCTTGCATTGTGTCAAAAGAAAGAAAGGAGCGTGAGAGGAGAAAGAGAGAAGGGCGATCGCGAGAAGGTCATGGAAGAAGAAAGCTTGGATCGTTGGTGGCTTTGAGGGATTGCTAGGAGCTTGGGTATTTTCTTCAATTATCAAAGGTAAGGGGGCTCTCTTCCATGGCTAATAGCTTATAGAACTTGAAACCATAGGATTAAGTGTTAGGAGAGTTTATTTGAATTAATCTATGTTATGTTTGATGATTTGGTGATAATGGAATGAATATATGTTTGAGTTGAACTTTATGTGAATATTGAATTGACAAATCTATTATGAGTGGTGTTGACATGTTAATAGTATGGCTTTGAATGAAAAATAATAGGAAGAAATTAGGATGATGGCTAGATGTTGGGTGAGATGCTTGAATGAATTTTTGGTGGTGTTGTTGTTACTTGTGGTGTGTTCTTGATTGGGTGTTGAAAGTATTGGTAATTGTTAATTACATCAAGGTGATTTGTAGTCAATTTAATATAGTAAAATAGGGGAATTGATGGTGGGTGATAGGTGTGGATTAGTTGCTTGAACGAAAAGTAAATTCATGGCGCTTAGGACAGTTTTGGGATCGGGTTGGGTGTGAACAGTGTTAGGGGCGCCAAGTTTGCGAGAAATCGCGCTGTGTGTGCAAGTGGGGTGGGAAAAGAATTCAGGTGGAGGTGTTGCGCAGGGGCGCCATTTGGCTGCCCCAAGTGCGCCTGGTGTTGGCTTGTGGTGCGTGGTGTGCTGCGCAGGGGCGCCATTCTGGCTGCCCCAAATGCGCTGGTGGATGCGCTAAGTTGCGCAGCATGGTGCGTTTTTGGTCCCTAGGTGTCAAAATGGTCCCTAGGTGTTAAATTGGTCCCTAGGTGTCAAAATGGTCCTTAGGTGTTAAATTGGTCCCTAGGTGTTAAAGCGGTCCCTAGGTGTTAAATTGGTCCTTAGGGGTGTTTTAATTCCTAGGTGTGCAATTAGTCCCTTGATGTGCAATTAGTCTTTTGGTGTGCAAATAATCCTAGGTGTTCTTTTAATCCTTCTGGTGTTGTATGTAGTCCCTCTGGTGTTGTATTTAGTCCTTGTGGGCTGTTGTAATGGTGATGTGTATTAATCTTTGAACATATAATGGGTGATTGAGGGTCTATGACCTCTCTTGGTGATTGGTGAGTAAATAAATTAATGGTGAGCATTCTATGCCTGATTTTTGGTGTTGTTTTGGTGTGGTGGTGCATAGTCATGGAGTCGCATAATCATATGCATTTTTGGTGAATAGGCCTCGGCCTCATAAAATATTTGGTGAATGCCTCCGGGCCTTTTTGTGAATGGTGAATGCCCTCTGGGCCTTTTTGGTGATGGATCCACATGCATATGCCCTTGGCGTTGGGTGCATATCATACACTTGCATGCATTTACGGTGGTTGTTTGGGTGTTTATAAACTATTGGTAAAAGTGACTGGATTGTACTGTCTTGATGTGCTAATGCTCGTCTTATTGCGTTACTTGTTTTATTTGCTATTATCTATGAAACGAGACTCACCCTACTGCATTATGTTGCTTCTTATGTCGACAGAATCGGTGTGATGGATGAAGGTGACGTGAGTACCTTCTTCTAGTATGGTCGAGTCGGCTCGATACGTGTAGCACCGGGGATATTTAGACTTTGTCGTTTATTTTATGAAATGACTTTTATTTGGATAATTGTATTTTACAGACTTGATTTGTTATTTCATTTGCTATGGTGTTTATCCTCAAATGCGGATTATGGTGCTATGTATCTCTTATTTGGAGTTATTTTACTTAGTATTTTTGGAGTTTTAATGTGGTTGTTTAAATGTGGCACCCTCAAGTGGTCGCACTAAAATTTTTCGTAGACTCTGATTTTCAAATTGATTAAATAATAGACTATGTAGAAGGGGGTGTTACAAAAACAACAACATTAACAACATAAAAACGACACCTTTTATTTCAACCGACAACACATACTCTAGTGCAAACAACACTATTATTGTTCAAAGAAAAGAATAGCCATGTTCCCTTATGAAATAACACTATTTATTCCAAGAAGAGAGCAACATATCCCATTATAAAACAACAACAATACAGCATGGGAATAGTGACATTAAATTGCAAAACAACACTTATTCTTTACAAAAACAGCAAGGCATTTCTTTTGTAAAAACAGCAGCACATTTCTCCAACAAGACAGCAGTCAAATCAGTTCCAAAAACAGCAACATTTAATTGCATAACAGCATCAAAACAACACATTTATAACATAAAAACAACATCTCATTTTCTGTATAACGGCACAAATTTATTTTTATAAAACAGCAGCTCATATACTAAATAAAAACAGCAAGACATCAACATTTATTTTTATAAAACAAAGAACTCATATAATGTTAAGAACAGCAAGACAGCAACAATAAACGGTTTATTTTGCCTTAAAAGTAGAATATTCAGTTAGGCCTCTGAATAAGCTTTCCAACACATTTTAGAACACCTCAATCGGGTTCCCGGTTCGAAAGATATCCAATTTACAAAAAACAGTAACAGCACTTTATTTTTTTGACAAACAGCAACAGCAACCTTATATTTTTAAAAACAGCAACAACACATTATTTTTAAAAAACAGCAACAGCAACCTTATTTTTTTGACAAACAGCAATAGCATACAAAACATACCATTCTTCACATCTCAAGCACACAATCCCACATTTCTCAATTTATTCACAAACTTATTGTATTTATTCACACAATCATAAACCAACAATTTGACTACTACATAAGTCTCAAATACTCAAATAAATTATAACACCACATACTTCACATCCTAATTCAATCTCAATCACTCCATCACATATTCTCATCATCACATAACATGAAATCGATCCTAAAGCTCATCAAATCACCCAACTCAATATTCAATTTTTTTATCTCATATAACAATCACAACACAAATTGATTTTACAAGCCCTAACTACCCATACACCCATTATCAACGTTAAACCCACCCTTACCTCAAATATGTAAGCTCCTAGCACGAAGAAGATGATCACACACGAAAACACCGCAACACGAAAGCTCTTCCTTTCCCTCTTCTTCTCACACCGTCGCACTCTTTCTTTCTCCTCTTCTCTTCTCTTTTCTCTCTCTCGGCGCGCCCTCTTTCTTCTCTCCCACGCTCTCTTCCTTTCTTTTCTTCTTTTCTTTCTTCTCTCCCTCTCACGGCGCAGCTCTCTCTCTTCTCTCTATTTCGACTCACACTCTCTCTTTCTCTCCTCTTTCTATTTTTGATTCCTTTTTAAATGAGCATCAACACTCTAACCCTTTTTAATTTGATTTTTAATTCCCAACCATACATTACTTTTCCTCCTACTTTTCGTCCCTCCCATAACCACTTTGGTTTTCCCTAGAAACTTGCTTTTAATAATAATAATAATAATATTAATAATAATAATATTAATAATAATAATAATAATAATAATCATCATATATTAAGTATTTCTAACATCAATTTTAGTCCTTCTCAACATGGTCCCTATGCCAAAAACTCTCCAATTTGGTCCACTACCCTATCAAATCAACTCCAAATAATTTCTAATAAAATTTGGGGCGTTACATCATGCATATTCACTTTTACCATTCATTAACTTTTTACTAAAAGTTTTACTATTTGTCTATTTGCAAAAATACCCAAAACATTTTTACACTTTGCATTTCATTACTTGTGCTTATATGTTCATGCATCCATATTTGCCTATGCCTCTTGCATTCTCATACCCTCTTACATGTTCATGCATCCATTAATATCATGTTCTCGCATTCATTATTATATGATCATGCATCCAATAATGCTATGCCTTGCATTCCACAATTGTATACTCATGCATTCACATGTTTGCCTAGTCATGCATTCAATAATGCTATGCCTTGAATCCCATGATTGTATACCCTTGCACTCACATGTTTGCTTAATCATGTATTCAATTGTCCATAGTAACTTGTGAATACTCTTTATGATTGCTATGCTTGTGTTCTTATTGTTGTCTCGGTTTTGACTTGAAAAAGGATTTGTAATGTTCTACTTCCTTTTCAAACTTGAAATTAAATGCTTTCTTTCAAATAAAAAAACCCTAAGGCATTTTCCTAAACAAATCATTAGCCATCACTCGAAGTCGTTGCTTGTTTGATCGCTAATGAGGAGTTATTAGTGATAGTCACTCGAAGCCTATGCTTGTTTGATTATTACGAAAGCTCCCACACATTAATTAAACAACAAAAACCAATTCAAAATTTCCAAAATAACACGAGCTATTAGTGATAATTATCATTGAGGCTCACAACCTTTTTCAAAACCGTTTTCAAAAGGAATAATACAATGTTGACACTTGTAATCACTCGAAGCCATTGCTTGTTTGATTACCGGTTCCAACTCTCTTTTTCTTTCGAGTTAGTATTGAATGCCACTCGAAGCCATTGCTTGTTTGGTGTTCGAGGACACTCGAGTCTTATTTCAAAAAACTCCAAAACTTAAACTCCTAAGCCGTTTTCAGACGTAAAACAAGAACTACGTAGCTTTGATCCTTCAGCCCAGTGAGGGTACGTAGGACCGGGTTCATGTCCCGTCAAGCACCCTTTTCAAAATCTTTGTTTTGTTCTGCTTTACAAAGATACCAAAAACATTCCTTTTTCCCCTGTTTTCAATAAAGCAATCTCTCGAAAGAAAGAAAAGAAAAGAAAAGAAGTAGAACGTTTATTTTCAAATCAAACATTTCAAAACCACATCAAGTTAATGGTTCCCTTTCGGTAGAAAGGGCGTGTGGGGTGCTAATACCTTCCCCATGCGCAACCGACCCTCGAACCTACATCTCTATGTTTTCAAAAGACCACCCGTTTTCCCAAAAAAGGTTTTTTCAATGTTTTCCTAAATAAATATTGGTGGCGGCTCTACTATTTTCACGTTGTCAAACCGAAAAGTCCCAAACCGGATTTTTCGGGGCGCAACATATATATAACCATGTCACAAACAAACATCATACATCCTCATAATTCATACATCGTCTTAGCGAACAATTTAAAAATGAGTAATCCAAAGATTTATACTCGTGAAATCACAATCTTCTGTGATTTTCAAGGATCTTGGCTTCAATTATGAGATCAAGAGATCCGTTCCTACAGGTCCAAACCCAGCATTATCACCTGACCCACCAATTGTGGCCAGTTCAAAGGAACAAAATTGAAATAATGGTGGTACCAAGGAGATTTAGAAAGTAAAAGAATTATTTAGGGAATCACTAAAAATCTATAAATTTCATCTTGTCATAGCATATTGTTGATTACTCTAGGTGGAACGTTCATATTTAGATTAAACACAGCGTTGGGGTAGTTGTAGCATCAAAGTAATGATAAAATAGAAGTGTTCTTTTAAGAGATCAAATGGTCGCACGATAGTTCTTCTGATGTTGATTCTGAAAACAATCCTACTATTTTACGCATTCCTTTGGTCCTCCATCTTCCGAAATCCACGAACATCCAAAACATAACCTTAACCCCTAGCATAACCATATAGTATGGAACGTGTCCTGCCTAACGAGAAGTAAGGCTTTAACACTCAGTCAATTAAGTCTTCCTGGGGATTACCACAAGCTTCAACGCTTCAGAAAATTGAACTTCCTATCCTTTCGGTATTCAAGAGAGGTAAAGCAGGCGTACACTTAAGAGCACAACTATAAACATAGTCCAAAAACCTATTTAGCTATGTAGACATTTTTGTTAGCTTTCCAACACATGTTGGAACATAATAATTTGAGTTCCGGATTAGAAGTTATGAGTTAAACAAGTCGGAGAAACAACGTAAATTTCTCACAAAACGAGACGGGAATGCTTTTAACCCGAGAGTTATAAGAAGGTTACATATATTCACGTCATCATTTGATCTCATCTTGAAAGGGATGTGATTTCAGAACCTGATCGTACCTTAGACCAATGAAGTGATGTTGTTGTCTGCTGGATTGGCCAGTCGTTGAGTGAGGGAAAGGACCGGTCTTGGCTGCACGCTGAGCACCTCGGGTGATACCTGCAAAGACACTCCGACGCTCAAGTAAGTGGTCGCTCGGGCAGGGTATCACAAGGTAAAGATAACGTACCTGATGCCATGTGCGAATGGCGTATATATACTGTAGAGTACCGACCGTGATGCGATAATTTCGGCCGGCTAGCGCGAAGTGCGCTCCAAGCAACCGAGCTTGGGCCGGTTTGCTGATGTGGGCCGACGGCCCAATGCTAAAGGACCCTCTTGGTTTTGCTGATACGCCCCGAAACAGTTGCCCCCAAGCCTAGGTCGCTTGAAGGCGGGCTGAGGCTTGAATCGCTGCCCCCAGGGGTCATGCTATTTTGTCGAAATTTCACGGATAGCGAGACGGTCACGGCCGCTTGCCTTCGATGGTACGGTCCCGGGCGCCTGTTATTGATGAACGGTCGCTGCCGTCAATCGTCGGCCGTGCTGACACGACGATTGGCTTTTGCTGTCATTTATGACGTGACTCTTGGTGATCTCGAGGCCATTCAATGGCAGATTTAATGCGAAGGTGAAACGTTGCGACGTTTCATCTCCCGGTCCTTCTGGCGCCTTGGACCTGCGCTATAAATACACCCTCGATGAGTTATTTCTCATCTTACTCTGAAGTGTTCTGCTGCCGACCGACTTGTCTACAGCCGACTTACTTTCGAAGCAAATTCTTGCATCCGAGCATTCTAGCTTCCTCGATCGATCTCGAGCATTCTTACAGGTACGAGCCGACCTTTCTCTTGGTTTTAGTTTCTATAGTTTTTCCTTTAATTGTAGCTTCGCGCCTTGTGATAGGGGGTGTCAGGTCCGGGGACGACCAAGTCGCCCCCTCTCATGAGTGCACTGCTCGACCGACCTGACCCGATCCCTTTCACAGGTACTTGGATGCCAAGGTTAAAACAAACCGCACGTCTTCCCGGGGGGCCATCACAATATTTGGCTAAAAATATGACGAGGCCATCTGAGGCCGTTACTCATGAGGAAGATCCCGGGTCGTCCTCGAGCGACACCAGTTCTAGTTCTTCCACCCAAGAGTCTTCAACCAAAGGGTCGGTTAGCCTGCGTAGCTCCGACTCGAGTTCTACCAGTTCTCTCCCACCCCCACCCTCTTCACCGGCCTGCACCTTAGGAGAAGATGAGGAAGTGGACATTGACGGCGAGTGCGAGATTTTCCTCGAAGCCACGTGTCTCGGCCCGATGCCGAGGCGAGCCGCACAAAAATGCGATCGAACAAAATGTCGACCGTCCTGTCGAAGGCTCCTCCAATCGGGAGGCGCATGTTGATGGAGAGTCGATTGAAGGAGGAGATGACGTCTTACAGGATATAGCTCGAGACCGGTCTGATATGTCTTGGGTGTCTGAGATTATTCGCTCTAATAAAAGCGTAATCACGGTCGGCCACTGGGCGTTGCCGGATTTACAAGCCACTTCAACCATCTGCCGGGCTGGAGGGTTAGAGGTATGAAAGCTGGAGAGGACATCGCAACCTACTCGGAGAATCTTAAATTCACGATGTATCAGATCGTGTTTGAGAAGATGGGGATCGTCCCACCTTTTACTGAATTTCAGCGTGATGTCTTGCGCTATATTGGGGTCGCCCCATCACAACTGCACCCAAACGCGTGGGCGTTTCTGAAGACCTTCGAGGTACTTCTAAGCTGACTCGGTAGGCCGGTATCGATCCAGTTGTTCTTCACAATCTTCGAGCTAAGTTGGCTTAGGGAAAAGGCCAATAAAGAAAAGAGGGAGCAGGTATCCTTCAAGACTCAGAAGACTCAGCACAGATACTTCAAGGCGTTCCAAGAGTCGTTGGGCGCCGCATGGAAGAGTCATTACTTCTGGGTCGTTCCGACCAAGGAGGCTGCCCAGGCTATTGCGGAGACCCAACCTGATGGTCTGATCGGTGAACCCTATTTCCCCATCATGTGGAACGAGGCTCATTTCTTCAGGCGGCCCGATGATTACATTTACACCACCAAGGATTTAAGCGCAGTCGACCTGGAGTCTCACCAGATGATTAAGACATTATCGAGCCTTATGCCCCCAGATCCTAAAGGCGACCTACCTTGTCGTCCTTTCACACTGCTCGCTGGCCGTGCTCTAGAGGCCGAGCTCGGTTCCCTTTCGAACTCATCTTTTTATTTTGGTTATCGATCGTTCCTTCTGACCCTTGACTCGTTCTATTTTGCAGGAAGAATGGCAGGAAAATCTTGGGCCGAACTGGAAAAAGTCTTGAGACCCTCCTCAACGCCTTCTTCGTCTCGGCCACCTCCCAAAGTGGTCGACTTGGAAGGCTCGTCTAAGGTGCCACAGACCCCTCGAAGTCAAGGAAAGAAGACGGCCTCCAAAGGCCGGCCCCCTCCACGCCAGGACGCTCGTTCCCCCAAGCGGAGCAGAGTAAAGATTCTAGAGCGGATCCATGAGGCTCCTGATGGTGAGGTTCCTACCATCTCGATTGAAAGCTTGGGGCTAGTTGACTTCGAGCGATTCAAGAAGGAGCCCATGGAAGTCTGCGCTTCCTTGTGCTTGGGCGTTGGAAAGGCCATACAGGAGATGTCAAACGAAACTCAAGGTATTTTTAAATTTCTCGCCCGCTTTTGTTTTGCTTACTGTCGGTCGAGTAAATACCCTTCATTGCTTTTCTTTGAAGAGGCTCGAGCTGAAAGGGACACTGCCCTTGCCAATCTTGAGATTGCGAGGAAGAAGTTGGAAAAAGTCGTTGCTTCGAAGAAGGAAACTTTGAACCAGGCCGAGGATGACAAGGCTAAGCTGGTGAAGAGGAATAAGGAGCTCGCCGCTCAGGTGAAGGAATTGAAGAATGATGTTGATGCCCTGGAAAAAGATAAGGCCGACATGGAGAAGGAGAGGACCGATCTAGAGAAAAAGGTCCAAGATGTGGCCAGGCTTGCCAAAGACGCAACGGTCTATCAATTTCAAAATGCTCTTGATCAGGTGCGCGTGCTGAATTCTGATATGAGCATCAACTTCGATGAGAAGATGTTAAAACCTGAGCACTGCGTGGAAGGTAATGAGATCGTGCTGCCTGAGCAAGTCGACGAGCAGGGTAACGTTGTTCGACAACGCACGGTCATGTTTTGAAGCCCGCCTGCGAGCGGTGTATCTCTTGAAATTTTTTGACTAGCCTTCGGGCATAACAATATTATTAGCCTGCCTTCAAGCAGTTTGATATTTGGGCGCTCGGCTTCGACCAGGCGTCCTCGATTTGTAATGAACATCTTTTCCCTTCACTTTGCTTGTTTGGGTTTACTTACTTATTCATTCGCATTTTTCCAAGTTTACGAACTTTAGGCCAACTTTGGGCCGCCGCTTAGGGCCTTACGAAGGATCTCGTTTTAGGTCGATCGTGGACCAGTTCGTGCTTTTTCGAAAGCATTCGTTGTAGGTCGCTCGGCTGCCTACGCTCGTTTGTGGGTTATTGCTTAACCCTTGGGCCATTCGATGGCGCTCGACTGGGCCAACTCGGTGGCACTCGATTGGGCCATTTTGATGACACTCGATTGGGCCATTTCGATAGCACTCGATTGGGCAATTTCGATGGCACTCGATTGGGCCATTTCGATGGCACTCGATTGGGCCATTTCGATGGCACTCGTTTGAGCCAACTCGGTGGGGCTCGATTGGGCCATTTCGATGGCGCTCGGTTGGGCCATTTCGATGGCGCTCGATTGGGCCATTTCGATGGCGCTCGTTGTAGGCCGTTTCGTCGGCCCACGTTCGTTTTGGTGACTCTTCGGTCGCTCATCTGCCACGGGCATGTTGAGCGACCAGGCATACATTCTTTGCAAGAAAGTAAAGTACAAAGCAGATTTCAAAGGTCAGGCCTCAGTAAAAAACCCACTGGGTAAAAGAGCGCCTGTCTGTCTTTCATTCATTGATCAGTCGTTCATTACATTTAAACATAATATTTTCTGAGTTTATCAGCATTCCATGTTCTGGGGATAGTCGCCCCTTCCATGGTCTCCAACTCGTATGCCCCCTTGCCGGTCTTCTTAACGACCCGGTATGGACCTTCCCAATTAGGTGCTAGCTTTCCCTGATGGGCATTCTTGTTTCCGACATCTGCACGTCTCAGAACGAGCTGGCCAATTGAGAAGTCTCTCTTCTGAACACGAGCGTTGTACCTAGCTGTGACCTTCTGCTTTATCAGTTGTTCTCTAAGTGATGCTTGGGTGCGCAGTTCTTCGATCAGGTCCAACTCTTCTCGTATAGCTTGGTCGTTGTCGGCCGATGTTGGGGGATTCAGAGTTCTCCAATTCAGCTCGCCCATTTCTATGGGTATAACAGCATCAATTCCATTCACAAGCCTGAAGGGCGACTCCCCGATCGATGAGTGGGGGGTCGTCCTATATGCCTAGAGAACGGATTGCAGCTCTTCGACCCAATTCCCCTTTGCTTCGTCAAGTCTTCTTTTTAACCCACGCAGGATGACTCTGTTGGCCGCTTCAGCTTGGCCGTTCGTCTGTGGATGCTCGACCGAAGTGAAACGCTGTTTCACCCCTAAGTTGGCCAACATTTCCCTGAACCTCTTATCTGCGAACTGGGTACCATTGTCTGTTATTAACTGCTGCGGAATTCCGAAACGGGCTAGCACGTTTCGGCCGAAGAACTTGGTCACCTTTGCTGAGGTGATAGTCGCAAGAGGCTCGGCCTCGATCCACTTGGTGAAATAATCAACTGCCACGATCAAGAATTTGAACTGGCCTGGAGCAGGTGGAAACGGGCCTAGCAGATCCATGCCCCACTAGGCGAACGACCAAGGTGAGACAAGACTTTGCAATTCTGAGGAAGGTGCGACATGCACGTCGGCATGCACTTGACATTTCTTGCATTTCTGAACTAATTTCTTGGCATCTTCGTCCATGGTCGGCCAGTAATAACCGACCCTAAGAGCTTTCTTCGCTATGGATCGTGCACCTTGATGGCTCCCACAAACACCCTCGTGGATGTCTCTTAACACATGGTCGGCTTCGACCTACGACAGGCATCTCAGTAGTGGAGATGAGAATCCTCTTCGATACAACTTTCCTTCTATCACTGAATATTTGGTCGCCCTTAACCTAACCAATTTCGCCTACTTTTGGTCGCTTGGCTCTTCTCCTTGAACAATGTATCGTAGAATGGGGGCGATCTAGTCACTATCTTGATCAACACAAAGAACGACCAATGATGTGCTTGGTTTGAACGATACGCTCGGCCGATTTAAAGTCTCCTGGATCAAACTTCTGTGATTTCCAGGGGTTTTGGTGCTTGCTAACTTTGAGAGGATGTCTGCTCGAACATTCTCAGTTCTCGGCACATGTCTTACCTCCTCTCGATCAAAATGCTGGAGAAGCTCCCTTACTCTGGCCAAATAGCTTTTGAGCACGTCGTCTTTAGCGTCGTACAATTCTTTAATTTGTGAGACGACCAAAAGGAATCTGAATGCAGTTCCACACGATCGACGTTGAAATCCCTGGCGAGCTGTAGCCCGACTATGCACGCCTCATACTCGACTTGGTTGTTCGACGTGTGGAAGGCAAAAGTTAAGGACTTCCACAGCAAGGCCTTCTGAATTTTCCAAGATCAGGCCCGCTCCACTACCTTTACTATTGGACGAACCATCTACATGCAATGTCCAGGTCGTCGCCGGTTGACCATTTTGGCTATGAAGTCGGCCAATACTTGCGCTTTGGCGGCCGATCTGGATTCAAACTTAATACCGAACTCGCTGAGTTCTGCTGCCCACTTTATCATTCTTCCCGCCAGGTCTGGCCGATGAAGGACTTGCCTTATTGGTTGATCAGTTCTCACCACGACCTGGTGGGCTACGAAGTAGGGCCTCAATCTTCGGGCAGCCACCAAAAGTGCGACAACTAACTTTTCTATCTTCTGATATCTCTGCTCGGGCCTTTGCTGTAACACCCCCTTCTACATAACTACTATTTAATTAATTTGAAAATCAGAGTGCATAAAAACTTTTAGTGCGACCACTTGAGGGTGCCACATTTAAACACTAAAATCAAACTCCAACATATTAATTAAAATAAAACTCCAATATATAGGATACATAGCACCAACAATGTCCGAGGACAAAATACTACAACAGTGGAAAATAATAACTTAACATCTTAATTCAAAATATAAGGAAATAACAAACTAAACATCCCCCCGGTGCTACGTATCAGAGCCGACTCGACCACACTAGAAGAAGGATCTCTAGTCACCTTCAGTCACCGTCACCTGCAGGTTGCCGACATACGAGGCAACACGACGCAGTAGGGTGAGTCTCTTTGTAACACCCCAAAGTAATTCAATTAGTTGTTTAATTGGGTTACTTAAGGTTTACAACATTATTAATTAAGCTAAGTGATCAATGTAGAGTGTTTATTTTATTAGGAGGCGTTTAAGTAAATAGAGAAAGGTGAGATTAGAGGCCCATGAGTGATTAAGAGGCTCAATGTTTCCTTGAAAGCCCATACGCATGGCTTAAAGAGAGTGACCGTAGGATGAGAATTTCATTTCCAGCAAAATATCAAGAAAGGTAAAGGGGAAAGTAAGAGAGGGAAAAGGGTAGGTGGAATAGTGCTTCTAGAGAGAAGGAGGAGAACTGGGCGTGGAAGAGCTGGAATTGACTGGAAGAAGAGGCTGCTTGCGTGAGTGGTGATCATTGTGTTGAAGTGTCGAGAGTGATCTTTCGCAACTAGTTGAGGTGAGGGCTCTCTTTCACTTATAATTTTGAGTATATGATGAGTGTTGTGTGAGAATGGACTTAGAGTTGTTTCTGAGTTGCGTTTTGTGTTTAATGAATGTTTTAGTTGTGTTTACTTCACTTTGGTGAAGATTGTGATGGTTGTTGGTGAGTTGGTTGGGTGAGAAACAAAGGGGAGGAAAATGGGAGCGAGGATACTCTCGGTCCCCAAAGTGAGTATTGTGGGAGTAAAGAGCGTTTTTAAGTTTAATCTTAGGGAGAAGTACCCAAAGGAAGGAAGAGGAAGGTTAGGCGCATGAGGCGTAGAGAAACCGAGGTATAGTTGCACGAGTAGGCTAATCTGTGAAGAACGTAAGTGTCACAGCGTAAGTTGTAAGTGGGAAGAGGGCGAGGTGAGTGGTGCGGCATAGGCGATGGTGCGTAAGGGTAGTTAAGACCCAATGTGAGTGTCGACTTGTGGTTGCCGAGGTGTAGCATAGGTATCACGAGGTGATTACGGAGTATGGAGTGTATTTATACACATGAGTGTAGTTCTTTGAGCGAGGTTGCCGAGATGGTATGGCAACCGAGATGAATGAATAGAGGCTTGTTCCTAAGTGAACTGAGATGGGTGATGTAGAGGTGAGGGAGGATAGTAATCCTAAGTGTAGTAACCAAGGTGAGGCGCAAGGACGCCATTGAAAGTGAAGTGCGTACCCAAGTGTAGGTATAGCCGCGATAATTAATGATGAGCCGAGGTAGTGTAAACCAACTGAGTCATGATTGAGGTGGAGTAAGTATGGTAGTTGTGGTATATGTGTAGATACCGAGATGATTTATGGTGCAGAGAGGAGGCTTAGTGCCCGTGTGCCGAGTTCTTTGTTGAAGTCACGATTCGCAAGGCGTTGCCGAGCACAACCGGGAGTCTTGTTTGGGGTTGAGAACGTTTAAGTGTTTGAAATGGAGTAGTCCGTTTGGTCCTCGAAGTGACATTTTAGTCCACTATGTTTAGTACGAGGGTGATGAGGTTAGCTTTTGAGCTACAATTGGAGGTGTATTGGGTGTTGAGTTGGTCGGTAGCTATAGAGCTATGGCCAGAGGTGTTAAGTCTTGAGATGAAACATAAGCTTAGGGGTGAGAGGTGCCTAAGTGTAGAGTGACGAGGTGATGCGGTTAAGAGTGGGATACCCAAGTATGGGACTACCGAGGTGAGTATTGGTGAGGTGGCAAGATGAGATAGCGTTATGGTGTTAGTATAGCGTGCTTAAGTGCAGTCTTGAGGTACCACGTGAGTGTCTTAGGTGTCTTTGAGTGAGTGTCTTGAGGTGCTGTGAGCTGCGCCGAGGTGATTATTTTGACGCAGAGCAGCGTAGTTCTTTGTCGGCGCCACTGTGGGTGACATTTAGTGTCAACTTTGTTTAAGGAGTCGAGTTGGTGTAGTCCGTTTAGTCCCTAAGTGGCGTTTTAGTCTAGGCGACGTGAGGTCCTTTTAGTGACCGAGTTGTAGTGATGGAGTGATTCACTACCTAAGGAGTGGAGGTGCCTGTGAGTTGGTCGATAGCCTTAGAGCTATTGAGGTTGTCCAAGAGAAATAGGCAACGTGTGGTGACGGTGTAATGCTTGGGTGAATTTAGCGACGGACATAGGCTTTGGCCTCGCCATTGTAGACTTTGGTCTCCAATGACATTGGAGATGGTGTGTATTTCACCAAAGAGATGGTTGATTTTTAGTGATGCATTGTTCATAGAGTCTCATGAATCGTATGCATCGATGTGAATATAGACTTCGGTCTCGATATGATAGACTTGGTCGATTATCACTAGCGACGGACATACCTTTATGGTTTAAAAAGAGATGGATCCTCATGCATTATACCCTGGAGTTTTGGTTGCATTATACCCGGGATTTTGGGTTGCATTTCATTCCATGCATAACTCGTGTGAATTATGATGTAGTTGCTGTTATGAGCTGAGTTGTTTATGTGCTGAATTGTATTTGAGTTGTTTTGACTTGTTAAGTTGTATCTGTTACATGAGCCGAGGTGTTTTAGTGCATTCTTAGCATTATATTTATCATAAACCTCTATTATATGTGTTTAGAGACTCACCCTACTGCTTTTGTGTTGCTTCTCATGTCGGCAACCTGCAGGTGATAGCTAGCGAAGGTTCTTCCTTCTTCTGTTGAGTTGTGGCATCTGCTCTGGTAGTGTGACACTGGGGGCCGAGTAGGATAGTAGTTGTTGTTGTTTTGTTTTCAGCTGTTGAATTGTAACATATTGATTTTTAAATAAAACGTGTTTTATTTCCGCTATGTATAAACTTGATAGTTTGGTTTGTTTTCTTAAAGTGAAATGTAATGCTCCCTTGAGAGTGAGGTTCTTGAAAACTCTGATTTTAATTAATTAATTAGTAGAATATAAGGGGGTGTTACACTCTATACATAGGAAATAATAGATAAAACAAGAAACACAGTAGAATAGGCACACCATAAATACAACCAATTCAAATACGCCAGAAATACACAGTTGAGTCAAGTACACCTTAATAAAGTTACACCAGAAGTACAGTTACACCAGAAATACAGTTGCGCCAGGAATACAGTTACACCAGAATTACAGTTACACCCGAATTACAGTTACACCAGAAATACAGTCACACCAAATACACCATTAGTTTATGAACACCCAATCAGTCACGAGAATGTGTATGTAATGTGTTCCGGGGTGTATCAGCAATTACAAGGGCTCCCAATAGCAAATGGGCCGTCGGCCCAGCGCAACCGGCCCAAGTAAGCTGCGTGGACCGCAATTCTACGCTCTGCGTAAAATCTTCGCTAACGGTCGGCGCTCTACGATATATATCGCCATTCGCACATGGCATCGTGCACGTTCTCTAACCTTGTGCTATCTGCCCGAGCGACCTCTCACTAGATCGTCGGAGTGTCTTTGCAGGTACCACCCGAGGTGCTCAACGCGTGAAGCCAGGACCGGTCCTTTCACCTATTCAACGACCGGCCCATAGACGAATCAATCAACACTTCAACACTTCATTGGTCAAGGTACGATCAATTGGCGACCACGGTGGGAGGCCCGAGCGCTATCCTACTTCAACTATTGCTACACGCGGAAGACCGCCCCAAACATCGGTACAACCATGCTTGTTGAGCGACCTAAGATGTTGGACGACCCAAAGTGGGGCGCCCAAAAGCTGGTCGCCCATGAGCGACCCAAAAGGTCTGTCCAGTACGGAGACAATAACTTCGTTCACGTTCATCCGATGGGGGCGTGTGAGCATGCGTTGGAAAGCCGAGAAGTAGATCTACAACTTTCATGTTGAAGTCAAAATCCAATTCGGGCGTCTTCCACCCGTTTCTGCTCGCCCAAAGTGGGGCGCCCAAAAGCTGGTCGCCCATGAGCGACCCAAAAGGTCTGTCCAGTACGGAGACCATAACTTCGTCCACGTTCATCCGATGGGGGCGTGTGAGCATGCGTTGGAAAGCTGAGAAGCAGTGCTACAGCTTTCATGTTAAACTCCAAGTTATATTCAGACGTTCTACATCCCTTTCGGGTCATCCAATTAGGGCGCCCGGCTGCAAACGAAGAACGTAGGCCCCGGCGATCTACAACGAGCGCCACCGAGTTGGCCCAATCGAGCGCCATCGAAATGGCCCAAGGGTCAGAAGGACCCACCAACAAGTGTAGGCCCCGAGCGGTCTACAATCGAGCGCCATCAAAATGGCCCAAGGGTCAGAAGGACCCACCAACAAGTGTAGGCCCCGAGCGGTCTACAATCGAGCGCCATCGAAGTGGCCCAAGGGTCAGAAGGACCCACAAACAGCGTATGCCCCGAGCGGTCTACAATCGAGTGCCATCGAAATGGCCCAAGGGTCAGAAAGACCCACCAACAGAGTAGGCCCCGAGCGGTCTACAATCGAGTGCCATCGAAATGGCCCAAGGGTCAGAAAGACCCACCAACAGAGTAGGCCCCGAGCGGTCTACATCGTAGGCCCCGAGCGGTCTACATCGAGTGCCACCGAGTTGGCCCAATCGAATGTCACGGCGTTGACCTACGTCTAGTGCCACCGAGTTGGCACAACCATCAGTGTCATCGAATGACCGAGGTCAAGCAATGACCCAATAACGAGCATTGACTGCCGAACACGGCCAGAAGAGACCGGCTACGATGAGGGCCGTCTAACCTAGTAAGCCCATTGCCAAAAATCGCAAAAGCACGTCCGAACAAGTCCGCTACGATAGCGCCCGCCGAGGTCCCAATCGAGTGCTTTAAACGAAATAGGCAATGAGTGGCGGCGCTTGAGCAATTTGAGCGACGAGAATGATCGCACCTCCTAAAACGAGCAAGATCCAAGTAGACTTCGTAAGTTAAGGAGGTCGGCCGAGTCCCGACCAATTGGATCGCTCTCGGCATGAATGGCGGCATCCACACCTCGGCGATGGCGGCGTCCACATCCCAACCAAGTGCCATCGAGCGGTCCAAGAGTCAAGGATTGACCCGCGAACAAGCACGGACCTTGGCGGTGCGCAATGAGAGCGGGGCGTCCGAGCGACCTACAACAAAGGCAGACCAACGAATGGCCTCCAACGGTTTCTGACGTGTCGCTCCCTCGTGGGGACAGCCCGCGCGAGGCTAGGCGGGGGCAACATATCGAGCCTCGAATGGTCGCGCGCATGACCCCGAGGGGCAGCGACCTCGAGGCAAGATCCGGTCCCGGCGACCCAAAGTGCCTGAACTACAAGACGGTCGCGATGGGCCGTGGGCGGCCACCACACACTTCAAGGGATGGAGATCGACTGCGGAATGCAACCCGGCCGCTTACAACCTTACTTGAAGGCAACGATTCAAGCCTCAGCCCGCTCTTAAGCGCCCTAGGCTTGGGGGCAAGCTGTTAAAGTGTATCGGCGGCAATTACAAGGGCTCCCGATAGCAAATGGGCGTCGGCCCGGCCCATAGCCGACCCAAGTAAGCTGCGTGGACCGCAATTCGCTCACTGGCCGAAATCTTCGCTAACGGTCGGCGCTCTACGATATATATCGCCATTCGCACATGGCATCGTGTCGCGTTCTCTAACCTTGTGCTATCGCCCGGCGACCTCTCACTAGATCGTCGGAGTGTCTTTGCGTACCACCCGAGGTGCTCAACGCGTGAAGCCAGGACCGGTCCTTTCACCTATTCAACGACCGGCCCATAGACGAATCAATCAACACTTCAACACTTCATTGGTCAAGGTACGATCATAATGTATGAAATGCAACCCAATACTCCACGGGCATATGCATGTGGATCCATCACCAAAATAGCCTTGAGGGCATTCACCAATAATTTAAGAGGCCGAGGCCTATTCACCAAAATATGCATATGATAATGCGACACCATGACTATGCACCAGAAACACCAAATCACCAAAATAATGCAATAGCATGCTCACCAATAGCCTTGTGGGCTCACCAACACCAAAGAAAGGTCATAGACTCCAATTCACCAATAATACACGGCACCATAAATAGTAATTCTATAGGGACTAAAAGATCACCAAGATTAATTCTACACCAAATGACTATAATCACTCCAAGGAATAAAGTCAACACCAGGGACTAAACCCACACCTAAGGACCAAAATAACATTTTTGGGGACTAAAAAGTTCAGAGGGACCAAAACAGTATTTTTGACACTTTGGGTAACATTGGCAACACCCGCACAAAGTGCTGGATTCCTACAGCAGTACCCCTACTTCGGCGAATTATTTAAAATAGAAAGCGGCATCGAAAAATTACAAAAGACCACTCATTGGAAAACTCTCTGAGTGTAGTTTCTACCTATGATTTTAGTTTTTCAAAATAAGTGTCCAGTTGGTACAGTTTTTCAAAACACTACACTGAGGTACCAAAATCGGACAGAACGCTTTACCCAACTTGCAACCAAATTTTCTTTCTCATTTATTAATGAAATTCAGTGAAATAAGTTTCTATTTCGTAGAGAATTAAGTCTATTTTTCAATGAAGTAAGAATCACTCAAAACGGAGTTCAATTGAGCACACAAAACCTGCAAAAACTGAACCTACTCCCAGTTTGACTCCAGAAATTTGACCTAACTTTAGAGACTCATAACTTGAGCTACACAACTCCGAATTGAACGAAACCAATGCCAAAACGACCGGCCTTAAGTCTATTTTCAAAAACAATTAGCCGCACAATTTCTGGATCAACCAAACAGTACCAGTTGAGAAAAACCGAAACAGTGTCCAGAAAACACACAAAAACCATAAACAAGTAAAGCTCATCATCAACACCCAATAACATCAACAACACTTAAACACCAAACACCATTTACACACCATATTGCATTAAATTCATGTAACACACCTTAACACCAACAATCAAGAACAACATTCACATGTAAAACACCCCACCATACAATCTTGTAAAGCATTATCATATTCATTCAAGCAAATCATCAAACACCTAGCCATCACTTTAATTCTACCTATTATCTTCATTAAAATCATGTTATAACACCTTAATACCAACAATCAATGCAATAGCATTTCAATCTTCATACAACAATTAATATAATCACATATAAAATCTAACAATCACCCAATCACTCAAATACTTCATGAATCAATTTGAATAACTACTCCTAACACCTAATCCCTATGATTTCATGGTTTATAAATTATTAACTATGAAAGAGAGCCCCCATACCTCAAAATTGAAAACCCAAGAAACCCCTCCTCCAACAACCCAAGAACCACCAATTAATAGATTTTCTCCTACACTTGAGCCAAAGCAAGAAGATGAAATTCTCTTCTCCCCCCTTAGATGTGCAGCTGCGCTGCCTACTACTTCCTCCCTCTCTTCTATTTTTTTTTTCTTTTCTTTGTTCTAATGAGGCTAAAACACTACCCCCAACTTAAGTCATGAATTAGGGCCTATTTAGTGGGCTTGGGCCCCTTATTAACACCCCTTAGGTACTTAAACACCTCCTGAAATAAATAAATTACCACTCCCTTATTTACTTTCTCATATCCTCCCTATTTAACTAAAATACCCCCATTTAACTAAAATACTCACCATTTATTTACTACACCCCACCCCTTAGTTAAATTAATTACCCTATATTTATTTTAATATAGACAACTAAAATATTACTTAATTAAAGTAGTTAAATAATCACTTAATTAATTTTGGGGCGTTACACTTGCAGTACCTTAACTGTTTGGCCTGCCATCAAGCAGGTCTTCATCCCCAAAAGAAATGGGCGGTCTATTCGAGACCGGTCGTTCTGCTGAAGTCGTTCCAACCATTAGGATTTCATCCCACTTTCTTTTGTGGCTTTGTTGGAGTCCCTGCGATCCAATGGGTTCCCACCGTGAATTACCATAGCAACATTGCGGCCTTTCGACTGCCGAGTGTCTCGATCTTCAGATCCATCTTTGTCTTGGGCGGTCGTTGTAATGATGACGCCCTTTCCTCTGTTCTGTGCAGGTCCTCCTGACTTCTCTTGAGGTCGCTCGTTTTCTTCAGACCTCACATACTTACTCAACTTACCTTTCTGGATAAGGTCTTCAATGTCATCCTTAAGGGCCATGCAGTCGTTGGTGTCATGCCCCTTGCTCTTATGATAGCGACAGTATCTCTTGGTCGGCCGTGCCCCCTTTTTGAGTACCAGAGGGTCAGGTCGTTTCACACCCACAAACTCGTTGTTCTGGCACTCCATGTAAATTTGTGCAATAGGCGTGTTCAGACGAGTGCGCTGCTCGTATTTTTTATCTCGATAGTCCGGCCGGTTGTCTCGGCGGCCTTCTTGCCCCTTGGCCGGTCTATTCTGCTCTTCTTTAGGAAGCGCACGGGCGCCTTTTCTTGCAGCCAGGGTTTCTTCATATGCAATATGATCATTGGCCCTCCTTAGGAACATGCCGAGGTCCTGATAATGATTCAGCGTGAATTCTTCTGCGAACCTATGGTCCGGTCGAATACCACGTTTGAGGTACTTCAGCTTGTCCTTATCAGATAGGTCGCGAATAGTCTCGGCCTCAGTGTTGAATCGGTCGATGTTCTGCCTTAGTGTTTCATTATCCCCTTTAACGGCCGTGTCCAAGTGCTCCTCGTACCGATACTGGCAACGGTTGGCTGTGTAGTGGGCTAAGAAAATTCTGATTAGGCCCTCCCACGAGGAGATGGTGTTGGGACGAAGCGATTCCCACCACTCTAATGCTCGGCCGTCCAACGACTGAGGGAAAAGCCGACATTTCATTGTCGACCCACACTCTCTATAGCTTCAATAGTTATTAAAATATCTGATATGCTTATCCGGATCTCCACGGCCATCAAATTTGTTGAGATTGGGCGGCTTTCTCAAGTCTCCTGGAATTCTGTAGCGCCTGATTTCTCTGGTAAATGGTCCATGGCCGTTCGGAATGTCATTCGACCCAAATGGCTGCATGGTGAGGCACGCCTCGTTGCCTGTCATTCCATAGAATCCTCCAGGTTGGCCGAAAGGTGGAAGTTGAGGAGGGTGCCTTCTGGGACGCTCGCTGTTACCCCTTCTAGGTCGCTACGAGACGTCTCTAATTCCTCTGTCTCGATAGTCTTCAAACTCTTCGCGAGAATCCCAGGATCTACTTCTTGACCGCCGTGAACCGGATGACTCGTAGGAGGAATATCTGGTGGGTGAGCGACCGAGTTCAGGACGGTAGCTGGAATCTTCATTTTCATTATCATAAGAGAGGGAACGGTGTCTGCGCCGCGTTCTGCCGGGGCGACTGTGTGCGCCACGATTAAATCGTCTTGGGATCGGTGGGTAGTACTTCCCCGGCGAGTGAGGCTCCTTCGAGGAGGCGATCGGTGTCTACGTGTTGGACGACGTAGAGCAGAAGGTTCTCCGTCTTCCGCACGCTGGCGGGCCGGAATTGACCCTCTTTCATAACGGGAGATCAGCTCGTCTCTTTCAAAAAAACTTGTATGGAATATTTCCCTATGCAAGGCACGGGTAGGAATACTAGTAGAGTAATGAAAGAATATCTATTTTCATATTTTATTTCATTTTAATCGTTTAGTACTTTTTATTTCAAAAAAATTATCCATTTTGATATTAATTTAATTACATGTTACGAGATATTTTCATCTAACTTATAGTCAAGTGATTTTATAATATTTAAAGTATACTTTTATACATATAATTTATGTATGTGGCATGATTTGACATTAAAA
The DNA here is from genome assembly GCA_020916435.1 of Oxytropis ochrocephala. Lineage (NCBI taxonomy): Eukaryota > Viridiplantae > Streptophyta > Magnoliopsida > Fabales > Fabaceae > Oxytropis > Oxytropis ochrocephala. The sequence goes on from CM037090.1 coordinate 71,189,988, forward strand.
TGGCAACAAAGAAATATCAATAATACTCTTTATTTCGAGAATTTTATCAAGTTTGATATTTACAAGTCACATGTGATTTTCATATAAAAACTTTATCTTTTTTTATTCTTCAAATCTTAATTATTCAAAGTAAACTATAAATTCTAAAATTTAAATTATATTAGTATCTCAATGATCGAGTCTTTTGTAGGTTAAGTCAAAGGGATACAAATTATTATATATATATATATATATATATATATATATATATATATATATATAACCATGTCACAAACACACATCATACATCCTCATTATTCATACTTCGTCTTAGCGAACAACTTAAAAAATGAGTAATCCAAAGATTTATTTGCTAGGCGTTATGTCTTTTGTGATCCTTTCTCTTGTTGTTGGTGACCGTCTCACAGCTTATGGCATCAAGAAACTTGTTCTTTCTGGTTCAAATGGAGCACAATCAATTGATCAAGTACCCGGGAAATCACAATCTTCTGTGATTTTCAAGGATCTTGGCTTCAATTATGAGATTAAGAGATCCGTTCCTACAGGTCCAAACCCAGCATTATCACCTGACCCAGCAATTGTGGCCAGTTCAAAGGAATATGATTTTAATAATGAGATTAAGAGATCTGTTCCTACAGGTTCAAACCCAGCAGAATCACCTGACCCAGTACCTGTTGTGGCAAGTTCAGAAGAATATGGTTTTAATCTTGAGGATAAGCGACGTGTTCCTTTTGGTTCAAACCCAACAGAGTCACCTGACCCTGTACCTGTTGTGGCAAGTTCAGAAGAATATGGTTTTAATCCCGAGGTTAAGTGACGTGTTCCCGTTGGTTCAAACCCAGCACAGTCACCTGACCCAGTACCTGTTGTGGCAAGTTCAAAAGAATATGGTTTTAATCTTGAGGTTAAGCGACGTGTTCCTTTTGGTTCAAACCAAACACAGTCACCTGACCCAGTACCTGTTGTGGCAAGTTCAGAAGAATATGGTTTTAATCCTGAGGTTAAGTGACGTGTTCCTTTTAGTCATTAGATAAAAAGACTTGTTTTTGGAGGCACAAACACGACTATGGAACCTTCTTCTGTGAATTTATAGTCATAATGCTTCATTTAAAGGCTTGTAGTTTGTGCAATAAATACAAATGTTCTTCTCTAAATAAATAATAAAGTATTCTTATGACTAGACTTTCAATCAAAATTAATGTCCTGCGCCATTTGGTTATAATTTAAGGTGTGTTTCCAATCATACTGATCGTATCTGACCAATACGGATGGAGTTTTGATTGTCGCTTGCTGGCCGATCGCTGAAGTGGACCGATCTTGGCCGCCCGCGGGTGGTACCTGCAATGACACTCCGACGTTCAAGTCAGTGCAATGCTCGGGCAGGATCACAAGGTAGAATAACGTACCTAATACTGTAGATGGGGGTGATATTTATATCGTTGAGGCACCCTGACTATTGCGCGAAATGCGGCCCGGGAGCGAGAATTGCGCACCACCCTACGCTTGGGCCGAGTTAGGCCGTTTCGTTGGTTTGGGCCGCTGGCCCATTTTTGATGTGGTACTCTGTTGGGCTTGCTGGCCCACTCCGGAACACATACGAACATACATAACTATATAAATATAAAATATTATGCTAGTTAGCTAAAAAACAATTGAATGAATATTTTAAGATTAGATATTTTATTTGTATCGCTTCGAAAATAAAAAAACTGATTATCTACCAAAGAGATCTTCTACTTAATAGTTAATTAAATGTATGTTACTATCTTATTATTTGATTATAAAACATGTATAAAAATATAGTTAATAATGGTAGTTTATGGCATCGAAAATTGTAAGAGAAAGGGACAAAATTGAAATAACGGTGGTACCAATGAGATTTTGAAAGTAAAAGAATTATTTAGGGAATCACTAAAAATATATAAATTTCATCCTGTCATAGCATATTGTTGATTACTCTAGGTGGAACATTCATATTCAGATTAAACGCAGCGTTGGGGTAGTTGTAGCATCAAAGAAATGATAAAATAGAAGTGTTCTTTTAAGAGATCAAATTGTCGCACAATAGTGCTTCCGATGTTGATTCTGACAACAATCCTACTATTTTACACATTCCTTTGGTCCTCCATCTTCGGAAATCCACGAACATCCAAACATAACCATAACCCCTAGGATAACCATATAGTATGGAACGTGTCCTGCCTAACGAGAAGTAAGGCTTTAACACTCAATCAATTCAGTCTTCCTGGGGATTACCGCAAGCTTCAACGCTTCGGAAAATTGAACTTCCTATCCTTTCAGTATTCAAGTGAGGTGCCTAATGGTTTAAGGCTTTTGAAGACACTACGGGTTGCTGAAAGAATATCACTAATAACTGTAACACTCTCATATTTCTATCTAGTAGAAATACTAGAGTGCACAGTTTAGCATACATCAAAGATAAATTTCCTGCTTAGATATACATCTTTACAAGAATAGCGGAAACGATTACATAACTTAAAATAAAGTCAAGTCATAATCGGATACAAAGATAAGAAGGGGAAACATAAACACGAATGGAAGAACTAAATCTCCAATCTTCTATCCGAGCATGCCACCTACTTTTGCCATATGTCATACCCCAATTTTGTCCGGCTTAGGTCAAAACCCTAATTTTCCCCAAAAAATAATTAAATTAAAAAGTAAAAAACATCATGCATTGCATTTAGGTTTTAAAGTCATTTCAAAGTTTCTAAAAACATTTTCTGGAGTTGGAATGCACTTTTTAGACAAATTAGGATTTTTCAGTGCAAAAGGGTATTTTGGTCATTTCACAAATAAGGGACAATTCCTCAGGACAAGTCCTCCAACATGCATTTCAAGGTATTAGAGGTCACTCCTAGGGTGAAAAATCATTTTTGAAGTGGAAATGTGTTTCGGGCAAAAAACTAGGGTTTTTAAGGTGAAAGGGCATTTTGGTCATTTCACAATAAAAACGGTGTTTCGTCCCAAATCATTGAACAATCATCAATAATTTGTTTGAGGAATATTTGTGCCTAATTGTGTTTGTTTTTGTGCACAAGTATTAAACCTTTTGGCCTAAAAAACCTAGTTTTTGGATAGAAGGGTAAAATGGTCATTTCCTTTGAGGTGGGGTAAACAAATCAATTTTGGGATTGATGAGATCATAAAATTCAGAGCCCAATCATTGAATCATGGGACATAGCCCAAAATGACATGAATTTAGAAGAATGATCTAGAATGGAATATTCTACATTCTTTTGAATTTTGAAAAGTTAAGAATAGTACAATAGTACAATTTGCAATTCCACTCACTCTCCCACTCTCCATAGCTGCGCATATCAGCCATATACACCCCATTTTAATTTATTTTTATTATTTGCAAATTGTACTAAATCATGGCCTTCCATTTAAATGTGAAATACAATCCCCACCCTTCATTTGAATCAAAATGGCACTTGTGTAATAAGCTTTATGGAAAAATACAATTTTGTAAATGAGCTTATCCTTCACCCCACTCCTTATGCTGCGCATTTCAGCTCCTCTCTCTCCTCATTTTGTGCTTTTAATTACCCTCAATCCATGTGACATTGCATCTTGACCATTGATTCAAAATTTATCTCAAATCCTATTGGTTTGCAAGAAGCACATTACCCTAATTACCCTTTAAGTTTTTACCCCATATAAAAACCCAAAAGCAAGAGAGCCTCTCATACACACACTCTCATTTTACCCTAGCTAGCATACCTCCTCCTCTCCTCCCTCACAAGGCCGTAGCCTCTCCTCACTCATCCACCATATTTTCTTGATTTCTTTCTTCATTTTCATCTTAAAAATCCATTACTACTCCATACATCTCCATATTCTCCTACTCTAGTTCATATTTGCATCATCAAAAGCTTGTGGTTTGAAGATTTGCTTGGAGTTTTCCTTCAAGTTTTGATCTTGCTTCCCCTTTTGCATTCTCCATTCCTTTTTCTAGTTGATTCTTGAGGTAAGACAACTAATCCCTTGCATTTTTAACTATTAGCATGTGAATCTCTCTTCTAATCCTCTTTCCTCTCTAAGAGGCTTAGAGGGTTCATTTCAAACACTATGTCAAGGACTTTGGGAGCCTTGGGTGTTTGAAGTGAACCCTTGGCCTTGATGAGAGGGTTCTTGTGTTTTCGACCATGTTTTTGCATTTTTCACACTCATTTTGTCACCTTTTCATGAATAAAGAATTTTCATGTGATATATGCATCTTATTGTTCATGTCATAACTTGCAAGTTTGAATTTTGTTTTGGTCTTGAGGGATGTAGGAGGTTCGGTTTTAGGCCTTAAGAGTTAGGGTTTTTGTTTGCCTTCCTTTTACTATTTGATTTTTGTGTAAATAAATGCTTGATGTGCTTAATTTGCATGATTTTGTTCTATGTGTTGGCTATGAGTTTTGGCATGAAAAAACTTGTTGTTTATGTTCATGTATGGTTTCGGCCATAGAGCCTCTTTGATGCTCACTTTTGTGCTTAGCATGTGTGGTTGATCTTGTATAAATGAGTGTAATTATGTTAATATGTTTTTAACCTTTTTACCACTCATTTTCATTTTTACTTTACCACTCATTAGCATTTTACTAAAAAAAGTAAAAAAAAACATTTTAACTTTTTACTTTACTATCTCATTAAATAATTACCATTCACCTCATGCATTTTTACTTTACCACTCATTAACTTTTTACTAAAAATTTTACTACATGTCTATTTGCAAAAATACCCAAAACATTTTTACATTTTGCATCTTATCATTCATGCACTCATATGAGCTTATATCTCTTGCATTTTAATACTCTCTTAAATGCTCATGCATATATTAATTTCATGTCTTGCATTCATTATTGTATAATCATGCATTCATATACTTGTCTAATCATGCATTCAATAATGCTATGCCTTGCATTTCACAATTGTATGTTCATGCATTCATATACTTACCTAATCATGCATTCAATAATGCTATGCCTTGCATTTCACAATTGTATGTTCATGCATTCATATACTTACCTAATCATGCATTCAATAATATTATGCCTTGCATTCCATAATTGCACACTTATGCACTCACATGCTCGCTTAATCATGTACTCAATTGTCCATAGCAACTTGTGAATACTCTTTATGATTGCTATGCTTGTGTTCTTATTGTTGCCTCGCTTTTGACTTGAAAAAGGATTTGTAATGTTCTACTTCTTTTCAAACCCAAATTTAAATGTTTTCAAATAAAAACCCTAAGGCGTCTTTCTAAACAAATCATTAGCCATCACTCGAAGTCGTTGCTTGTTTGATCGCTAATGAGGAGTTATTAGTGATAGTCACTCGAAGCCTTTGCTTGTTTGACTATTATGAAGGCTCCCACACATTAATCAAACAACAAAAACAAATTCAAATTCCCGAAATAACACGGGCTATTAGTGATAATCATCATTGAGGCTCACAACCTTTTTCAAAACCGTTTTCAAAAGGAATAATACAGCGTTGTCACTTGTAATCACTCGAAGCCATTGCTTGTTTGATTACCGGTTCCAACTCTCTTTTTTCTTTCGAGTTAGTATTGAATGCCACTCGAAGCCTTTGCTTGTTTGTTGTTCGAGAACACTCGAGTCTTATTTCAAAAACTCCAAAACTTAAACCCCTAAGCCGTTTTCAGACGCAAAACGAGAACTACGTAGCTTTGATCCCTCAGTCGGTGAGGGTACGTAGGACCGGGTTCATGTCCCGTCAAGCACTCTTTCAAAAAATCTTTGTTTTGTTCCGCTTTTCAAAGATACCAAAAACATTCCTTTTTCCCGTTTTCAATAAAACCATTTCTCAAAAGAAAGAAAAGAAAAGAAAAGAGGTAGAACAATATATTTCAAATCAAACATTTCAAAACCACATCAAGTTAATGGTTCCCTTTCGGTAGAAAGGGCGTGTGGGGTGCTAATACCTTCCCCATGCGCAACCGACCCCCGAACCTACATCTCTAAGTTTTCAAAAAACCACCCGCTTTCCTAAAAAAGGTTTTTTTCAATGTTTTCCTAAATAAATATTGGTGGCGGCTCTACTACTTTCACGTTGTCAAACTGAAAAGTCCCAAACCGGATTTTTCGGGGCGCAACACCATACAACCTTCTTCTTTCCCTGTTTCTCTATAAAACAACAACATATGATAGGGTGAGATAACATATCTCAGTGAGTTTTACCGTGACCCCTTACCTATCACTCGATCTATTTTTAAAAATCTTATTAACTTCATGATTTAATTAATAAACCACGTGCATTATCAATTGCACAATACCGACTGCCCTCCGACTAATCCTTGTGCTTGATTGCAATCATAACTTCCTAGCAATTGTACCATACCGACTGCCCTCCGACTAATCCCGGTAACAGTACACTCATAACTTCATAGCATAACACCGACTGCCTTCCGACTAATCTTGGTGAACCCCCTTCCCAATAGGACTTTGCCTAATGGTAAAATTTTATAGGGCCTAGGTTTAGGGCTCATGACTTCCCCGCCTAGTATGCTAGCAAAAACAGGGTCGTCACCCCGACTCGATATAATTCATATATCACACCCGCATTGAGGCGTTTCATTTATTCGATATAATTTATATACCTGTCATATCCTAATTTTGTCCACCCAACTCAAAACCTCTTTTTTCAAACAAGAATGGAAGCAATAAGGGTAATTCATAATTTGTGTAGATTAATGGACTTTCGCATTTATGTGTATTTGTCCCCTATCTCGTATTTTTATTTGAATTACGCGCACACGCGAGTCGTAACTTCGTGAGCTTCCCTTTTGCCCTTGCCATTTGGCACACATTTTAATCTTCAAAAAGGCCATTTATTGATCGTTATTAATTTTTGGCACCCAAAAACATTTTTATTAATTTTAGAGAATTTTAGGGAATAAAAAATAGTGCATGTTTCAATATCTGTGGGCATTCAAAATAATTAAAAAGCATTTTTCCCATTTTTATTGCACAAGAAAGCTGAAAAAGGACCATTAAATATTCCCCAATTATTAAATGACAATTTTTATTGCACAAGAAAGCTGAAAAAGGACCATTAAATATTGCACAAGAAAGCTGAAAAAGGACCATTAAATATTCCCCAATTATTAAATGACAATTTTTATTGTCATGAATAATTAGAGGGATATTTTTATGGTGCCCAAAAATATGTGACACATTTTCAATAGGTGAACTATCATTTGCATGCCCAAAAATTCAAAATTCAAATAAAAGTACAAAGTGTCCTCAATAAGACAAAAGACCAAAAAAGAGAAGCAATTTTCCCTCCCCATTTTTGTTGTCATAGCCGAATTCCCTCTCTCTCTCTCTCACTCCACAATTTCTTCCACATTCTTCTATTGTACAATTATTCCTTAAGAATATTCTTATACTATCCTTAATCCTACCCATTTCATACACATCCCTTTTTTGTAAATAACACCATTCTCTCACACTCACTCCTTCATAAGAAATTGCAAACTTACTTAAAATAGAACGTTCCATTCCTATTCTACCCTTAACCCTAATTTCACCCAAGACCATATATAAGCCTACTCTCCCAAAATACAAGGAAAAGAGAAAAAAGTTCATTTTTGCACACAAACCTCTTTTTCCTCCCCTCCTTGGCCGAATACCTCCCTCTCTCCCTCACCTCATTTTCTTCAATTTCTCCACTCAATCATCCTTTAAAACACCTTTCCTACACTAAATCTTCCATCCTTCTTGCATTCTTCTCAAAGATTCACCTTCAAATTCAAGGATCAAGTTCAAAGTTGAAGATTGAAGAGTAGATTAAGGGGTTTTGCATTCATTCATCTCATTTCCTTCCTTATTCTAGCTTGGAGTTGAGGTATACTTTGAAACCTAGCATCATCTTCTAAGTTTAGCATCAAAGATGTAAATCATCACTTCATTTTTGCATCCCATTGCATTTTAATGTCATAATGTTAGCATAGTTGTTGTGGTTGAGTGAGAGATGTATTTCAAGTATCTTGACAACCACTTTGGGAGGCTTGGGTGCTTGAAATGCTTCTCTCTTTTAGAATAAATTGTGTGTTGTTGTTATTTCATTCATTATTTTGTTGTTTCCATGAATAAATGGTGTTTTAAGCTCATGTTCATTTCGCACCTTAAGGGAAAATTAGGGTTTATGAGATTTTTGATGAGTTGGTTGTTTAATCTTACCAATTGCTTTGATTACCAAAAACAACTTATAAATCATTTTGGAATGCTCTTGGTCTTGCAAATAAGTAATTGTTTTGAAACAATTGTTAGTTATGTGTTGATGATTTGGTAAGAGTATTTGACACTTATGCACTTGTGCATATCCCAAGTGTCAAAGGTTACCTAAATGGATTCAACACCCTAATTGCCTAAACTTGTCAATTTAGTCTTAAGACTTGCCTATGATCATGCATGAGGCAAATGCCCCTTTCAATTTATTCCTTTCATATGGTTGATTGAAGAAATGTATTAGACATTGATGACATCAAAAGGATACCACATGGGCGCTTATGTCTAATGTTGATGTGAAACCCTTAGGGTTTTGCAAGTGATTCATTAGAAGTTTGATATCACTTGTGTTTTGAAATGCCTTTGCCTATTCACATATTGTGTCATAAATGCCTAGTTAGGTTTATTCCATTGCCTATCATCTTCAATAAGATATGCAACTTAGGTTCATTTTCTTGCCTATTCATGCATTTTTGTCAAAATGTTCAACTTGGGTTCATTCTTTGCCTATCTATGTATTGTGTCATAATGTGTGTAGTCTAGGTCCACTTTCAATCAAAATCCTTTTCAAGCATCAAAACCATTCCATAAGCAGGAATTAATCCAATTGCGAAAACTCTTCAAAATCAAACTTTGTTAGTAGTCTTGTTGTAACACCCCATTTCTACCCGGTAATTTATAGTAAAAATCAGAGTATAAAAATCATTTCTCATTAAATGGAGCGTTACACTCAACTCATAAAAACACTCAAACAGTCGGTTCAGCTCATAAAAGGTATCAATACATAACACCATAATAAAAACGTGGAATAATTCACATCATGCAGCGGAATATAAACTACATCTCAAAGTGGTACTCAGCAGTCTCAAAACAATACTCATAAGCTCAACAATGAGCAAAACAAAACAAACTAAGGTTCATAACCCCAACCCCTAGGTGTTACGTATCAGAGCAGACCGACTCGGGGAGTAGTGAAGGTAGCAAGCCCTCACTCATGACTACCTGTGGTAAACAACAACAGAAAGGGTGAGTCTCGAACTATATAATAAAAGTGATAATAGGCAATATATGCAATCACAGTTCATAGCACAACCAATCATACCAATCATCACTCAAATCATGTTCATGCACTCATGAGAATGTATGCAATGTAGTTATGCATGTGGTACCATTTGCCTCCCAAGATTCTCAATATTTGCCCTCCGGCGATCTCATCATCAATGGAGTCCTCATGACTGCCCCCGCCGCCTCGGGCTTCACAATCAGTTTTATAAGGACTCTGGCCCTCCGGCCGCCCTCAGGCTTCACAATCAGTTTTATAAGCTCTACGACCGCAGCCGAATGTATGCATGAGACTCCATGTAACAACACAACACATTCTCAAACATCTCAATTCACGCACTAACTCTTATCTCATTATTAATCTCATTTTATAGCCCTCATGGCTTGGCCCTCCGGCTCATGCCCCCATGACATTCTCAGTCATCTCATTATACACTCTCAACACCATTAAGTCCCAAGGACTAATCTCATCTAGAGGACTCAACCTCACTCTAGGACCTAAACCACCATTTAGGACCAAAACCATCATCTAGGGACCAAACTGTCACCTAGGGACCAAAACAAAGACACTCTTAGGCACTTGGCAAAGACTAGCGCCATTTTCCCCACATTCTCGCGCCCCTCAGTGCAACACAAAGACTAGCGCGCGAAACTCAAAGACTTTGGCGCCCCACGTGGCAACACGACCCACTGGCGCCACTTTTCTAGCAATCTGCGCGCCTCGGGCAACACGGACCTAGACACAAACTCCGCACCACGCCTCGGACACGGGCACGGACTAGGCGCCTGGCGGCACAATTTAGCGCCCACAACCGACCCAAAGACACCCAACACTTTCAAACCAAAAACCACCCGAGCCAAAATGTTTAAAAATATGTTTGGCGGTAGATACAAAATATGGCACGGTGAAATATGTAACACCCCATTTCTACCCGGTAATTTAAATCAAAAATCAGAGTATACAAAAATCATTTCAGGTCATCTTTTAGTTTAGTGTGTTATAAAATAGGAACTGATTGACTATGGGATTACTCGGTAATCGATACTACTTGCAATGAGCATTGACTTCCTTTGCAAGGCTCTCGATGCCCTTGTAAATACACCAAATGAAAGAAATTACGACCTTAGTGGCGAACCACAATTTAGCCATAGTCATTCAAAGACACTAATAGTATAACATAAAACAATCCTCAATAAAATGGAGCGTCACACATCTCATAAACATAATCAAAATACGTAACACCCGAAGAAATCAACTCGTGGAACTATAGTTTCATATAATGCAATGAAAAGTAATCATGAATCCAACAAAATAATTCAAGAACCTCACAAAGAATACATAGAAGGCTCAACAAAGAGCAAAACAAGACAACTATAGTTCATAACCCCAACCCCTAGGTGCTACGTATCGTGAGCGGCACCGACTTTGGGGAGTAGTGAAGGTAGAAGCCCTCACTCATGACTACCGTGGTAAACAACAACGAAAAGGGTGAGTCTCGAACTATATAATAAAAGTGATAATAAGCAATATATACAATCATAGTTCACAAACACACCAATCATCACTCAACAATATTCATGCATTAATGAGAATGTATGCAATGTAAGCATGCATGTGGTACCATTTGCCTCCCGGCATTCTCATCAAAATGGAGTCCTCATGACTCTGCCCCTCCGGCCGCCTCAAAGCTTCACAATCATTTTATAAGGCCCTCCGCCGCCTCGAGCTTCACAATCATTTTATAAACTCTACGATCATGAGCAGCCTAAATGTATGCATGAGACTCCATGTACATCACAAACACAATTTCAAACAACTCAATACACCCATTAACTCTTACCTCGATTGTCAATCTCATTTTATAGCCCTCCCGGCTTGGCCTCCGCCCATGCCCCATGGCATGCTCAATCACCTCATAATAAACTCTCAACACCATTAAGTCCCATGGACTAATCTCCTCTAGAGTACTCAACCTCACTCAGTGGACCTAAACCACCATTTAGGACCAAAACAATCATCTAGGGACCAAATGTCACCTAGGGACCAAAACAAAGACCCTCTTAGGCACTTGGCGGCACTAAGCGCTATTTTCCCCACATTCGCGCCCCACGGTGTGCACAAAGACTAGCGCGCGAAACTCAAAAGATTTTGCGCCCCAGCAGCAACACGACCATCTGGGCGCCACTTTTTCCAAAGAATCTGCGCCCCACGGGCAACACGGACCTAGACACAAACTCGAGATACGCTTTGAGACACAATCTCGACACACGAGCGTGACTAGGCGCCTGGCAAAGACACGATTTAGCGCCCCTGGCGACCACCCACCACACGTTCAAACCAAAAACCACCCGAGCCAAAATGTTTAAAAATGAATTTGGGCGAGTAAATACAAAATTTGGCACATGAAATATGCCTAGAAAAGTAAGTTTCACTCCCGGGCCCCAAAACACACACAAAACAAGCCCCACCGGGACATTTTCAAAATAACACTGCACCTTGAGAAAACCACTCGAGCCAAAACACTTAAAATTGAAAGTTGGCGGTGAATACAAAATTTGCACGAGGAAATATGTTCGAAATACAAGTTTCACTCCCGGGCCCCAAAACACACATAAAACAAGCCCCACCGGACATTTTCAAAATAACACCGCAAACTGAAAACCACTCGAGCCAAAACATTTAAAATTGAAAGTTGGCGGTGAATACAAAATTTGGCACGAGAAAATGTGTCCGAGAAATGCAAGTTTCACTCCCGGGTTCCAAAATACCCACATTCTCGCGCCCAGACAAAGAACTCACTCACCTGGACATCACTAAAGGACACAGCGCCATTCAGGCACCACAGGCAGCATTTGGCGCCCACATCACAGCACACACGCACCCAACACACAAGCGATTGCCGGTGGCGCCATTTTCCCGGCAACTTGGCGCCACGGCGAAACACACTGCATTGAACACATTCCAAAGACATGAATAAGGCATGTGGCGCCATTTCCCAAAGAATGTGGCGCCACGCGATAGCATTCTGCACAAACTCTCAACTCGACTGTGAATAGCATACGGGCGCGAGAATCCTAGCATCTTGGCGCCCCAAACCCCAAAATTCCAATTTTCCCAAAATCTTCCAAATCAATTCACTCAATACTTCTTCTAACACTCCTAATCTCAGAATCAAACAACCAATTGCATGCTCAAATCATCAATCACATCAAAATCACGAAATTAAGCACATAAACCCTAACACTAAGCCCTAAATCGATTTCTCATGCAATTTCATCAAATTCACCCAATCAAATTCAATCAATCAATCAATTAACACCAAATAGAGACCCTATGACTCCTATACAACCTATTATATCCTCTATTATAGAGTGAGACTCCCCTTACCTCAAATTAACCGTAGAGAAGAACCGGAACGGAGTCACGAACAAAACCACTGCAACAGTCCAAGCCTTCGAGTCACGAAATTGCTCTTCTCCTCCTCTTCTCCTAGGGTTTTGCGCCGTGAGCTTCTTTTCTCTCCTCCCTCTCTTTCGTTTTCTTTCTCTCTTGCACAAATGAGAGAAAATTCCACTTTGGGTATATGTATATTGGGCCAAGCGCACCTTGGGCCCTTTTACACCCCTTCTCCATTTCTCCCACCATCCCCTTCAATTAAAATAAATTACTAAATTATAAACACCATATTATAATTTAATATAATTAAAAATTAGTGCAACACCTAAACAATTTAATCAATTTCTTAATTAAATTATTTGGGGTGTTACAACTCTCCCCACTTAGGAGATTTCGTCCTCTCGAATTCATACACGAGTCAAACAAATGGATACGACTCCGCATCCTCGCTCTCCAGGCTCCCAAGTCATACTCTCACCAAGGCGGCTCCCAACCACACTACCTTGACCAAGGCAATGTCTTTCCTCTCAACACCTTCACTTCTCTATCATCAATCCTCACCGGCATAGTCTCCACAGTGAGGTTCTCACGCACTCTCCACATCATCCATGTGAATCACATGAGACGATGCGAATATATTTCCGGGCGTGACACGTGAAAAACATCGTGCAAGTTCGAAAGATTAGCGGCAAGGCCACCCTATAAGCAACCTTTCCAACCTCTCGGTGATTTGGTGCGGTCCAATAAACCTTGGAGTTAACTTCTTTGCCTTCGAGCACGCCCAACACGGTCATAGGCGTGACCTCAAGAACACATGCTCACCACCTGAAACTCCAAGTCCTTCCTCCTCTTATCATGATAACTTTTCAGCCGGCTGCAGGGACTCTTTCATCTTCTCTCTCGATCATTTTCACCTTCTCGCTGTCTCCCTAACCAACTCCGGTCCAAGGACAACACTCTCCCCGACTCATGCCAACACAAAGGAGTTCTCGCACCTCCGCCCATACAAATTGCCTCAAAAGGAGCCATCCCAATGCTCGAATGATAGGCGTTATTATAAGTGAACTCAATCGCTGGGAGATGTGTATCCCACGCACCCCCGCTTTCTAGCACACACAAAGCTCTCAAAAGATCCTCCAAAGACTGGATGGTCCTCTGCATCCGACCATCGGTTTGAGGATGATAAGTCAACTCAATCTCGGCTTGGACCCCAAAGCCTCCTGCAAGCTTCCCCAAAACTCTGATGTAAACCGCGGGTCTCTATCTGACACAATACTCTTCGGAACCCCATGAAGCTTCACAATCACCTGAATGTAAATCCTAGCCAACTTTGGCACAGGAAAGGTGATGTTGATAGGGATAAAGTGAGCAGACTTGGTCAACCTATCCACAATCACCCAAATAGTGTCAGACCCTCTCACAGTATTTGGCAACCCAGTCACAAAATCCATGGAAATGCTGTCCCATTTCCATTCCGGAATCTCCAAAGGTTGCATCAACCCCGCAGGCTTCTGGTGCTCAATCTTTGACTTCTGGCAAGTCAAACAAGCATATACAAACTGCGCAACATCTCTCTTCATACCAGGCCACCAAAATAGTTTCTTCAGATCATGGTACATCTTGGTAGCACCTGGATGAATGCTCAACTTACTCCTATGGCTCTCCTCAAGTATCATCTTCTTTAACTCAGCATCATCCGGAACACAAATTCTGTCCCTGAACCTCAACACACCCTGGGAATCCAACCTGTAATCCCCATCAGCAGCTTGCTCACCAGCAACCAACAAATCTACCAACTTCACATCTAACTTCTGGGCGTCTCTGATACTAACCAAGAAGTCATTCCCAATCCTCAGCATCCCCAATCTGACACTCTGGGGTGTCACCTCACAAACCAGGCTCAAGTCACGGAATTGCTCAATCAATTCCAATTCTCTCACCATCATAGCTGACATATGCAACGTTTTCCGACTCAAAGCATCAGCCACGACATTAGCTTTGCCGGGGTGATAGTTCAAGCCGAAATCATAGTCCTTCAACAGCTCTAACCAACGCCTCTGTCTCATATTCAGCTCCTTCTGGTCAAACAAGTACTTCAGACTCTAGTGATCACTGAACACTTCGAATCTAGTACCATAGAGATAGTGCCTCCAAATTTTCAACACAAACACAATCGCAGCCAACTCTAAGTCATGAGTGGGATAGTTCTTCTCATGGGTCCTCAACTGTCGGGACGCATAAGCAACCACCTTCCCATCCTGCATCAATACACCTCCCAAACCCATCTTGGAAGCATCACAGTACACAACAA
Source organism: Oxytropis ochrocephala (assembly GCA_020916435.1). NCBI lineage: Eukaryota > Viridiplantae > Streptophyta > Magnoliopsida > Fabales > Fabaceae > Oxytropis > Oxytropis ochrocephala. The sequence continues at coordinate 71,205,028 of CM037090.1, forward strand.
ATGGTTGCTCTGGCACAGCAACACTAACACTGAGACGTGGTCAACCTCCTCTTTAGCTCTTGGAAGCTCTCTTCACACTTTGCATCCCACACAAATGCCTTTCCCTTACAGTCAATCGAGTCAATGGAAGGGCTAGCTTAGAGAACCCTTCAATGAACCTCCTGTAATAACCACCAACCCCAAGAAACTCGATCTCGATCGCAGACTTTGGGCTCTCCCATCGCAACATCAGCATCAACCTTGGCCGGATCCACGCTATACCATCACCGAAATAATATGACCCGAAGCTCACCTCATGCAACCAGAACTCACACTTTGACAACTTGGCATACAACTTCCTCTCTTTCAAGACCTCTAGCACCAACCTCAAGTGCTCTACATGTTCTTCCTCAGATTTTGAGTACACTAAAATATCATCAATGAAGACCACCACAAACCGATCCAGATAGCTATGGAAAATTCGGTTCATGTACTCCATAAACACCCCTGGTGCATTTGTGACACCAAACGGCATTACAGAGTACTCATAATGCCCATACCTCGCTCAAAAAATTTGCTTTTACGGATGTCCTCATCCTTCACCTTAATCTGGTTATACCCGGACCTCAAGTCAATCTTGCTAAACACTTAGCACCCACCAGCTGATCCATCAGATCATCTATCCTCGGGAGAGGATACTTATTCTTGATAGTTACTTTATTCAATTGTCTGTAGTCCACGCACAGGCGCATACTCCCATCCTTCTTCTTTACTAACAAAACCGGAGCTCCCCATGGTGACACACTAGGCCTCACAAATTTCTTCTCAAGAAGCTCCTCTAACTGCTTCTTCAATTCGCATAACCCCAAGTGACATCCGATCTGATTGCCATAGACACGGACCTAGTACTGAGCACAAGCTCAATTCGAACTCAACTTCCCTCTCTCACGGCACACTAGGAATCTCATCGTGAACACTTCAGAAACTCACACACCACCGCAACCCATCAACTACTGACTTGGTTCTCACAGACATAGACGCCATCAAAGCAAACAAATTTGACCCTCTTTCACCACCCCGCAATTGCTCAAAGAGACAAGCAATGCACTCTTCCTCTTGGAAGAAGAAAACTAGCAGACTTGCAACCAAGCTCTTGTGACCGGCTTGCCACACTTGAAACACACCATATCGGCGGAGCATCTCCCACTTGGCTTTTTGCCTCGGCAGACCTACTACCACCAAAGATACCTCTGCTTTCCTCTATCAGCAGACACCTCACATGGCTTACTCTGGTTCTAGAACTCACCTCTATCAGCAGCATGAACAACAATTTAGAACTAGTCTAGCAACACCTAATTGTCATAGACACTATGACGGACAGACACACTTGGTCGGACAGACCGAACTTTTGCTCTGATACCACTAATGTAACACCCCATTTCTACCCGGTAATTTAAATCAAAAATCAGAGTATACAAAAATCATTTCAGGTCATCTTTTAGTTTAGTGTGTTATAAAATAGGGAACTGATTGACTATGGGATTACTCAGGTAACTGATACTACTTGCAACAGGCATTGACTTCCTTTGCAAGGCTCTCAGTGATGCCCTTGTAAATACACCAGCGAAAGAAATTCTGACCTTAGTGGCGAACCACAATTTAGCCATAGTCATTCAGCACACTAATAGTATAACATAAAACAATCCTCAATAAAATGGAGCGTCACACATCTCATAAACATAATCAAAATACGTAACACCAGCAAATCAACTCGTGGAACTATAGTTTCATATAATGCAGCGGAAAGTAATCATGAATCCAACAAAATAATTCAAGAAATTTCACAAAGAATACATAGAAGGCTCAACAATGAGCAAAACAAGACAACTATAGTTCATAACCCCAACCCCTAGGTGCTACGTGTCGGAGCGGCATCGACTCTGGGAGTAGTGAAGGTAAAAGCCCTCACTCATGACTACCCGTGGTAAACAACAACAGAAAGGGTGAGTCTCGAACTATATAATAAAAGTGATAATAAGCAATATATACAATCATAGTTCACAAACACACCAATCATCACTCAACAATATTCATGCATTAATGAGAATGTATGCAATGTAAGCATGCATGTGGTACCATTTGCCCTCCGGCATTCTCATCAAAATGGAGTCCTCATGACTCTGGCCCTCCGCGCCCCTCGAAGCTTCACAATCATTTTATAAGGCCCTCCGGCCGCCCTCAGGCTTCACAATCATTTTATAAACTCTACGATCGCAGACTAAATGTATGCATGAGACTCCATGTACATCACAAACACAATTTCAAACAATTTCAATACACCCATTAACTCTTACCTCGTTGTCAATCTCATTTTATAGCCCTCCTGGCTTGGCCCTCCGGCCCATGCCCCCATGGCATGCTCAATCACCTCATAATAAACTCTCAACACCATTAAGTCCCATGGACTAATCTCCTCTAGAGTACTCAACCTCACTCAGGGACCTAAACCACCATTTAGGACCAAAACAATCATCTAGTGGACCAAATCTGTCACCTAGGGACCAAAACAACACCCTCTTAGGCACTTGGCAAAGACTAGGCGCCATTTTCCCCACATTCTCGCGCCCGGTGCAACACAAAGACTAGCGCCGAAACTCAAAGATTTTGGCGCCTGTGGCAACACAACCACTGGGCGCCACTTTTTCAAAGAATCTGGCGCCCGGGCAACACAGACCTGAGACACAAACTCGCATACGCTTTGAGACACAATCTCGACCGCGTGCAAGAGACTAGCGCCTGGCGTACGATTTAGCGCCCCTGCTCCCACCACCCAACACGCGTCAAACCAAAACCACCCGAGCCAAAATGTTTAAAAATGAATTTGGCGGTAAACACAAAATTTGCACGATGAAATATGCCTAGAAAAGTAAGTTTCACTCCCGGGCCCCAAAACACACACAAAACAAGCCCCACCGACATTTTCAAAATAACACTGCACCTAAAACCACTCGAGCCAAAACACTTAAAATTGAAAGTTGGCGGTGAATACAAAATTTGTACGAGGAAATATGTTCGAAATACAAGTTTCACTCCCGGGCCCCAAAACACACGCAAAACAAGCCCCACCGACATTTTCAAAATAACACTGCAACTGTGAAAACCACTCGAGCCAAAACATTTAAAATTGAAAGTTGGCGGTGAATACAAAATTTGGCACGAAAAATGTGTCCGTAAATGCAAGTTTCACTCCCGGTTCCAAAATACCCACATTCGGCGCCAGACAAAGAACTCACTCACCTGGACATCGCATACGGTGACACAGCGCCATTCAGGCACCACTGGGCAGCATTTGGCGCCCACATCACCGCACACGCGCACCAACACACAAACGAAGGCATGGGGCGCCATTTTCCCAAAGAACTTGGCGCCTGGCGGCAACACACTGCTGCAGAACACATTCCAAAGACATGAACAAGGTACGCAGGCGCCATTTCCCAAAGAATGTGGCGCCACAGCAAGAGCATTCTGCACAAAAACTCAACTCACTGTGAACGATACGGGCGCGAGAATCCTAGCATCTTGGCGCCCCAAACCCCAAAATTCCAATTTTCCCAAAATCTTCCAAATCAATTCACTCAATACTTCTTCTAACACTCCTAATCTCGAATCAAACAACCAATTGCATGCTCAAATCATCAATCACATCAAAATCACGAAATTAAGCACATAAACCCTAACACTAAGCCCTAAATCGATTTCTCATGCAATTTCATCAAATTCACCCAATCAAATTCAATCAATCAATCAATTAACACCAAATAGAGACCCTATGACTCTATACAACCTATTATATCCTCTATTATAGAGTGAGACTCCCTTTACCTCAAATTAACCGTAGAGAAGAACCAGGAACTGAGTCACGAACAAAACCAACGCAAACAATCCAAGCCTTCGAGTCACGAAATTGCTCTTCTCCTCCTCTTCTCCTAGGGTTTTGCGCCGTGAGCTTCTTTTCTCTCCTCCTCTCTTTCGTTTTCTTTCTCTCTTGCACAAATGAGAGAAAATTCCACTTTGGGTATATGTATATTGGGCCAAGCGCACCTTGGGCCCTTTTACACCCCCTTCTCCATTTCTCCCACCATCCCCTTCAATTAAAATAAATTACTAAATTATAAACACCATATTATAATTTAATATAATTAAAAATTAGTGCAACACCTAAACAATTTAATCAATTTCTTAATTAAATTATTTGGGGTGTTACAACTCTCCCCACTTAGGAGATTTCGTCCTCGAAATTCATACACAGTCAAACACTCTGATACGACTCCCGCATCCTGCTCTCCACTCCCAAGTCATACTCTCACGGCGGCTCTCCCAACCACACTACCTTGACCAAGGCAATGTCTTTCCTCTCAACACCTTCACTTCTCTATCATCAATCCTCACCGGCATAGTCTCCACAAAGGAGGTTCTCACGCATTCACCACATCATCCATGTGAATCACATGAGACGGTGCCGGAATATATTTCCAAGGCGTGACACGTGAAAAACATCGTGCAAGTTCGAAAGATTAGGCGGCAAGGCCACCCTATAAGCAACCTTTCCAACCCTCTCGGTGATTTGGTACGGTCCAATAAACCTTGAGTTAACTTCTTTGCCTTGAGCACGCCCAACACCGGTCATAGGCGTGACCTCAAGAACACATGCTCACTCACTGAAAACTCCAAGTCCTTCCTCCTCTTATCATGATAACTTTTCGGCTCTGGGACTCTTTCATTTTCTCTCTGATCATTTTCACCTTCTCCGTAGTCTCCCTAACCAACTCTGGTCAAAGAACAACACTCTCCCCGGACTCATGCCAACACACAGGAGTTCTGCACCTCCGTCCCTACAGTGCCTCAAAAGGAGCCATCCCTATGCTCGAATGATAGCTGTTATTATAAGTGAAGCCAACACACAGGAGTTCTGCACCTCCGTCCCTACAGTGCCTCAAAAGGAGCCATCCCTGCTCTAGCACACAAGCTCTCAGAAGATCCTCCAAAGACTGGATGGTTCTCTCTGTCTGACCATCAGTCTGAGGATGATAAGCTGAACTCAACCTCAGCTTGGACCCCAAAGCCTCCTGCAAGCTTCCCCAAAACTCCGATGTAAACCTCGGGTCTGCAATCCGACACAATACTCTTTCTGAACCCCATGAAGCTTCACAATCACCGAATAAGGTCGACTCTCTTCGCAGTGTTTGGCAACCCAGTCACAAAGTCCATGGAAATGCTGTCCCACTTCCATTCTGGAATCTCTAATGGTTGCATCCGTCCCGCAGGTTTCTGGTGCTCAATCTTTGACTTCTGGCAAGTCAAACATGCATATACAAACTGCGCAACATCTCTCTTCATACCAGGCCACCAAAATAGTTTCTTCAGATCATGATACATCTTAGTAGCATCTGGACGAATGCTCAACTTACTCCTATGGCTCTCCTCAAGTATCATCTTCTTCAACTCAGAATCATTCGGAACACAAATTCTATCCCTGAATCTCAACACACCCTGGGAATCCAACCTGTAATCCCCATCAACAGCTTGCTCACCAGCCACCAGCAAGTCTACCAATTTCACATCTAACTTCTGGGCGTCTCTGATACTAACCAAGAAGTCATTCCCAATCCTCAGCATACCCAATCTGACACTCTGGGGTGTCACCTCACAAACCAGGCTCAAGTCACGGAATTGCTCAATCAACTCCAATTCCTCACCATCATAGTGACATATGCAAAGTTTTCCGACTTAAAGCATCGACCACGACATTAGCTTTGCCGGGTGATAGTTCAAGCCGGTCATAGTCCTTCAAAGAGCTTTCTAACCAACGCCTCTGCCTCATATTCAGCTCCTTCTGGTCAAACAAGTACTTCAGACTCTTGTGATCACTGAACACTTCGAATCTGGTACCATAGATATAGTGTCTCCAAATTTTCAGTACAAACACAATAGCAGCCAACTCTAAATCGTGAGTAGGATAGTTCTTCTCATGCGCCCTCAATCGTCGAGACGCCGTAAGCGCCACCTTCCCATTCTCGCATCAACACACCTCCCAAACCCATCTTGGAGGCGCCACGATTACACACAACAAAAGGTTGCTCGACACAGCAACACTAACACTTTGAGACGTAGTCAACCTCCTCTTCAACTCTTAGAAGCTCTCTTCACATTTTACATCCCACACAAAGGCTCTTCCTTACAGTCAATTGAGTCAATGGAAGGGCTAGCTTAGAGAACCCTTCAATAAACTTCCCGTAGTAACCCACCAACCCCAAGAAACTCCCGATCTCGATCCACGGACTTTGGGCTCTCCCAACTGCAACAACACCGCATCAACCTTGGGCCGGATCCACGGCTATACCATCACCGTAAATAACGTGACCCAAGAAGCTCACCTCACGCAACGTAACTCACACTTTGACAACTCGGCATACAACTTCCTCTCTTTCAAGACCTCTAGCACCAACCTCAAGTGCTCTGCATGCTCTTCCTCAGATTTTGAGTACACCAGAATATCATCAATAAAAACAACCACAAACCGATCCAGATAGCTATGGAAGATTCGGTTCATGTACTCCATAAACACCCCTGGTGCATTTGTGACACCAAACGGCATTACAGAGTACTCATAATGCCCATACCTCGTTCTGAACGCTGTTTTCTGGATGTCTTCATCCTTCACCTTAATCTGGTGATACCCGGACCTCAAGTCAATCTTGCTAAACACTTTAGCACCCACCAGCTGATCCATCAGATCATCTATCCTCGGGAGAGGATACTTATTCTTGATAGTTACTTTATTCAATTGTCTGTAGTCCACGCACAGACGCATACTCCCATCCTTCTTCTTTACCAACAAAACTGGAGCTCCCCATGGTGACACACTAGGCCTCACAAATTTCTTCTCAAGAAGCTCCTCTAACTGCTTCTTCAACTCGCATAACTCGTGTTTACGACATCCCAGACGGTGCCATGAGACACGTGCCTGAGTACTGTGCACAAGCTCAATCCCGAACTCAACTTCCTCTCTGGCACACACTAGGAATCTCATCGAGGAACACTTCGGGGAACTCACACACCACCTGCAACCCATAAACTACAGCTTGGTTCTCAGCAGACATAGACGCCATCAAAGCAAACAGCTGACCACCCTCTTTCATCACCCCGCGCAATTGCTCGGCCAACAAAGAAAATGCACTCTTCCTCTTCGGAAGAAGAAAACTAGCAGACTTGCAACCGAAGCTCTTGCGACCCGGCTTGCCACACTTGAAACACACCATATCGGTGGGGGAGCATCTCCCACTTGGCTTTTTGCCCTCGGCGGACCTCTTACCTCAAAGGACCTACTACCACCAAAGATACCTCCGATTTCCTCTATCGCAGACACCTCATATGGCTTACTGCTGTTCTGGAACTCACCTCTATCGGCAGCATGAACAACAATTTAGAACTAGTCTAGCAACACCTAATTGTCATAAACACTATGACAGACATACACACTTGGTCGGACAGACCAAACTTTTGCTCGATACCACTAATGTAACACCCCATTTCTACCCTGTAATTTATAGTAAAAATCAGAGTATAAAAATCATTTCTCATTAAATGGAGCGTTACACTCAACTCATAAAAACACTCAAACAGTCGGTTCAGCTCATAAAAGGTATCAATACATAACACCATAATAAAAACGTGGAATAATTCACATCATGCAATGGAATATAAACTACATCTCAAAGTGGTACTCAAGAATGCAAAACAATACTCATAAGCTCAACAATGAGCAAAACAAAACAAACTAAGGTTCATAACCCCAACCCCTAGGTGTTACGTATCGAGCGCATCGACTCTGGGAGTAGTGAAGGTAGCAAGCCCTCACTCATGACTACCCGTGGTAAACAACAACGATGAAGGGTGAGTCTCGAACTATATAATAAAAGTGATAATAGGCAATATATGCAATCACAATTCATAACACAACCAATCATACCAATCATCACTCAAATCATGTTCATGCACTCATGAGAATGTATGCAATGTAGTTATGCATGTGGTACCATTTGCCCTCCCAAGCATTCTCAATATTTGCCCTCCCAGCCTCATCATCAATGGACATGACTGCTCCTCCTCCGCGCCTCAAAGCTTCACAATCGCTTTATAAGGACTCGCCCCTCCGCCGCCCTCGAAGCTTCACAATCGTTTTATAAGCTCTACGATCATGCAAATAGAATGTATGCATGAGACTCCATGTAACAACACAACACATTCTCAAACATCTCAATTCACGCACTAACTCTTATCTCATTATTAATCTCATTTTATAGCCCTCATGGCTTGGCCCTCCTACCATGCCCCCATGACATTCTCGGTCATCTCATTATACACTCTCAACACCATTAAGTCCCAAGGACTAATCTCATCTAGAGGACTCAACCTCACTCTAGGACCTAAACCACCATTTAGGACCAAAACCATCATCTAGGGACCAAACTGTCACCTAGGGACCAAAACAGCACACTCTTAGGCACTTGGCAGCACTAGGCGCCATTTTCCCCACATTCTGGCGCCCCCTGGTGCAACACAAAGACTAGCGCGTAAACTCAAAGACTTTGGCGCCTCAGGCAAAACACAACCACTGGGCGCCACTTTTCTAGCAATCTGCGCCCTCCGGGCAACACGAGACTGAACACAAACTCAGACACGCCTGCATTCGCCTCTGCATCTCGAACCACGATTAGGCCTGGCAAGACAATTTTGGCGCCCCACAACTGACCCAGCACACCCAACACTTTCAAACCAAAAACCACCCGAGCCAAAATGTTTAAAAATATGTTTGGGCAGGTAGATACAAAATATGGCACGGTGAAATATGCCTAAATGTAAGTTTCACCCATCGCATCCCCTTTACACACACAAAGTCACCCCCACCGAGACATTTTTAAAATAACACCTACCACCGTAAAAACCACTCGAGCCAAAACACTTAAAATTGGATTTGGGCAGGTGAGTGCAAAAGTTGGCACAATAAAACTGCTTCGAGAAAAGTGAGTTTCACTTAACCCACCCCATGTACACACACAAAACCACCCCACCGGGACATTTGTAAAATAACACCTGCCACCGTAAAACCACTCGAGCCAAAAACACTTAAAATTGGATTTGGGCAGGTGAGTGCAAAAGTTGGCACAAGAAAATCTGTTCGAGAAAAGTGAGTTTCACTCAACCCACCCCATTTACACACACAAAACCACCCCACCGGGACATTTGTAAAATAACACCGCCACCGTAAAACCACTCGAGCCAAAACACTTAAAATTGAATTTGGGCGGTGAATACAAAATTTGGCACGAGAAAATGTGCCCGTAAATACAAGTTTCACTCCCTGCCCCCAAAACACCCACATTCTCGCGCCTGCAATGAAGAACACAACTCTTGGCCTCACATAAAGATACGTGGCGCTGAATTCTAGCCATTTGGCGCCCCAAACACCAACAACTCCAAATTCTCAAATTCTTTCAATTCAAATCATCTTATATCACTCAAATACCAATTATAATCATGTCAACACACTCAATTGCATACCATAACACTTAATCATGCGTAAACCAACCAAGAACATAAAACCCCCAAATCAAAGCCCTAAATCGATTTTGATCATGCAATTTCTCAAATTCACCCAACAACAACTCAATTAACAATCAATTGACATCAAATCAAGACTCTATGACTCCTATACAACCTATTATATCCTCTATTATAGAGTGAGACTCCCCTTACCTTATTTTACACCGTAGAGAAGCTCTTTCACGTAGTCACCTACAAAACCTCCGCAACAAATCTCCTTCTCCTTCCTTTCTCCTTGGTGCGAAGCTCTCTCCCTCTTCTCCTTAGGGTTTGCGCCGATTTCCTCTTCCTTTCTCTCTTCTCTCTTCGCAACTCTTTCTTCCTTCTCACAAATGAGAGCAAATTCCAATTTTGGGTATATGTACATTGGGCCAAGCGCACCTTGGGCCCTTTTTACACCCCCTCTCCATTTCTTCCACCATTCCCTTTAATTAAAATAAAATACTAAATTATAAACACCATATTATAATTTAATATAATTAAAAATAGTGCAACACTTAAACAATTTAATCAATTTCTTAATTAAATTATCTGGGGTGTTACACTTGTGAAGCCTTTCCTTGCATGATTATTAACAATGAGGTACTAGTGGTGATCACTTGGAGCCTTCGCTCAATTGATCACCGTGAATGCCTAATTTTCCTAATGATTTTCACTAAATCAAAAACTTTGTTAGTAGTCTTGCGAAGCCTTTGCTTGTATGATTATTAACAATGGAGTGCTAATGGTGGTCACTTGGAGCCTTTGCTCAATTGATCATCATGAAAGCTCAATTTTCACAATTAAACAAGATAAAAAACAAAAACCTTTTCTAGACAACCCAGAACTACGTAGCTTTGAATTCTCCATCGCACTGGGAGATACGTAGGAGCGGATACTCTCCGTCAATCACAACAAACCAAAAACATTTTTCCTTTCAAAAACTGAATACTTTTCCAAAATAAAACATTTCTCAAAAAACAAGAACTACGTAGCTTTGAATTCTCCATCACACCGGGAGATACGTAGGAGTGGATCCCCTCCATCAAGCGCGAAAACTAAAGATACTTCATTAAGTCATTCGTAAACAAAAGAGAAAAAAACAAAGCATTTTTCCGAATCAACTTTGCAAATCACATATTTAATTAAGGTAACCCTTCTTTGAAGGGATGTTATGGGGTGCTAATACCTTCCCCATACGTAATTAGACCCCCGAACCCAAATGACCATTGTTTTTTCCAAAAAGGTTTTTTTTCAATGTTTACCTTAAAAAATATTGGCGGCGACTCTAAAATCCTGTTGTGCGAAGAAAAGTCCCTCCAAGGATTTTTCGGGGTGCGACAGTTGGCGACTCTGCTGGGGACCTTTTTCTTAAGTGGGTCAAGCCGATTAATTGAATGTGTGATTTGCTTTGCTGATTTAACATGCTTTGTTTTACCTCCCTTCTTCCTGCTTTTGTTCTATTTTCTATGCCATTTGTTTGCTAGATTTTAGAACATTCCTTCTTATTCTCCTTCCTCTCATGTCTACTTGATTGAATCTTTGCAATTCCATTGCATTCTCACATTGTCATGTTGCATTCATGTGTATTTATTCCTTCTTCTTCTATGTTCGCTTCTTGCTTAAAGTGGTAGATAGTCTCTCCTCTTATCCTCTTTGCTTATATGCTTCTTTCTTTCATTCATTCCCCCAATCTTACCATGTTCCCTCTTCTTTGCTTTCTTTCTTTGAGTTAAGTTCATGCATTCCCCCAATTCTATTATGTCCCCTCTTCTCGGCTCCTTTTCTTTGAGGTAAGCAAGGCGTGTAATTATTGTTGACTTAGGATGGTTGTATATTGAAATGATGTATGCATGTTGAACCCTAGGGTAGACGACCTTTTTGTCTGGACTGTTCATGGTTTTTCTGGTGGGGAAGGGTAGTTATTTCTAGGTGTTGTGCCCTCAACACACACTTCACACCCTATACTTGTGAGCATTGATGGGGCCTAAAACCCAAGGTCTGAACAAAAACCTAGGAGAGTGGGAACGATTAGTGACTGCCATTCGTAGACCTTTGTCTGTATGGCTCTCATGAAAGTTTCGCCCAAGAGTGCGCTTTGTCATGATGCCTCACACTCGGTAGCTTTCTACGATTGTGGGTGTCATCATGAGAGAGACGTTAGCTCTTTGTTGCCATTGTGAGGAAGTGATTAGAACCTACATGGGAGGATTACCCTTTTCGTCGACTTTAGACCCTAGGATTCCCACCCTTTGTAGGACACGGGGGCACGCCTTTGTTTGTTGCATTAGCTTAGGCATTCCTTTTTCTCAAACTCTATTTCAAAAATTGTAGAAAGTAATTTTCTTTTCCCCTCATAAACACCTACATGAGATGGCATGTAGCATGCATCTTTGAAAATGTTCAGAGTACCACCAACAACCTCATTTTCATACCCTTTTTCCATGTAAATAACACATCATTTCACATCCACATCATTTCACATTCACATCATTTTGCACCATTGCATTTGCATCTAACAAAATTTTGAAAAAAAACTTTCATCATTTGCATTCCTCATGCATTAATATTTGTTTGCCGGAGATCACAACATAACAACGAACCTTGTCATAGGTGTGTAAGAAGCAATATGGAATCAAAAGGCAAAACCGCATTCAATTCGAGGTTCCCCATTATAGACAAGATTGATGTAACTAGTTTGAAAGAGTATGTTTCCCTATTAGGTCCTATTGAGCTTCGGTCCTTCAACAAGACTTATGGGAACATCCACAAGTTATTACAGTTAGAAGTACAAGAGAGTGCCATCGCCGCCCTATGTTGGTTCTATGATTCAGAGGTTAGGTGTTTTCTTTTCAAGAACTTCCAAATGGCGCCTACCCTAGAGGAGTATGAGAAGATTCTTGGTTTTGATCGCTCAGAGGTTAGACCTTACCAGTATCAGGGGCAGTATTATTCAGATGAGAAGTTTGCTTCCTTGTTACAAATCAGTGTAGAAGAAGTGCGGTCCCACAAAGTTGAGCGTAACAAGATATTTGGGTTTCCTCAGGAGTACTTTGAGAGTTTGATGGCAAGTTATGTAGTATCAGATGATTGGGTTTCTTTCAAGCAAGTACTAGCTTTGACCATCTTCGACATTGTTCTTTTCTCTCAGATTGAGAAACATATAGATGAAACCGCTATTGGTGTGTTCCTAGCTTTCAAGAGTGCAAAAAGTCCAATCAATCCGGTTCCCGCTATTCTCGCAGAGACCTATCGTGCCTTCACCCACTGTAACACCCCCTTTCTAAATCAACTATTATTTAATCTTTATTATCAGAGTTCTCAAATAAAAAAAATTTTGAAAGAAAGTGTCACATTTCAACGCTTATAAAAACAATCATCTCGTAGTCAATTAATAAGAAGTCTCAGAAAACATTAAAACGATCACGCAAAGACATAGTTTAGTGGTCGGCCCTCAAACACCTGCTTTTAGTTTACTGACGCCAAAATAAATAACGTCTCCAACACAAATGGAAGAATTACTAAGTTTTAACATTATACTTAGTACATCATCAATAAAAGTCTAAAAACATAAAAATAGCAATAAAAGTAATACTACGCCTCTTCCCCGGTGCTACATATCGGAGCCGACACGACTACTAGCAAAAGGGCATAAGAATGCCTTCACTCGCGATTACTGCGATTCTTCAGACATAAGAAGCAACGCATGCGATAGGGTGAGTCTTTTATACAAATAATAATAATTAGAATAAGCGGTATATATTGGTCGAGCAAATGAACATCTAATCCACAACCACACAACACGTTATCGGCACACATCATCATATTTATAACGCATTCACAAAGTATAACCATCAAAGGAACATCAATAACATATGTATGTGTTTATGCATGTGATGCAACATGCATGAGGATCCTTCACCACCGCAATTTGCCTTGAGGGCACCCACCGCTTTGGACCGAAGTCCCACACCGCTTTGGCCGAAGCCTACACACCGCTTTATGCACATGCAATATGTGACTCTATGTCAATGCACCACAAACAACACTGTGCCACACTATTTTATTATACACACCACTTTAACTATTTCTCAACTCAACTCACCAACAAATTAGCCTTGAGGGCTCCTCTTCGCTTTTGGACCAAGTCCCACACCGCTTTCACACTCCGCTTAGTTACAATTTAATTTATACCCTTCATTAATATTTTAGCTCACCATCACTTCACAACACGAAAGTTGGACCAACTAACACCCTAGGGACCACAAGACACCTAGGAACCACCCTAGGCGCCACGGGCAGCCACCTTGGCGCCCCTCGGTTCCTCACAATTTCCACACGCAGGCAGCCACCTCGCGCCCGCTCCAAAGACACTCCCACACCAGCCCACCACACTCGCCACGGGCGCCAAGTTGCTAGGCAATTGGCGCCGCAGTAGCCCACTACACACACAACACACATGCCTCCCCACTTCAATCACATAATTTATCTCACATTTCCACCACTAATCCACACCTACTTCAACACCACTTCATTTGAGATTTTATTAATACATCACGGACCACATATATTTACATTCAACTCATTGGTGGTAATTAATCAAACAACTAAGGGCACAACTCATATCCTGTTCATGTCCACATTACTCCATATACTTCACCACCCTAATACAACTTTCAAGCACTCAACCATTCAACAATTCATACCACTCCACATTCAATAGTTCAACAGTTCTAATAACCTACAACTTAGCAATTCTAACATTCACAATTTAAACAATTCAACATTCACTAAATCAACAATTCTAATAACCTACAACTCAACCTACACATAACACAAATCCTAAGAATCATTATAGGTATAGAAAGAGCCCCATACCGGATAATAAAAATTGTAGTATCACCGAAAGCTTTAAAACAATGAGACAATGGGTACTGAGAGGGTCCGACGTCAACTTCTCCGAAGCGCACGGAGAGGCTAGTGCTTCCTGAAGGTCTCGACGAGTAGAATCCAACTACGGTGTCCGTTTTTTAAATCGGAGTCTGTGGTGGTCGGAAGGAGGAGAAAACCGTTCGGTTGGGGTTTTCGTTCGTGCAAAACGGTGCTTCAATCGATAAAACTAAGGCTAGAAACGGAATCGTGACGAAATTTGAGTGGGAAGGTGAAGTTTCACGGTTAGCCAGCGGAGAGGTGAGTGAGAACGTGAGTGGGAGAAGAGAAACGGCGTGAGGTTTTGTGGAGCCGCTGTTTCACGCAGCTTTTTCCACGAAGAAGAAGAAGTAAGAAGCATGGGCTGGTTGCAAATAGGCTTTGGGTCAACTCAGGAGTGCGCTTAACAAGCGAGGAGGGTGTATATGCATATTTATAGTAAAAACTCATTTTAATTCATTTTTAAATCCCAATTTCGCAACAACTATTTTCTTAACAACTCTATAAACCAAAATAACTTCCCAAAATTATTCATATTCCAAATACTAACTCAAAAAATAATTTTAATAATAAATAAATAACAAAAAAAAAAAAAATCAGAGCGTTACACCCACCATCATGAGTTCCGAAAGGATAAGATGTGTTGTTCCTTCCCTGTGCTATACGCTTGGTTGATCAGTCATGTGTGCATTAACAAAAGTGATGTTGGGGATTTGCTTTCCTATGCCTTGGGTTGCAATCAGAAGAATATGAGCCCTCAAGAGTGGAAGGATACTTTTAAGAACCTCGATGCTCTTCAAATTCGATGGTTCTCGCACAAGTGTTGGGAAGATAAACCCTCAGTGATATTCCAATGTGGCAGTTTCCAGAACGTTCCTCTCATGGGAACGTAGGGATGCATCAATTATAACCCATCTTTGACCTTGAGACAACTCGGGTACCCTAGGCGGGACTCACCCTCCGAAGCTATGCTGTCTCGTTTTTACCTCCATGCGGGGATCCCTAAAGACGAAGACTTACTTCGGCGAGTTTTGCAAGCTTGGGAAACTGTGGTGAGGAAAGACAAAGGTGAGTTATCTAAAAGGACCACTGCTATCTCCTTCACTCAATGGCTTGAAAAGAGGATTAAGGAAACTCGATCATCCAACCAAAAGGTGCCATCACTTGAAGAGAAAATAACGGAACCTCACGTTCCCCTCATTGAAGAACTAGAAGAGGCTAAGTTGGCCTTATCTAAAGTGGAAGAAGAGAATGAAAATGCTCTCCAAGCCGCAGCAATTGAAGCAACCAATAGGAAACTTGAAATAGAAGAAGAGAGCAAGAGGGAAATTCAAAAGCATTTGAAAGGTGTTAAAAAGGAAGTAAAGAGGTGCGCCTAAAAGATGAATGAGGCTGTGGCTGAAGCAAGTGAATGGAAGAAACTATATGCCAAGTCATGGGGAAATGAGAAAATGGTTAGAGATGCGCTAGCTAAGTCAAAAGAGGAATTCCAAGTGTTGAAGTTTGAATTGGAGAACCAAGTGAAAAGCATTAGGCAAGATAGAGAGTCTATCATAGGGATCTTGAAAGAGTATCAACAAGCTTTAAGGTTTGAACAAGGAAGGTCGGAAGAATTGAAGAGGGATCTCCGATGTCTAAGGGAATCTTATGGGCAAGTGCAAGCAGAAAGCCAGTATTGGGAGAAATGTTTCATGGCTATAATTGGCAGAATAGAAGACCAAGAGATCGTCAGGGAGCTAAGGGATGAGATTCAGCTTTGGAGGAGCAAATTTTCAAAGCTAGCAGGGCTAGCTAACCAAGCTGTGAGGGATGTTCCCAATAAGAAGGGCTGAAGCAGAAATGAACCCTTTCAACACTCCGGCCAAGGTGTGTGAGTTTGTGGAGTACTGCAAGATTCTGACAGAAGAACTTATGGAGAAGGCCAAGGGGGCAGCCGAAAGCAAGAAGAGAAAGAGGAAGGAGAAATTGAAAGCTATATGCTTTTGAAGTTCACTTCTGCTTCAGCCCTTCTTAGCTTCTTAGGAAATTGTAATTTTCTCTAAAAGGTTGTAATTTTCCTTGGGATATTGTACTTTTCTGTTGAAAGCGTTGTTTTCACAATATTGTACTTTGCTTTTCTTTCAAGTTTGAAGTTGTAGTACTCTTTCCTTTTAAATAAAGTGTGTTTGTTTTGCCTATTGCTTCCAACCTCGTTGCAACCAAAATTAAAAAAGAGAAGTGTTAGAGCTTTAAACTTACACGCCTATGACAAGACGAGTTGCACCGCGATTCCCGGCACCAAAACAAACATAAAATCATACATATGGCATTGCATTTGCATTCATTTTTTTGATTCTCGCGCTCATAAAATGTGTTCTATCAATAGAAAAAGGCAAGCTGGTTCGCCAATATCGATACCTGACTCGTCTGCAAGCAAGGCTCATGGCAGCTAACCAGAATAACCCGGACCGTCCTGTTATTGAAGACTTAGGAAGTGGTGAATCAGACCTTGGTAACCCAACTGCTGAGGTTCCCAATCCAGAGCAATTGGCTCAGGAGAATTAGGAGTTGAGAATGAAAATTGGGGCAATGGAAACACAGATGACTGAAATGATGGGGATACTACAAGCTTTGAGGAACAGAGTAATGTACCGTTGAAAATCCCGCCACACTACCGGTTGTTCGCTTCGCCTCCTCCTCCGAGTCCTGAGACTGTCACATTTGCTCATACTTCAGGGACCAACAACCAAGGCCAACCAGCCCTGCATAGGATGCCTTGGGGACTCCCACCCGGATACACACCTCCAAGAGCCGAGGATATTGCAGGAAGTAATCCCCCTGGGGTTGCAGAGCAAGTCCAACCCCTCTCGGCGCAAACAGGGGAGGAACGGGAACGCCTCATGTTCCAATTCAGATTCCAATTCCGCCGGGAAATCCGTTTGGCTTTCATTCACCAGCAACAAACCATTCAGGGACCAATTCCTGGGAATACCACTCACTCACGTGACCCACACGTGAACCCAGCTGTAGTGTCGATGAGTAATCCTCACTACGGTGTGAATGGTTTTCCTCAGAACTATCCTGTTGAAACTCCTCAAGCTAGAGACAGGTATCATATGTTAGAAGAGCGCTTAAGAATGATTGAGGGGTCGAGCTCTAGAGCAAGAGAAGCTCGTGATCTGTGTCTCATCCCTGATGTGGTTTTACCTCCTAAATTCAAAGTGTCTGACTTTGACAAGTACCGAAGCGCGACTTGCCCTAAAAACCATCTGACCATGTATTGTAGAAAAATGGCTACACATTCTCAGGATGACAAGTTGTTGATCCATTATTTCCAAGAGAGCTTTGCTGGGGCATCTCTCAACTGGTACATGCAGCTAGAACCGTCCCATATCCATTGTTGCATGGACTTGGCTGATGCCTTCCTCAGACAATACCAGTACAATACGGATATGGCGCCTGACAGAACACAATTACAGAGCATGGAAAAAAGAGATAATGAGTCATTTAAGGAGTATGCCCAGCGGTGGAGAGCTTTGGCTGCACAGGTGACACCCCCTTTGTTGGGGAAAGAACTGGTCTTCATGTTCATTGAAATCCTGCCAACGTTATACTATGATCGGTTAATCGGCAGCGTATTTTCCAATTTCTCAGACATGGTAATCATCGGTGAAAGACTAGAAAATGGACTGAGAAGCGGCAAGTTGCCCATGGTTCCGCAGGTACAACCACCCACAAGAAGCCATTCTCCGGATTTTCGAAGAAGAAAGAAGGAGAGACCAACACCATCACCATAAGCCCATCTTATCAACCACAAAATATCCCTATCCCCACTTAAACACAACCAACCTGTCCACCACAAAATAACTACCACAAAAACTACCAAGACAAAAAACAGACCACCTTTGATCCCATTCTCATGTCCTATACTGACCTTTTCAGCTATCTTGCCACAAACAAGCTCATCAATACTAGGCCCATGAAACCAGTCCAGCCACCCTACTTTCGAGGCTACAATCCCAACGTTACCTGTGCATTTCATGAAGGGGCAGTTGGACACGCTGTTGAGGACTGCAAGGCCTTCAAAATTGTAGTGCAAGATCTGATTGATACCAAAGGGATAACCTTCAAACAAGAAAGCCCAAGCATCACAACTAATCCGCTGTCTGGTCATGAGAAACCTGCAACCAATTCCATCCATGATATGGGGGGCCAATCCTTAATTAGAATTGTGGAGTGTATCCAGACACCCTTAGAGGTTATTCATGCAGAACTGTGCAAATTCGGGGTCATCAAGAGAGGTTGTACTCATAAAGAAGTCTGTGTTGATCTTAATTGTGCTGGGGCATGTGAGGCCTTGAAGACAGTTTTGCAGGACTTATTGGATCGTCATATAATCCAAATAGGTGTGCAAGAGAAAGAGGAGGATGTGCTGACTTTCCAATCAGATAAGAATAGAAACGTTCAGAAACCTATTGAGGTCCCGTATAGCCGAAAGCCGATCGTGGAGAGACCTAGACCATTATGATTCCTGTCCCAGCTCCTTATCAAAAGAACAGTACTGTTCCATGGAGCTATGGGGTGTCAGTTCCAATTTAGAAGCCTCAAGTTGTTCCCGATGTCACAAACATTGCGGGAAGCAGCGGAGTCACTAGTAGCGGACGTGTTTATGTCCCCGAAGTCCTTAAAGAAGGCCCCTCAAAGGAAGATGAGGAAAGGTTTCGCAAAGGTAAGGGTATAACACAAGAGCCCAAGGAAAGTAGGAAGGTGTCACAGCAAGAAGCCACTGAATTTTTGATGATCATGCGGCAGAGTGATTACAAAGTGGTGGACCAGCTGCACCACGCTCCTGCAAAGATCTCTATCATGTCCCTACTACTCAATTCTGAGGCCCACTGTGCAGCTCTAATGAAAGTATTAAATGAAGCCCAGAACATCACTGTTGACCAACTCGATGGCATCATAGGGAATATTGTTGCATCCAATTATATTACCTTTACTGATGATGAGCTAACCCATGAGGGAAAGGGGCATAATCAGACACATTTCAATTAGATGTGGTGAATATACACTCTCTCGGGTCCTCATCGACAATGGATCCTCTTTGAATGTCATGCCCAAATCTACTATGAGCAGACTAAATGTAGATTGTTCGTATATGAAGCCTAGCTCAACACTAGTTAGGGCATTCGACGGATCCAAGAAGGAGGTTATGGAAGAAATGGACTTCCAGATGCAAATAGGGCCAGGAGTATTTTATGTGAATTTTCAGATCATGGACATTGCATCATCCTACAGCTGTCTCCGGGGGAGACACTAGATTCATGCTGCCGGCGCTGTTCCTTCATCCCTCCACTAAAGGCTTAAGTTTGTTGTCGACGACGAGCTGATAGTCGTTTTTGGAGAAGAAGAGTTCATAATTAGCAAGCCCCATCCTTCTCAATACATTGAGGCTGCAGAGGAGTCACTTGAATCTGTCTTTCAGTCGCTGGAAATTGCAAATGCTGCTTTTGTGGGGGAAGAAGCCCCATTGCCTGCACCAAAGATATCCAAGGCTGCTATCATGGTAGCCAAAGTCATGCTGAAAAATGGTTACCAGATTGGAAAAGGGTTGGGAAAGTCCGAGCAAGGAATTCTGGCACCGGTTCAGCTGCAAGTGTACAAGGATATGCGTGGGTTAGGATATTGGCCCACTCAAGCTGATAAGAAGAGAATGGCTGAGGGAAAGCGAGAAAGGAGGTTAGCTAAGCTTCAGGGGCGCGAGTATGCTGGACCCCAATCAGGTGGCTGATGAATCCGCATCACATGATGAATTTTAATGTTTTAGAAGGAGTTTTTAAGTGGAGATTGTGATGAAAGATAACAATTTGTGCTATTAGAAATCGATTTGCTATGCAGTGTTTATGCTAGGTTTTTTTGTGTTTTTATGCCCAGGGACTAGGTGGAATGGAAGAACAAAGCAGTGCAGGCAAATGGACTCAATGGTGCAATGTCAGGGAGGAATCGGTCAAATGGCACGCAGAGTGGCGCGTAAGTGGCGCGCGGCACGCGAGTGGCGCGTGAGTTGGCAGGAGCAGACACTCAGAGTGGCATGTAAGTGGCACGTGGCGCGCGAGTGGCGCGCGGGTTGGCAGGAGCAGGCACGCAGAGTGGCGCGTAAGTGGTGCTGGGAGCGCCAGTGCAGCGCCAGATACCAGAATACACGTTAAAGCACGAGTGAGACGCGTTTTTCGGTACTTTTGGACAAATTGGAAACCCTAGCACGCGAAGGGAACTCATTCCATCTCACGGCGGTTGAAGAATCAAGACTTGGAAACAAGAATTGAGGATTCTAATGCGTTCATCTTCATCTTCAACTTGTAATTCTCCTATTTCCTCTCCTTTTATCATGTGTAACTAAACCCTAATGTTAGGGATGGATGAATTTTGATGTACAACTATTGTTGCTGGTTTATGTTAATGTTCTTAATGTTTTCTCTCTTTATTTGTGAATTGAATTTTAGT
Organism: Oxytropis ochrocephala; assembly: GCA_020916435.1. Lineage (NCBI taxonomy): Eukaryota > Viridiplantae > Streptophyta > Magnoliopsida > Fabales > Fabaceae > Oxytropis > Oxytropis ochrocephala. The sequence goes on from CM037090.1 coordinate 71,226,061, forward strand.
GCTTAACATTTCTATGATTGGAAAATTATAGAACAAATCTTTTTTCAATGATCAATTTGTAGCTTAGGAATAATCTATGAATTGATGTATGTTGCGAATCCTCATTGTTAATGCTTGTTGTTAGTGGATGCGCCTAAGGAATTAGGGCTTTCCTGAATCAACAAAGGACTATTCACTTAAGGGATTAGGGATTGGTTATAATTGTGGATTCGATAGCAAATGAGAGAGAGAGAGATTATCTTTTGAAAATAAATCAGTGACAATAGTGTGAAATCGGAAGGCATTCATCCCTAGCATTTTCTACATCGTATATTTTTCAACGTGTTCTTCGTTTCTCTTATTAAAAACTTAAAAAAAATATATTTTATTGCTTTAACTTCGAGCTTCATAGCTCAACCATATCAATCGAAACCTATTTCAATTTGGTTCATATTAGTGGTTGTTAACATAATTAGTAATTGAATTCGATCCTTGAGGACGATACTCGGTCTTACCGTTTTATTATTACTTGCAACGATTCGGTACACTTGCCGAAATCGTAACAGTGGCCGTCATTGAGGAAGAATCAGTTGTGGAAGACAAATGTGTGGACTTAGTGCGTCGCAGTGCTGTAGATGAAGAGCTTGATAATTGGAAGATCATTGATTTCCCTGTTATTTTCATTCCAAAGTAATGATTTTGTAATGCAAATTCTTTGGCTCTGCCCAAGGCCTTAGAATATTTCATATGGGCATGCATGTTTTTCCTTCAAATATCATCTATCAATAAAATGTTGTTTTGGATTCTCAAATGAATAAAATTGCTTTTCATTATCATGTGTCTTCATCCGGTGTTTCTATTTTGCTTGTTCATTTCTTTCTATTCCCGCAAATGCAGATCTAAAATGAATATCTTTGAGAATAATGATGCCAACGGTTCATATGTTAATTTTGATCACCCCGTTAATCAAGCTGAGGAGGATGACTGGGAAGTTCCTCCAGAATTGATGAGAATGGTATATTATACAATAGGAAAATATTATTCAGGCGCACGGGGAGTCTGTTGAGATAATTAACCTAGGCACAGAGGATAGTAAGAAGGAAGTAAAGGTGGGTACTTCAATGAAGGAGAGTGAGCGCAAGAAGTTAATCAAACTCCTGCATGACTATGTTGATGTCTTCGCATGGACTTGTTAGAATATGCCAGGATTAAATACTGACACAGTGGTGCATAAGTTGCCGGTCAATCCAGAATGTCCTCCGGTAAAGCGGAAACTGAGAAGAATGAAGCCAGAAATGTCCTTAAAGATCAGAGATGAGGTGAAAAAGCAGTTTGACGCTGGGTTCCTAGCGGTAGCCAAGTATCCGCAATGGGTTGATTACAGAGATCTGAATTGTGCTAGTCCCAAAGATGATTTTCCCCTACCCCATATTGATGTCTTAGTGGATAGCACGGCGCAACATTCACTGTTCTCCTTCATGGATGGGTATTCGGGGTATAACCAAATCAAGATGGTTCCTGAGGATATGGAGAAGACAACTTTCACAACTCTTTGGGGAACATTATGTTACACAGTCATGCCATTCGGGTTGAAGAACGACGGTGCTACCTATCAAAGGGCTATGGTCACATTGTTTCATGACATGATGCACAAAGAAATAGAGGTCTACGTGGACGATATAATCGCAAAGTTTACAACTGATGAGGAACACATTGTCAATTTGCAAAAGCTCTTCGAGCGGTTGAGAAAATTCAAGCTCAGATTAAATCCTGCCAAGTGTACCTTTGGCGTGCGATCAGGAAAGTTGTTGGGATTCATCGTCAGCCAAAAGGGGATAAAAATCGATCCAGACAAGGTGCATGCGGTTCTTGAGATGCCGCCTTCCTAAAGCAGAAAAAAGAGATTCGGGTTTTCTTGGAAGATCGAACTACATCTCTAGGTTCATATTCCAGTTGACTGCCACTTGTGAACCAATCTTCAAACTATTGTGCAAGAATCAAGAGACCAAATGGAATGATGATTGTCAAGAAGCATTTGAAAAGATCAAGAAATATCTTCAGAATCCACCTATCTTGATGCCTCCTGTACCCGGCAGACCTCTGATCCTGTGCCTAACCGTGCTAGATAGCTCAATGGGTTGTGTGTTAGGGCAACATGATGAATCTGGGAAGAAAGAGCATGCCATTTACTATTTGAGCAAGAAATTCACTGACTGTGAAACAAGGTACTCGCTGCTAGAAAAGACTTGTTGTGCTTTAATCTAGGCTGCTCATTGTTTGAGGCAGTACATGCTAAGTCACACTACTTGGTTGGTATCTAAAATGGATCCTATCAAGTACTTCGAGAAGCCCACACTTATAGGGAGACTTGCCCGTTGGCAAATGCAATTATCAGAATATGATCTCCTATATGTCACTCAGAAAGCAATTAAAGGTAGTGCGCTGGCCGAGTACCTGGCACACCAGCCCGTTGAAGATTATCAGCCTATGCAGTATGACTTTCCAGATGAAGATATCATGGCCTTGTTTGAAGAAGAGAAATCCCCAGAAGATGAAAGATGGAAAGTGGTGTTTGATGGTGCCTCCAACATATATGGGCATGGAGTCGGGGCAGTGCTGATTTCCCCTGATAATCGCTTCATTCCATTCACTGCCAAACTAAGCTTCTACGTAACCAATAATATCGCAGAATATGAGGCGTGTATTCTTGGTATCCAGGCAGCCGTTGATTGGAAGGTTAAAAGACTTGATGTGTATGGAGATTCAGCTCTAGTCATTCACGAAGTGAACGGTGATTGGGAGACCAGGGACTCCAAGTTGATCCCTTACCGAGATTACATTCTAGAGTTGGTTGAGCCTTTTGAGGAAATCACATTTCAGTATCTTCCTCGCAATGAGAATCAGTTGGCTGATGCACTAGCCACTTTGTCTTCAATGTTCAATATCAACTACGACAAAAGCTTGACTCACATCAGGATTCAGCATCGAGATTTGCCAAAGACATCATTCATCGCGCGGCAATTGAGGAAGAATCGATAACAAGCCCCGGTATCATGACATCAAGCAAGACATCTTAAACAGAGTACCTCCCGGGCGTCGTAGAATGACAAGAGAACCCTCGTAAGATTGTCAAGGAATTTCTTTTTGAACGGCGAAGTTCTGTACAAGAGGAATTATGATATGGTCCTCCTGAGGTGTGTGGCAGAAGAAGAGGCAATGAAAATCATGAAAGAAGAGTCCATGAAGGCTCATTTTGGGTTCATTCCAGTGGACACACTATGGCAAGAAAAATCTTAAGAGCTGGTTATTATTGGCTGCAAATGGAATCAGATTGCTATAGCTTCGTGAGAAGATGTCACAAGTGCCAAATCTACGCTGATCACATTCATGTGCCACCTGCTTCCCTAAATGTCCTGACTGCATCTTGGCCGTTCTCAATGTGGGGCATGGACGTCATAGGTCCTATCGAGCCCAAGGCATCAAATGGGCATCGCTTCATCCTGGTCGCTATTGATTACTTCACCAAGTGGGTTGAAGCCGCTTCATACTCCAGCATTACTAGCTCTGTGGTTGTTAAGTTCGTAAAAGCTATGGGCTTCAAGACAAGATTATCACAGATAATGGCAGCAACCTGAACAGTTAGATGATGAAAGAGTTATGCGAGGACTTCAAAATCCAACATCATAATTCTTCTCCATACCGTCCCAAGATGAATGGGGCAGTCGAAGCAGCCAATAAGAATATCAAGAGGATTATGCAAAAGATGGTAGTAACCTACAAAGATTGGCATGAGATACTTCCTTTCGCTTTGCATGGGCATCGTACCTCAGTGCGTACTTCAACCGGGGCAACCCCTTTCTCTTTGGTGTATGGGTCGAAAGCAGTCCTCCCTATTGAAGTTGAAATACCCTCCCTACGGGTACTGATGGAAGAAGCAGAATGGGTTCAAGCTCGTCTGGATCAACTGAATCTCATTGAGGAGAAAAGAATTGCTGCCCTGTGTCATGGCCAGTTGTATCAACAAAGGATGAAGACAGCTTTCGACAAGAAGGTTCGTCCCCGAGAATTCAGCTAGGGATACCTTGTGCTCAAGAAGATCCTGCCTATTCAGAGTGACCCCCCGTGGGAAAAGAAAGCCTTTTCTGGAGGGGCATTGATACTCACCAACATGGATGGTGAAGAACTCAGAAACCCAGTCAATTCAGATTCAGTCAAGAGATATTACACCTGAGAAAAATAAAAAGAAAAAAGAGAAAGATGAGCCAAACAAGAATTAGCTCGCTAGGTTGAAAACCCGAAAGGGCGGCCTAGGCAAAAAAGAGCAACTCGGTGGACTAAAACCTCGCAAAGAGCGGTCCAAGCAAAAATTAGGGTCAGAAAAATTGGACTTAAAAAAAATAGTAAAAGAGGCAAGCAACGCCTCCAAAAGCTTGGATAAAAGGGTGATCAAAGGATATAAGTATGGGTGATTGGCATAAACACTCCAAAGACAAAGAGCGCTCATAAGATCTGTTGCGTCCATTTTTCTTTTTTTTAGTTTCAAGAATTCTCAATGTACTCTTTTCAAACGGCGCGACCTTTTGCGCGTTCGATTTCCATATGAATAGAAAGTCCAAATTTTCCACTCCGTCTGCTTATTGTTTTATCATTGCTTCCTTTTCATTTGTGCTTTAAAATGATGTTTTATGGTAGATGATAAATGAATTATGAAAATGTTCATAAATCAGAGCATTAAAATCATTGCGAAACTTTTGAAAATAATGAGAAAAGATATGATCTCCCAATTAGGTAAATTCATAAGAATCAAACAAAAGCACTGATTGCGTCAAAGCAATTCTCAAAAGGCTGAAGCATGACCCTCGCACCATTATGGACGACCATCGTGCCTCATAACGCAAGTCCTACGATTTGGTCGAACCAGCTAAAGAAAAGGAAAAAAAAAGACTAGAAAAAGAGCAAAAGAGCAATAAAACAAATAAAATTCATGCATTGCATTCATCGAACATAGACAAAAAAAATTCATGCAAGCAAAAAGAAACTCCTATCACATCACATTCATCCCATCAAAAAGCAATCATGGCATTTGCATTGCTTGCGTGTGTTCATCCCACTTGCAGGTACAAGAACGGATAAATACTTCGGTGTTAATCCTCGCACTTAGTTCCTAGAAAATGCTCCCTTAGTTCGGAGTTCAAACGCTTTTCAGTCTGGCGCTCAAGCGTGCATTGCAGTTTGGAGTTCAAATCGCTCTTATAAGAGTTCAACACTCCCTTCTATTCATGGTCTCACATCGTGTACGAGCAACGCGATGGACCGCATCCCCATGTGAGGTTCAACGGATTAGTTCTATCAGCCTAAGATACAGTGGACGCCGTGCATTGATCAGTATATCAGTTTGGAGCTGATAACGATCCCCCCGGTCGCTCGAAAGACTAGAGATTCTCAGGATGCGTGCTCCTCAAAGCCACGTGCAAACTCAAATTCGCAAGGATTCATTTACAGGTTTTAGGCAGCCTGACATTTTACCGTTTTCTTTATCGCTTTCTTCATTTAGCGCTTTCCTTGCCTTTCGCAGTTAGCGTGCATGTTGTTAACCACTTCGTTTATTGTTTCCTCATCGACACTCCAAGTGTTGATTCAAGAAGAAAAGACAAAAAAGAAGAAAAAGAAAAAGAAAATTCGGGTTTCTCCAAGTAGGCAAAATTGGTATAATTTCTGAATTCTTTATTTCTATTTTATCTTCGAAATATGTCCCGGCCAATTCATATTTCTTGGTAAAATCCAAATTAAGAGGGGCAGCTGTCATACCCTAATTTTGTCCGCCCAAGTCAAAACCTTTTTTTCAAACAAGAATGGAAGCAATAAGGGTAATTCATAATTTGTGTAGATTAATGGACTTTCGCATTTATGTGTATTTGTCCCCTATCTCGTATATTTATTTGAATTACGCGCACGCGCCAGTCGTAACTGCGTGAGCTCCCCTTTTTCCCTTGCCATTTGGCACACATTTAATCTTCAAAAAGGTCATTTATTGATCGTTATTAATTTTTGGCACCCAAAAACATTTTTATTAATTTTTGAGAATTTTAGGGAATAAAAAATAGTGCATGTTTCAATATCTGTGGGCATTCAAATGAGAGCAAGTTAATTATTTTTGAACTAAACCAAGTCAAGGATGGAAAATACAATTTATTCTATCAAGGATAATTCTCGTATAATTTTTTGGAAGAAAATCCTAGTTCAAAATAATTAAAAAGCATTTTTCCCATTTTTATTGCACAAGAAAGCTGAAAAAGGACCATTAAATATTCGACACTTATTAAATGACAATTTTTATTGTCATGAATAATTAGAGGGATATTTTTATGGTGCCCAAAAATATGTGACACATTTTCAATAGGTGCACAATCATTTGCATGCCCAAAAATTCAAAATTCAAATAAAAGTACAAAGTGTTCTCAATAAGACAAAAGACCAAAAAAGAGAAGCAATTTTCCCTCCCCATTTTGTTGTCATAGCCGAATTCCCTCTCTCTATCTTTCTCCACAATTTCTTCCACATTCTTCTATTGTACAATTATACCTTAAGAATATTCTTGTACTATCCTTAATCCTACCCATTTCATACACATCCCTAATTCTCACACACTCTCATGTAGATTCATACCCTTTTTTGTAAATGACACCATTCTCTCACACTCACTCATTCATAAGAAATTGCAAACTTACTTAAAATAGAACGTCCCATTCCTATTCTACCCTTAACCCTAATTTCACCCAAGCGCGAAAACTAAAGATACTTCATTAAGTCATTCGTAAACAAAAGAGAAAAAAAACAAAGCATTTTTCCGAATCAACTTTGCAAATCACATATTTAATTAAGGTAACCGTTCTTTGAAGGGACGTTATGGGGTGCTAATACCTTCCCCATACGTAATTAGACCCCCGAACCCAAATCTAATGGTTCCAAAGACCATTGTTTTTTCCAAAAAGGTTTTTTTTAAATACTTACCTTAAAAATATTGGTGGCGACTCTAAAATCCCGTTGTGCGAAGAAAAGTCCCTCCAAGTATTTTTCGGGGTGCGACAATACCGAATCTAATTCAATCGATGATATGTTGCAGTAGCATATTAGTATACGTATAAACTCATGAAATCCTTCCAGTCAACATTTAAGTTACAAAACATTTGGTTCCCACACTTTCTCTAGGTGTTACTGTTTTTTGAAATATTTATAACATTATTCGTTTAATTCAAAACAACTTTGATCATGCATCAAAACACTGACAATGTCAATCCATACTAATCACAATTGGTTGGGAAAAGGATTAGAGGAAGTTTGGGGTCGAAAAGAGCGTTGAAACGAAGAATCGGGACTCGGGAATAAACTTCACTTGTTTTTATTTCGTTTCGCTCTCCGTTCGTATCCAAACCATATTCCAATCCAATTACAACCTACAAACAGGAAATATAATACCCAATTCCAGTCCAAACAACATTAATCACAAGCAATTACATCAAGTCATTCGTTCCGAGATTTGTAATGGCACAAACCGACATTTCAACAGACCACATCAGTGCAGAGTTTCCTACTACAGTGCACCTACTTCGACAAATGATTTAAAATAGCAAACGACATCGGATTTCTACAAAAGACCACTCATTGGAAAGCTCTCTGAGTGTAGTTTCTACAAAACTGGACAAAACTCTTTGCCCAACTTGCAACTTAATTTTCTTTCTCATTTCTTAATGAAATTTGGTGAAACCAGTACCTATTCTGTAGGTACTAAGGTCTACTTTCGAATGAAACAAGAATCATTCAAAACGGAGTTCAATTGAGAACAGAAGACCTGAAACACTGAACCTATACCCAGTTTAATTCCAGAAATTTGAGCTACTCATAACTTGAGCTACACAACTCCAAATTGAACCAAACCAGTGCCAAAACGACCGGCGTTAAGTCTAATTTCAAAAACAATCAGACACATAATTTTTGGACTAACAGAACATTCCCAGTTTCAATAAAACCGAACCTGTGTCCAGAATTGCTAAACCAGTGAGTTCATGACCAATTTGCAGTTTTTGCGACTCGAAATTTACGAAACAAATGCAATTCCAACAATCATATCATTCACACAGTCAACACAACATAATATAAAAACCCTAAGCGAGTAAAACTCACCAATCGTGATGAAAATTACGAAACTCTACGAAGCTCGAACGACCCGAAACACCGATCTAGCTCCGAACTCGTCCAAATGCTCCGAAACGAACCCAACCTCTTCCAAACTCAAACTCAGCCACTGAACCTCCTCAAACACTTTCTCAATCCAGTGAACCTCCAAGTATCACATGCTAGCCTCAAAGGTTCCAAAAACCCATTATCTTCCCATTTTGAGCTTGAAGCTTCACCCATGGCAAAGTGAGTTAGAGGTGAAGGTTGGGTTCTGAAATGGGTATGGGTGAATAGAGGAAGAAAAATGGAATGGAATGGATGAAAGAACACTTACATTCAATGAAGAGTTTGAAGATTCCTTTCATCTTCTTCCTCCTCTCTCTCACGTTTCCCTCTCTTCTCCCTCTCTCTAGGTTTTCTAATTTTTTCTTTCTTCCTTTCTTTCTTTCTTTTCCCACTAGCTTTCTCCCCTTTTCTCTCTCTTACTTTCCCTTTCTTTATTCCATCACAAGTGAGGAATGAGAGAGTGTTTGGATATTTTTAGTGTCTTGCAGCTCATTTAGTGTGAGTGGTATAAAGACTAAAATACCCTTAGTGTCTAATTTCCACTAAATTCTAATTCTACCCCAAAACAATCACACATATTTATATAATTCCATCAATTATGCATTTAAATCATATACTCTAGCAATTATAAATTGCTTTCGCAACAACCTCATATCCGTGACTTGATTTATTACCTACTCGAGTAATAAATAACTCGTTAATTTCTTAATTCGAAATTAACGAAATTAGGGATGTTACAATCACCCCAACTTGGGAATTTTGTCCTCAAAATTGAACAAACATACCTCAAGAGAACAAATACAGATATCTAGTCCGCATATCATCCTCCCATTCCCACACACCTTAATTAGTATACAAGAAACACTTCATGTAGATTGGGCAATACAGAAGGTACAACTATATGGTAAGCCATTACCCAACACGCTCGATACTTTGGAAAGATCCAATATACCGAAAACTGAGTTTTCTTTGTTTGCAATGCTCTTCCAGTACAATGGTTGATGAAACTCTTACAATATAAGATTACCAGATTCACATCCTAATGATCTTCTCCTTAGGCCAGCATAATCCCATTTTGCAACTCTGAGCTATTCATCAGTTCTCACTATATACATAGAATTTTCCAATGGTTCCAGAAGAATTTGGATAAGAGCAGAAGTCAATCTCTTTTACAACTCTAGAGGAAACATTCTTCACAATTAGAATCCCATTCAAACGGCTAACCTTTACAAGTTAACCTAGTGAGTGGAAAAACTACTGCCACTCATGACTGGGATATCACATGTCCCAGATACTTCGCTACAAACATCCAAAAATCACACTTAAAGGGTTTAGCATACCACTTCTTCTCTCAGAGTACATTCAGAACAATGTGGAGATGCTGATCATGATCCACATTAGTCTTAGTGTACACCTGTAATACCCCAATTTTGTCCGTCCTTTAACTTGAGCCAATTTCAATCATCGAGCTCAACTAAATCGAAATACCGCTGTTTAAATTAAGCAGACACGCGAATGACCAATCTTTTCGTGCGTTCTTCAATTTAATCTTCGTATTTGGGTTTAGTCGCACATAAGTAGTGTTTTTAGTTAATGAGCTCATTTCTTCTATTTGAGTCTCGCTTTTAGCGTATTCGCCTAGTCCGCCCGCTTCGTCTTTTTGTGTTTGGCCAGACTATTTTTATTATTATAATTTTGTGCAGTTAATTTATTTTGAGCATATGTATATAGTCTAAGATTTCAAAAATTCTATTTAAAAGTGTTATATAATCCAAAAATGTCAAAAGAAGATTCTATTTAATTTTTATTACAACTTAGGAGAGTTCAAATGTCCAAATGTACTAAAAATACAAAAAAAATGGGAATCCGAAAATAATAGAAAAAAATGCAAAAAAATACAGAGGTGCAATTACGATTTTTCAACTGCTCTCCAACTGTTGATTTGGGCTGCAGAAAACAAGGAGGGTCAAAGTTAGTCAAAGCCCAAGGAAAACAAAATTAAATGCTAAACCTAGTTTTCTAGTATAAAAGAAGGATCAGACATTGGTCAAAGGAGAGGAATTTGGAGTTAAGAAAATCACTGAAAAAAGATTAGGGTTTTACACTGAAACCCTAATCACCTAAATAGATTTTTTAGATCTGAGCAGTCAAAAAAAAAGGGAAGAATTCAAACACAGCAGCAAGGAAGCAATAGATCACCAACAACATCAACACAACTCTCGTGTTAATCTTTCCTTTGGCAATAAGAGGTCAGTCAAAAACCTAACAAAAACTTCGAACGATGGCGGATGAAGTGGGCGATTCACGCACCGCAAAAAAAGAATAGCAACAACATCAAGCGTTAGATAAGCCACCAACGACGATGCTTCCGCCAGCAAATTGTCATGTGTGAAAATGGGATACATGAAAGATGATTACATTCATTTATTTGTGAGAAGGCCTGTGAGGAGATCTCCAATAATTAATCGTGGTTACTTTGCTCGTTGGGCCGCTATGCGGAAACTTCTCTATCAGTTTCTTGATGATGAGAAAAAGACAGAAGAAGGTGGTCCAATAAAGAAGCAGATTTTATCGCTTGGAGCAGGCTTTGACACAACATATTTTCAGTTGCAGGATGAGGGGAAAGCACCGCATTTATATGTGGAAGTTGACTTTAAGGAGGTAACTAGTAAAAAAGTGGCACTTATTGAGACTTGCAGTGAGTTGAGGAATAAACTTGGTGAAACAGCAGCCATATCAACAGGTAAGCAGCGCTGATTTACCAATACTTCATATATATTTTTTAAATTTTTTGTTACTTTTATATGGAAGGGACATTCTCTAATGACTTTTCCCCCCCATATTATGGTAATGTCCTTTTCTTTTGTGGCAGCACATTTGTGCCAGAGTGCTACTATAAGTTCGGCTAAAATTCACACCCGTTTTAGTTTTCATGCCCTAAAGTCTAAACATCTAGCTTACGTTTTACACCCCCTGTTTAGTTATACCACCCCCCCTACGACTAATAACACCTCCATTTTGCAATTTCCACTTTTTCTCGTTTTGATTCTTTTTCAACTCAAATAATTTCTCAATAAATCAAAAAACTTTGTTAATGATTTTGCGAAGCCTCTGCTTGCATAATCATTAACAATGGGGAACTAGTGGTGATCACTTGGAGCCTTTGCTCAATTGATCATCATGAATGCCTAATTTTTCTAAATACTCTCAATAAATCAAAAAACTTTGTTAATGATTTTGCGAAGCCTCTGCTTGCATAATCATTAACAATGGGGAACTAGTGGTGATCGCTTGGAGCCTTTGCTCAATTGATCATCATGAATGCCTAATTTTTTCTAAATACTCTCAATAAATCAAAAAACTTTGTTAATGATTTTGCGAAGCCTCTGCTTGCATAATCATTAACAATGGGGAACTAGTGGTGATCACTTGGAGCCTTTGCTCAATTGATCATCATGAATGCCTAATTTTTTTAAATATTTTCGATAAATCAAAAAACTTTGTTAATGGTTTTGCGAAGCCTCTGCTTGCATAATCATTAACAATGGGGAACTAGTGGTGATCACTTGGAGCCTTTGCTCAATTGATCATCATGAACGCCTAGTCTTCCTAAAAAACTTTTCATTAAATCAAAAACTTTGTTATTGGTCCTGCGAAGCCTTTGCTTGCATGATTATTAACAATGGAGTGCTAATGGTGGTCACTTGGAGCCTTCGCTCAATTGATCATCATGAAAGCTCGATTTTCCACAATTAAACAAGATAAAAAACCAAAAAACCTAGAACTACGTAGCTTTGAATTCTCCATCGCACCTGGAGATACGTAGGAGCGGATCCCCTCCGTCAAGCACAACGAACCAAAAACACTTTTCCTTTCCAAAAAGCCAAAGAGGCTAACTCTCGGCGAGCGCCGAAAATAAATATTTCCATTAAGTTTTTTTATCAAGAGGCAAACTTAAGTATTTTCCAAATCAACACTTAAAATCACGCGTTTAATTAAAGGTTCCTTTCGGTAGAAAGGAGGTGTGGGGTGCTAATACCTTCCCATGCCTAACCGAATTTCCGAACCCAAATCTTTAGGTTTTCCCAAAAAGACCATCCGCCTTCCCAAAAAGGTTTTTCTTCAATATTTTCCTTATAAAAAAATATTGGTGGCGACTTCATTGTTCAAAAAAGTTGTAAACGAAGAAAACCCCTCGGGGACTTTTTCGGGCGCAACAGCTGGCGACTTCACTGGGGACTTTTCTTTTTAAGTGGGTCGAGCCTAACTAATTAAATGTGTGGTTTAATGTGCTATTTAATTTGATTTGAATACTTTGTTTGCTTCTATCCCTTTTCGGTTTCCTTTTCTTTTTTATCATGTTGTATGCAGGTGCATTTGTTTCCTCTTCTTCCAGGTTTGTTTTTCCTTTCTCCTTTTTGCTTATGTGCTTAGTACCCTCATGCATTTCCCCAATCCCCATCATGGTTCCCTTCTTCTTTGCTCCCTTTCTTCAAGGTAAGCTCATGCATTTCTCCCCACCCTATCGTAATCCTCTTCTTGGCTCCTTTTTCTTGAGGTAAGCAATGCACTTGGTTGTTGTTAAAAACCCTAGGCTGGCTTATTTGATATGAAACCCTAGGGTAGACGACATGTTATTATTTGCTTCATGCTGGTGCTCGGGTTTTCATTTGCAGTGGGGAAGGGTAGTTATTCCTAAGTGTCGTGCCTCAACACACACTTCACACCCTATACTTGTGAGCGTTGAGTGGGGCCTAAAACCAAGGTCCGAACAAAAACCTAGGAGAGTGGGAACGACTAGTGACTGCCATTCGTAGACCTTTGTCTGTATGGCTCTCATGAAAGTTCCGCCCAAGAGTACGCTTTGTCATGATGCCTCACACTCGGTAGCTTTCTACGATTGTGGGTGTCATCATGAGAGAGACTTTAGCTCTTGGTTGCCATTGTGAGGAAGTGATTAGAACCTACATGGGAGGATTACCCTTTTTGTCGACTTTAGACCCTAGGATTCCCACCCTTCGTAGGACACAAGGGGCATACCAAATGGTGTGTTGCATTGTAATCTAGGCATCTTTTCAAAAAGGAGAAGGAGATTTTTCAAAAAAAGAAAATAGAGAAGGAGTTGCCGTCGTAGCCTTTCTTTTGCCGGTCCGTACGGGGCAGCATGTGGTTCACTATTTTCAAAAAAAAAAAAAAAGATAAAGAGCTGCTGTTGTAGCCTTTCCCTTACTAGGTCCATATGAAGCCACGTACGACCCGCATCTTCCAAAAAAAAAAAACTTTAATCATTGCCAATAAAACCTCTTTCATTTATCTTGCATAGAGCATCATCATCATGCATACATCATCATTTGCATTGCATAAAACAAAAACTCGATAAAATTCATACATGCATTAAGGTTTGTGTCTTACTAGGGGCGCGTCTCATGCATTATTGTTTTCATTTTTCACGCATCATGAAAAAATAAACATTAACGCCTCATTTCATATGCATCTCCATTCAATATCTCTCATACATTAGGAAAGTAATTGTAAGCATCACACATTTCATTTTCATTACATATTACATAAGAAAAATGAAAACCATAAGCAATCATCATCCGCATTGCATAGGCATCTCATTCATAATCATGAACAAAAATCATCATCAAATTCATTCAAAATATAGCATTCATGCATCATTTCATTATCCTCATCACTTTGTTCGAATACATCGTTTCTCCCTGCATGCATCCTTTCGAAACAAAGAAAAATTTCCTCATGTGATGGCTTAATGGGTAGAAGTGCACCTTTGAGCAGATTTAGGGTAATATCTCAAATTTGTTTGTCGACTACAAATTTGAGATGTTACCCTACGATATCAGGGCACTTTGACCCAGTCATGCGTGTTTTATTTTCAAGTAGGAAATTAAGTTGAGTAAACTAATTGTCGAAACATTTCAGTATATTGTGTGAAGTATTGGGTCAGGATCCACTCAATGTTTCATGCAGGTTACTCAGGGTAACGACAATCAATTGCCTCATATCACCATTCTCGCATCTTATCATTCAAAAGAAAAGGGGGCATCGGCATTTCATATCTTGTCTTGCCTCTATAAAAATCATTCTCAAAAGAAATTGCATCATTCATCATCCGAAAAGGCATCGGCATTTCATATCTTGTCTTGCCTCTATAAAAATCATTTTGAAAGAAGCATCATTCTTGCATCATTCATCATCCAAAAATGCATTGACATTTCATATTTCGTCTTGCATAAAAAGAAAACATCAAAAAAAAAAAAAAAAAAAAAAAACTTTTAGAATAATCACACTTTTCAAGTGAACATGCTTTCATGCATTTCATTTTCATCATGTATGCATCATAATGTTTTCATCCATTCATTGCACAAAATGTTGTGATGAGAGACGAGGTGTTCTTGCAAAGTAATCTTTCTTTTTTGGAAAAGTTTACCCTCACTCATTTGCAAACTCAAGGTGTTCCAAGGCCCTCAGTTTTTTTCACATCAATATCTCATTTGTATTTCTTTGAAAAGAAGCATTGCATCTCATCCATTCCATGATAAAAGACTGAAACAGTTCATCAAAAAGTTTGTATATCATGTTTTAACCAATGTTAACTCTCTGTGAAGCGTTCTTCTAGTAAGTATGCATGCCATGTGCAGTTTCTCTTGTTTGAGTCAGTCAATTTCCTTCATTTATCATCATTCCCCATCCAAGTCTAATCCCGCCCCGTCCACCCCTAAAGCGCATATTTTCTCCCATCAAGCACATAGTTGACTTTTGGTTCATTCTCGCTAACACTTTAAGTCCTCCATGTCAGGGCAATTACTCAGACCACTAATTTCCTTTCTGATAATCATATTCCTTTAGTGCAAGTCTTTCTAAGAAAAAGTATATAATAAATAAAAAGATAAAATAAGCTCGCTAGGTTGAAAACCCGCAGCGGCGACCTAGGCAAAAAAGCGCCTGGTGGATTGAAAACTCGCAAAAAGAGCGGTCCAGCAAAAATTAGGGCACAAAAAAAAAAAAAAAAAAAAAAAAAGAGCAAACACATGAAGATAGATGAATTATTGTCCTAAAGTTAAGTCTCACAGAAATAAGCAATCGGGATTTGAAATGAAATTTGGTCATCTCTCCATACCCTCAAAAACCTAAAATCCCAAAAAGTCCATTTCCTACCCCTCTTAAGCCAAAGATTCAAAATCACAAAAATACCCTTTGTTACCCATCTTAAGCCGAGAAAAGCCCAAGATATCCTCATCACCCTAGACGAAGGTCAATTCCACATCAAAGATGGTATATCATTTTCACCCAAGCTAAAAGGAAAGGAAATTCACGAAAGGAGGGGAATAACAAAGTCTCAAAAAGGAGAATCCCAAAAACAAAGAAAGGAAGACAAAGGGAGTATAAATGAAGAGTCAATACATTTTGCCATAAGAGCTCCCCTTCAAAAAGGCCCTCAAATTCAATGGGTTCAATCGTTTCCCCTTTCAAAAAGGCCCTCAATTCATTGGGTTTAACCATCTTTTCTTTCATAAAACCTTCAAACACCTCATCAAACCTAATAACCATTTCCTTCATAAACCATTGACCATCGGCCAACACCGAACAAGACCCATCCTCCCCATCAACCCCAAACACTTCATTAAGCTCAATCATCCCCTTCTCCACATCACAAACCTAAAAAGTCCATTCCGATCAATGACTGATTGCTTTCGTTATCTCAAGTTTTAATCTTAGGACAAATAAGTTTATCCATTTACGACGTGTTTGCTCAAAAAGAAAAAACAAACAAGCGGAAAAAAGAAAGCTGCTAAAAAAAAAACAATCAAAGAAGGACTTGCACTCCAAGATGTATTCATGTTGCATTAAAACAAGGTCTAGTGGTCATCAAGTGGAGCCTCTCCTCATACCAGGAAGTCAAAACTTTCCTTGCATTTGAGTTGCCTTTAAAGAGAACCAAAAGTGTGTACTAGGGGGCATTCCCTTCACCTCCCACTCCGCTCAACTTTGGGAGGTTTGTTCATTGCTCACCCCATTCATATATCACCCTCGGTTCATAACCATCACCATAACTCATGCGCCTTTCACAACCTCACTCAAAGAAACCGTTTGAAATGTCATTCGAGAGTGGGGCAAATGCGTTTCCATTCCTTCACCTCATTCATTCCTATAAAACCTCACCGGGGCAATCTCTCAACTCACTATCCTAAACAAGGCCTTGTCATTCTAATTGGGGCAGCTTTGTCCTTGTTATGACTAGGGCAACATCAAACTTTATGGGTTGAGACAAAATATCTTTTGCTCCACCCTTCATTTCAAAAGCCAAAGCATTCCCAATTCATCCTCTTCTACACCCCTAGTTGGTGTCACCACTAGACAGAAGGCAAGCTATTCACTCATCAAAGACTGAATTGGGGCAATCTTGTATCTCTTGATCCTCATGAGCTTGGCAATGTCTGTCATTCCTTCACTTGCCATAAATGTCCATGCCCTAAACCAATGCCAAGCTAGTGACTCATTCATTCACATTTGCACTCCTATGCATGCTTACTAGACGATGCTTCAAAAAGAGAGAACACAAGTTGTTTACGTGATATCTAAAATTCACCATCATGGAAAGAAAGAGAAAACAAGTGAGATTGTTTGTAAATAAAAACCTTGAGAACACCGGAGTTTGAATCAAATGCAGTTTTTCAACAGAATGGTCAATAATCATCTCAATTCATTGCATCCAAAGTCTCACATCTCATCATCACAAAAATGTACACCTCATGCATCTAGGCATTTCAATCTATTCATTATGGCATATGCATCAAAGCATTACATTTGCATCTTCACATTTTGTGCATTCATCACATAGCAAAAAGCAAAAAAAACGGTCCACGTAAGTTGCATCATACTAATACTTGCATTTCATAGAAAACAATAGTAAAGAAGAAAAAGCAGAAATCTTTTCATTGCATTGGCATCATATTAATGCTAGCATTCTCATAAAAGAAAAAGAACAAAAATCATTGCATCAAACATCAGAGCATTGCATCATATTTGCATTTCATAGAAGAAGCAAAAAGAAACAAACAGAAGTTAGAATAGGAGCATTCCATTCATCAAAGCATCAATCACCGCATACACTTGCATTCAAACATCAAAGCATTCACATTTCATAAACTACAAAGAAGAAGCGAGTACAAAAGAACAAAAGCATTCCATAATATTCAAGACATCAATCATGGCATATGTTTGCATTACATGTGTCATTCATTGCATTGCTAAGCAAAATGTGGACGAACACAAGATGTTTATCCTCATGCCTAGTTCCAAGAATCAGCACGACAAGTGTTCATTTACTGCTTCCTTTCTAGCAAACCAAGCATTCATCAGATATAGACAAAACAGAAAAAGTGTCTCACCAAAATCAATCATTCATCATTCTCATATCATCCATACCATTCATCACTCCATAGCATCAAACAGTACATTACGCTTTCAAATTCGCATCTAGAGCGAAAGAATAACAAAAGAAAAAGAGGATGAAAATCAAACCGAAGAAACATCCCACCAAAATCAATCATTGCATTCATATGCGCCCGAATACCCAAGTGCATGCATTTCATGCACCATCCAAGAGAAAAGTTACTTCGGGCCAGAGAGTCCCAAAAATCTCATTTTTAGAAAATCACCATTGGCACAGAGTTCGTAAACTCCATCAACCCAGAGTTCGTAAACTCCATCAACCCAGAGTTCGTAAACTCCATCAGCACAGAGTTCGTAAACTCCATCAACCCAGAGTTCGTAAACTCCATCAGCACAGAGTTCGTAAACTCCATCAACCCAGAGTTCGTAAACTCCATCAGCACAGAGTTCGTAAACTCCATCAATCCAGAGTTCGTAAACTCCATCAACCCAGAGTTAGTGAACTCCCACAGAGTTAGTGAACTCCTTCCACAGATCACAACATCGTTATGCGAGCGCGCGATGGATCCATCGAACCGTTAAGTCGCCGGATTAGTTGTGTCGACCTAAGGCACGCAGCGTAAATCCATTGATCAAATCGATTCGGACCGATGTTGATCGGCGCTCGAAAAGGCCACCCCGCAGTTCGTAAACTCCATCAATCCGAGTTCGTAAACTCCATCAACCCGAGTTAGTGAACTCCTTCAGAGTTAGTGAACTCCTTCCACGATCACAACATCGCATTATGCGAGCACGCGATGGATCCATCGAACCGTTAAGTCCTTCGGATTAGTTGTGTCGACCTAAAGGCACACGGCGTAAATCCATTGATCAAATCGATTCGGACTTGATATTGATCGGCCGCTCGAAAAGGCCACCCTGAGCTCGGACTCGACAAGAGTCCGTTAAAAGTTTTTAGGCAACCTCCGAATTCCTCAATTTACCGCTTTTCCCAATTTATTGCTTTCCCGTTAATGCGACAAGTGTTAACCTCCTCTTTCAAAAGGAAAATAACAAAAAGATTTGAACTTTTCCGAAGCGGACAAAATTAGTATTATTTCTATATCTTTATTTCCATTTCACCAACAAATATGAAAAGACCAATTCATATTTTTTGGCGAAATGCGAAATAAAGAGGGGCAGCTGTAATACCCCAATTTTGTCCGTCCTTTAACTTGAGCCAATTTCAATCATCGAGCTCAACTAAATCGAAATACCGCTGTTTAAATTAAGCAGACACGCGAATGACCAATCTTTTCGTGCGTTCTTCAATTTAATCTTCGTATTTGGGTTTAGTCGTACATAAGTAGTGTTTTTAGTTAATGAGCTCATTTCTTCTATTTGAGTCTCGTTTTAGCGTATTCGTCTAGTCTGGCCCGTTCTCGTCTTTGTGTTTGGCCAGACTATTTTTATTATTATAATTTTGTGCAGTTAATTTATTTTGAGCATATGTATATAGTCTAAGATTTCAAAAATTCTATTTAAAAGTGTTATATAATCCAAAAATGTCAAAAGAAGATTCTATTTAATTTTTATTACAACTTAGGAGAGTTCAAATGTCCAAATGTACTAAAAATACAAAAAAAATGGGAATCCGAAAATAATAGAAAAAAATGCAAAAAAATACAGAGGTGCAATTAGGATTTTTCAATCCGCTTCTCCAAGCTGTTGATTTGAGGTCATAGAAAACAAGGAGGGTCAAAGTTAGTCAAAGCCCAAGGAAAACAAAATTAAATGCTAAACCTAGTTTTCTAGTATAAAAGAAGGATCAGACATTGGTCAAAGGAGAGGAATTTGGAGTTAAGAAAATCACTGAAAAAAGATTAGGGTTTTACATGAAACCCTAATCACCTAAATAGATTTTTAGATCTGAGCAAAAAAAAAAAGGGAAGAATTCAAACACAAAGACAAAGGAAGCAATAGATCACCAACAACATCAACACACTCTCGTGTTAATCTTTCCTTTGGCAATAAGAGGTCACCAAAAACCTAACAAAAACTTGAACGATGGCGGATGAAGTGGGCGATTCACGCTTTGCAATGTGACAATAGCAACAACTGCGGCGTTATCTGAAGCCACCAACGGCGATGCTTCCGCCAAAGAAATTGTCATGTGTGAAAATGGGATACATGAAAGATGATTACATTCATTTATTTGTGAGAAGGCCCGTGAGGAGATCTCCAATAATTAATCGTGGTTACTTTGCTCGTTGGGCGTATCATATGAAAACTTCTCTATCGGTTTCTTGATGATGAGAAAAAGCGAGAAGAAGGTGGTCCAATAAAGAAGCGATTTTTATCGCTTGGGCGCGAGCTTTGACACAACATATTTTCATTTGCAGGATGAGGGGAAAGCACCGCATTTATATGTGGAAGTTGACTTTAAGGAGGTAACTAGTAAAAAAGTGGCACTTATTGAGACTTGCAGTGAGTTGAGGAATAAACTTGGTGAAACAAAGACCATATCAGCAGTGTTAAAGCGTACACTGATTTACCAATACTTCATATATATTTTTTAATTTTTTTGTTACTTTTATATGGAAGGGACATTCTCTAATGACTTTTCCCCCCCATATTATGGTAATGTCCTTTTCTTTTGTGGCAGCACATTTGTGCCAGAGTGCTACTATAAGTTCGGCTAAAATTCACACCCGTTTTAGTTTTCATGCCCTAAAGTCTAAACATCTAGCTTACGTTTTACACCGCCTGTTTAGTTATACCACCCCCCCTACGACTAATAACACCTCCATTTTGCAATTTCCACTTTTTCTCGTTTTGATTCTTTTTCAACTCAAATAATTTCTCAATAAATCAAAAAACTTTGTTAATGATTTTGCGCGAGCCTCTGCTTGCATAATCATTAACAATGAAACTAGTGGTGATCACTTGGAGCCTTTGCTCAATTGATCATCATGAATGCCTAATTTTTCTAAATACTCTCAATAAATCAAAAACTTTGTTAATGATTTTGCGAAGCCTCCGCTTGCATAATCATTAACAATGAAACTAGTGGTGATCGCTTGGAGCCTTTGCTCAATTGATCATCATGAATGCCTAATTTTTTCTAAATACTCTCAATAAATCAAAAAACTTTGTTAATGATTTTGCGAAGCCTCTGCTTGCATAATCATTAACAATGGGGAACTAGTGGTGATCACTTGGAGCCTTTGCTCAATTGATCATCATGAATGCCTAATTTTTTAAATATTTTGATAAATCAAAAAACTTTGTTAATGGTTTTGCGAAGCCTCCGCTTGCATAATCATTAACAATGGGAACTAGTGGTGATCACTTGGAGCCTTTGCTCAATTGATCATCATGAACGCCTAGTCTTCCTAAAAAACTTTTCATTAAATCAAAAACTTTGTTATTGGTCCTGCGAAGCCTTTGCTTGCATGATTATTAACAATGGAGTGCTAATGGTGGTCACTTGGAGCCTTCGCTCAATTGATCATCATGAAAGCTCGATTTTCCACAATTAAACAAGATAAAAAACCAAAAAACCTAGAACTACGTAGCTTTGAATTCTCCATCGCACCTGGAGATACGTAGGAGCGGATCCCCTCCGTCAAGCACAACGAACCAAAAACACTTTTCCTTTCCAAAAAGCCAAAGAGGCTAACTCTCGGCGAGCGCCGAAAATAAATATTTCCATTAAGTTTTTTTATCAAGAGGCAAACTTAAGTATTTTCCAAATCAACACTTAAAATCACGCGTTTAATTAAAGGTTCCCTTTCAGTAGAAAGGAGGTGTGGGGTGCTAATACCTTCCCCATGCCTAACCGACCCCCGAACCCAAATCTTTAGGTTTTCCCAAAAAGACCATCCGCCTTCCCAAAAAGGTTTTTCTTCAATATTTTCCTTATAAAAAAATATTGGTGGCGACTTCATTGTTCAAAAAAGTTGTAAACGAAGAAAACCCCTCGGGGACTTTTTCGGGCGCAACAACACCAAGATGTTATCAGTGAAAATTTCAACTACTAGTCTAAGTACGGGTAGAAACCTCGGCTCATGTAATCCATGAATACCTCATGAGCATTAGTTAGACCAAAGGGCATCACTACTCACTCGTAATGTCCATATCTAGTATGGAAAGCTGTCTTCGGAATATCTAAAGCCCTAACCTTAATCTAACAATAATCTGTCCTTAGACCAATTTTGAAACACTGCTGGACCTCGAAGCTGATTAAGCAAATCACCTATTCTTAGCAAATGATACTTATTCCTAATAATAACTTTGCTCAACTGGAGGTAATCCATACACGACCTCCTGCCCCCCATCTTTCTTTTCAACAAGTAACATAGGAGCACCCCAACTTGTAGTAAACTGGGGAACACCACCTTTTCGGTTTTATTGGATACAGTGCTATTAGAACTTCGGGTTAAACTCTGCCACTACTGTGTTCATGACTGACTCACAAGTAAAGTTTATGGAAGAAAATTTCTTGAACCTTTGAATATAAAATAATTTTATTAGATACCCATAGGAGTTACTTTCTTCGCTAACCCGAAATACTAACAAGGAGTATCTTCAAACCTCATGACTCAGTCTTTGAATTCAATTCCTAAATTTGAAAAGTCTCACGCAGGTGTATGGCTTTTCAGAACCTATAAGTCAACCGACCATTCCAAAACCAACCATTCACTTAAGTCTACTATTCATTCACTTAAGTATGAGAAGATCTTAACAATAATGATCTCTCGCTTGACACATAACTGCTTTCCTAGCTGAGTCGGACTTACTAGAAAATTTTGAAATTCGTTCTATCACACTGCATTGTTGACTACTCTAAGCGGAACGTTCATATTTGGATTAATCACGGAGTTGAGCTAGTTATTATAACATCAAAGAAATAATCAAAATAGAAGGATTCTTTCACGGAATCAAACGGGCACAAGATAATGCATCCGGCGTTGATTCTGAGAACAATTCTCATTATTTTACTCATTCTTTTGGTCCCACAATTTGCCAAACTCCACAATTCTTCAAACATAACCATAACCCTTAACATATCCATTCGGTAGGGAACATGTCTTGCCTATCGAGAAGTAAGGTGTTTAACACTTAGTTGATTCAGTCTTCCTATAGAACAACACCGCTTCCAATACTTTAAGTCATCGAAAGTTTCATCCTTGTAGTATACCTAGTATACTAGTTAAATACCTCATTGTTGTTGGCTTTTGAAAACTCCATTGACTGTTGAGGTACATAGCTACTAATGACCATTTCCAAGAAACAAACTTCTTGGAAACTACAATGGTTATCATTCTAAACCGGTGTCTAGGTATCTAATATTAATTACTAGGAGTCCTCTTTCAACATCTCAGGCCTCTATGAAGTTATGTTCTACAACCACTTAGGTGAGGTAGAAGTACATTTCAGAATACAACTGAAAACACGGTTCACAAACTACTCAGATGTGTAGACATTTTCGTTAGCTTCCCAACGCATCACGGAACATGAATATCGGAGTTCCAGATTAAAAATTATGAATGAAACAAGTCGGAGAACTATCGAAAAATTCTCACAGACCGAGAGTGGCTTACTTATAATCTCGAGAGTAATAATAAGGTTATTTCGGTTAAAATCACCTACTGATATCATCTTGAATGGGACTTGGTTCAAAAACGGTGATCGGAACTAATTCGATCAGCATTGGGTTCTGTAGCCAATACTGAGATTGCACTACAGCTTACTCGATCGGCTTCATGGAATTTCAAAATATGGCTTCAAGGAAAAAGGAACATGATCAAGACTCGCAGCTATCCGAAAGGATGTCTTTAACTGCGCTCTAAGCTGAGGTTTACTCTAACCATAAAGTAAGGTTTACTATGAAACAATGCTTCGGTAACTGATAGACTGACTTATCAACGGTCAAGATTTCGGGGTTTCAGTTAATTTTAACAGATCTTACGATACTGGCATTATTACTGCCCAAAGGCTTTTCTTAACTCGCAACATTGTAGACGACCTACAACGATTTCCACTGCGACTCTACAATTGCACCGAGTTCATTGACTGAACAGTCGCCCACCGTTTCATCGAACCAATCTGGCTGCCCATTGCTTACTTCAGATCACCAACTGTAGCCCTTCGCTTCCGTTACGAGCTCTGATAAACCTAGAAGGCTATAATTCCTATGGTTTAGGGTTTGGACATTTTCGGGGATGAGGCAACTAACTGTCATCGTTCTCAGTAACTCACATGAAACATTGAGTGGATCCTTACTCAATACTTCACATAATATACTGAAAGGTTCTGACATTTAATTGTCTAAGTCTCTAGCTGAGTCGATCTAATTTCTTTTGACCATAAGGTCTCTAAGTCCGACAAGGTCGAACTGCTCTGATACCAAAATGTAACACCCTCATATTTCTGTCTAGTAGAAATACTAGAGTGCACAGTTTAGCATACATAAGAGATAAATTTCCTGCTTAGATATACATCTTTACAAGAATAGTGTAAACGATTACATAACTTAAAACAAATTCAAGTCATAATCGGATACAAAGATAACAAGGGGAAACATAAACACGAATGGCAGAACTAAATCTCCAATCTTCTATCCGAGCATGCCACCTACTTGTGCCATACAACCTTCTTCTTTCCTTGTTTCTTTGTAAAACAACAATATATGATAGAGTAAGATAACATATCTCAGTGAGTCTTACCGTGATCCCTTACCTATCACTCGGTCCATTTTTAAAAATCTTATTAACTTCGTGATTTAATTAATAAATCACGTGCATTATCAATTGCACAATACCGATTGCCCTCTGACTATTCCCTGTGCTTGCGATGCAATCATAACTTCCTAGCAATTGTACCTACCGATCGCCCTCGACTAATCCGTGAATGATGCAGTCATAACTTCATAGCATAACACCGACTGCCCTCCGACTAGTCCCGGTGAACCCCCTTCCCAATAGGACTTTGCCTAATGGTAAAATTTTATAGGCCTAAGTTTAGGGCTCATGACTTCCCCGCCTAGTATGCTAGCAAAAACAGGGTCGTCACCCCGACTCGATATAATTCACATATCACACCCGCATTGGGGCGTTTCATTTATTCGATATAATATATATACCGAATCTAATTCAATCTATGATATGTTGCAGTAACATATTAGTATACGTATAAACTAATGAAATCCGTCCAGTCAACATTTAAGTTCGGGACCTCACTCGCCCAGTCGTTAGCGCAATAGTAGTCAAAAACATTTGGTTCCCACACGTTCTCTAGGTTTTACGTTTTTTCGAAATATTTATAACATTATTCGTTTAATTCAAAACAACTTTGATCATGCATCAAAACACTGAAAATATCGATCCATACTAATCACAATTGGTTGGGAAAAGGATTAGAGGAAGTTTGGAGTCGAAAAGAGCGTCGAAACGAAGAATTGGGACTCCATTCGCTTGTTTTTGTTTCGTTTCGCTCTCCATTCGTATCCAAACCATATTCCAATCCAATTACAACCTACAAACAGGAAATATAATACCCAATTCCAGTCCAAACAACATTAATCACAAGCAATTACATCAAGTCATTTGTTCCGAGATTTGTAATGGCACAAACCGACATTTCAACACACCACATGAGTGTAGAGTTTCCTACTGCAGTGCACCTACTTCGACAAATGATTTAAAATAGCAAACGACATCGGATTTCTACAAAAGACCACTCATTGGAAATTTCTCTGAGTGTAGTTTCTACATATGATTTTCATTTTTCAAAATAAGAATCCAGGTGATACAGTTTTTCAAAATACTACACTGAGGTACCAAAACTGGACAGAACTCTTTGCCCAACTTGCAACTCAATTTTCTTTCTCATTTCTTAATGAAATTTGGTGAAACCAGTGCCTATTCCGTAGGTACTAAGGTCTTCTTTCCAATGAAACAAGAATAATTCAAAACGGAGTTCAATTGAGAACAGAAGACCTGAAACACTGAACCTATACCCAGTTTAATTCCAGAAATTTGACCTAACTTGAAACACTCATAACTTGAGCTACACAACTCCAAATTGAACCAAAACAGTGCCAATACGACCGGCGTTAAGTCTAATTTCAAAAACAATTAGACACATAATTTTTGGACTAACAGAACATTCCCAGTTTCAAGAAAACCGAACCTGTGTCCAGAATTGCTAAATCAGTGAGTTCATGACCAATTTGCGGTTTTTGCGACTCGAAATTTACGAAACGAATGCAATTCCAACAATCATATCATTCACACAGTCAACACAACATAATCTAAAAACCGTAAGCGAGTAAAACTCACCAATCGTGATGAAAATCACGAAACTCTACGAAGCTCGAACGACCTGAAACACCGATCTAGCTCCGAACTCGTCCAAATGCTCCGAAACCGAACCCAACCTCTTCCAAACTCAAACTCAGCCACTGAACCTCCTCAAACACTTTCTCAATCCAGTGAACCTCCAAGTATCACATGCTAGCCTCAAAGGTTCCAAAAACCCATTATCTTCCCATTTTGAGCTTGAAGCTTCACCCATGGCAAAGTGAGTTAGAGGTGAAGGTTGGGTTTTGAAATGGGTATGGGTGAATAGAGGAAGAAAAATGGAATGGAATGGAAGAAAGAACACTTACATTCAATGAAGAGTTTGAAGATTCCTTTCACCTTCTTCCTCCTCTCTCTCACGTTTCCCTCTCTTCTCCCTCTCTCTAGGTTTTCTAAATTTTTCATTCTTCCTTTCTTTCTTTCTTTTTCCCACGGCTTCTCCCCTTTTCTCTCTCTTACTTTCCCTTTATTTATTCCATCACAAGAGAGGAATGAGAGAGTGTTTGGATATTTTTAGTGTCTTGGAGCTCATTTAGTGTGAGTGGTATTGTTCCTGGGTGTATCAGCAATTACGAGAACTGCCAACAACAATTGGACTGCGGCCCGGCCTCAACTCGATCGGCCCCAAACACGCTGCTTGAGCGCACTTCTCGACCGAAAAACTTCGCTAACGGTCGGACCTCGCGATATATATCGCCATTCGCATATGGCATCGTGCGTTCTCTAACCTTGTGCTATCTTCCCGAGCGACCTCTCACTAGATCGTCGGAGTGTCTTGCCAGTACCACCCGAGGTGCTCTACGCGTGAAGCCCGGACCCGGTCCTTTCACTCATTCAACGACCGGCCCGTTGGCGAATCAATCAACACTTCAACTCTTCATTGGTCAAGGTACGATCAATTGGCGACCACGATGGGAGGCCCGAGCGCTATCCTACCACATTCATGGCTCCACGCGACCGCCCCGCACGCGGGCCACCTCTCGACTCAATCCTCCCGGGCGAGAATCGGCCCAGACCGGGGCGTGGCGTCATAGTCCACGAATCTCAAGGACTTCCACGACAAGAACCTTCGGTGCACAGCGGTGCGTGGGCCGGTCCTCCAGCCAGATCCATCCGGCCGTTCTCGGAGATTTGCCGCGGCCGGTTGAAGCGGGCATTCGAGAACCTCTGCGCAGGACCATGTTACTCAAGCCGTTTTGCGAGATCTTGCAAAACAAGAATCAGTGATCGCATCGAGATGCACTCATCTCCCATATGAAAGAGGTTCGATTCGGGCGCGTCGCGTGCGAAGACGGAGAACCTTCACTCGCCGCCGGCCGCGCGAAGACACCGCTCCTCCTCGAAGGAGCATTTCACGCCGAGAGAGCACTACTCATCATTCTCCGGCGCCAAGAAGCGTGGCACGCAGTCGCCCCGGCGAGAACGCAGCGTGAGCGCCGTTCGATGTCCTATGATTATGAAGATTCTAGCTACCGCCCCGACACGGCCGCTCGCCCACGAATACTCCTCTAATGAGTCGTCCGGTCACGCTCGGTCGAGCGAGATCTTGGGATTCTCGTGAAGAGTGGAAGATTACGTAAATGGAAGAATCGGGGGCGTTTACGCATCGGCCTAGGAGAGGCCAAAGCGAAGCGACCCGTAAGGCCTCTCGCCTTCCACCAACCGCCCATCTCGAGGATTCTATGGAATGCCGGGCAACGAGGCATGCCTCGCAATGCAACCGCTTTGGGTCGAGCGGCATTCGAATGAACATGGCCCGCTTCTCCGGGAGAGATCAGGCGTTATAAGATTCCGAGAGATCTCCGCAAGCCGCCCAATCTCAACAAGTTTGACGGCCGAGGAGATCCAGACAAGCATCTCCGTTACTTCAATAATTACTGCTGCTATAGAGAGTTGGGACCGACCATGAAATGCAGGCTTTTTCCCCAGTCTCTGGACGGCCGGGCATTGGAATGGTGGGAGTCTCTGCGACCCAATTCCATCTCCTCATGGGACGACCTGATCAGAATCTTCTTGTCTCACTACACTGCCAACCGGTGCCAATACCGATACGAGGAATACTTGGACTCTGTCGTTCAAGGTGAGAATGAGACGTTGAGACAGTATATCGACCGGTTTAACACTGAAGCCGAGTCTGTTCGTGACTTGTCAGATAAGGACAAGTTGAAATATCTGAAGCGTGGCATTCGACCGGACCACCGGTTCGTAGAAGAATTCACCCTGAATCATTACCAAGATCTCAGTCACTTCTTAACGAGGGCTAACGTCCACATGCAGTATGAAGAAACTCGCGGCGAAAGAAAGCGTCCGTGCGTACGACGACCTAAAGAAGAAAATAATAAGCCGGCCAAAGGGCATGAAGGTCGCCGCGACAATCGGCCTGACTTTCGAGATAAAAAGTTCGATCAACAGCGAGTGTCAGAACAATGAGTTTGTGGGAGTTAAACGGCCCGATCCACTCGTTCTCAAGAAGGGGGCACGACCGACCAAAAGATACTGCCGTTACCACAAAAGCAAGGGTCATGATACCGACGACTGTATGGCCCTCAAAGATGACATTGAAGAGCTCATTCAGAAAGGAAAGTTGGGAAAGTATGTGAGGTCGGAGGAAGGTGACCGACCTCAAGAGAAGCAGAAAGAAACTGATCCTGACAGAGGAAAGGGCGCTCTAGTTGTTTCAAGCGTCCAAGAGAAAGACCGGTCTGAGGACCGAGAAGCCCCGCGATCCAGAGGTCGCAACGTTGCTATGGTCATCCACGGTGGCAACCCTTTGGACCGTAGAGAATCAAACAAAGCCACCAAAAAGAAGTGGGACGAGCTCCTGATGGTCGGTTCAACATCAACAGTCCCACCGGTCTCGAACAGACCCCCCATCTCGTTTGGAGATAGCGACCTGCACGATGGCAGGCCAAACAATTATGTTCCATTGGTAATCGTGGCGCGATCATGGCCAATACGGAAGTCCAAAGAATCACGGTCGCCAAGGTAGCTCGTGACATCATGTTCGAGGGCTTGATTGACAAGATCAAGGTTGATCGGGCGAGATAATTCCCGGTGAGCAGCGCCACTGCGGGCTTCAATGGAGCGGTCACCTACCCGCTGGGAACGATCGAACTCATGGTCACATTCGGTGACGACACTGGAGATAGCACCTTGTACAGGACGGTCCGCACGACGTTCCTCGTACTCCCCCTCAAATCCTGCTATCAATGCATTATTGGTAGGCCGACTTTGGGTAAGCTAGAGGTCAAGTTCGTCGGCGGTGCATCCGAAGATGAAATTCTACGACAAGGGCGACCGGTAGTTACCACGGCGGCCGACCCAGAGGCGCAAAGAGCGGTGCCACGATCTGTATCAACAAATTTGTGATGAGGTAGACCTTGGCCCAAATGTTCGAAGCACTGGTGAAGGCCATCAAGTCAATGTCACTGATCTGGATGCTCGGTGCCACGTTTGAATGTAATGAACAACTTGAGTGTAATGACGACCGACCTATGAATGAAAAGCAGGCAGGCGCTCTTTTTCCCACTGGGTTTTTTACAGAGGCCTGACCTTTAGAAATATGATATGTTCCTTACTTTCTCGCAAGAATGTATGACCGGTCGCTCAAGATTGCCCGTGGCAAAGGAGCGATCGAAGATTATCAACTTGATCAAACATAAACGGATCGTCGAAACGATCTAAACCGAGCGACCATCGAAATGGTCCAAACCGAGTGCCATCGAAATGGCCCAAGGGTTAGATAGCCCGCAAACAACGGTCACCGAGTTGACTCAAACGAGCGCCATCGAAAATGGCCCAAGGGTTAAGTGATAACCCAACAAAACAGGTCGTCGAAACGATCTAAATCGAGCGACCATCGAAATGGTCCCAATCGAGTGCCATCGAAATGGCCCAAGGGTTAACACCCGCAAACCTTAGATCGTCGAAACGATCTAAATCGAGCGACCATCGAAATGGTCCCAACCGAGTGCCATCGAAAATGGCCCAACAACTCTAGGTCGTCGGAACGATCTACATCGAGTGCCATCGAAAATGGCCCAAAGGTTAAGTAATAACCCATCGCGGTAGGCCGTCGAAACGATCTACCTTAAATGCCATCGAAAGGGCCTGATTGAAGGCCGCCGAGCGATCCAAGGCCCCGTTGGGATATTAACTTATCAAAGAACGGAGGCTTTCGAAATAAGCGCGAATGACGACCGAACGGTCTTAAAGCTCAAAGACTTAGAGAAAAATAAACATACAAGGCGCGCAAAGAAAAGCGACCAAAAACGAGCGCTATCGAAGTAGCACGAAACGGCCGCCGAGTGGCCCACAAGTTCAAAATGAAGAAGGCGAATAAATGCAAGTACGCAGACATAGCAATATAAATTTGAACGGGCGTAATTAAAAGCAAGTAAAGATTGTCATTACAAATATGGGGCCTTGGCCGAAGCGCCCCGCGACCAAGAACGCACGAGGCGTAAAATTGTCGGGCGAAGGCAAGTTAAAGTTACAAAATTACACCGCCGCAGCGGCTTCAAAAGAGAATGGTGGTTGGCGAATGACGTTGCCTTGCTCGTCATATTCTGCGAGCAACATGATCTTATTGTTGTCGACATAGTCGCGTGGGCTTGATCATCTTGTCATCAAAATTGACTGCGGACGGTATTCAATACCCGCACCGCCTCGAGAGCATTGTAAAATCGCTCAATTGCAGCCTCCTCGACCGGCCAGGCCACCTTTGGATCGTTCCTCTAGCTCGGCCTTATCGGCCGCCCGTGCAGCCTCTCTCTTGGCGTAGCATCAAGATCGGCCTTCAAAGTAGCGACACGAGCGAAAGAAGCTCCTTGTTCCTCTTTGCCCGGCTTGACCGGTCATCCTCCCCTCGTTTGAGGGCCTCCTTCTTCGGATCGACGAGCTTGTCATATTTTAGCTGCGCCTCGGCTAAAGCCTTGTCTTTTCTGCGCAAAATTCGTGACGGTTTGTTAGTCGGTCGAACAAAGATAGACGCAAAGAGTACAAGACTAAAAATAAAATTACCATCGATTCGGCCACCAGCTCCGCCATGACTTTCTCGACCCCATGCATGCAGAGAAGCGCGCAGAGCGCCATGGGTTTCATACATCTTTATTCCACCTCGGCGTACCAAAGCTTTCGAGCGAGATGACAGAATCTCCTCGTCGCGGGGGGACCCGACAATCACGCTTTCGGCCCGCTTGGGTGAGCGATCGGCACCGGGAGGCGGCCGAGGCTCGCCGACCGCTTCTTCCCCGGCTCTTAGGAGTTTGGGGACTTTTGAGGAAGATTCGGGAGGATTCCCACCCCGAAGCGTCAAATCTTTTAGCCTCCTTCAAAGCTTGGGGCCAGAGCGGCGAGCAGTTTTCTTTTTGCCGCCATTCTTTACGCAAAATACCGAGGCATGAGTTAAAGAGAAAAAATCAATAACAGAACATAAGGACAAAAAGTTCAAAAGCGAACCAATCTCGGCCTCCAATTCTTGGTCTTCGTACAAGACAAAGGGTCGGCAAGGTATGTCGCCCTTAGGATCTGGACGCATCATGCCCGCCAGCGACTTTATCATCTCCAAAGTCTCCAGGTCGGCCTCACCCAAGTCTTTCACTGTGTAGATGTAATCTCCCGGCCGCCTGCAGAAATGAGCCTCGTTCCACATGATTGGGAAATAAGGGGGACCTAGCATCCCGTCCGGTTGAACCTCACAAACGGCCTTCCCGGCCTCCTCGGTGGGAACGATCCAAAAATATTGACTTTTCCAGGCCGCTCCCAACGACTCCTGGAACGCTTTGAAAAACCGGTGGTGGGTCTTCTGCATCTTGAAGGAGACTTACTCCCTCTTCTCCTTGTTGGCTTTCTCTGCAGCCACCACGGCAAGATAGCAAAGAAAAGCATCATCGACACCGCCGGCCAGTTTGGTCAAGAAAGACCTCAAAAGTCTTTAAAAACGCCCATGCGTTTGGATGAAGCTGTGAAGGCGACCCGATATGGCGCGCAGACGTCGCGTTGGAATTCGGTAAAGGAGGCGTAATCTTCATCTTCTCGAACACGAGCCGATACATCGTGAACTTGAAGTTGGCGTAATAAGTTGCGATATCTTGGCCCTCCTTCATGCCTCTTATCCTCCACCAGGTGAGTCTTCGCGAGGCTCGTGGGATCGGGTAGAGCATCGTGGCCGACCGTAATAATACTCTGTTGGGCGAAGAGTCTCCGACACCCAAGACATGTCGACACTTCTCGAGCTACATCGGCTTGACTTCGGCCGACCGCCGTTCTCCTCAGACGATGGCATTTAGACCGTAAATATCGACCTCGGGCTGAATCACCTCTCCTCCTTGGACTTCTTCGTCTCGGCCGCCCTCGGCCTCCACCATCTCCTCGTCCACGACTGGGACGACACTTTGCGCCTCGTCATCATCAATAATAATCACGTCGGCGTCCTCTTCTCCTCCCTCCACTCGGGATACAACGTCCTCGGGCGGTGGAGAGTTGCTCGGCCTTCGGCGAGAATGGGCCAGACACAGAATCGGGGCCTCCAGGGCTGGCCGATCCTCGACCGGAAGAATGAGAACTCGAGCTCGTGCTGCTCGAAGAACTGCTTGAAGAGCTAGAGCTTTTGTCGCCCGAAGACGACTTAGACTCCGCCTCTTGGGAATTGGGCTCGCCCGGTCTCGACATATAGGTAGCAAAGGATTGCGGTGGCTTTCCGGGAATACGGGCGGTCAGTTTCGTCCGTGGCATGCAAGAACACCTGTGAGAGGGAACGAGTCAGGTCGTTCGAGTAGAGCACTCATGAGAGGGGGCGATGTGGCCATCCCTCGACCCGACACCCCCTATCACGAGGCGTGGAAAAGTACGAAATACTTTACAGAGAAAAAGACTCAAGTTCGAGAAAGTAAAAGTGAAGATCGGGCCATACCTTGAACGGTTGTGGTGGATCGGTCGCTAGTAGACAAAAACGACTTGGATGTAAGTCTACGGCGATGATGAGTCGATCATTGCGAGCGCAATTCTTGGAAGTGTGAGAAATGAACTCCGCAGAAGGGCTATTTATAGTGCAGATTTACGCGCGAAGGGGCCAGGGATACGAAGAGTCACAACACTTCGTTTCTCACCAATGGTTGTCTCCGCGACCTCGGAAACACCAAACGTCACGTCTTAAATGTCGGTAAAAACCAACCGTCACGGCGGCCGACCCAATGGTTGACAAGCGGTGCGACACCGCCCTACGTGAAAAGCGAACGCGCGCGTTTCGCGTCGCCAAGATAACTTCACCCCTGGGCATCGATTCAAGCCTCACCGCTCTTGCCGACCTAGGCTTGGGGGCAACCGTTCTCGGTGTATCGCCAATTACGAAGCGCCAGCAGCAATTGGACTGCGGCCACCCAACTCGATCGCCCCAAACACGCTGCTTGGAGCGCAATTCTCGCCGACCGAAAATCTCGCTAACGGTCGGACCTCGCAGTATATATACGCCATTCGCATATGGCATCAGGTACGTTCTCTAACCTTGTGCTATCTGCCCGAGCGACCTCTCACTAGATCGTCGAGTGTCTTTGCGGTACCACCCGAGGTGCTCTACGCGTGAAGCGAGGACCAGGTCCTTTCACTCATTCAACGACCGGCCCATTGACGAATCAATCAACACTTCAACTCTTCATTGGTCAAGGTACGATCAGGTATAAAGACTAAAATACCCTTAATGTTCTAATTTCAACTAAATTCTAATTCTACCCCAAAACAATCACACATATTTATATAATTCCATCAATTATGCATTTAAATTATATACTCTAGCAATTATAAATTGCTTTCGCGACAACCTCATATCCATGACTTGATTTATTACCTACTCGAGTAATAAATCACTCGTTAATTTCTTAATTCGAAATTAACGAAATTAGGGATGTTACAATCACCCCAACTTGGGAATTTTGTCCTCAAAATTGAAGAAACATACCTCAAGAGAACAAATACGGATATCTAGTCCGCATATCATCCTCCCATTCCCACACACCACTTTAACAATTGGAACCGTTCTTGTCCGAAATGTTTTCTCTCTATGTTCTATGATATAACTTGGATAAGGTTGTAATGACAATACCAGTCAAAGATCAATCGTTTCTAACTCAACGGTTGACTTGGATCGGAAAGGTACTTCCTCAATTAGTATACAAGAAACACTTCATGTAGATTGGGCAATATGTATGTACAACTATATGGTAAGCCATTACCCAACACGCTCGATACTTTGGAAAGATCCAATATACCAAAAGCGAGTTTTCTTCGTGCACGCAATGCTCTTCCGGTACAATGATTGATGAAACTCTTACAATATAAGATTACCAGATTCAATTCCTAATGATCTTCTCCTTATGCCAGCATAATCCCTTTTTGCAACTCTGAGCTATTCATCAGTTCTCACTATATACATATAATTTTCCAATTCCTATTTATGAGTCAGATAATTCTCCTCATGAGGTGTCTCTTACATGGATGCATCAGCTACCACTTGTTAATGAAACATCATAACACATCCTAAACCTTTACGAGGCGTCACTGTACATTTCAAATTCCAGAGACTGTTCTAGAAGAATTTGGATAAGAGCAGAAGTCAATCTCTTTTACAACTCTAGAGGAAACACTCTTCACAATTAAAATCTCATTTAAACGGCTAACCTTTACAAGTTAACCAAGTGAGTGGAAAACCTACTGCCACTCTTGATTGGGATATCACATGTCCCAGATACTTCACTACAAACATCCAAAAATCACACTTAAAGGGTTTAGCATACCACTTCTTCTCTCAGAGTACATTCAGAACAATGTGGAGATGCTGATCATGATCCACAATGGTCTTAGTGTACACCAAGATGTTATCAGTGAAAATTTCAACTACTAGTCTAAGTACGGGTAGAAACCTCGGCTCATGTAATCCATTAATACCTCATGAGCATTAGATAGACCAAAGGGCATCGTAATGTCCATATCTAGTATGGAAAGCTGTCTTCTTAATATCTAAAGCCCTAACCTTAATCTAACAATAATCCGTCCTTAGACCAATTTTGAAAACACTGCTGCACCTCGAAGCTGATTAAGCAAATCACCTATTCTTGGCAAAGGATACTTATTCCTAATAATAACTTTGCTCAACTGGAGGTAATCTACACACGACCTCCTGCCCCCATCTTTCTTTTCAACAAGTAACACAGGAGCACCCCAACTTGTAGTAAACTGGGGAACTCCACCTTTTCAGTTTTATTGGATACAGTACTATTAGAACTTCGGGTTAAACTCTGCCACTACTGTGTTCATGACTGACTCAAAAGCAAAGTTTATGGAACAAAATTTCTTGAACCTTTGAATATAAAATAATTTTATTAGATACCCATAGGAGTTACTTTCTTCGCTAACCCGAAATAGTAACAAGGAGTATCTTCAAACCTCATGACTCAGTCTTTGAATTCAATTCCTAAATTTGAAAAGTCTCACGCAGGTGTATGGCTTTTCAGAACCTATAAGTCAACCACTTTCCTAGCTAAGTCGGACACATAACTGCTTTCCTAGCTAAGTCGGACTTACTAGAAAATTTTGAAGTTCTTTCTATCACACTGCATTGTAGACTACTCTAAGCGGAACGTTCATATTTGGATTAATCACGGAGTTGAACTAGTTATTATAACATCAAAGAAATAATCAAAATACAAGATAATGCATCCGGCGTTGATTCTGAGAACAATTCTCATTATTTTACTCATTCCTTTGGTCCCACAATTTGCCAAACTCCACAATTGTCCAAATATAACCATAACCCCTAACATATCCATTCGGTAGGGAACATGTCTTGCCTATCGAGAAGTAAGGTGTTTAACACTTAGTTGATTCAGTCTTCCTATAGGATAACACCGCTTCTGTTCCGGGGTGTATCAGCAATACCGAGAGGTTCCAATAGCCTTTGGGCCGTCGGCCCATATCAACGTAATCGGCCCAAGCTCGGTTGCTTGGAGCGCACTTTGCGCTAGCCGGCCGAAAATCTCGCAAAGCGGTCGGTACCCAGCAGTATATATACGTTATCTTTACCTTGTGATACCCTGCCCGAGCGACCACTTACTTGAGCGTCAGAGTGTCTTTGCAGGTATCACCCGAGGCGTTCAGCGTGCAGCCAAGACCGGTCCTTTCCCTAACTCAACGACCGGCCAATCCAGCAGAGAACAACAACACTTCATTGGTCTAAGGTACGATCAATTGGCGACCACAGTGGGAGGCCCGGGCGCTATCCTACCTCATTCATGGCTCCACGCGACCGGCCCCAGACGCGGGCCTCATCTCGACTCAACCCCTCCCGCAAAGATCATCCTCAAGAAGACACCCGAGGCGTGGCGAATCACCGTTCATGAATCTCAAGGAAATCCGCGACAAGAGCCCTCAGTACATGGCGGTCGCGGACCGATCCTAGAGCAGGTGCAGCCGCCCGCTCTTCAACAGCTACCGGTCGAGCTGATCGAGGCAGGGATTGAAGAACCATTGTCAGAACACATCACTCAGGCCGTTCTGCAAATGTTACAAAACAAGAACCAACTCATCGCAGATAGAGACGAGCTGATCTCCCGTTATGAAAGAGGGTCAATTCCGGCCCGCCAGCGTACGGAAGATGGAGAACCTTCTGCTCTATGCCGTCCATCACGTAGACACCGATCGCCTCCTCGAAGGAGCCTCACTCGTCGGGAAAGTACGACCCACCGATCCCGTAAGACGACGAATCGCGGCGCAGACAGTCGCCCCGAGCGAGAACGCGCGCAGACGCGTCGTTCCTCTCTTATGATGAATACGAGGATCAAGCTACCGCTCGAACTTCGGCCGCTCGCCCACGGATGCTCCTCCTACGAGTCGTCCGGTTCACGCGGGTCGAAAGTAGATCTGGAATTTCGCGAAGAGTTTGAAGACTATCGAGATGGAGGAATTAGGGGACGTCTCGCAAATGACCGAAGGGGTCACGGCGACCACCCGTATAAGGCACCCTACTCAACTTCCACCTTTTGGCCAACCTGGAGGATTATATGGAATGTCAGGCAATGAGGCCTGCCTCACCATGCAGCCCTTTGGGTCGAACGACATCCCAAACGGCCATGGACCGTTTACTAGAATTCCAAGAGACCTGAGAAAGCCGCCCAATCTAAACAAGTTTGATGGCCGTGGAGATCCGAAAAAGCATATCCAATATTTCAATAATTATTGCAGCTATAGAGAGTTGGGGTCGACGATGAAATGCAGGCTTTTCCCTCAGTCGTTGGACGGCCGAGCATTAGAGTGGTGGGAATCAATTCGTCCCAACACTATCTCCTCGTGGGAGGGCCTAATCAGAATTTTCTTAGCCCACTACACAGCCAACCGTTGCCAGTATCGGTACGAGGAGCACTTGGACACAGTCGTTCAAGGAGATAATGAAACACTAAGGCAGTACATCGACCGATTCAACACTGAGGCCGAGACTATTCGGGACTTATCAGATAAGGACAAGCTGAAGTACCTCAAACGTGGTATTCGACCGGACCATAGGTTCGCAGAAGAATTCATGCTGAATCACTATCAGGACCTCAGCATGTTCTTGAGGAGGGCCAATGATCATATGGCATATGAAGAAACCCTGGCTGCAAGAAAGGGCGCTCGAGCGCGTCCTAAAGAAGAGCCGAATAGACCGGCCAAAGGGCAAGAAGGCCGCCGAAAAAACCGGCCGGACTATCGAGACAAGAAATACGAGCAGCGCACTCGTCTGAACACATCTATTGCACAACTTTACAGTGAGTGCCAGAACAACGAGTTTGTGGGTGTGAAACTGCCTGACCCTCTCGTACTCAAAAAGGGGGCACGACCGACCAAGAGATACTGCCGCTATCATAAGAGCAAAGGGCATGACACTAACGACTGCATGGCCCTTAAGGATGAGAAAGGTAAGTTGAGTAAGTATGTGAGGTCTGAAGAAAACGAGCGACCTCAAGAGAAGTCAGGAGGACCTGCACAGAACATAGGAAAGGGCGTCATTGTTACAACGACCGCCCAAGACAAAGATGGATCTGAAGATCGAGACACTCGGCAATCTAAAGGCCGCAATGTTGCTATGGTAATTCACGGTGGGAACCCATTGGAACGCAGGGACTCCAACAAAGCCACCAAAAGAAAGTGGGATGAAATCCTAATGGTTGGAAACGACTTGAATGTGAACGGCCAGGTCTCGAATAGACCGCCCATTTCTTTTGGGGATGAAGACTTGCTCGATGGCGGGCCAAACGATTCACGTTCCGCTGGTAGTATCGCGATTATCGCCAACACGCAGGTTCGAAGAATTACGAGTGCACCGAGGAATCTCGGCGATATTATGTTTAAAGAATTGATTGACAAGTGAAGGTGGATCGAAGTGAAATAATCCGCGCAGCCGATCCTACTCGCTAACGGGCTTCAATTGAGCGACCACTTATCCTTGGGGACAATTGAACTCTTAGTCACATTTGGTGACGACAACTGCAACACCTTGTACAGACGGGGCCGGTCGGACGACGTTCCTTGTACTCCCCATCAAATCTTGCTACCAGTGTATCATTGATAGACCGACCTTGGGTAAACTGGAGGCTGTTGCTTCCACTGTGCATTTAAAGATGAAGTTTTATAGCAAAGACGATCAGGTAGTTACCTGTGCGGCCGACTTAGAGGCGGCCAAACGAAGTCATTACCTTTATCAAGAAATTTGTGATGAGCTAGACATTGGACCAAGCGCTAAAAGTGTTAGTAAAGGTCACCAAGTTAATCTCGCTGATCTGGACGCTCGTTATGATCCAGATAGAGACCCTGAGGACAATGATGACGACTTAGCCCGAGAGCTAAAGAACAGGTTAAAAAGACCAGAGCCTCATGGGGAACTGACAGATGTACAGTTGGGCGACGACCCAGCAAAGACAGTAAAGCTAGGTAGCGACCTACCTGAGCAAGTTAAACAAGACCTTACGGAATGCCTAAGGGACTACGCTGACCTATTTGCATGGCAGGCATCAGATATGCCAGGCATTCCCATAGAGATTGCTTGCCATCAGCTCTCGGTCGACGAAGGAGTTAAGCCGGTCGCCCAGAGAAGGCGAACACAAAGTGAGGAAAAATCTCAAGCTGCAGCAAAGGCCGTTGAGTACCTAGTGAAGGCTAATTTCGTCGAGGAGATTAAGTACACGACCTGGTTATCCAACGTCGTGCTGGTGAAGAAAAAGAATGGCAAGAGGTGTATGTGTGTAGACTACACCGACCTAAACAAGGCATGCCTGAAGGATGCCTTTCCTGTGCCCAACATTGACAAGCTGGTCGATGGTGCCTCGGGCTACAAAATTATTATCTTTTCTAGATGCTTACTCGGGCTACAATCAGATTACGATGTACCCCCCTGATCGCCACAAGACTACCTTCATGACGGATCATGGCAATTTTCAGTATAAGGTAATGCCGTTCGGCCTGAAGAACGCTGGGGCGACCTACCAGCGTATGATGAACAATATTTTCAGGAAGCATATCGGCCGGATATCTGAGGTGTACCTAGATGATATGATCATCAAGAGTACGACCGACCAAGATCACGTAAACGACCTAAGAGAGGTGTTTGAAGAAGCCAGAAAGAACTCACTAAGGTTGAATCCAGAAAAGTGTACTTTTGGTGTGAGGGCCGGCAAGTTTTTGGGCTTTCACCTGACAGAAAGAGGCATCGAAGCTGTTCCTGGGTGTATTAGCGAATACGAGGACTGCCAACAGCAATTGGACCTGCGGCCCAGCCCATCTCGATCGGCCCAAACACGCTGCTTGGAGCGCAATTCTCGCCGGCGAAATATTCGCAAACGGTCGGACCTCGCAGCGATATATATCGCCATTCGCATATGGCTTCGTGCGTTCTCTCTAACCTTGTGCTATCTGCCCGAGCGACCTCTCACTAGATCGTCGGAGTGTCTTTGCAGGTACCACCCGAGGTATTCAACGCGTGAAGCCAGGACCGGTCCTTTCACTCATTCAACGACCGGCCCATTTGACGAATCGATCAACACTTCAACTCTTCATTGGTCAAGGTACGATCAATTGGCGACCACAGTGGGAGGCCCGTGCGCTATCCTACCTCCTTCATGGCTCCACGCGACCGGCCCCAGACGCGGGCCGCTTCCCGACTCAATCCCTCCGGGCAGAATCAGCAGCAAACCCCAGAGGGCGTGGCTGTCACCGTCCACGAGTCTCAAGGACTTCCACGACAAGAACCTTCGGTGCACAACGGTCGCAGACCTGTCCTCCAACAGATTCAACCGCCCGTTCCTGGAGACTTGCCGCCCGAGCTGATTGAAGCGGGCATTCAGGAACCCCTGCCGGACCATGTCACTCAAGCCGTTTTGCAAATCCTGCAAAGCAAAAATCAGGTGATCGCAGACCGAGACGCGCTCATCTCTCAATATGAAAGAGGGTCAATTCCGGGCCGCCCACGTGCGGAAGACGGAGAACCTTCAGCTCGCCGCCGACCGGCGCGAAGACACCGCTCCCCCCCTCGAAGGAGCATTTCTCGCCGAGAGAGCACTACTCATCGTTCTCCGGCAAGAAGAAGCAGGGCACGCAGATCGCCCCCAAGCAGGAACGAGCGTAGACGCCGTTCAATGTCCTATGACTATGAAGATTCCAGCTACCGTCCTGACACCGGCCGCTCGCCCACGAGGTACTCCTCTAACGAGTCGTCCGGATCACGTCGGTCGAGAAGCAGATCTTGGGATTCTCGAGAAGAGTTGGAAGATTACAGAGATGGAAGGATCAGAGACGTTTCACATCGACCAAGGAGAGGCCAAAGCGAGCGACCCAGAAGACCTCCTCAACTTCCACCAACTGGCCCATCCGGAGGATTTTATTGAATGTCGCAACGCAGGCATGCCTCGCAATGCAACCCTTTGGGTCGAGCGACATTCAGAACGAGCACGGCCCGTTCTCCAGGGAGATCAGGCGTTACAAAATTCCGAGAGATCTACGAAAGCCGCCCAATCTTAACAAGTTTGACGGCCGAGGAGATCCAGACAAACATCTCCGGTACTTCAATAACTACTGCTGTTATAGGGAATTGGGACCGACCATGAAATGCGTGCTTTTCCCCGGTCCGTTGGACGGCCGAGCATTGGAATGGTGGGAGTCATCATGCGACCCAATTCCATCTCCTCATGGGGACGACTGATCGTAATATTCTTGTCTCACTACACTGCAAACCGCTGCCAATATCGGTATGAAGAATACTTGGACTCTGTTGTTCAAGGAGATAATGAGACGCTGA
Source organism: Oxytropis ochrocephala (assembly GCA_020916435.1). Taxonomy (NCBI): domain Eukaryota; kingdom Viridiplantae; phylum Streptophyta; class Magnoliopsida; order Fabales; family Fabaceae; genus Oxytropis; species Oxytropis ochrocephala. The sequence goes on from CM037090.1 coordinate 71,267,356, forward strand.
GACAGTATATCGACCGGTTTAACACTGAGGCCGAGTCTTAGCGAGGGCTAACGTCCACATGGCGTATGAGGAAACTTTGGCAGCTAAGAAGGCCGTCCGTGCACGACCTAAAGAAGAAAACAGCAAGCCGGCCAAAGGGCATGAAGGTCGCCGCGACAATCGGCCTGACTTTCGAGATAAGAAGTTCGATCATCGCACTCGGCTAAACACCTCTATTGCACAGATCTATAGCAAGTGCCAAAATAATGAATTTGTGGGAGTAAAGCGGCCTGAACCACTCGTGCTCAAGAAGGGGGCACGACCGACTAAAATATACTGCCGTTACCACAAGAGCAAGGGCCATGATACGAACGACTGTATGGCCCTCAAAGATGACATCGAAGAACTCATCCAGAAAGGAAAGTTGGGAAAGTATGTGAGGTCGGAGGAAGGCGACCGGCCTCAAGAGAAGCAGAAAGAAGCTGATCCTGACAGAGGAAAGGGCGCTCTAGTTGTTTCAAGCACCCAAGACAAAGACCGGTCTGAGGATCGAGAGGCTCCACGATCCAGGGGTCGCAACGTCGCAATGGTCATTCACGGTGGAAATCCGTTGGACCGTAGAGAATCAAATAAAGCCACAAAAAGGAAGTGTGACGAGCTGCTGATGGTCGGTTCAACATCAACAGTCCCACCGGTCTCGAATAGACCCCCCATCTCGTTTGGAGATAGCGACCTACACGATGGTAGGACGAACAGTTATGTTCCGTTGGTAATCAGGGCAGTTATGGCCAATACTGAAGTTCAAAGGATTCTAGTCGACCAGGGTAGCTCGGCCGACATCATGTTTGAAGGCTTGATTGACAAGATCAAGGTCGATCGGAGCGAGATAATTCCCGTGCCGAGCCTACTCCTCTAACGGGCTTCAATGGAGCGATCCACCTACCCGCTGGGAACGATCGAACTCATGGTCACATTTGGTGACGACACCGAGATAGCACCTTTGTGCAGGGACGGTCCGCACGACGTTCCTTGTACTCCCCTCAAATCATGCTATCGATGCATCATTGGTAGGCCGACCACTGCAAGCTAGAGGTCGTGGCGTCAACAAAGACATCTAAAGATGAAATTCTACAAAGAAAGACGACCGGTAGTTACCCTGGCGGCCGACCTAGAGGCGGCGAAGAAGAAGCCACGACCGCACTGCAAGAGATTTGCGATGAGGTAGACCTTGCCCCAAATGTTCAAAGCACCGTGAAGGCCATCAAGTCAACGCACATCGATTTGGATGCTCGGTATGATCCAGACGGCGACCCGCAGGATAACGATGATGACTTAGCCCGAGAGCCGAAAAACAGTTGAAAAGGCCGTAACCTCATGGAGAACTAATAGATGTGCGGTTGGGAGACGACCCAACAAAGACAGATCCAAGCTTCAGTAGCGACCTACGGAGCAAGTGAAGCAGACCTTGTGCAATGTCCGAGAGACTATCTTGACTGCTTCGCATGGCGAGCATCGACATGCCCGGCATTCCTATCGAAATAGCTCGCCATCGCCTTTCGATCGATGAAGGGGCCAAGCGGTCGCTCAAAGAAGACGTGCTCGTAACGCGAGGAAAAATCTCAAGCCGCTGCAAAGGCCGTTGAGGACCTCATAAAGGCCAATTTTATAGAAGAAATCAAGTACACGACCTGGCTATCCAATGTCGTGCTAGTTAAAAAGAAGAATGGAAAGTGGAGGATGTGTGTAGACTACACCGATCTGAATAAGGCATGCCCGAAGGATGCCTTCCCCGTACCCAACATCGACAAGTGAGTCGATGGGGCCTCGCTACAAATTATTGTCTTTTACGACGCGCTTACTCGGTACAATCGGATCACGATGTATCCCCCCGATCGACACAAGACAGCATTCATGACAGATCGGGGAAACTTTCAGTACAAGGTGATGCCTTTCGGCCTGAAGAACGCTGGAGCGACCTACCAGCGGATGATGAACAAGATTTTCAAAAGGCAGATCGGTCGAATCTCAGAGGTGTACTTGGACGACATGATCATCAAAAGCGTGACCGACCCAGATCATGTGAGCGACCTCAGGGAAATATTTGAAGAAGCTAGAAAGAATTCACTTAGACTAAATCCTGAGAAGTGTACCTTTGGGGTGAGGGCCGGCAGATTTTTGGGCTTCCACCTAACTGAAAGAGGGATAGAAGCAAACCCTGAAAAGTGTAGGGCGGTCGCCGATATGAGGCCGCCAACATCGAAAAAAGAAATACAACAGCTAAATGGCATGGTGGCCGCTCTATCCAGGTTCATCCCCAAAGCGGCCTGCAAGTCGCTTCCATTGTTTAGACTGCTGAAGAAAGAGGTGGACTTTGAGTGGACCGACCAATGCTAGCGAGCATTGGATGAATTAAAGCAAGCTTTGGTTAGCCCGCCGATCATGACCAAGCCGTTGCCGGGCGAGACGTTGTATCATGATTTGGCCATAACGAGTTAGAAGTTCTCGATCTTTGTGCTAGTTAGAAGAACGATCTAAAGCATAATCCGGTCTACTTCATTAGTAAAGTCTTTGCAAGGTCCCGAGCCGAGTACCGTAAAAATAGAGAAGTTTGCTCTTGCACTCGATTCTTTGCTCGAAGGTTGAGACCCTACTTTGTGGCCCACCAGTCGTGGTAAGGACCGATCAGCCGATCAAGCAAGTCCTTCATCGGCCAGACCTGGCGGGACGAATGATAAAGTGGGCGGTAGAGCTCAGTGAATTTGGCATTAAATTTGAATCCAGATCGGCCGCAAAAGCGCAGGTGTTGGCCGACTTTATAGCGGAAATGACTCCTGCCCCAGAAGATCAAGCTGGAACGACCTGGATCTTGCATGTGGATGGGTCGTCCTAATAGCAGCAAAGGAAGCGAGCCGGCCTAATACTAGAAAATTCGAAGGCCCAGGCCGTGGAGGTCTCTCTATCCTTTGCATTCCACACTTCGAACAATCAGGCCGAATATGAGGCGTGTATAGCCGCCTCTCACTGCTCGCCAGAGACTTCAATGTGGACCGAGTTGAACTTCGATCGGACTCCTTGCTGGTCGTCTCGCAGATCAAAGAATTGTATGATGCTAAGGACGACGTGCTGAAGAATTACCTAGCCAGGGTAAGAGAGCTTCTCAAGCAGTTCGACCGGGCAGAAGTGACCCATGTGCCTCGAACCGAAAATGTTCGAGCAGATATTCTATCAAAGCTGGCAAGTACCAAAACTCCGGGGAATCATAGAAGTGTGATTCAAGAAACTCTAAATCGGCCGAGCGTTTCAACCAAGCCAAGTCGATGCGTTGGTCGTTACGTGTGTCGACGACGATTGATTGGATCGCCCCTATCCTAAGGTACATTGTTGAAGGGGAGGAGCCGAGCGATCCAAAGCAAGCTAAGTTGGTCAGACTCAGAGCGACCAAGTATTCGGTTATAGAAGGAAAGTTGTACAGAAGAGGATTCTCCTCTCCATTGTTAAGGTGTCTTACGTCGGTCGAAGCCGACCATGTGCTGAGGGACATTCATGAAGGTGTTTGTGGGAGTCACCAGGCGCTGCGTTCCATAGCTAAGAAGGCTCTCGTGGCCGGCTACTATTGGCCGACCATGGACGAGGATGCCAAGCTCGTTCGTAAGTGCAAGAAATGCCAAATACATGCCGATGTCCACATTGCACCCTCCACGAGTTGCGCAGCCTTGTCTCACCTTGGCCGTTCGCTTGGTGGGGCATGGATCTGCTGAGCCCGTTCCACCCGCTCCGTGCCGCCTCAAGTTCTTGATCGTGGCGGTAGATTATTTTACTAAGTGGGTCGAGGCCGAGCCTCTTGCAACCATCACCTCTCGGCGAAAGTAAGCAAATTCTTGGCGGTGTGTGTGTCAGCCCGCTTTGGGATCCTCGGCAACTAATATGCAGATAACGGCACCCGGTTCCACGAGACAAGAGATTTAGAGAAATGTTGGCGACTTAGGGGTGAAACAGCGCTTCACCTCGGTCGAGCACCCTCGCACTAACGGCCAAGTGAAGCGGCCAACAGTAATCTTCTGTGGGTTGGGCGAAGACTTCGATGAAGCGAAAGGAAAGCGGGTCGAAGAGCTACATCCGTTCTATGGGCTTACAAGACGCACTCACTCAACGACGGGAGTCCCCGTCGAGCTAGTATATGGGGCGATCTTTGTGATACCCATAGAGATGGGCGAGCTGAATTGGAGAACTTCAAATCCCCTACGATGGTTGACAACGGCCAAGGCTATTCGAGAAGAATTGGACCTAATCGAAGAGCTGCGCACCCAAGCGTCACTAAGAGAGCAATTGATCAAACAGAAGGTCGCAGCCAGATACAATACTCGCGTTTAAAAGAGAGACTTCACGATTCGGTCGGCTCGTTTCGAGAGACGGGCGACGTAGGAAACAAGAATGCACGCCAAGGAAGCTCGCACTAAATTGGGAAGGTCCATACGGTGGTCATCAACAAAACGGAAAGGGGCTTACGAGTGGAAACCATGGATGGGGCGACTATCCCCGAACATGGAATGCGAGAGAAACTTAGAAGATATTACGTTTGAATGTAACGAACGACTTGAATGTAATAAACGACCGACTTATAAATGAAAAGCAGGCAGGCGCTCTTTTTCCCACTGGGTTTTTTACAGAGGCCTGACCTTTAGAAATATGATGTGTTCTTTACTTTCTCGCAAGAATGTATGACCGGTCGCTCAAGATTGCCCGTGGCAAAGGAGCGATCGAAGATTTATCAAAGTTGATTAGATCGTCAAACGATCTACCTCGAGAAACCATCGAAATGGCCCAAGGGTTAGATAACCCAGTAAACTTCGTGTCGTCGAAACGATCTGAGGCATGTGCCACCGAGCCGGCACAAACGACGGTCACCGAGTTGACTCGAACGAGCGCCATCGAAAATGGCCCAACAACGCTTGATCGTCGAAACGATCTATGTCGAGTGCCATCGAAAATGGCCCACGGGTTAAGTTATAACCCATCGCAATAGGCCGTCGAAGCGACCTACCTCGAAAGGTCATCGAAGTGATCCCAACGAGTGCCATCAAGACGGCCCAAGCAAATGTCACCGAGTGGGCACCGTTTATCGGATAAAAAAATGCCGAGCGACCTAAATCTCAAGTTCGTAAACTTAGAAAAATAAATGCGAAACAATCAGATTCAAGCAAACAAACAAATTAAACAGAAATAAATTGTCATTACAAACAAGGACGCCTTGGTCGGCCGAAGTCCCACTAATTGAAAAAGCACGAAGGCAGGAAAATTGTTGTGCCCGAAGGCAAGTTAAACTGTTACAAGAGTTACACCGCTCGCAGGCGGGCTTCAGGGGCTTCAGAAAAGGACGGTGGCCGGTCGGACGACATTTCCATGTTCGTCTCTTTGCTCAGGCAGCATGATATTGTTCTCCGCCACGTAATGGGCGGGCTTAATCATCTTCTCATCGAAGTTAATCTTGTGTCCGCATTCGGGCCCGCTGAGCAAGAGCGTTAGAAAGCCGCTTTCAATCGCCGCCTCCCGACGGCTCAGCCACCATTTGGATCTTCGCCGCCACCGGCATTCTCGCCTCAACTCGCCTTATCCTTCTCCGCGGATTCAAGGTCGGTTTTGATCGTTCACTGGCCAACAACCTCCTTATTCCTCTTGGCAAGTTTAGCTTGGTCCTCCTGCCCCGTGAAGAGCTTCTTTCTTGGCCTTGGCGAGCTTGCCGTACTTCACTGCAGCTCGATCAAAGACTCCTTGGCGTATGCGAGCCCACGCAAATAAAGATCGTCCGGTATTAGTCGGTCGAGCTAAGACGAAGAAATAACGGATTGAAAAAGTAAAGTACCTTCGCCTTCGGCCCAACCTCGGCCATGATTTTGTCTATCCCGAGGCAGAGAGAAGCGCAGAACCTCCATCGGCCTCTTCTGAACCAATCGAGCTCGACCGTCCTAAACCCTCGAGCGAGAGAATAGGAAGGTCGGCCTTGGCGAGTCCATGTTCCGATCGTCGAGCCTTATCCGCTTGGCGAGCGATCGTCATTACGAGCAAAGCGACCGAACAGCTTTGGCAAATCTGCGCCAGCCTTCTTTTGGCCCTCGGGAGTAGGGGCACCTTGGAGGACGACTCAGAACATCCCCGGCGAGAGATCCGTCATACCTCTTAGCCCCGGGATTGCAGCGGGGTTCAAAGATCGGCTTCGAGCACGGCCCAATTTTTATCGGCCATTCTCTCGCAAAGCAACGAGTTATGAGTTAGAAGAAAAATTGACAACAAAATGTATAAAGGCAAAGTTCAAAAGTAAACCGATTTCACCTCCGTTCACGCCCTCGAGCAAGACAAAGGGTCGACACGGTATGTCGCCTCGGGATCTGGACGCATCATGCCCGCCACGCCTTGATCATATCTAGAGACCGCAGTCGGCCTCCCCAAGTCTTTGACAAAGATAAATGTAATCCCGGTGTCGCTGCGCAGTGAGCCTCGCTCCACATGATGGGAAAGTAAGGTGGGCGAGCATTCCGTCCGGTTGGACCTCCGACACGCGGCCTTATCGCCTCCTCGGGGGAACGATCCGTAAATCACCGGCTTTTCGGGCCGCTCCCAACGACTCCTGGAACGCTTTGAAAACCGGTGGTGAGTCTTCGCATCTTAAAAGAGACTTGCTCCTCTTCTCCTTGTTAGCCTTCTCCTGAGCACTTCATTTCGAAGAGGCAAAGAACGAAGATCATCGACACCGCCGACCCACTTTGTCGTGACACCTCAAAGGTCTTTAAAACGCCATGCGTTAGGATGAAGTCGAGAAGGCGCGACCCGATATATGGCGCAGACATCGCGTTGGAATTCGATAAAAGGAGGGTAATCTTCATCTTCTCGAACACGAGCCGATACATCGTGAACTTGAAGTTGGAAGAATAAGTTGCGATATCTTCGCCGATCCTTCATGCCTCTCACCCTCCACCGGTGAGTCCTCAAGGCGCTCGCAGACGGGCAAAGCATCGTGGCGGCGATGCATAATGCTTCTATTAGAGCGGAGAGTTTCCGATACCCAAGACATGTCGATATATCTCGAGCTACATCGGCTTGGACTTCGCCCGACCTTCGTTCGACCCTCCCGATATTTACTTCCGGACCGAAATCGCGGCGGGGTGAATCACTTCTTCCTCGTGGGCCGCTTCATCTCGGCCGACTTCGCCTCTACCATCTCCTCGTCCCGCGATCGGGAGCGCTAGGCTCTTCATCATCAATGATCACCACCTCAACGTCTTCCTCTCCTCCGTGGAGAGTTGCGCGGCCGCTTCTTGAATGAACGGACCTTGACCCGCAGCTCTTCGAACCGGTCGACCCTCGGCGGAAGAATGGGAGGTCGAGCTCGAATCTCGAGGAACCACTCGAAGAAGAAGAACCTTTGTCGCCCGACGACGACTTAGGCTCTTCCTCGTGGAGATTGGGCTCGCCCGGCCTCGACATGTACGGAGCGAAAGATTGCGGTGGTTTTCCGGGAATACGGGCGGTCGGTTTAAATCCGTGGCATGCAAAAACACTCGTGATAAAGGGAACGAGTCAGGTCGCCCGAGCAGAGCACTCATGAGAGGGGGCGATGTGGCCATCCCTCGACCTGACACCCCCTATCACGAGGCGTGGAAAAGCACGAAGTACTTTCAAGTAAAAACTCAAGCTTAAAAAAAAAGGTAAAGGGAGAGATCGATCCATACCTTAAGCAGATGTGGTGGATCGGTCGCTAGTAGATAGAAACAGCTTCGGATGTAAGTCGGCCGCAGACGAGTCGGTCGTTGGCAGAGCAATTCTTGGAAGTGTGAGAAATGAACTCAGCAGAAGGGCTATTTATAGTGCAGATTTCTGGCGCGAAGGGGACCGGGATACGAAGAGTCACAACGCTTCGTCTTCTCACCAATGGCTGCCTCCAGACAACCTCAGAGACACCAAACGTCACGTCTTAAATGGAATTAAAGACCAACCGTCACAACAGCACGGCCAATGGTTGACAAGCGGTCGACACCGCCTCTACGAGAGCGAACGCCGCGCGTTTTCTTCAAGATAACTTTACCCACAGGGTATCGATTCAAGCCTCGGCCCGCTCTTAAGCGACCTAGGCTTGGGGGCAATCGTTCTCGGGTGTATTAGCGAATCACGAGGATCGCCAACAGCAATTGGACTGCGCGCCCACCTTCCATCTCGATCGGCCCCAAACACGCCGCTTGAGCGCAATTCGCGTCGGCCAAATCTTCGCAAAACGGTCGGACCTCGCGAGATATATACGCCATTCGCATATGGCTTCAGGTACGTTCTCTAACCTTGTGCTATCTGCCCGAGCGACCTCTCACTAGATCGTCGGAGTGTCTTTGCAGGTACCACCCGAGGTATTCAACGCGTGAAGCCAGGACCGGTCCTTTCACTCATTCAACGACCAGCCCATTTGACGAATCAATCAACACTTCAACTCTTCATTGGTCGCCGACATGAGGCCTCCCACCACCAAGAAAGAAATTCAACAACTGAATGGTATGGTTGCTGCCTTGTCAAGATTCATACCCAAAGCGGCCTGTAAGTCGCTTCCTCTGTTTAGAATCCTAAAGAAGAATACCGAATTTGAGTGGACCGACCAATGCCAGCGAGCGTTGAATGAACTAAAAGAAGCCCTGACTAACCCACCGATCATGACTAAGTCGTTGTCGGGGGAAATCCTGTATTTATACTTAGCAATAACGGAAGAGGTCTTGAGTGCTGTCTTAGTCAGGGAGAACGACCTGAAACAGAGTCCGGTCAACTTCATTAGCAAAGTACTTCAAGGGCCCGAGCAGAGATATCAGGAGATAGAAAAGTTAGCTCTTGCACTTTTGGTGGCCGCTCGAAGATTGAGGCCCTATTTTGTAGCCCACCAGGTCGTGGTGAGAACTGACCAACCAATAAGACAGGTCCTTCATCGGCCAGACCTGGCAGGAAGAATGATAAAGTGGGCAGTGGAACTCAGCGAGTTTGGTATTAAGTTTGAATCCAGATCGGCCGCCAAAGCACAAGTATTGGCGACTTTCATACCGAGATGACCCGGTTCGGAGAGGATCAACCAAAGAACGACACGGACTTTGCACGTAGATGGATCGTCCAATAGTAAAGGTAGTGGAGCGGGCCTGATATTAGAAAATTCAGAAGGCCTTGCTGTGGAAGTATCCTTGACTTTTGCCTTCCACACGTCGAACAACCAAGCCGAGTACGAGGCGTGCATAGCCGGGCTACAGCTCGCCAGAGATTTCAACGTCAGTCATGTGGAACTGCATTCAGATTCCTTGCTGGTCGTCTCACAAATCAAAGAATTGTACGACACTAAAGACCATGGATGAAGATGCTAAGAAGTTAGTTCAGAAATGCAAGAAATGTCAAGTGCATGCTGACGTCCATGTTGCACCATCTTCAGAATTGCAAAGTCTTGTCTCACCTTGGCCGTTTGCCTGGTGGGGCATGGATCTCCTAGGTCCGTTTCCACCTGCTCCAGGCCACTTCAAATTCTTGATCGTGGCAGTCGATTATTTCACAAAGTGGATCGAGGCCGAGCCCCTTGCAACTATCACATCAGCAAAGGTGAGCAAGTTCTTCGGTCGAAGTGTGCTAGCCCGGTTTGGAATTCCGCAGCAGTTGATAACCGACAATGGTACCCAGTTCGCAGATAAAAGGTTCAGAGAAATGTTGGCCGACTTAGGGGTGAAACAGCATTTCACTTCGGTCGAGCATCCACAGACCAACGGCCAAGCTGAAGCGGCCAACAGAGTCATACTTAGTGGTTTAAAAAGAAGACTTGACGAAGCAAAGGGGAATTGGGTCGAAGAACTGCAATCTGTCCTCTAGGCATATAGGACGACCCCCCACTCATCGACCGGGGAGTCACCCTTCAGGCTTGTGTACGGAACTGATGCTTTCATACCAATTGAAATGGACGAGCTGAACTGGAGAACTTCGAATCCCCCCATAATGGCCGACAACGACCGAGCCATTCGAGAAGAGTTAGATCTGATTGAAGAGCTGCGCACCCAAGCATCACTTAGAGAACAATTGATCAAGCAGAAGGTCGCAGCTAGGTATAACGCCCGTGTTCAAAAGAGAGACTTCACGATCGGCCAGCTCGTTCTGAGACATGCAGATGTCGGAAACAAGAACGCCCGTCAAGGAAAGCTAACACCTAATTGGGAAGGTCCATACCGGGTCGTTAAGAAGACCGGCAAGGGGGCATACGAGCTGGAGATCATGGAAGGGGAGACTATCCCCAGAACATGGAACGTTGATAAACTTAGAAAGTATTATGTTTAAATGTAATGAACGACCTATCAATGAATGAAAGACAGGCAGGCGCTCTTTTTCCCACTGGGTTTTTTACTGAGGCCTGACCTTTGAAATCTGCTTTGTACTTTACTTTCTCGCAAAGAATGTATGCCCGGTCGCTCAACATGCCCGTGGCAGAGGAGCGACCGAAGAGTTATCAAACGAACGCAATGTGCCATCAGAATGGCCCAAGGGTTGCGTAACAACCCACGAGTAATAGTAGGCCGTCGAAACGATCTACACCGAGCGCCACCGAGCTGGCCCAATCAATCGAGTGCTACCGAGCTGGCCCAATCAATCGAGTGCCATCGAAATGGCCCAATCGAGCGCCACCGAGTTGGCCCAAACGAAGGTCGCCGAGTCGATCGGATGACCCGAGTTGACACCGTCATTGTTCAAGGGTTAAGCAACAACCCACAAACGCGCGTAGGTAACCGAGCGGCCTACAACGAATGCTTCGAAAAAGCACAAACTGGTTCACGATCGACCTAAAATGAGAGCCATAGTTGGCCTTAAATTTGTAAACTTGGAAAAAGGCGAGCGAACAAGTAAACAAACCCAAACAAGCGAAATAAATAAAGGGAAAAGATGTTCATTACAAATAGAGGACGCTCGGTCGAAGCCGAGCGCCCAAATAGCAAACTGCCCGAAGGCAGGTTAAGGAAATTGTTGTGCCCGAAGGCTAGTCAAGAAATTACAAGATTTGCACCGCTCGCAGGCGGGCTTCAAAAGATAACCGAGCGAGGTCGGGTGGTGTTACCCTGCTCGTCAAACTCCTCGGGCAGCACAATCTCATTTTCTTCCACGCAGTGCTTAGGTTTCAGCATATTCTCATCGAAGTTGATGCTCAGGTCAGAATTCAGCACGCGCACCTGGTTAAGAGCATTCTGGAATTGGTAGACCGCTGCGTCCTTAGCCAACCCGGCCACCTCCTTGACCCTATTCTACAGACGGGCCTTCTATGCCTCCAGGTCGGCCTTATCCTTTTCCAGAGCATCAACATCGTTCTTCAAGTCCTTCACTTGAGCCGCAAGCTCCTTGTTCTTCTTCTCCAACTTAGCCCGGTCCCCCTCGGCCTGGTTCAAAGCTTCTTTCTTAGAGCTAACAACTTTCTCTAGCTTCTTCTTCACGACCTCAAGATTGGCCAGGGCAGTTTCCTTTTCAGCTCGAGCATCTGCCAATAAAGGCAGCAAAGGTCATTTAATCGACCGACAGTAAGCAAAATCAAGACGGGCTAGAGATTTAAAAAACCTTGAATTTCATTCGACATCTCCTGCATGGTTTTCCCGACACCCATACACAGGGAAGCGCAGACCTCCATAGGCTCCTTCTTGAATCGCTCGAAGTCAACCAACCCCAAGCTCTCGATCAAGACAACCGGAATCTCACCATCAGGAACTGGCCGGACCAGCTCGAGAACCTTGCTCCGCTTGGGGGAACAAGCGTCTTGGCGTGGAGGGGACCGGTCTTTGGTGGCCTTTTTCTTCCCTTGGCTTCGAGGGGTCTGTGGCACCTTCGACGCCCCTTCTAGGTCGACCACATTGGGAGGTGGCCGAGACAAAGAAGGTGTTGAGGAGGGCTTCAAGACTCTTTCCAGTTCGGCCCACGATTTCCCTGCCATTCTTCCTGCAAAATAGAACAAGTCAAGAGTTAGAAGGAGCGATCAACAGCCAAAATAAAAAGATAAGTTCGAAAGCGAACCGATTTCGGCCTCCAAAGCATGGCCCACGAGCAGCGTGAAAGGACGACAAGGTAGGTCGCCTTTAGGATCTGGGGGCATAAGGCTCGATAAACTCTTGATCATCTGCAGAGACTCTAAGTTGACTGCACTTAAATCTTTGGTGGAATAGATGTAATCACCAGGACGCCTGAAGAAATGAGCCTCCTTCCACATAATTGGAAAGTAAGGTGGACCGAGTAACCTATCAGGTTGGGTCTCAGCAATAGCCTTGCTTGATTCCGTGGTCGGAACGACCCAAAAGTATTGACTCTTCCATGCGGCGCCCAACGACTCTTGGAACGCCTTAAAGTATCGTTGCTGGGTTTTCTGGGTCTTAAAGGATACCTGCTCCCTCTTCTCCTTGTTGGCCTTTTCTCTGAGCCAACTTAGCTCGAATATTGTGAAAAACAACTGGATCGACACCGGCCTACCGAGTCGGCTTAGAAGCACCTCAAAAGTCTTCAGAAACGCCCATGCGTTCGGGTGCAGCTGAGATGGAGCGACCCCAATGTAGCGCAAGACATCGCGCTGAAATTCAGTGAAATGTGGGACGATTCCCATCGAGAGTAATAATAAGGTTATTTCGGTTAAAATCACCTACTGATATCATCTTGAATGGGACTTGGTTCAAAAACCGTGATCGGAACTAATTCGATCAGCATTGGGTTCTGTAGCCAATACTGAGATTGCACTACAGCTTACTCGATCGGCTTCATGGCATTTCAAAATATGGCTTCAAGGAAAAAGGAACATGATCAAGACTCGCAGCTATCCGAAAGGATGTCTTTAACTGCACTCTAAGCTGGGGTTTACTCTAACCATAAAGTAAGGTTAACTATGAAACAATGCTTCGGTAACTGATAGACTGACTAATCAACGGTCAAGATTTCGGGGTTTCAGTTAATCTTAACAGAACTTACGATACTGGCATTATTACTGCCCAAAGGCTTTGCTTAACTCGCAACCCTCTAGACGACCTACAACAATTTCCACTGCGACTCTACAATTGCACCGAGTTCATTGACTAAACAGTCGCCCACCGTTTCATCGAACCAATCTGGATGCCCATTGCTTACTTCAGAACACCAACTATAGCCTTTCGCTTCCGTTACGTGCTCTGATAAACCTAGAAGGCTAGAATTCCTATGGTTTAGGGTTTGGACATTTTCGGGGATGAGGCAACTAACTGTCATCGTTCTCAGTAACTCACATGAAACATTGAGTGTATCCTGACTCAATACTTCACATAATATACTGAAAGGTTCTGACATTTAATTGTCTAAGTCCCTATCTGACTCGATCTAATTGTTTTTGACCATAAGGTCTCTAAGTCCGACAAGGTCGAACTGCTCTGATACCAAAATGTAACACCCTCATATTTCTATCTAGTAGAAATACTAGAGTGCACAGTTTAGCATACATCAGAGATAAATTTCCTGCTTAGATGTACATCTTTACAAGAATAGCGTAAACGATTACATAACTTAAAACAAATTCAAGTCACAATCGGATACAAAGATAACAAGGGGGAAACATAAACACAAATGGAAGAACTAAATCTCCAATCTTCTATCCGAGCATGCCACCTACTTGTGCCATACAACCTTCTTCTTTCCCTGTTTCTTTGTAAAACAACAATATATGATAGAGTAAGATAACATATCTCAGTGAGTCTTACTGTGACCCCTTACCTATCACTCGGTCCATTTTTAAAAATCTTATTAACTTCGTGATTTAATTAATAAACCACGTGCATTATCAATTGCACAATACCGATTGCCCTCCGACTAATCCCGGTAAACAGTGCAATCATAACTTCCTAGCAATTGTACCATACCGACTGCCCTCCGACTAATCCCGGTGAACCCCCTTTCCAATAGGACTTTGCCTACTGGTAAAATTTTATAGGCCTAGGTTTAGGGCTCATGACTTCCCCGCCTAGTATGCTAGCAAAAACAGGGTCGTCACCCCGACTCGATATAATTCACATATCACACCCGCATTGGGGCGTTTCATTTATTCGATATAATTTATATGCCGAATCTAATTCATTCTATGATATGTTGCAGTAACATATTAGTATACGTATAAACTCATGAAATCCGTCCAGACAACATTTAAGTTACAAAACATTTGGTTCCCACACGTTCTCTAGGTTTTACAGTTTTTCGAAATATTATAACATTATTCGTTTAATTCAAAACAAATTTGATCATGCATCAAAACACTGACAATATCAATCCATACTAATCACAATTGGTTGGGAAAAGGATTAGAGGAAGTTTGGAGTCGAAAAGAGCGTCGAAACGAAGAATCGGGACTCGGGAATAAACTTCGCTTGTTTTTGTTTCATTTCGCTCTCCGTTCGTATCCAAACCATATTCCAATCCAATTACAACCTACAAACAGGAAATATAATACCCAATTCCAGTCCAAACAACATTAATCACAAGCAATTACATCAAGTCATTTGTTCCGAGATTTGTAATGGCACAAACTGACATTTCAACACACCACATGAGTGTAGAGTTTCCTACTGCAGTGCACCTACTTCGACAAATGATTTAAAATAGCAAACGACATTGGATTTCTACAAAAGACCACTCATTAGAAATTTCTCTGAGTGTAGTTTCTACATATGATTTTCATTTTTCAAAATAAGCATCCAGGTGATACAGTTTTTCAAAATACTACACTGAGGTACCAAAACTGGACAGAACTCTTTTCCCAACTTGCAACTCAATTTTCTTTCTCATTTCTTAATGAAATTTGGTGAAACCAGTGCCTATTCCGTAGGTACTAAGGTCTACTTTCGAATGAATCAAGAATCATTCAAAACGGAGTTCAATTTAGAACAGAAGACCTGAAACACTGAACCTATACCTAGTTTAATTCCAGAAATTTGACCTAACTTGGAACACTCATAACTTGAGCTACACAACTCCAAATTGAACCAAACCAGTGCCAAAACGACCGGCACTAAGTCTAATTTCAAAAACAATTAGACACATAATTTTTGGACTAACAGAACATTCCTAGTTTCAAGAAAACCGAACCTGTGTCCAGAATTGCTAAATCGTGATTTCATGACCAATTTGCGGTTTTGCGACTCAAATTTACTGAACCGAATGCAATTCCAACAATCATATCATTCACACAGTCAACACAACATAATATAAAAACACTAAGCGAGTAAAACTCACCAATCGTGATGAAAATCACGAAACTCTCTGGCTCGAACGACCAAACACCGATCTAGCTCCAACTCGTCCAAATGCTCAGAACCAAACCCAACCTCTTCCAAACTCAAACCCAGCCACTGAACCTCCTCAAACACTTTCTCAATCCACAATGTTTCTTGTTATTGAGCTTCTAAACTGAACCTTGAACCTTCAAGTATCACATGCTAGCCTCAAAGGTTCCAAATCCCATTATCTTCCCTTTGAGCTTGAAGCTTCACCCATGGCAAAGTGAGTTAGAGGTTAAGGTGGGTTCTGAAATGGGTATGGGTGAATAGAGGAAGAAAAATGGAATGGAATGGAAGAAGGAACATTTACATTCAATGAAGAGTTTGAAGATTCCTTTCACCTTCTTCCTCCTCTCTCTCACGTTTCCCTCTCTTCTCCCTCTCTCTAGGTTTTCTAATTTTTTCTTTCTTCCTTTCTTTCTTTCTTTTTCCCACGACTTCTCCCCTTTTCTCTCTCTTACTTTCCCTTTCTTTATTCCATCACAAGTGAGGAATGAGAGAGTGTTTGGATATTTTTAGTGTCTTGGAGCTCATTTAGTGTGAGTGGTATAAAGACTAAAATACCTTTAGTGTTCTAATTTCCACTAAATTCTAATTCTACCCCAAAACAATCACACATATTCATATAATTCCATCAATTATGTATTTAAATCATATACTCTAGCAATTATAAATTGCTTTCACGACAACCTCATATCCGTGACTTGATTTAGTACCTACTCGAGTAATAAATCACTCGTTAATTTCTTAATTCGAAATTAACGAAATTAGGGATGTTACAATAACCGTCTATGAGAGATAGACCTTTTGGAAACTACAAGAAACATCGTTCTAATCCAGCGTCCGCATACTTCATCTTGATGGTTGTGAATGCTCTTCCAACTTTCCAAGCCTTTCGAGGGTTCATGTTCTACAAATGCTTTTGGGTTTAACTGTATAAGGTAAAGCATACGTACACTTAAGAATAGAACTATAAACATAGTCCAAAAACCTACTCAGCTGTGTAGACATTTTCGTTAGCTTTCCAACACATCTTGGAACATAATAATTTGAGTTCCGGATTAGAAGTTATGAGTTAAACAAGTCGGAGAACCAGTTTAATTTCTCACAAAACGAGACTGGAATGCTTTTAACCCGAGAGTTATAAGAAGGATACATATATTCACGTCATCTAATGATCTCATCTTGAAAGGGATTTGGTTCAGAACCCGTGATCGGAAACTAATCCGGTCAACATTTTATAATCCTAGTTGACGACACTAAGGAAAAAGATTCTTGATCTAGACTTGGGAGATATTCGAAAGGATGTCTCTAACTGTGAAATAAGTTGGGATTTACTTGAACCATAAGGTATGGTTAACTATGAAACCATATTTTGTTAACCGATAGGATGACCACGCAACGGTCAAGGTTTCTAGGTGTGAGCTAATCTTAATAAGTATTAGAACACTGACAAACAATTTAGGGACACTATTCAAATTTTAAAAATTGGGCCCCTAATGGACTTATACGATTTTTCTGCTTTCTATTGTTATATAGATACATTTTCGTACTAACAATAGAATATATATTTTACTTGTGAAGTTGTACAGTAAAGACGAAGTGGTCTGGTGATTTTGGCTGAATTTTCTAACCACAAGTAACAAGGATCGGTAAAAATTATAGCGGCATGATTCGAATACACACTCCTGAACTCGTGGAATACACGCCTAACCGCTGAGACAAGAAGAATTTTGCGACATTATCTAAATTACAACAATATATATGTGTTTCATAATTAACTTTGAGTCGCTGTGGAAATTTTGGGGCCCTAAAAAACTATTTATGGGTCGAGGCCATGTGCTACAACACAGGGTTTGTTGCGCCCCGAAAAATCCGGTTTGGACTTTTCAGTTTGACAACGTGAAAATAGTAGAGCCGCCACCAATATTTATTTAGGAAAACATTGAAAAAACCTTTTTTAGGAAAGCGGGTAGTTTTTCAAAACTTAGAGATGTAGGTTCGGGGGTCGGTTGCATGGGAAGGTATTAGCACCCACACGCCACTTTCTACCGAAAGGGAACCATTAACTTGATGTGGTTTTGAAATGTTTGATTTGAAATATATTGTTCTACCTCTTTTCTTTTCTTTTCTTTCTTTTGAGAAATGGTTTTATTGAAAACGGGAAAAAGGAATGTTTTTGGTATCTTTGAAAAGCGGAACAAAACAAAGATTTTTGAAAGAGTGCTTGACGGGACATGAACCCGGTCCCCGTGCCTTCACCTACCGAGAGGATCAAAGCTACGTAGTTCTCGTTTTTTGCGTCTGAAAACGGCTTAGGGGTTTAAGTTTTGGAGTTTTTGAAATAAGACTCGAGTGTTCTCGAACACCAAACAAGCAAAGGCTTCGAGTGGCATTCAATACTAACTCGAAAGAAAAAAGAGAGTTGGAACCGGTAATCAAACAAGCAATGGCTTCGAGTGATTACAAGTGACAACGTTGTATTATTCCTTTTGAAAACGGTTTTGAAAAAGGTTGTTGTTCCTGGGTGTATTAGCAATTATGAGGACTGCCAACAGCAATTGGACCTGCGGCCCAGCCCATCACGATCGGCCCAACACGCTGCTTGGAGCGCAATTCTCGCCGGCCGAAATTCTCGAGTAACGGTCGGACATCGCTGTATATATACGCCATTCGCACATGGCATCAGGTACGTTCTCTAACGGTCGGAGTGTCTTTGCAGGTACCACCCGAGGTGCTCAACGCGTGAAGCCAGGACCGGTCCTTTCACTCATTCAACGGCCGCCCATCGGCGAAACAACAAACACTTCAACACTTCATTGGTCAAGGTACGATCAATTGGCGACCACAGTGGGAGGCCCGTGCGCTATCCTACCACATTCATGGCTCCACGGACCGCCCCCGACGGGGGCCGCTCTCGACTCAATCCTTCCGGCGAGAATCGGCAATTGACCGGGGGCGTGGCGTCCCGATCCCACGAGTCTCGAGACTTCCACGACAAGAACCTTCGTGTGCTGCGGTGTGGACCGGTCCTCCAGCCAGATCCATCCCGGCGTTCACGGAGATTTGCCGCCCGAGCCGTGGAAGCGGGCATTCGGGAACCTCTACCGAGATCATTTAACTCAAGCCGTTTTGCAACTCCCGCAAAACAAGAATCAGTGATCGCGGGCCGAGATGCACTCATCTCGGTATGAAAAGAGGTTCACCTCGGCGCGCGGCGTGCGGGCGGAGGAGAACCTTCGGCTTCGCCGCCCGGCCGGGCGCGAAGACGCCGCTCCTCCTCGGAAGGAGCATTTCACGCCGCAGAGAGCACTACTCATCGTTCTCCGGCGGAAAAGAAGCGGGGCACGCAGTCGCCCCGGCGAGGAGCAGCGCGTGAAGCGCGGTTCGATGTCCGATGACTATGAAGATTCCAGCCTACCGTCCCGACGTCGCTCGCCGCCACGAATACTCCTCTAATGAGTCGTCCGGTCACGTCGGTCGAGCGGATCTTGGGATTCCCGTGAAGAGCTGGAAGATTACAGAAATGGAAGAATTAGGGACGTTTCGCATCGGCCTAGGAGAGGTCAAAGCGAGCGACCCAGAAGGCCTCCTCAGCTTCCACCAACTGGCCCATCTGGAGGATTCTATGGAATGCCGGGCAACGAGGCATGCCTCGCAATGCAACCCTTTGGGTCGAACGGCATTCAGAATGAACATGGCCCGTTCTCCAGGGAGATCAGGCGTTATAAGATTCCGAGAGATCTCCGCAAGCCGCCCAATCTCAACAAGTTTGACGGCCGAGGAGATCCAGACAAGCATCTCCGATACTTCAATAATTACTGCTGCTATAGGGAACTGGGACCGACCATGAAGTGCAGGCTTTTCCCCCAGTCACTGGACGGCCGAGCATTGGAATGGTGGGAGTCTCTGCGACCCAATTCCATCTCCTCATGGGACGACCTGATTAGAATATTCTTGTCTCACTACACTGCAAATCGCTGCCAATATCGGTACGAAGAATACTTGGATTCTCATTGTTCAAGGAGATAATGAGGCGTTGAGGCGATACATCGGCCGGTTTAACATCGAGGTGAAGTGCATTGCGTGACTTGTCGACAAGGACAAGTTGAAATATCGGCGTGGTATTCGACCGGACCACCGGTTCGTCGAAGAATTTACATTGAATCATTACCAAGATCTCAGCCACTTCTTAACGAGGGCCAACGTCCACATGCAGTATGAAGAAACTCTGGCAGCGAGAAAGGCCGTCCGTGCACGGCCTAAAGAAGAAAACGATGGCCGGCCAAAGGTCATGAAGGTCGCGCGACAATCGGCGACTTTTCGAGATAAGAAGTTTGACCATCGCACTCGACTCAACACCTCTATTGCGCGCAGATCTACAAATGAGTGTCGAATAACGAGTTTGTGGGAGTTAAGCGGCCCGAACCACTGCGTGCTCAAGAAGGGGGCACGGCCAGGCCAAAAGATCTTTGCCGCTACCACAAGAGTAAGGGCACGATACTAACGATCGTATGGCCCTCAAAGATGACATTGAAGAGCTTATTCGAAAGGCAAGTTGGGAAAGTATGTGAGGTCGGAGGAAGGCGGCCGACCTCAAGAGAGACAGAAAGAAGGCGATCCGGACGGGGAAAGGGCCTCGGCCATAGAGAACACCCAAAACAAGGATCGATCGAGGATCGTGACACTCGGCAGTCCAAAGGCCGTAATGTTGCGATGGTTATTCATGGTGGAAACCCCCTGGATCGTAGGGAATCTAACAAAGCCACCAAGAGAAAGTGGGACGAGTTGTTAATGGTCGCATCCACTTCAGCACCACCACCGGTCTCGGCGGACCCCATCTCGTTCGGTGTGACACGACCTTTATCTGACGGCAAGCCTAATAGTTATGTTCCATTGGTAATCGTTCGTCATGGCAAACACAGAGGTGCAGAGAATTCTGGTCGATCAAGGTAGCTCGGCCGATATCATGTTTGAAGACTTGATCGACAAAATAAAAGTTGATCGAAGCGAGATAATTCCCCAGGCCGAGCCTACTCCTCTAACAGGCTTCAATGGGGCGACGACCTACCCATTGGGAACGATCGAGCTGCTGGTCACGTTTGGTGGCGACAGCGATAATAGTACTGCATGCAGAGCGGTCGGGGACGACGTTCCTCGTACTCCCCCTCAAATCCTGCTATCAATGTATTATTGGTAGGCCGACTTTGGGTAAGTTAGAGGCCGTTACATCGACGGTACATCTGAAAATGAAGTTCTACAGCAAAGACGACCAAGTGGTTACCTTGGCGGCCGACCTTGAATCAGCAAGAAGAAGCCACGCTCTGTACCAAGAAATATGTGACGAGGTAGATCGTGGCGAACGCTCGAGCACTAGTGAAGGCCATCAAGTTAATGTCGCTGATTTGGACGCTCGGTATGATCCAGACAGCGACTCAGAGGACAACGATGATGATTTGGCTCGAGAACTGAAAAACAGGCTGATAAGACCCGAGCCTCGTAGGGGAGTTGGTAGATGTTCAATTGGGTGACGACCCATCCAAAACGGTAAAGCTTCGGTAACGACCTACGGAGCAAGTGAAGCAAGATCTTGTCTGCGATTAGCTTAGAGACTATCTTGACTGTTCGCATGGCGAGCATCGAACATGCCCGGCATCCCTATCGAAGTAGCTCGCCATCAACTTTCGATCGATGAAGAAGAGGTCAAGCGGTCGCCGCCAAAGAAGACGCACTCGAACGAGGAAAAATCTCAAGCCGCAGAAAGGCCGAGAGGACCTCATAAAGGCCAATTTTATAGAAGAAATCAAGTACACGACACGCCGTCCCAACGTCGTGCTAGTTAAGAAGAAGAACGGAAAATGGAGGATGTGTGTGGACTATACTGATCTAAATAGGGCATGCCCGAAGGATGCCTTCCCCGGACCCAACATCGATAAGCTGGTCGATGGGGCCTCGGGCTACAAACTCTCGTCTTTTACGGGCGCTTACTCGGATACAATCGAGATCACGATGTATCCGCCCGATCGGCACAAGACGACCTTCATGACCGATCGGGGAAATTTTCAAGATAAGGTGATGCCTTTCGGCCTCAAGAACGCTGGAGCGACCTACCAGCGGATGATGAACAAGATTTTTAAAAGGCAGATCGGTCGCATCTCAGAGGTGTATCTGGACGACATGATCATTAAAAGCGTAACCGACCCAGATCACGTGAACGACCTCAGGGAAATATTTGAAGAAGCTAGGAGGAACTCACTTAGACTAAATCCTGAAAAGTGTACCTTTGGGGTGAGGGCCGGCAGATTCTTGGGTTTCCACCATGAAAGAGGATAGAAGCAAACCACGAAAAGTGTAGAGGCGATCGCCAAAAAATGAGGCCGCCACATCATCGAAAAAGAAATACAACGACTAAATGGCATGGTGGCCGCTCTATCCGAGTTCATCCCCAAAGCGGCCTGCAAGTCGCTTCCACTGTTTAGACTGCTGAAGAAAGAGGTGGACTTTGAGTGGACCGAGCAATGTCAGCGAGCATTGGATGAATTAAAGCAAGCCTTGGTTAGCCCGCCAATCATGACCAAGCCGTCACCGGGCGAAACGTTATATCTGTACTTGGACATAACAGAAGAAGTTCTCGATCTTTGTGCTAGTTAGAAGAAACGAGCTAAAGCGAGAATCCGATCTATTTCATAAGTAAAGTACTCGGGCCCGTGAGATACCAGAAGATAGAGAAGTTTTCCCTTGCACTCCTAATAGCTGCTAGAAGATTGAGACCCTACTTTGTGGCCCACCAGGTCGTGGTAAGGACCGACCAGCCTATCAGGCAAGTCCTTCATCGGCCAGGACGGGCGGGCGTATGATAAAGTGGGCGGTAGAACTCGATGAGTTTGGCATCAAATTCGAATCGGATCGGCCGCAAAAGCTCGTCTTTGGCGACTTTATAGCGAAATGACTCTACTCCGGAAGATCAAAATTTGGAGCGACACGGATCTTGCGTAGATGGGTCGCCTAATAGTAAAGGAAGTGGAGCCGCCTAATTCTAGAAAATTCCGAAGCTGCCGTGGAGGTGTCTTTGACTTTCGCTTTCCATACGTCAAATAATCGGCCGAATATGAGGCGTGTATAAGCCGCTGCGGCTACCAGAGACTTCAATGTTGGCCGGGTTGAACTCGGATCGATTCCCTACTCGTAGTCTCACGAGATCAAGGAATTGTATGATGCTAAAGACGACGTCTTTGAAAAGTTATCTAGCAAAGGTGAAGAGCTGCTCAAGCGATTCGGCCAGAAATGAAGTGGTACATGTGCCTCGAACCGAAAATGTTCGAAGCGGATATTCTATCAAAGCCGGCAAGTACCAAAACTCGAGGAATCATAGAAGTGTGATTCAAGAAACATTAAATCGATCGGCCAAGCGTCTCGACCAAGCCAAGTCGGCCGTTGTCCGCTTACGTGTGTCACCACGGATTCGATTGGATCGCCTATCACGAGTGTTGCACCCGAAAAATCCGGTTTGGGTTTCTCAATGTACAACGTGGAAAATTTTTGAAGCCGCCACCAATATTTTAATTTTAAGACCAAAACATTGAAAAAGGTCTTTTGAACAAGGCGGGTGGTCTTTCAAAACTAGAGATATGGGTTCGGGGTCGATTATGTGCGGGAAGGTGTTAGCACTTCACGCGTCCTCTCTGCCGAGAGGAACCTTTAATTAAGTGTGTGGTTTTAACGTTTGATTTGAAAAATACCTAGATTTGCCTATTTATTCCTTGTTTGAAGGCGAATGGGAAAACTTAATGAAAATTTTTATTTTTGGCGCTTGCGAGAGTTGGCCTCTCGCTCCTACGTATCTCTAGTGCGATGGAGAATTCAAAGCTACGTAGTTCTTGTTTGTCATGAAAAGGTTTTATTTTTATCTTTTTAGTGAGTTTTGAAATAGGGCCAGTATTTAGCGAATGATTAAACTAACAAAGGTTATGGGTAATCACCGCCAAGTACTCTTGAAAAATGGGAGTCACCGCCACTAGTCGATCGAAACGAAGGTTACGATTGACCGTCGGTAGAGCAACTCGTTTTTATTTGATCTTTTCAAACCGGTTTTGAAAGAGATTAATTGTACGAATGATCAAACTAACCAAAGTTATGGGTGATCATCGCTTATTGTTCTTTGAAAATGACATTGCCGCTAACGGCTGAGACGAACAAAGGTTACGATTAGCCACTAGCAACAATGGGTTTGAAAATGATTTTTTGTTATGGAAAATATTAATGTTTACGGTTGTGAAAATGATTTTATTCGTTGCGCTTGACGAGAACGTGGCTCGCTCCTACGTATCCCAAATGGGAATCAAAGCGACGTAGTTCTAATTTAAAAATGTTTTTGAAAGGGTTTTGGAAAGGGGAAGAGCTTTTATAATGATCAAGCAAGCAAAGGCTTTGAGTGATCATTACTAATAACTCTTGATAGCGTTCATGACAATCAAACAAGCTAAGACTTTGGGTGATAGTCACTAATAACTTGCATTAATTAAGAAAGAGTTTGAAAGATTTTTGGGAAAAGGGCGGAGTTATTATCAATAATTGGTTACAAAATTCAAACACATTCAATAATCAATTAATCATGAACACGTTGATTATCAACTAAGATTAAGCATGTCAATACAATCAAGAGATTTAATTGTCAAAGATGCAAGATAAAGTTCTCAAAACAATTGTGCGTGTGTGTGAGGAGAAGTGCATTTACCCTAATGACTCTATGCTACAACAGGCATGTAGGCTTACGTCTTCATTAGGAGGTCATACACATTGAGGGAATGACACACAGTTAAGTCAAGACAATTTAAGTAGCATCCAAAACAAGTAAACAATTGATCATAGGCATAGAATGATCTTAGTTAAACTAATGAACATGTGAGCAATGACTTCTCAATAACATGAACAAAAGGAATTGCATCAAGGCTAAGGTAAGCCTATCCTTTGCAATATCTCACGAACCCTAAACCCTAAACTTACAATCTCATTTGTTATTCACTAAGAAATTAAAAGGGAAGGTTGAATCATCTAAAATCATCTTCACCACCTTAAAACATGATGCACTAGACATAAATGGGAATCATATGATTTATCATCAACAATGAACAATAATAATAAAACTAGAATACAAGAGCAAGCAATAAACACTAAAAAAAAAAAGTTGAATCACATAGAGCAATCCTCTCGCTTTGAGAAAAGTGTACTAGGCACTAGTGAGAATCAACTTGCCTATCATCAACAACTAAAATAACATTTAACACAAAAATGAAATACTAACAACAATATTAAACATCATCAAGCAAAGAACAACAATAAAATCAACTTGAAAATATTTTAATCATAAGCATACAAGGCTGTAATCAAAAATATGGGGGGTGTTATTAACAATCAGATATCAAAAAAAAAATAGAACTTAAAGAAGAAAAAAAAAAGGAAAGCAAGCCCACTGGGCTGTAAACCAACATTCAAACAAACAAAAAAAAAAAAAAAAAAAAAAGAAACCCAAACTTATACTCTTCTTCCCTGCGCCGTTTCAATATGTTCAGAGAGGAAAAAAAGTGGAAAAATGCAAAATGGTTAAAAAGAAAACAAGAGAGAGAGAGAGAGAGAGGACCAGAGAGAGGGAGGAAGAAGGCGATGGGCGGGGCTTACGTCGGAGCTATCCACGGCTCATTGCGCGGCAGACGGAAGAAATGGTTGCGGTTACGTGATGGTGACGGTGGCGCGCGCTGCCGTGAAGGGAGGGCGCCGGAGAGATGAACGTCGCCGGCGACGGATGCCGACGGTGACCAGCATGAGCATGAACGGTGATGCGTGAGCGGTGACGGCGTCGGAAACGCCGGCTCTGCGTTTGATGTTTGGTGGTGGTGGCGGCAGATACGGCGACGTGCGGTTGTTGTATTTGTTGTATGGTTAATGTTGGTGAGTGGTTGTTGTGGTTTGGAGGTTGTTGTTGGTGAGTGGTTGTGGTGGTTTGGAGGTTGTTGGTTTGTGAAGAGAGAAGTGGTGGAGGTTTTTGTGTTGGAGAGGAGAGGTGTGGGTGGTGGTTGTATTTGTTATATGGTTGTTGTTGGTGAGTGGTTGTGGTGGTTTGGAGGTTGTTGTTGGTGAGTGGTTGTGGTGGTTTGGAGGTTGTTGGTTTGTGAAGAGAGAAGTGGTGGAGGTTTTTGTGTTGGAGAGGAGAGGTGTGGGTGGTGGTTGTGGGTGGTTGTATTTGTTATATGGTTGTTGTTGGTGAGTGGTTGTGGTGGTTTGGAGGTTGTTGTTGGTGAGTGGTTGTGGTGGTTTGGAGGTTGTTGGTTTGTGAAGAGAGGATGATGGAGGTGGGTGGTGGAGAGATGAGTGTGGAGTTAGTGAAGAGAGGATGATGGAGGTGGGTGGGTGTATGGTTTTTTTTTCTTCTTCTGTCCCTCCCTTATTCTACTACTCTCCCTCATTTTTCTCTTTTTCTTCACTCTACTCCCTTCTCCCTTCCTTGTCTTTGTGTTAGTGCATATAAAGGTGAATGAGAAAAATATTTTTTTCATCTCTGATAGTGTAGAACGATACATATCAACAGCTAAAGGCATCGGCTAGCTAAACATAAGGCATTTATTATGGACTAGACCAAACTCTTAATGTACAGATGGTCAATGGCTATATGAGGGCATTAGTTGTGGAAAAAAAAAAATTGCATGAAATAAAGTGATGCCATATTTCATGGGACATGGGAAAGTATCCGTTAGCTAAGTGTGCAATGTAGGTAGGCAGGCACACACAGCTCACATGTAGTGTTTTTTGGCAAGAAATGGAAAAAAAATTGGAACCATGTAAAAAGAAAGCTTGGCACTATACCTCAAAAACACAAGCATGGCATCTGATGCCAATTTATTTTCTTTTTTCTTTTTACTTATAGTTTTGTATCATTTTTATCTATTTGCATTTTGTATAACAACTTGTAACAATAAAGATGATCTATTTTTGGGTTTTCTCTATCTTCTATTTATTCTTGTCTAAATAAAATAAACAACAACAATAATAAATAACGAGTGACCAAATTGAATGTGCATATACGGTTAGAACTAACACGTGTGCGTGAGAACAAAATGATGCGAGATCATTAAAAAGAACGTGTGTTTGCGGTTAAAAATAACACGCGCTCACAACGAGAATAGTGCAAGATTATTAAAACTAAACACGCGTACGCGATTAGAGATAATGTGCGAGCACAACGAAACATATTTTTGAGCCTTTTTGAAAGCAAGGAAAATAACTCATTAAAATTGGGCATTCAACTAAAAACATTTTTTATTTAATTTTCAATTAGTCGGACAAAATTGGGGTATGACAGCTGCCCCTCTTTATCTGGATTTTAACGAGGAATATGAATTGACTGAAACATATTCCGAGGCAAAATAAAGATAAAGAACTCAAAAATTATACCAATTTTGTCCACTTGGGGAAATCCGATTTTTTTTTTTGAATGGGTGCAGCCCTCGGCCAACAAAAGCAGAAAATAAGCTTGGTACCACCCTCCGATAAGCTAAGCGGCGATAAATCAATTGGTGCTTGCCTCGAGCGAAGAAAAGCGAAAGAAAGCAAGAAAGAAAGCGATAAAGAAAGCAAGAAAGTGGTACCGCCCTCGAGTGGCGCAAAGCGAAAATAAGTTGGTGCCAACCTCCGGTAAGCCAAAGCGGAGAAATGAATTGGCGCTAGCCTCGTGGCAAAAAAGTAGGAAATAAAGCAAAGAAAGAGAGCGATAAAGAAAACGATAAAGAAGGTCACAGGCCCTCGATGGCCGACATCGGAGGTCGCTAAAGCCTTTTAACGAACCGCGAGCGATCCGAGTTTGCACTTGGGCATGGTGGTCTTCAAGAGCGGCCAGGGGACAATATCAAGTCTAGATCTCGATACTTTCCTAGGGATCGCGCCATGTCTTGAGGCCAACACGACTATCCTTTTTCGATGGACCCAATGGGGTCGAAGGACTTACCCGCGGCTCGAATACGAGGTGAAGTGCTGCTTTTGAAGGGGCGGCAGGTCTGAAGGGATTCACGAATCCTGATTGATTGATTGATTGAAATGGCCAATCTTGCCAAGATCGGATTGAGGTACCTGCATACGTCAGCTGATGCAAGGAATGATGCATGGAATGCGGGTGCATGCTATGTGAGGCATGTTATGCAAGTGCGTGCAATGCTACGACTTTGGTGTAATGATGAATGTGGTGGAACACTCCTGAAGTTTTTCTTTTGGTCTGATTGTTTTTTCTTCGATCAGCCTTCTTTTTCTGATCGTTTGTTTTTCTTTGCTTGTTTTCTTTTGCTCTTTATGAAATGCGAATATGCAAATGTAGTGCTTTGATGTTTGATGCAGAGATTGATACTTGTAATGCAAGTGTGCGATGCAATGACAGTGATTCATGTTTTGATGAATGGAATGCTCTTGTTTTATTTTCTGCTCATTTCTTTCTCTTTTCATGAAATGCGGGCATGCGAATGCAATGTTTCGATGAGTGGCATGAAGAAATGAACGATAATGGAATGACGAATGACATGGGAAGCCTTTGTGTTGCCTTGCATGATACACATGTAATGCTTGGATGCAAGGATTTTGGTTCTTTCCCTTTTATGAAATGCAAGCATTAATATGATGCAAATGCAATGACATGGGATGACATGTTTTTGCTTTTTCTTTCTTTATGATGCAATGCTTTGATGCTTGATGGAATGAGATGGAAGATTTTTTTTGCTTTTATCCGTTGCTTCTTTTTTTGTTGCCTTTCATGAAATGATGATGTCGGCACGATGCAAATGGGACACTATGATAAACAAAATGGAACGCCTAAATGCATGAGGCGAAAAATAAGATATGAATGATTGGGGTACTTAAACATTTTTGTGGTGATGAGATGCAAGACTTTGAATGCCAGGAATTGAGATGATTATTGACCATTCTGTTGAAAAAAATTGAATTTGATTCAAACTCCTGCTCTCAAGGTTTTTATTTACAAACAAGCTCACTTGTTTTCTCTTCCTTCCAATGACGACTGAATCTTAGATATCGCATGATTAACTTGTGTTCTCTCTCTTTGAAGCATTGTCTAGTAAGCATGCATAGGAGTGCAAATGTGAATGAGTGAGTCAGTTAACTTGGGATTGGTTTAGAACATGTATGGTAAGTGAAGGGATGACAGACATGATTATTGCCAACACTCATGAGGGACCAAGGGATGCAAGACTGCCCCGGTTCAGGCTTTTGATGAGTGAATAAGCTTGCCTCTGTCTAGTGGTGACAACAACTAGGGGTGTAGAAGATAATGAATTGGGAATGCTTCGGCATTTGAAATGAAGGGTGGAGCAAAAGAGATCTTGTCTCAACCATGTAGAGTTTGGTGTTGCCCGGTCATGTGAGACAAAGTTGCCCCAATTAGAATGACGAGGCCTTGTTTAGGATAGTGAGTTGAGAGATTGCCCCGGTGAGGTTTTATGGGAATGAATGAGGTGAAGGAATGGGAATGCACTTGCCCCACTTTTGAATGACATTTCAAATGGTTTCTTCGAGCGAGGTTGTGAAAGGTGACAGAGTTATGGTGATGGTTATGAACTGAGGGTGATATATGAATGGGGTGGGCAATGAACAAACCTCCCCAAAGTTGAGTGGAGTGAGAGGTGAAGGAAACGCCCCCTAGTACACATCTTTGGTTCTCTTTAAGAAAAACTCAAATGCAATGAAAGTTTTGACTTTTAGTATGAAAGAAGCCTCACTTGGTGATCACTAAACCTTGTTTTAATGCAACTTGAATGCAAGTCTTTATTGTTTTGTCAGCTTTCCTTTTTTTGACTGTTTCTTTTTTTTGAGGATTTTTCTTGATCGGCTTTCTTTTTTCCGATCGTTTGTTTTTCTTTTAAGCAAACCCATCGTAAATAGATAAACTTATTTGTCCTAGGGTTAAAATTTGAGAAAACAAAAGCAATCGGTTATTGATCGGGATGGGCTTTTCAGGATTGTGATGTTTTGTGGAGAAGGGATGATTGAGCTTAATGAAGTGTTTGAGGCTGATGGGCTGTTGGGTCTTATTCGGCATCGGCCAATGGTCAATGACTTATGAAGGAAATGGTTATTAGGCTTGATGAGGTGCTTGGGGTTTTATTAGGACAAGTTTGAGTTTCATGGTGGAATGGCTGAGGGTTTATGGAGGGTTAGATGTTGAGGCCAAAGAAAATGTTTGCGGTCTTTATGAAAGGAGAGATGATTATACACAACAGAGTGTTGGAAAGTTTATGGAGACAAGGATCTCTGGTGTTTCATGGTGAAATATATCAGCTCACAATTTGTATTTATTTTTTTTTTTTTGAGATTTTCATTTTTTGAATCTTTTTGTTTGATTGCGTTCTTTTCCTTTTGACCTCTTTCTTTTTTTGGACCTGGGTGAGCTGATAAAGATGATATACCATTTTCAATGTGGAATTGATCCTTGATCTTTGTCTAGAGTGATGGAGATATCCTGGGACTTTCTTGACTTAAGGTGGGTAGGAGAGGATTTTTTCTTCTCTTTGGGATTTTCTTGGCTTAAGGTGGGCGGAAAAGGAATTTTTGGATTTTGGATTTCCTTGAGGTTGTGGGAGCGGCCAAACTTCATTTCAAATTCGATTGCTTATTTTTTCGTAAAACCCGACAATAATTTATCTATCTATATGTGTTTGCTCATTTCTTTGCATTTTCTTTTATGCCCTAATTTTTGCACTCGACCGCTCTTTGCGAGTTTTCAATCCACCAGGCGCTCCTTTTTGCCTAGGCGCCGCTTTGCGGGTTTTCACCTTTAGCGAGCTTGTTCTTCTCATTTATCTCTTTTCTTTTTTTTTTTTTTTTTTTCTGGAAAGACTTGCACTAAAGGAATATAATGTCGATCTGAAAGTTAGTGATCACGAAATTGCCCACATGGAGGACTTAGAGTGTTAGTGAGAATGAACCAAAAAGTCAAGTATGCAATCGATGGGAGAGAATATGCGCTTTATGGGTGGGCGGGCGGGGTCGGACTTGGATGGTGATGATGACAAGGAAAGAAACTGACTGACTCAAACAAGAGAAACTGCACGTGTCGGACACGTTCACTATAGGAATGCTTCACAGAGAGTCAACATTAGTTAGAACAAGGAAATTTTCTTCTTCTTCTTTTTTTTTTTTTTTGTTTGCTTGATCTTTTGTCATGGAATGGATGGGATGCGATGTTTTTGCAAATGAGCTATTGATTTGAAAAAGCGAGTGCACAGGAACACCTTGAGTTTGCAACCAAGTAAGGATAAACTTTTTCAAAAAGGATGATTGTTTTGCAAGAACGTCTAAACTTCTCACCACAACTTTTATTTTATGCAATAAATGAATGAACAAATTATGATATGCAAGTATGATGCAAATGCGTGGAGAATGACCACTCGAAAAGTGTGGCTTATTTTAAATAATTTTGTTGTTTTTAATGCAAGACAAAATATGGAATGCGAATGCGAATGATGCAAGAATGATGCCCCCTTTTTTCAAAATGATTTTTTTTTGATTTTTAGTTTTTAGAGGCGAGACAAGATACGAGATGCCAATGCCTCTTTTTTGAATGATGAGAGATGCAAGAATGGTGATATAAAGGCGATGATTGTCGTTACCACGAGTAACCTGCATGAAACATTGAGTGGATCCTGACTCAATACTTCGCACAATATCTTTGAAACGTTTCGACAATTAGTTGACTCAATTTAATTTCCTATTTGAAAATAAAACACGTGTGATCAGGTCAAAGTGCCACGACATCGTGAAGTAACATCTCAAATTTGTAGTCGACAAACAAATTTGAGATATTACCCTTCGTCGTTCAAAGGTGCACTTCTACCCATTAAGCCATCACATGAGAAATTTTTCTTTGTTTCGACAGGATGCATGCAGGGAGAAATGATGCATTCGAACAAAGTGATGAGGTTAATGAAATGATGCATGAGTGCCACATTGACGCGATATCTCGCATTATTTGATGATGATTTTTGTACATGCACCGGATGAATGTGAGGCTTATGCAATGCGGATGATAATTGCTTCTTGCTTTATTTTGATTTATGCAATGAAATAAAATGCATGATACTCACAATTATTTTTAACGCGTGGAAATGCATGCCAAATGAAACGTTCAAGTGCTTATTTTTTATGTCATGAAAAAGGGAAAAGGGGTACATGCAATGCATTTTCTAAAATCTAGTAGAAAACATACATTTTTGGATTTTTGTTTATTTGTTATGATATGAAAGAGAAAATAATAATGCATGCGAGAAAATGGCGCGTTTGAGCTAAGGCTATATGAATAGCGGAATGATATATGCATGCAATATTGATGTGATGCCCACCTTTATTTGATGACAGTTTTTTGCATAATTAAGGATGAATGAAATGCGATATGGATGATAACTGCTTCTGGTTTTCATTTTTCTTATGCAATGAAATGAAATGTGTGATGCTTACAATTACTTTCCTAATGCATGAGAGATATTGAATGGAGATGCATGTGAAATGAGGCGTTAATGTTTATTTTGATTTGCGACACAGAAAAGTATTAATGCGATAATGTGATATGAATGGGCGACGGAATGAGTGGGTGAATGAGCGAACGAATGTGCATTTTGAATGAGGATGCCGTAAAAATTGCATCACTTGTTGATTTTCATGATTATGAATGAATGAAATACCATAGGGATGATAATTGTTTTTCAAAATTTGTTTTATGTAATGCATGATGCCATGATGCAAAGTGCGGATGATGATTGCTTTTGTTTTATTTTTAAACAATGAAATGGAATGCATGATACTAACAATTATTTTTAGTGCGTGGAAAGATATGATTCTTATGAAAATGCATGCAAAATGAGATGTTTGCATATATAATATGAGAAAGGAAAATAATAAAGCATGTAATATGTTTCTAAAACTTTTTATGCGAGAAAGTGCATGATGCTCGCAAATGATTTTTAATGCAAGGGAAAACATGATTTATTTTGAATGGAAATGTATGCAACATGAGATGGTCACATGTTCATTCTTCATGATATGCAAAAAAAAGCAATAATGCATGAGACACGTTCCTAATAAAATATGTTTTTTTGGACTTTTTGACAAAATTAGGAAAAAGCTTAGTGAATGGAAATGCACCCGCGCGGGGAATGCACTCCCGACAAACCTAAATGAAATAGAGAAAAATGCACATGGATTTTTATTTAGTTTTCCCATGTTATGCAATGCAAAGATGCTTTTTGTATAAGAATGAAGTTGATGATGCTACTTTCACATGCATGTGAAAAGCAAAGTAAAAAGTTTTTTTTTTTTTTTGGTTTGGTGATTGAATTTTTGAGAAAATACAAGATATGTCACCTCATATAGATGTTTATGAAAATGAAAGAAATACATTTTTTGATTTTTTCGAAAACTCTTGAGGGAAAAAATGACTAAACTAGATGCAACAATGCAACACACAACTGGGAGCATACCTTGACCTAAAAAAGGGGAGAAAACCTACGATCTAGGGCAATTTAAAGGTAATCCTCCCATGTAGCTCTATTCACTCCCTCACAAGGCCACCAGAGCCACAGTCCCTTTCACAAAACTCCCCACAAATGCAGCAAACTGCTAGGTGTGAGACATCATGAAAGAGCACAACTCTGGTTGAAACTTTCGCAAGTAGCCAAATGGACAAAGGTCCTGATGGACTCTCACTACTCGAATCCACTCTCCTAAGTTTTTGCAGACCTGGGTTATGGTCCCACTCAAAACATGTAATCACAAGGTATAAGTGTAGTGTGTGTCAAGGGCATTTTCCCTAGCACTACCCCACCCGAAATGAAAACCGAGGCATCAGGACAATAGCAAGCAATAACATGTTGTCTACCCTAGGGTTCAATATCAATCCAATATAAACTAGCCTAGGGTGCCAACAACATTGCACTTCTTACCTTAAGAAAGGGAGCTGAGAAGAGGGGATCATGGGGATTGGAAGAATGCATGGGCATAAGCAATAAAAGAAAAGGAGTAGAAGAGGAGATAAGGAATAAACATAGAAGAAGACAAATGAGGGCAAACAAGGTACTAGTCAAATCAAACAATACATTAAACCACACATTTTAATTAGTTAGGCTTGACCCTCGTCTTTTAAAAAAGGGTCCCAGTGAAGTCGCACCGTTTGCACCCCCGAAAATCCGGTTTGGGTTTCTCAATGTACAACGTGGAAAATTTTTGAAGCCGCCACCAATATTTTAATTTTAAGACCAAAACATTGAAAAAAAGGTCTTTTGAACAAGGCGGGTGGTCTTTCGAAAACTAGAGATATGGGTTCGGGGGTCGATTATGTGCGGGGAAGGTGTTAGCACCACGCGCGTCTCTCTCTGAGAGGAACCTTTAATTAAGTGTGTGGTTTTAACGTTTGATTTGAAAAATACCTAGATTTGCCTATTTATTCCTTGTTTGAAGACGAATGGGAAAACTTAATGAAAATTTTTATTTTTGGCGCTTGACGAGAGTTGGCCTCTCGCTCCTACGTATCTCCTAGTGCGATGGAGAATTCAAAGCTACGTAGTTCTTGTTTGTCATGAAAAGGTTTTTATTTTTTATCTTTTTAGTGAGTTTTCGAAATAGGACGAGTATTTAGCGAATGATTAAACTAACAAAGGTTATGGGTAATCACCGCCAAGTACTCTTGAAAAATGGGAGTCACCGCCACTAGTCAGACGAACGAAGGTTCTGATTGACCGTCAGTAGCAACTCGTTTTTTATTTGATCTTTTCAAACTGGTTTTCGAAAGAGATTAATTGGCACGAATGATCAAACTAACCAAAGTTATGGGTGATCATCGCTTATTGTTCTTTGGAAAATGACATTGCCGCCAACGGCTAGACGAACAAAGGTTCTGATTAGCCACTAGCAACAATGGGTTTGAAAATGATTTTTTTGTTATGGAAAATATTAATGTTTACGGTTGTGAAAATGATTTTATTCGTTGCGCTTGACGAGAACGTGGCTCGCTCCTACGTATCCCAAATGGGAATCAAAGCGACGTAGTTCTAATTTAAAAATGTTTTTGAAAGGGTTTTGGAAAGGGGAAGAGCTTTTATAATGATCAAGCAAGCAAAGGCTTTGAGTGATCATTACTAATAACTCTTGATAGCGTTCATGACAATCAAACAAGCTAAGACTTTGGGTGATAGTCACTAATAACTTGCATTAATTAAGAAAGAGTTTGAAAGATTTTTGGGAAAAGGGCGGAGTTATTATCAATAATTGGTTACAAAATTCAAACACATTCAATAATCAATTAATCATGAACACGTTGATTATCAACTAAGATTAAGCATGTCAATACAATCAAGAGATTTAATTGTCAAAGATGCAAGATAAAGTTCTCAAAACAATTGTGCGTGTGTGTGAGGAGAAGTGCATTTACCCTAATGACTCTATGCTACAACAGGCATGTAGGCTTACGTCTTCATTAGGAGGTCATACACATTGAGGGAATGACACACAGTTAAGTCAAGACAATTTAAGTAGCATCCAAAACAAGTAAACAATTGATCATAGGCATAGAATGATCTTAGTTAAACTAATGAACATGTGAGCAATGACTTCTCAATAACATGAACAAAAGGAATTGCATCAAGGCTAAGGTAAGCCTATCCTTTGCAATATCTCACGAACCCTAAACCCTAAACTTACAATCTCATTTGTTATTCACTAAGAAATTAAAAGGGAAGGTTGAATCATCTAAAATCATCTTCACCACCTTAAAACATGATGCACTAGACATAAATGGGAATCATATGATTTATCATCAACAATGAACAATAATAATAAAACTAGAATACAAGAGCAAGCAATAAACACTAAAAAAAAAAAAAGTTGAATCACATAGAGCAATCCTCTCGCTTTGAGAAAAGTGTACTAGGCACTAGTGAGAATCAACTTGCCTATCATCAACAACTAAAATAACATTTAACACAAAAATGAAATACTAACAACAATATTAAACATCATCAAGCAAAGAACAACAATAAAATCAACTTGAAAATATTTTAATCATAAGCATACAAGGCTGTAATCAAAAATATGGGGGGTGTTATTAACAATCAGATATCAAAAAAAAAATAGAACTTAAAGAAGAAAAAAAAAAGGAAAGCAAGCCCACTGGGCTGTAAACCAACATTCAAACAAACAAAAAAAAAAAAAAAAAAAAAAAACCAAACATATACTCTTCTTCCCCGCTGCTTGTAGTTTCAATATGTTCGGAGAGGAAAAAAAGTGGAAAAATGCAAAATGGTTAAAAAGAAAACAAGAGAGAGAGAGAGAGAGAGGACCAGAGAGAGGGAGGAAGAAGGCGATGGACGGGGGCTTCGTCGGAGCTGTCACGACTGTTGCCGGCGACGGAAGAAATGGTTGCGGTTCTGGTGATGGTGACGGTGGCGCGCACCGTGAAGTGAAGGGAGGCGCCGGAGAGATGAACGTCGCCGGCGACGGATCTTGACGGTGACCAGGCATGAACGGTGACGATGGCGTGAAGCGGTGGCGGCGTCGGAAAGCGCCGCTCTGCGTTTGATGTTTGGTGGTGGTGGCGGCGAGATCTGGCGGCGTCACGGTTGTTGTATTTGTTGTATGGTTAATGTTGGTGAGTGGTTGTTGTGGTTTGGAGGTTGTTGTTGGTGAGTGGTTGTGGTGGTTTGGAGGTTGTTGGTTTGTGAAGAGAGAAGTGGTGGAGGTTTTTGTGTTGGAGAGGAGAGGTGTGGGTGGTGGTTGTATTTGTTATATGGTTGTTGTTGGTGAGTGGTTGTGGTGGTTTGGAGGTTGTTGTTGGTGAGTGGTTGTGGTGGTTTGGAGGTTGTTGGTTTGTGAAGAGAGAAGTGGTGGAGGTTTTTGTGTTGGAGAGGAGAGGTGTGGGTGGTGGTTGTGGGTGGTTGTATTTGTTATATGGTTGTTGTTGGTGAGTGGTTGTGGTGGTTTGGAGG
Source organism: Oxytropis ochrocephala (assembly GCA_020916435.1). Taxonomy (NCBI): domain Eukaryota; kingdom Viridiplantae; phylum Streptophyta; class Magnoliopsida; order Fabales; family Fabaceae; genus Oxytropis; species Oxytropis ochrocephala. The sequence continues at coordinate 71,303,663 of CM037090.1, forward strand.
TTGTTGTTGGTGAGTGGTTGTGGTGGTTTGGAGGTTGTTGGTTTGTGAAGAGAGGATGATGGAGGTGGGTGGTGGAGAGATGAGTGTGGAGTTAGTGAAGAGAGGATGATGGAGGTGGGTGGGTGTATGGTTTTTTTTCTTCTTCTCCCTCCCTTATTCTACTACTCTCCCTCATTTTTCTCTTTTTCTTCACTCTACTCCCTTCTCCCTTCCTTGTCTTTGTGTTAGTGCATATAAAGGTGAATGAGAAAAATATTTTTTCATCTCTGATAGTGTAGAACGATACATATCAACAGCTAAAGGCATCAGCTAGCTAAACATAAGGCATTTATTATGGACTAGACCAAACTCTTAATGTACAGATGGTCAATGGCTATATGAGGGCATTAGTTGTGGAAAAAAAAATTGCATGAAATAAAGTGATGCCATATTTCATGGGACATGGGAAAGTATCCGTTAGCTAAGTGTGCAATGTAGGTAGGCAGGCACACACAGCTCACATGTAGTGTTTTTTGGCAAGAAATGGAAAAAAATTGGAACCATGTAAAAAGAAAGCTTGGCACTATACCTCAAAAACACAAGCATGGCATCTGATGCCAATTTATTTTCTTTTTTCTTTTTACTTATAGTTTTGTATCATTTTTATCTATTTGCATTTTGTATAACAACTTGTAACAATAAAGATGATCTATTTTTGGGTTTTCTCTATCTTCTATTTATTCTTGTCTAAATAAAATAAACAACAACAATAATAAATAACGAGTGACCAAATTGAATGTGCATATACGGTTAGAACTAACACGCGTGCGTGAGAACAAAATGATGCGAGATCATTAAAAGAACGTGTGTTTGCGGTTAAAAATAACACGCGCTCACAACGAATAGTGCAAGATTATTAAAACTAAACACGCGTCAGCGCGATTAGAGATAATGTGCGAGCACAACGAAACATATTTTGAGCCTTTTTGAAAGCAAGGAAAATAACTCATTAAAATTGGGCATTCAACTAAAAACATTTTTTATTTAATTTTCAATTAGTCGGACAAAATTGGGGTATGACACTGAGGTACATTGTTGAAGGGGAGGAGCCGAACGACCCAAAGCAAGCTAAGTTGGTCAGACTCAGAGCGACCAAGTACTCGGTTATAGAAGGAAGATTGTATAGAAGAGGATTCTCCTCTCCATTGTTAAGGTGTCTTACGTCGGTCGGCCGACCATGTCTTTGAGGACATTCATGGTGTTTGTGGGAGTCACGAGGCGCTCGCTCCATAGCCAAGAAGGCCCTCGTGGCGGCTACTATTGGCCGACCATGGGCGAGGATGCCAAGAAACTCGTTCGAAGTGCAAGAAATGCCAAATACATGCGATGTTCACATTGCACCTTCCTCGAAATTACAAAGTCTTGTCTCACCTTGGCCGTTCGCTTTGGTGGGGCATGGATCTTCTAGGCCCGTTTCCACTGCTCCGAGCCATTTCAAGTTCTGATCGTGGCGATGATTACTTTACTAAGTGGATCGAGGCGAGCGCTGCAGACAACAATCACATCGGCCAAAGTCGGCAAGTTCTTGGACGGTGTGTGCTAGCCCGTTTTAGGATCCCCAAAGAATTGATAACGATACAACGGCACCCGGTTCGCGAGACAAGAGATTCGAGAAATGTTGGCCGACTTAGGGGTCAAACAGCGTTTCACCTCGGTCGAGCACCCTCGGACTAACGGCCAAGTCCGGCGGCCAACAGAGTTATCTTACGTGGTTTAAAGCGGCGGATGAAGCGAAAGGGAACTGGTCGAAGAGCTGCGATCCGGGTTACGTGGGCCTACGGGGCGACCCTCATTCATCGGCCAGGAGTCGCCGCTTTAGATTGGTGTACGGGCGATCTTTGTGATACCCATAGAAATGGGCGAGCTGAATTGGAGGACTTGAAACCCCTACGATGATGATCGACAACGGCCAAGGCTATCAGAAGAATCGGACCTAATTGAAGAAGCTGCGCACCCAAGCTTCGCTAAGAGAGCAATTGATCAAGCAGGTCGCGGCCAGGTACAACGCTCGAGTTCAAAAGAGAGATTCTCGGTCGGCCATTTCTCGTCTAAGGCGGGCCGACGTGGAAACAAGAATGCACGCCAAGGAAGCGGCACCAAATTGGGAAGGTCCGTATCGAGTCATCATCAAGAAGATCGCAAGGGGGCATACGAGTGGAAACCATGAATGGGCGACTATCCCGGAACATGGAATGCGAGAAAAACTTAGGAAATATTACGTTTGAATGTAACAAGTGACTTGAATGTAATGACGACCGACCTATTAATGAAAAGCGGCAGCGCTCTTTTTCCCAGGGTTTTTACAGAGGCGACCTTTAGAAATACGATGTGTTCTTTACTTTCTCGCAAGAATGTATGACCGGTCGCTCAAGATTGCGAAGTGGCAAAGGAGCGATCGAAGACTTATCAAAGTTGTTTAGATCGTCGAAGCGATCTAAATCGAAGCGGCCGTCGAAACGGTCCCAACCGAGTGCCATCGAAATGGCCCGAGGGTTAAAACCCGCAAACCTTAGATCGTCGAAGCGATGCGAATCGAAACGACCGTCGAAACGGTCCCAACCGGCGCCATCGAAAATGGCCCAACAACGCTAGGTCGTCGAAGCGATCTACATCGAGTGCCATCGAAAATGGCCCAAAGGTTAAGTAATAACCCATCGCGGTAGGCGTCGAAAGCGATCTACTTAAATGCCATCGAAAGGGCACGATTGAAGGTCGTCGGGCGATCCTAGGCCCCGTTGGAATATTAACTTATCAAAGAATGGATGCTTCCGAAATAAGCGCGAAGGGCGACCGAACGCGGTCTCAAAGCTCAAAGACTTAGAGAAAATAAACATACAAGGCGCGCAAAGAAAAGCGCAGCAAAATCGAGTAGCGGCGCAGCAGCGAACGCCGAGCGCCCACAAGTTCAAAATGAAAAAGGCGAATGAATGCAAGAAATGCGCGAGACATAGCAATATGAATTCGAGCGGGCGTAATTGAAAGCAAGTAAAGATTGTCATTACAAATATGGGGCGCTTGAAGCGGCCGAGCGCCACGCAATTAAAGAACCGCACGAAGCGCGAGAAAAATTGTCGAGCGAAGGCAAGTTAAAGTTACAAAACTACACCGCTCGCAGCGGCTTCAAAAGAAATGGTGGCGGGCGAATGACGTTGCCACGCTCGTCATATTATGCGCAGCAACATGATCTTATTATTTTCGACATAGTCGTGGGGCTTGATCATCTTGTCATCAAAGTTGATCTGCGGATCGGTATTCAACACCCGCGCTGGCAAGAGCGTTGTAAAATTGCTCGATCGCAGCGACCTCACGACCGGCCTTGCCACCATTAGGATCTTTTTCTCCACTCGGCCTTCTCTTCTCGCCACCCAACCGGCCTCTCGCTTCCCCACGGCCTCAAGGTCGCCCTTCAAAGTTGCGACACGCAGCGAAGCTCCTTGTTCCTCTTTGCCCGGCTTGGCGGTCTTCCCTCCCCGTTTGGGCCTCCTTCTTCGATCGGGCGAGCTTGTCATATTTTAGTCTGCGCCTCGGCTAAAGCCTTGTCTTTTCTGCGAAATTCAGTCGGCGGGTTGTTAGTCGGTCGAACAAAGATAGACGAAAAGTACAAGGCTAAAAATAAAATTACCATCGATTCGGCCACCACCGGGCCATGACTTTCGACCCCCATACGACAGAGAGAAGCGCAGAGCGCCATGGGTTTCCTTCGGTACTGCTCGAGATCGGCCGTACCCAAGCTTTCGAGCTGAATGATGGGAATCTCCTCCGTTCCAGGGGCCGAGACTCGACAATCACGCTTGGCCCGCTTGGGTGAGCGATCGGCAAGACCGGAGGAGGCGGCCGAGGCTGCCGACCGGCTTTTCCCAGCTCTTGGGAGTTTGGTGGACTTTTGAGGAAGATTCGGGGTTATCCGTGAGGACCGTCGCATCTTTTAGCCCCTCCTTCGGGCTTCAGGACGGAAGCGAGCAGTTCCAGCTTTTGCCGGCCATCCTTTCTGCAAAATAACGAGTCATGAGTTAAAAGAAAAAAGAGAAAGTCAACAACAGAATATAAGGACGAAAAAGTTCAAAAGCGAACCAATCTCGGCCTCCAGTTCATAGCCTTCGTATAAGACAAAGGGCCGGCAAGGTATGTCGCCCTTAGGATCTGGACGCATCATGCTGCCAAATGACTTTATCATCTCCAAAGTCTCGGTCGGCCTCTCCCGATCTTTCATTTGTATAGATGTAATCTCCCGCCGCTGCGAAATGAGCCTCATTCCACATAATCGGGAAGTAAGGGGACCCAAAGATCCCGTCTGGGCTGAACCTCACAAGCGGCCTTGCCGCCTCTTGATTGGAACGATCCAAAAATCTTGGGCTTTTCGGGCCGCTCCCAGCGACTCTGGGCGCTTTGAAAAATCGGTGATGGGTCTTACGCATCTTGAAGGAGACTTGTTCCCTTTTCTCCTTGTTGGCCTTCTCTGCGAGCCATTTCGGCTCGAAGATAGCAAAGAAAAGCATCATCGACACCGCCGACCCACTTGGTGGCGACGCCGAAAGTCTTTAAAACGCCCATGCGTTTGGATGGAGCCGAGAAGAAGGCGACCCGATATGGCGCAGAGAACATCGCGTTGGAATTCGATAAAAGGAGGGTAATCTTCATCTTCTCAAACACGAGCCGATACATCGTGAACTTGAAGTTGGAAGAGTAAGTCGCGATATCTTAAGCTCCTTCATGCCTCTTATCCTCCGGCCGGTGAGTCTTCAAGGCGGCTCGTGGATCGGGCAAGGCATCGTGGCCGACCGTGATAATGCTCTGTTGGAGCGAAGAGTCTCCGACACCCAAGACATGTCGGACACATCTCGAGCCACATCGGCTTGGACTTGGCCTCGGCTGAACCTCGGCCGACCCGCCGTTCGATCCTCCGATGTTGGCTTCCAAACCGAAATATTGACTTGGGCCGAACCACCTCCTCTCCTTGGACTTCTTCGGCTCGGTGCGCCTTCGGCCTCCACCATCTCCTCGTCCACGGCCCGGGGCGGCGCTCTGCGCCTCGTCATCATCAATGATAATCACATCGGCGTCTTCCTCTTCTCCTCCACTCGGGATACAACGTCCTCGGGCGTTGGAGAGCCGCTTTCGGCCTTCAGCGAGAATGGGCGAACTGGAACTAGTACTCTTGGAGCTAGTCGATCCCCGACCAGAAAAATGAGAACTCGAGCCCGTGCTGCTCGAGGAACTACTTGGAGAGCTAGAGCTTTTGTCGCCCGAAGACGACTTGGGTTCGCCTGGCCTCGACATGTATGTGGCGAAAGACTGGGGCGGTTTTCCGAAGACGGGCAGTTAACTTTGTCCGTGGCATACACAAACACCTGTGATAAAGGGATCGAGTCAGGTCGATCGAGTAAAGCACTCATGAGAGGGGGCGAGCTGGCCATCCCTCGACCTGACACCCCCTATCACGAGGCGTGGAAAAGCACGAAGCACTTTAAAGAAAAAGCTAAGTTTAAAAGAGTAAAGGGAGCGGTCGATTCGTACCTTAAGCAGATGTTGAAGATCGGTCGCAAATAGACAGAAACAGCTTCGAATGCAAGTCGGCGGCAGACGAGTCGGTCGTTGGCAGAGCAAATCTTGGAAGTGTGAGAAATGAACTCAGCAGAAGGGCTATTTATAGCGCAGACCTCTGGCGCGAAGGGGACCGGGATACGAAGAGTCACAACGCTTCGTCTTCTCACCAATGGTTGTCTCGATGCGGCCTCGGAAACACCAAGCGTCACGTCTTAAATGTCGGGAAAGACCAACCGCGGCGGCCGCGACGGCGATGGTTGACGAGCGGTGCGACACCGCCCCGTAGAAAAAAAGCAAGCGGCGCGTCCGTTTCATCAAAGTAACTCCACTCCTGGGGGCATCGATTCAAGCCTCAGCCCGCTCTCAAGCGACCTAGGCTTGGGGGGCAACTGTTCCTGGGTGTATTAGCAATTATGAGGACTGCCAACAGCAATTGGACCTGCGGCCCAGCCCATCACGATCGGCCCAACACGCTGCTTGGAGCGCAATTCTCGCCGGCCGAAATTCTCGCGTAACGGTCGGACATCGCTGTATATATACGCCATTCGCACATGGCATCAGTGCGTTCTCTAACCTTGTGCTATCTCGCCTCGGCGACCTCTCACTAGATCGTCGGAGTGTCTTTGCGGTACCACCCGAGGTGCTCAACGCGCGTGAAGCGGGACCGGTCCTTTCACTCATTCAACGATCGCCCATCTGACGAAACAACAAACACTTCAACACTTCATTGGTCAAGGTACGATCAGTTGTGAGCCTCAATGATGATTATCACTAATAGCCCGTGTTATTTCGGGAATTTGAATTTGTTTTTGTTGTTTAATTAATGTGTGGGAGCTTTCATAATAGTCAAACAAGCAAAGGCTTCGAGTGACTATCACTAATAACTCCTCATTAGCGATCAAACAAGCAACGGCTTCGAGTGATGGCTAATGATTTGTTTAGAAAGACGCCTTAGGGTTTTTATTTGAAAACATTTAAATTTGGGTTTGAAAAGAAGTAGAACATTACAAATCCTTTTTCAAGTCAAAACCGAGGCAACAATAAGAACACAAGCATAGCAATCATAAAGAGTATTCACAAGTTGCTATGGACAATTGAGTACATGATTAAGCGAGCATGTGAGTGCATAAGTGTGCAATTATGGAATGCAAGGCATAATATTATTGAATGCATGATTAGGTAAGTATATGAATGCATGAACATACAATTGTGAAATGCAAGGCATAGCATTATTGAATGCATGATTAGGTAAGTATATGAATGCATGAACATACAATTGTGAAATGCAAGGCATAGCATTATTGAATGCATGATTAGGCAAGTATATGAATGCATGATTATACAATAATGAATGCAAGACATGAAATTAATATATGCATGAGCATTTAAGAGAGTATTAAAATGCAAGAGATATAAGCTCATATGAGTGCATGAATGATAAGATGCAAAATGTAAAAATGTTTTGGGTATTTTTGCAAATAGACATGTAGTAAAATTTTTAGTAAAAAGTTAATGAGTGGTAAAGTAAAAATGCATGAGGTGAATGGTAATTATTTAATGAGATAGTAAAGTAAAAAGTTAAAATGTTTTTTTACTTTTTTTAGTAAAATGCTAATGAGTGGTAAAGTAAAAATGAAAATGAGTGGTAAAAAGGTTAAAAACATATTAACATAATTACACTCATTTATACAAGATCAACCACACATGTTAAGCACAAAAGTGAGCATCAAAGAGGCTCTATGGCCGAAACCATACATGAACATAAACAACAAGTTTTTTCATGCCAAAACTCATAGCCAACACATAGAACAAAATCATGCAAATTAAGCACATCAAGCATTTATTTACACAAAAATCAAATAGTAAAAGGAAGGCAAACAAAAACCCTAACTCTTAAGGCCTAAAACCGAACCTCCTACATCCCTCAAGACCAAAACAAAATTCAAACTTGCAAGTTATGACATGAACAATAAGATGCATATATCACATGAAAATTCTTTATTCATGAAAAGGTGACAAAATGAGTGTGAAAAATGCAAAAACATGGTTGAAAACACAAGAACCCTCTCATCAAGGCCAAGGGTTCACTTCAAACACCCAAGGCTCCCAAAGTCCTTGACATAGTGTTTGAAATGAACCCTCTAAGCCTCTTAGAGAGGAAAGAGGAGTAGAAGGGAGATTCACATGCTAATAGTTAAAAATGCAAGGGCTTAGTTGTCTTACCTCAAGAATCAACTAGAAAAAGGAATGGAGAATGCAAAAGGGGAAGCAAGATCAAAACTTGAAGGAAAACTCCAAGCAAATCTTCAAACCACAAGCTTTTGATGATGCAAATATGAACTAGAGTAGGAGAATATGGAGATGTATGGAGTAGTAATGGATTTTTAAGATGAAAATGAAGAAAGAAATCAAGAAAATATGGTGGATGAGTGAGGAGAGGCTACGGCCTTGTGAGGGAGGAGAGGAGGAGGTATGCTAGCTAGGGTAAAATGAGAGTGTGTGTATGAGAGGCTCTCTTGCTTTTGGGTTTTTATATGGGGTAAAAACTTAAAGGGTAATTAGGGTAATGTGCTTCTTGCAAACCAATAGGATTTGAGATAAATTTTGAATCAATGGTCAAGATGCAATGTCACATGGATTGAGGGTAATTAAAAGCACAAAATGAGGAGAGAGAGGAGCTGAAATGCGCAGCATAAGGAGTGGGGTGAAGGATAAGCTCATTGACAAAATTGTATTTTTCCATAAAGCTTATTACACAAGTGCCATTTTGATTCAAATGAAGGGTGGGGATTGTATTTCACATTTAAATGGAAGGCCATGATTTAGTACAATTTTCAAATAATAAAAATAAATGAAAATGGGGTGTATATGGTTGATATGCGCAGCTATGGAGAGTGGGAGAGTGAGTGGAATTGCAAATTGTACTATTGTACTATTCTTAACTTTTCAAAATATAAAATATTCCATTCTAGATCATTCTTCTAAATTCATGCCATTTTGGGCCATATCCCATGATTCAATGATTGGGCTCTGAATTTTATGATCTCACCAATCCCAAAATTGATTTGTTTACCCCACCTCAAAGGAAATGACCATTTTACCCTTCTATCCAAAAACTAGGTTTTTTAGGCCAAAAGGTTTAATACTTGTGCACAAAAACAAACACAATTAGGCACAAATATTCCTCAAACAAATTATTGATGATTGTTCAATGATTTGGGACGAAACACCGTTTTTATTGTGAAATGACCAAAATGCACTTTCACCTTAAAAACCCTAGTTTTTTGCCCGAAACACATTTCCACTTCAAAAATGATTTTTCACCCTAGGAGTGACCTCTAATACCTTGAAATGCATGTTGGAGGACTAGTCCTGAGGAATTGTCCCTTATTTGTGAAATGACCAAAATACCCTTTTGCACTGAAAAATCCTAATTTGTCTAAAAAGTGCATTCCAACTCCAGAAAATGTTTTTAGAAACTTTGAAATGACTTTAAAACCTAAATGCAATGCATGATGTTTTTTACTTTTTAATTTAATTATTTTTTGGGGAAAATTAGGGTTTTGACCTAAGCCGGACAAAATTGGGGTATGACAGGGTTCTCTTAGGAATATTTCCCTGTAAGGAATATATGTTTATTTATCTCCCATGCATACACATAAAAGTTATATAATATATATAATTTTCAAAAAAACTTGTATGGAATATTTCCCTGTGCAAGGCACGGGTAGGAATACTAGTAGAGTAATGAAAGAATAGCTATTTTCATATTTTATTTCATTTTAATTGTTTAGTACTCTTTATTTCAAAAAAATTATCCATTTTGATATTAATTTAATTACATGTTACGGGATATTTTCATCTAACTTATAGTCAAGTGATTTTATAATATTTAAAGTATACTTTTTTACATATAATTTATGTATGTGGCATGATTTGACATTAAAATGGCAACAAAGAAATATCAGTTTAAAAAAATGTGATTAGAATCAACACAAATGTCAAAATATCCATTCTGAGAAATAGAGTAACGGAAAAAATATATATTTTCATATTTTATCTAATTTAAGCGTTTTAGTACTCTTTATTTTAAAAAAATTATTCATTTTGATATTTACAAGTCAAACAAGATTTTCAGCTATAAAAAATTATCTTTTTTGATTCTTCAAATCAAGTATGACTAAAAGCGGTCAACTATAATAAGAATTTTTGTAAATATTTCAAGTGTTCTTATAATATATAAATTATACCATTTTTCATTTAATTTATTAATGTGGACATTAAATTGACAACAAAGAATAAGTCAATTGAAAAAACATGATTTGATTCAACACAAATGCTAAAATATTTATATTGAAAAATAGATTAATGGAAATTTATCCATTTTTATATTTTTTCTCATTTTACTCTATTTTTCTGAGAGTATGATTAAATATAGTCAACTAATAAGAATTTTATCTTTTTTAATTCTAAAAATCAGGTATGATTAAATGTTGTCAACTAATAATAATTTTTGAAAATATTGCAACTGATCCTTTTGTTTTTTTTTTTTTTTGAGATTAAACGGGGTTTGAGAACCCAAAAAGAAACTACACGAAAATCAAACGAGGAGTAGACACTCCAAATACATCAGCATCAACTAGAGGTTTAACTATAGTAGGGAGAGTATCAAAAATGGAAGAACCATCCGGATAAGAGCATCCCAAATTAGCTAGAGCATCCGCAACCTTGTTTGCCTCCCGGTAGGTGTGAATGATACGCACGTTTGCAAAACAAGCAAGCAACTATTTGATTCTTCTCACGAGCTGACGACCTGCTATACAACCACTACTAGTCCCATTCAAACAATTGACAACAGCAACCGAATCCATTTGCAACTCTATAGAATGGAAGCCTTTACTTGCAGCAAGCGAAAGACCTTCCATGGCTACCCATAATTCTACCAGGTAGGCTGATGACACAAACAACCGTTTTGCGAAGCCACCCCGCCAGATACCCATGGAGTCTCGTAACACTCCACCACAGCCAACAAGACCAGAGTCAGACTTGAAAGCGCCATCAGTATTGATGGAAATTGTGCCTTCGGTAGCAGGAAGCCATCAAACATGCTGCTGCTGTTTCGTGCGATGAATGTCTGGGAGAGAAATCCTGCCGAGCTCATACTCCATCACCTGATGGACAATAAAACGCGTAGGAGCTAGAAGCCGAATAAATTCATCATCGTGGATTTGTTTGTTCCTCCAAAACCAAAGATAATAACACCCCGTCGCCCACACATTGCACCACTGGAGAGTAGATTCAGCTTAGTTTGAGTAGACAGATTCTCAATCAACAACTCGTCAAGATCCACGCCATAAAAATCTGATCTCAGCAAAGGAGGAATAAGCGTGTTCCAAATCAAGACCGCAAGGGGGCAATCACGAAGCACATGGATGATAGTTTCAGTGATATTGCCAAAATTAATACAATAAACATCGTCGTTCCCCCATCGGCCACAATACTCTTTGGTGGCAAGCTTGCCATGGAGAATTTTCTAAACAAACCATCGAGTTCTTTCCGGCACATGAAGCTTCCACGCCTTCTCCCAGCAATCATCAAACAAGGAGACATCAAAGTTACTCAACTGACTATAGGCAAGGGACACCGTGAAATCACCTGAACTACCCCCGGGCCAATATCTTTCATCCTCACCATCATGGGGCAAGGGTGCAGGCAAAGCTGAGATTTTCACTAGAAGCTCCGGAGAAAGCATGGAGGAGAGGTCCCCGAGCTTCCACTTGCCATTTTCGTCAACCAGGTCGCTCACGCAGCAACGTAAAGCATGATAGGGGATGCTTGTTGCGTGATCAATTAGGCGAAGATTACCATTAAGCCATTTGTCATTCCACAAATTGATGCTCGAACCATTACCAAGAGACCAAGCCTCTATATTGTTCAAATCATGCCAGCAACTTTGAAGGGCCTTCCAAAGGGAGGAATCATTAGACTTGACTTGAAAGTTACCCGATTCAAGAGTACCTCTACCATATTTGCCATTTAAAACTTGGTACCACAGGCTAGTGTTGGGAGTTTTCATGCCCCAAGCAAGCTTCATAAGACAAGCTCTATTCATGGTAGTCAGATCTCTAATACCCAGCCCTCCCAGACTCTTGGGCAAAGTTAAGGTGGACCATTTTACCATATGCATGCGCTTCGCGCTATCTGTATCTCCCCAAATAAACCCCCGTTGCAATATTTGTATTTCATTCAGACAACTCTTGGGGACCGAGGTGGTCATCAATGAATAAACCGGAATGGCTTGAATAACAGATTTTGACAAAGTTACCCTCCCCGCAAAAGACAAGTGCTTGGACTTCCACCCAGAGAGCTTGTTCTTTACTTTGTTAACAAGATAAGTAAAATCACCAATCCGAGGAGACCTACCAAGCAGAGGAACACCCAGATACTTTTCCATGGCAGCGCTGACTTTGAAACCGGAGGTGCGAGAAAGACGAGTGCGCATGAGAGGAGAAACATTCTTAGAAAAGAAGATGTGAGTCTTTTCTTTACTAACCATTTGGCTCGAGATATTTCAAAAAACCTCCAGTATTAACCACACTTTGCATGTTTTCCTCTGTAGCTTTGCCGAAAAGAAGAAGATCATCTGCAAACATAAGATGGGAAATTTCCGGACCATTGCGGCCTACTTTAAGAGGCGTCCAACTCCCTTTCTCAACCTGCTCCGTGATAAGGTGCGTCAAACGGTCCATACATAAAACAAATAAATATGGAGAGATGGGGTCACCTTGCCGGATACCACGTTGAGGGAGAAAAAAATCCGATCTAGATCCATTCCATAAAACATTAGACTTCACGCTCGATATGCCATTCATGATTATATTAGCAATATTTTCAGGCATGCCAATCTCACCAAGAACCTCCTCAATAAATTTCCAACAGAGCCGATCATATGCTTTGGCCAAGTCAACTTTGACAACAAAAAATCCATTCCTCCCCTTCATTTTGTACATACAATGGAGGAGTTCTTGAGCCATTACTATATTCACATGAATGCTCCGAGTTGGGATAAAACCAGTCTGATAAGGAGAAACAATGGAGGGCATAAAAGGTTTGAGACGATTCACAATAATCTTGGTGACCACCTTATAGGAGACGTTGCAAAGCGATATTGGCCGGAATTGAGAAACGAACTCCAGTTTGTCGACTTTAGGAATAAGACAAATGTCCGTCAAGTTTACTCTCCCAAGCAAGTCGGGGTCATTACCTATAATAAAATCAATAAATTCATTAGCAATAAGATGCCAGTTGGCTTGGTAGAAACCGGCTTGGAAACCATCAGGCCCAGTAGCTTTCCAAGGCTTCATTGAGAAAAGAGTGGCCTCGATCTCATCCCTCTCCACATGCCTTCCAATACTCGAAATAGCATCATCATCCAACCTCGGAAAACCAAACTTGTGGGTATATTGTCTTCCAACATCACCTTGCTTCGTAAACACCGCAAGAAAGTATTGATTCTCATGAAGTTTAGTGGCATTTTCATCCTCTAACCATATGCCGTCATCGCCCCGAAGGAGGTGAATTCTATTTTTTCTCTTTCTATTAGCCGCCTTGATTTGATAGTATCTTGTGTTCCTGTCTCCATCTTGTAACCACTGGGTCCGAGAACGCTGTTACCACATAAGCTCTTCTTTATGGAGAATGTCATTAAGTTCCTGGTGGAGAGATTTCTCAAGCTGGATGAGGAAACTATTGGAATTGCCCTGGTGATATTTCCTTTGAATACCTGCAAGCCGAGCAAGAAGGGAATGCTTTTTGGTTGTGACGCAACCAAAGGTGTTCCTCTTCCACTCCACAAGCTTATGCTCAAGCATGCCCAACTTACGATCAAAGTCATCTGGGGACTGCCACCACATTGCAATGTCTCTTTTGAAATCAGTATGCAGCAACCAGGCACTCTCAAAACAAAAATGACGATCACCTCGGTTTTGGATATTGCCATGCAAACAAACCAAAATTGGGTGATGATCTGAGAATGTAACCCACGAAAGAACTCTAACAAAAGCATTTGGAAATGCTACACGCCATCTATCATTACAAAGAGCCCTATCCAACCTAACAAACAAGCGATCAGTCCAACCACTCCTGGGACCTCGGCAAGTAAACTTCGGCCCCACCGAACCAATATCAAGTAAATGGCACCTCTGAATTCTCTCCTTGAAGAGCTGTTGCTTGACAAGATTTGGGTTGCCTCCCCCTTTCCTCTCACAAGGGTCCACTGTATCATTTAAGTCCCCTGCTATCAGCCATTAACCATCCATATCTCTACTAATATTGAAAAAAGAGTTCCATAAGTCACGGCGCAACTCGTCATTGGGGCTAGCATAAGTCGGAGAGAAGAACCACTTCCACCCATCCTGCATGGTAACTTGAAAGTGAATGAATTGAAAATCGTTTGAAATTTCCAACATGTCCACCAGGTTGGTCTTCCAACCAGTAACAATACCCCCAGCAAAACCCCTATTCAAAGAGTAAGCAAAACCATCAAAACCAAGCCTCCTGAAGGTATTCTTCAAGCGAGCTGGGTCACTACGAGTCTCCATAATAACGAAAATCTTCGGCCTATGCACATCAATAAATTGCTTGCAATTCCGGAACAAAGCTGAGCTGGCAGCGCCACGACAATTCCAAATTAGAATTTTATTTAAATTCATTAAAACTAAAAAGGAAAAGAAAGCATATCATAGGAGGGAAAAGGTCAGAGGCGTGGGGTCTCAACGACCACCTCCATCTCTAAATCACTTGCTGTCGTGTCACCTTGCTCGTGAGCATCCAAGAATTCGTCTGAGTCTAACATTCCTACATCATCAGGTCTCCTAGTAGGAATGATTTTGTCAGAATGAAAGTTTCCAATTAGATCAGGAGGCCGAGTTGGGTGGAGCATCATCGGCCCAGTGTTATTTCCTTTGGAAACATCCAGGTCCATTTCTATAGTTGGCCGATTTGTTTGGTGACAAAGGGTGGTCCCCGCAGAAACTTGGTGCTCCCCACGTGACACAGTGGTAGCGACGTTTGGAGTACCTCGGCTTGTGGAGTACCTCGGCTCGACAGGAGTACCTCGGCTTGTGGAGTACCTCGGCTCGACGGGAGTACCTCGGCTTGTGGAGTACCTCGGCTCGACTGGAGTACCTCGGATGTGACTCATAGTAGGCCCTAATAATTGGCCAGCATTGGTAACCGTTTTCTGCTGTTGAAGACCACGTGCTGCGCTAGCTGGGCCATTTGTTCCCCCTCATGGTTGGAATGGCGAGCTGATTGGCTGGAGTGTGTCATACGTGTTTTCTCCACATTGTTTGGAGGAGCCTTATTAACAATAATGGGACCAGGTGCTGTAACTGTTGGGCCATTATGGACATTATTATTGTGATCATGAATCTCCTCATCGTCAGTCAAAACATTAAACCGAGATCCCTCAATTTGTGCGGTCCCATTAATGTTCGCCGGACCTTGTCTACCACTAGCGGAGGTCGCTTGAATTTTTTCTCTTGGTTTCCTGGGATGGCGTTGTTTTTGAACAACCACCCAAGGCCCACTCTCGATCGCAGTCTTGCTTGTTGTGCTGAGGAGTCCACGGTGGCCGCATTGCTGCTTTGCAAAAATTTGATCTTTATGATGCCCAAATTTGCCACAAGCCATACACAGCAAGTGGAGTCCCTCATACTCAATTCGGTAAATATGCCCTTTAAGCTCGAATAAAGCTAAAAGAGGCTTGTTCAAATCCACTTCCACACACAGACGAGCATATTTCCCCCGGGTTGTCAAGGTAGTTGTCTGATCCACTTTGACGGTGCGGCCAATTCTATCCCCCAAGAAGGAAAGAACTTTTGAACTGTAATATTCTATTGGAAGTGCCGCTGACCCATTTTTGATGTGGTAGTCTGTTGGGCTTGCTGGCCCACTCCGGAACACATACGAACATACATAACTATATAAATATAAAAATTATGATAGTTAGCTGAAAAACAGTTGAATGAATATTTTAAGATTAGATATTTTATTTGTATCGCTTCGAAAATAAAAAACTATATGCTGATTATCTACCAAAGAGATCTTCTACTTAATAGTTAGTTAAATGCATGTTACTATCTTATTATTTGATTATAAAACATGTATAAAAATATAGTTAATAATGGTAGTTTATGGCATCGAAAATTGTAAGAGAAAGGGACAAAATTGAAATAACGGTGGTAACAAGGAGATTTTGAAAGTAAAAGAATTATTTAGGGAATCACTAAAAATCTATAAATTTCATCTTGTCATAGGATATTGTTGATTACTCTAGGTGGAACAATCATATTCAGATTAAACGCAACGTTGGGGTAGTTGTAGCATCAAATAAATGATAAAATAGAAGTGTTCTTTTAAGAGATCAAATGGTCGCACAATAGTGCTTCCGATGTTGATTCTGACAACAATCCTACTTTTTACACATTCCTTTGGTCCTCCCTCCATCTTCCGAAATCCACAGACATCCAAACATAACCATAAACCCTAGCATAACCATATAGTATGGAACGTGTCCTGCCTAATGAGAAGTAAGGCTTTAACACTCAATGAATTCAGTCTTCCTGGGATTACGGCAAGCTTCAACGCTTCGGAAAATTGAACTTCCTATCCTTTCGGTATTCAAGTGAGGTGCCTAATGGTCTAAGGATTTTGAAGACACTACGGGTTGCTGAAAGAATATCACTACTAATAACCGTCTATGAGAGATAGACCTTTTGGAAAATACAAGAAACATCGTTCTATTCCAGCGTCCGCATACATCATCTTGATGATTGTGAATGCTCTTCCAACTTTCCAAGCCTTTGGAGGGTTCATGTTCTACAAATTCTTTTGGGTTTAACTGTATTAGGTAAAGCAGGCGTACACTTAAGAACACAACTTTAAACATAGTCCAAAAACCTACTCAGTTGTGTAGACATTTTCGTTAGCTTTCCAACACATCTTGGAACATAATAATTTGAGTTCCGGATTAGAAGCTATGAGTTAAACAAGTCGGAGAACCAGTGTAAATTTCTCACAAAACGAGACTGGAATGCTTTTAACCCGAGAGTTATAAGAAGGATACATATATTAACGTCATCTATTGATCGCATCTTGAAAGGGATTTGGTTCAGAACCCGTGATCGGAAACTAACCCGGTCAACATTTTATAATCCTAGTTGACGACACTAAGATTGCACTAGAGTTGACTATGTTGGCGCCATAACATTTTAAAAAGATGGCTCTGAGGAAAAAGATTCTTGATCTAGACTTGGGAGATATTCGAAAGGATGTCTCTAACTGTGACCTAAGCTGGGGTTTACTTGAACCATAAGGTATGGTTAACTATGAAACAATATTTCAGTAACCGATAGGCTTACCACGCATAGCAGTCAAGGTTTCGAGGTGTCGACTAATCTTAATAAGTATTAGAACAACGACAAACAATTTAGGACACTATTCAAATTTTAAAAATTGGGCCCCTAATGGACTTATACGATTTTTCTGCTTTCTATTGTTATATAGATACATTTTCGTACTAACAATAGAATATATATTTTACTTGTGAAGTTGTACAGTAAAGACGAAGTGGTCTGGTGATTTTGGCTGAATTTTCTAACCACAAGTAACAAGGATCGGTAAAAATTATAGTGGCATGATTCGAATACACACTCTGAACGCCTAATTGCTGAGACAAGAAAAATTTTGCGACATTATCTAAATTACAACAATATTTATGTCTTTCATAATTAACTTTGAGTGGTCATGGAAATTTTGGGGCCCTAAAAAACTATTTATGGGCCGAGGCCATGTGCTACAACACAGGGTTCTCTTGCTTATGGTCTACTCCTGATATATATATATATATATATATATATATATATATATATATATATATATATATATATATATATATATATATAAATACATCACAGGGTAAGGAATATATGTTTATTTATCTCCCATGCATACACATAAAAGTTATAATATATATATATATATATATATATATATATATATATATATAATTTTCAAAAAAACTTGTATGGAATATTTCCCTGTGCAAGGCACGGGTAGGAATACTAGTAGAGTAATGAAAGAATATCTATTTTCATATTTTATTTCATTTTAATCGTTTAGTACTCTTTATTTCAAAAAAGTTATCCATTTTGATATTAATTTAATTACATGTTACGGGATATTTTCATCTAACTTATAGTCAAGTGATTTTATAATATTTAAAGTATACTTTTTTACATATAATTTATGTATGTGGCATGATTTGACATTAAAATGGCAACAAAGAAATATCAGTTAAAAAAAATGTGATTAGAATCAACACAAATGTCAAAATATCCATTCTGAGAAATAGAGTAACGGGAAAATATCTATTTTCATATTTTATCTAATTTAAGCGTTTTAGTACTCTTTATTTTAAAAAATTTATTCATTTTGATATTTACAAGTCAAACAAGATTTTCAGCTATAAAAAATTATCTTTTTGGATTCTTCAAATCAAGTATGACTAAAAGCGGTCAGCTATAAAAATTATTAATGTTGACATTAAATTGACAACAAAGAATAAGTCAATTGAAAAACGTGATTTGATTCAACACAAATGCTAAAATATTTATATTGAAAAATAGAGTAATGGAAATTTATCCATTTTTATATTTTTTTCTCATTTTACTCTATTTTTTTGAGAGTATGATTAAATATAGTCAACTAATAAGAATTTTATCTTTTTTAATTCTAAAAATCAGGTATGATTAAATGTAGTCAACTAATAATAATTTTGAATATATTGCAAGTGATCCTTTTGCTTTTTGTTTACTAATAGGACCTGATTTGACATTAAAATGGCAATAAAGAAAAAATTAATTAAAAAAGGCTGATTTTATTCAACACGAATGTTAAAATATATATCCATTTTGAGAAATGGAGTAATGGAAAAAATCCCTTTTATATTTAATTTCATTTTAATCGTAATACTCTTTATTTCGAGAATTTTATCAAGTTTGATATTTACAAGTCACATGTGATTTTCATATATAAAAACTTTATCTTTTTTTATTCTTCAAATCAAGTATGATTAAATGCGCAGTCAAAAATTAATTATTCAAAGTAAACTATAAATTCTAAAATTTAAATTATATTAGTATCTCAATGATTGACTCTTTTGTAGGTTAAGTCAAAGGGATACAAATTATTATATATATATATATATATACCCATGTCACAAACACACATCATACATCCTCATTATTCATACTTCGTGTTAGCGAACAACTTAAAAAATGAGTAATCCAAAGATTTATTTGCTAGGCGTTTTGCTGGTGACTGTCTCACAACTTATGGCATCAAGAAACTTGTTCTTTCTGGTTCAAATGGAGCACAATAAATTGATCAAGTACCCGGGAAATCACAATCTTCTGTGATTTTCAAGGATCTTGGTTTCAATTATGAGATCAAGAGATCCGTTCCTACAGGTCCAAACCCAGCAGAATCACCTGACCCAGTACTTGTTGTGGCAAGTTCAGAAGAATATGGTTTTAATCTTGAGGATAAGCGACGTGTTCCTTTAGGTTCAAACCCAGCAGAGTCACCTGACTCAGTACCTGTTGTGGCAAGTTCAGAAGAATATGGTTTTAATCCCGAGGTTAAGCGACGTGTTCAACTATTTTAATTAAGTCAAATAATTAATTTGAAATTTTATTTTAATTAGGAGGTGTTTGAGTAATGGAGGGAGTGTGATTAGCGGCCCATGATCCATTAAGAGGCCTAGATACTTGATATATGTTTAGTGTCGATGGGGAGAAGCTCATTTGCAACCAAAAATCAAAGAAAAGTCAAAGAGTAAAGTAAGAGAGTAGAGAGAGAGGTGCAAAAGCTTTAAGAGGAAGAAGAAGAGAGGAGATTGGCGTGGAGAGCTCAAGTTCAAGGAAGAGGAGCTTGAATTTTGGGGGATCGTGAAGTCTTGGTGAAAAGAGTACTTATTCTTCAATTTATTGAGGTAAGGGGGCTCTCTTTCATCTATAATAGTGTATATGATGAGTATTATGTGTGAGTTAGACTCTAGGATGATCCTTGAGTTGTTTGTGTTGCTTGTTGTGTGATTGATGTTGTGGTTGCTTCACTTTGGAGAAATTGTGATGTGTGTATGTGTTGTTGGTGAGTTGGTCATATGAGGGACCTGGGAGAGAAATGGGAGTTGAGGAACCCTCAGTCCTAGGGCGTTATGTTGGTGTTAACCCTTTGTTGAGTACTTTGATGTGTGTTGAACAAATTTCAAATGAATAGGTGTTGTAGTATTTGTGGTTTAAGTTTGATCATAGTATGAGAATCAAAGAAAAGAGAGAAGATGAAGGTTAGGTGCCTAGGGCGACATAGGAGCCGAGGTGTAGTTGCCTAACTGTAGATGTGTCGAAGTCTATGGAAGTCGACGTGTAAGTGTGTTGAAGCATAGGTGACTAAGTGTAGGTGACGAAGTGTAAGGGTGTGTGAGTCGAAGTGTAGGTGTCGATTTGTAGTTGCCGAAGTGTAGCGTAAGTAAACCGAGGTGTAGTTGCTGAAGTGTAGTGTATATATACCTAAGTGTAGTTCTTTGAAGTGCGATTCTTGAGGTATAGTGTATATTTACTGAGGTGTGAGTGCAATGAAGTGTAGATGTACCGAGGTGTAGTGTATGTATGTATGTCGAAGCGAGTGTTGCTTGGGGTGTAGGTGTGTTGAATTGTAGGTGTATCGGGCGTAGGTTGACGAAGTATAGTGAACCGAGATGCGGTGTAGTGTCTCGAGATGCGATGTAGTGTCTTGAGGTGCCATGTGGCGGTCTTAGGAGTCTTTGTTTTGGCGCTTGATGTAGCGTGGGTTCTTTGCCAGCGCAAGCGTGAGTCTTTGCCGCAGGGGACGAATATGTCTAAGTGGCTGAATGGTGGAGCCAGTTTGGTCCTTAGGTGACGTTTTACTCCTTATGTGACGGTGCGGTCCTTATAGTGACAGTTTAGTCCACTACTTTTGGTGTCGAGGAGTCTGGTGAGTTGGACGTCAGCCATAGGGCTGTTGACTGATGATGTCTTGGTGATGTTAGCCTTAGAGCTATAATTGGAGGTGTGTTAAATGGTGATGTTCCCAATGGGAAAATTAATTATTGGTGATGGGTCTACGACCTCTTTTTGGTGATGGTGAGTTAATTAATAGCAATGGTGAGTCTATTAATTATTGGTGATTATGCTTGTTTGCTCAATATGGTGTGTTATGGTGCGTTGTTCATGGCGTCACATAAACCATGTGCATTTATTGGTGAGCAGAAGGCTTCGGCCTTAATATAAACTATTGGTGAGTGCCCTCAAGGCTTATTTTGGTGATGGGATCCACATGCATATGCCCTTGGTGTTGGGTTGCATTCATGCATATACTCATGCGATTGGTGATGTTTCTTGTTGATTATGATTTGATGTGCTATAACTTAATGAGGTGTGTTTGTTGATTGAGCCGAGGTGTTTCTAGTTGTTTCTCTAACATGATGTTTATCATACATCCTATTATATGTGTTAGAGACTCACCCTTCTGCTTTTATGTTGCTTCTTATGTCGGCAACGTGCAGGTGATCCTGAGTGAAGGTAGACCTCATACCTTCTCATAGTCGGTTGTGGCGTCTTCCTCTGATATGTAGCACTGGGGGGCCGAGTAGTCTATTAGTGTTTTTAACTTATTGTTGAATTGTAACGTGGTGGTGTATTTGAATTTGTTTATTCTGCTGCGTGGTGATTATGTGAATTATTATGTCCTTAAACCGATGTGGTTGGGACTTCGTCCCTATGACCGTGGTGCTATGTATCATACTGTCCGACCATGTTGTTGAGTCTTGAGTTTCCAAATCCTCGAGTCTTGTGGCTCATTTTGAATCGATCTTGTTTAAATGTTTAGTGAAGATGGCTGGAAGAGCTGGGAGGATTGATGCTGCTCTTGCTGCTTCTTTGGAGGCGATGGCAAATGCTGTGGGGAATCAGCAAGCTGCCGAGGATGCTGGAGCTCGTAGATTAGCTACTTTTCAGAGGGAGAACCCTCCTACTTTCAAGGGGAGGTATGACCCCGATGGGGCTCTTGCATGGTTGAAGGAGATTGAGAGGATTTTCTGTGTTATGGATTGTACGACTGCTCAGAAGGTGAGGCATGGTACTCACATGTTAGCCGAGGAGGCCGACGATTGGTGGCTTGAGGTTCTTTAGAGGTTGGAGGCTGGCTGTGATGAGATCACGTGGGATATCTTCAAGAGGGAAGTTATGAGGAAGTATTACCCTGAAGATGTTAGGGGCAAGAAAGAGATGGAATTTTTAGAATTGAAGCAGAGGAACAAGTTGGTGGCCGAGTATGCGGCGAAGTTTGTAGAGTTGGTTAAGTTCTACCCTCACTACAATGGTGCTACTGCTGAATTCTCTAAGTGTATCAAGTTTGAAAATGGTCTGAGGCCTGACATCAAGAAGGCAATTGGATATCAAAAGATCAGGGTGTTCTTCGAGTTGGTTGACAGTTGCAGAATCTTTGAGGAGGATAGCAATGCTGCCTATAAGGTTGTGAACGAGAAGCGGAGTTCTCAGTATCGTGGGAAGCCCTATGAGGTTTCTGGTGGCAAAGGTAAGGGCAAGTGGAAAGCTGGTTCAGGAAGGAAGCTGAGTGGGGGAGATGCCCCTGCGAACATTGGATGCTACAAGTGTGGTAAGCCCAGTCATAAGAGTTTTGAGTGCCCGGTTAACAATTGTTTCAAATGTGGCAAAGAAGGTCATATACCTGCTAATTGTGAGAAGAAGGATGTTGTTTGCTACAACTGTGGAGAGGTGGGGCATATTAGTACCAAGTGTACTAAGCCGAAGAAAGAGAAGGGTGTTGGAAAGGTGTTTGCTCTCATGGGATCCGAGGTGGTTAATGAGATAAGAGGTACATGCTTTATTAATGGTATTCATTTGATTTCTATTGTTGATACCGGTGCCACACATTCATTCATTTCTGCTATATGTGTTAAGAATTTGGGTCTAGCCTTGTCTTCTTTGATGAGGGACATGGTTATCGATACTCCACCTAAGGGTTCGGTGACTACATCTCTTGTGTGTGCGAAGTGCCCTTTGTCGGTCTTCGGCAGAGACTTCGTTGTTGATTTGATTTGTTTGCCATTGGATGGGTTGGATGTCATCCTTGGTATGGACTGGTTAGTGGATAACCATGTTCATATTAATTGCTTTAGTAGGTCGGTGAGTTTCCCTTCTTCCGAGGTGGAAGAATCTGTTTTGTTGTCTGGCGGTCGATTCTTAAGTAATGAAGGAAGGAGTTATGTTGTTTGCTTTGAGGCGTCGTTATCATAGAGAATCAAGCTAAGATTAATGAATTGTCGGTGGTGCGAGAATTTCTGAGGTATTTCTGAGTAGATTCCTGGATGTACCACCATAAAGGGAAGTCAAATTTGCTATTGATCTAGTACAGTACTAGGCCAGGTGTCTATGGCACCTTATAGGATGTCTGCATCCGAGTTGTCGGAGTTGAAGAAGCAGCTTGAGGATTTGCTTGAGAAGAAGTTTGTAAGGCCAAGTGTGTCGCCTTGGGGAGCTCCTATGTTGCTAGTAAAGAAGAAGGATGGGAGCATGAGGCTCTGTGTTGATTATCAGCAGTTGAATAAGGTGACGATTAAGAATAAGTATCCGCTTCCAAGGATTGATGATTTGATGGATCAATTGGTGGGTGCTCAGGTGTTTTCTAAGATTGATCTGAGGTCGGGTTACCATCAAATCAAGGTGAAGGATGAAGATATTCCTAAGACGGCGTTTAGAACTCTGTATGACCACTATGAGTATTCGGTGATGCCATTTGGTGTTACGAATGCCCCGGGGGTATTCATGGAATATATGAATCGTATTTTTCATGAGTATTTAGATCGGCTTGTGGTAGTGTTCATTGATGATATTCTGGTTTACTCCAAGTCGGAAGAAGAGCATGCCGAGCATTTGAAGTTGGTGTTGGAAGTCTTGAGGGATAGGAAGCTGTATGCTAAGTTATCTAAGTGTGAATTCTGGTTAAGAGAAGTGAGTTACCCTTCTAAGGTTGAGGCCGTGTTGCAATGGGAGGCGCCCAAGTCGGTCACTGAGATAAGGAGTTTTCTGGGGTTGGCCGGTTATTATAGAAGATTCATTGAAGGCTTTTCCAAGTTGGCACTTCCGTTGACTCAGCTGACTTGCAAGGGTAAGGCGTTTGTTTGGGGTGCTCGTTGTGAGGAAAGTTTCAATGAGTTGAAGAAGAGATTGACAACGTCTCCTATCTTGACGTTGCCTAATCCGAGTTAGCCTTTTGTGGTATATTGTGATGCTTCTAAGATGGGTTTAGGCTGTGTACTTATGCAGAGTAGAAAGGTAGTTGCTTATGCCTCGAGGCGATTGAGGACTCATGAGAAGAACTACCTACGCATGATTTGGAGTATCGCAGTGGTGTTTCTTATTGAAAATTTGGAGGCATTATCTTTATGGTTCTAGATTTGAAGTGTTTAGTGATCATAAAGGTTTGCAATATTTGTTTGATAAAAGGAGTTGAACATGAGGCGAGAGGAGGTGGTTAGAGTTGTTGAAGGACTATGACTTCGGTCTGAATTATCATCCAGGAAAGGCTAATGTTGTAGCCGATGCTTTGAGTCGTAAGTCTTTGCATGTGTCGGCAATGATGGTTAAGGAGCTCGAATTGATTGAGCAATTCAGAGATATGAGTTTAGTCTGTGAAGTGACACCTCAGAGCGTTAGGTTGGGAATGTTGAAAATTACTAATGAGTTTTTGGTTAGAATTAGGGAGGCTCAGAAGTTAGATGTTAAGCTAGTGGATTTGGTGGTTGGAATTGGTCGATCTAAAAGTAAGGATTTTGAGTTGGATGCTCAAGGTTTGTTGAGATATCGAAATCGGATTTGTATTCTTGATGAAGAGGAGATAAAGAAAGCAATTCTTGAAGAGTGTCATAGGAGTAGATTGAGTATCCATCCAGGAGCTACAAAGATGTATCAGGATTTGAAGAAGTTATTTTGGTGGCCGGGGATGAAGAGGGATGTAGCTCGGTTTGTTTACGCCTGTTTGACTTGTCAGAAGTCAAAGCGAGCATCGGCCGGCGGTGATCACGACCATTGGAAATTCTGGAGTGGAAGTGGGATAGTGTAACACCCCATTTCTACCTGTTCATTTTATTAATTATCAGAGTGCAGAATTAAAGCTAAGCATGCAATGGAGTGTCACATTCGACATTTCGAAAACCAACCAACGTTCATTTAGTCAATAATAAAACTCGTCATTAATTATAATCGAGTGATACATAGCACGACTTGATGGGGCGAACCCTCAAAACACCGATAATACAATCCAGAAAAACATCAGATAGTAAAAACACAATTTATAATAGGCTAAAAGGTACTTTTAGTCCTTGCAAATGTCAAGAAAATCCAGTTTAGTCCCTGCAATTCCAAAAATTTTAAAATAGTCCCTGCAATTAGTAAACGTTACTACTTTAGTCCCTGCTGTTACTTTACTCTTAACAAAGGAGGGACTAAACTGGATTTTCTTGACATTTGCAGGGACTAAAAGTACCTTTTAAATGGAATTGCAGGGACTAAAGTAGTAACGTTTACTAATTGCAGGGACTATTTTAAAAAATTTGGAATTGCAGGGACTAAATTGAATTTTCTTGACATTTGCAGGGACTAAAAGTATCTTTTAACCTTTATAATAAAATAACTAATACTAGTGTTCGTTCCCCCAGGTGCTACGTATCAGAGCAAACGACACGACTCAAACTAGACGAAGGTAGAAAGCCTTCACTCGCATTTACACCGCGTTCTACGCGTAGGGTAACATTCAAGCGAAGGGTGTGAGTCTAACAGCATAAAAGAAAACATGATAAGTGGTATGCTGGAATTCAGACAACTACATTTACCATAATGCAACTACACCAGAATACAACCCTCAATGAACATCAACTATAAGAAAACACATAAATCAACAACGACCTCCTGATATCATGACGCTATAACTACCACAGCACATTAACACCATAATACAACTATCACGGAGCAACACCAACAAGCAACAACATAAGCAAAACAACAAGTAGCAACATAAGCAAAACAAGAAGTAGCAATATAAGCAAATCAACAAGCAACGACACCATGAGTATGACGTATATGTATGAAATGCAACCCACTTCGACGGGTATATGCATGTGGTACCAATCAACGTAAATAACCTTTGTGGCTTCATCAACAACAATGAGCAAAGCTCTAAGACCGCAGCCTACAACAACGTGGTATGCATATGCCATGTATGAGACACCATGTACGACACCTTGGGACCATCAACAACATAATCATACATTATGCACAACAACATCATCAACATCATCATCAACATGTGGTCATACTTGACCCAACAACAACTTCATCAACGTTTTGGTCATACTTGATGTAACACCCCCTTAAATTCTAATACTACTTAGCAATTAAATCAGAGTTTTCGAAAACCACTCAAGGAGTGCTACATTTTTCTACAAGGACTTAACCAAACCAAAACAATCAAACACAACAAGTTACATTTGCGCAGCTAAAACAGTGGTAGTGTAGTGTACATACAGTACCTCGGCCAAGAAAGAACCGAGCTCAACAAGTCATATATTATCAGTTACGACATAATCAAAATAATACAAGTCCAAAAAGGCATAGGTTTACAACACCACATAACCTACATACAGACCACTACACTACTCGGCCCCCAGTGTTACACTACCAGAGCAAAATGAAGACGCCAATGAATGATCCATTAAATGATGGATCCATTAAGACCGAAGTCTTATGCTATCACCTTCGGACCGAAGTCCTCTGCTATCACCTTAGGACCGAAGTCCAAGACCGAAGTCTTCTGCTATCACCTTATGCTTATGATTTATGCGACGCCATGAACAATGCATAACACACAACATATACATTATTCAATTAAATCATAACACCATTTCATCCACTCACCAATTAGACCATGACCTTTTATTCATAATAGGACCAAGTCCTCTGCTCACCTCTAGGACCAAGTCCTCTGCTTTCACCATTTTCATTTATTCAATGCCCTCGGGGACTTCAACGTTTAATTAATTCTCTACTCGTAGCCTACGGCCAAAAACAACAGCCTCATACGTCATTACGGCACTAAGGCCGACATCCCTTCATCGGCCTACTGCGCTAAGGCTGTCGCCTCAGCTCATCAACCACCTCGGCGCCTAGTAGTGGACCAAATAGTCACTACGAGGACTGCCATGTTACTTAGGACTAAAACGTCTATTAGGGACTAAAACGACTACACATTTAACCCCTCACGCACTTGACACTTCAAAGCGACACTCACAGTCGCGCCTTGCAACAACCTTCGCGACGCTAGCATTAAAACAAAACCTCGGCACCTATAGCATCTCAGCTCACTCGGCACCTCGGCATGCCTACGCTCTGCTCCGCTCATAGTCACTCTACTTCACACTAAACGTACATCTCACCTCGTCAAGTGCACCTAGGTATGATACACTCTACGCCTCAGCCATAACACCTCGGTTACTTCACGCTACACGTTGTCATCGGCTTTTCAGCAGCTAAGTCTAGGTACTTTACCTCGGCCTAAACATCTCGGCCTACCTACTCTATTCCTCAGCAAGCCCAAACCGATCCTTATACCTAGTCCTATGTACTCGTACACTTAGTTACTTGTGCTATATCACTCACCTCGGCTTCTATGACCTCGTTACTACATTTTGACTTACGATCATCACTTAAGCTTCGTTACACTAGTGGTAGGTAGATACACCTCTACAACCCCAAGTCAACCCCTTCGCTTAAGCTCAGACACACGTTCTCTTGTTATGAACACTTAACTCCAAATCTACACCTCGGTAGTCTAGTGTTCTACTCCATAAAAGCCTTACACTCTCACGTTTCTCACTTTAGCTCTCACTCTAGCTCACTGGGACTGAGAGTTTCCTCAGCTCCCATTTCACTCAGTAGCCTCTCGTGACCAACACCTCCACCTCTCCACACAACCTCACTGAAAACGAGCTAAACACATATTTAGCAGAATCAGAAACACACAACATGCAACACAGCTCAAAGAAGGAACAAATATAACTACTCACACATAACACTCATCATACTATAGTATTATACGTGAGAAGAGAGCCCCCTAACCTTGATCAGTTGAGTAAACGACCCTCTCTTCACCGATTCCTCCAGTTAACACTCGCAGCAACACGTCTCCGTTGAGCTTGAGCTTCTTCTTCGCCAAGATGCTCTCCCTTCTCTCTAAAAATCTGATCTCACCTACCAACTTCTCTCTCTTACTTCTCTTTGACTTTTCTAAGATTCTCTTTGGTGGAAACATGCTTCCTTACCTTCGACACTCCCCTTTAATGCAAGACCTTGGGCTTCTAAAGATTCATGGGCCTCATTTGGCTCATGGGCCTCTACGCTCACTTCTCCATTTCACTTAAGCATCCCCTAAATGAAATAAACTCCTAATTAATACTTAGCTTAATTAAAAAGTTGTAAACCTTAAATAACTCAACTAAATAATTAATTGAACTATTTTGGGGTGTGACAACTCTCCCCCACTTGGAATATTTCATCCTCGAAATCTTACCTGAAGCAAACAACTCTGGATAGGCTTCCTGCATTTTGCTCTCCAGCTCCCAAGTAGCATTCTCACCGGCAGCTCCAAACCAAATCACCTTTACTAGCTTGATCTCTTTTCCTCTTAAAGTCTTCACTTCTCGGTCTTCAATCCTGATCGACACTGTCTCCACAGTCAAATTCTCCCTTACTTGCACGTCGTCCACTTGAATTACATGGGACGGGTCTGAAATATATTTCCTCGGTGAGACACATGGAACACATTATGCAAATTTGTGAGATTAGGTGGCAAAGCAACTCGGTAAGCCACCTTCCCAACTCTCTCTAGGATCCGATGGACCAATAAAACGAGGGGACAACTTCTTAGCCTTCAAAGCTCGACCCACACCGATCCACCGGATTGACTCTCGAAAACACATGCTCACCGACTTGAAACTCCAAATCCTTTCTCCTCTTGTCATGGTAGCTCTTACGCTTACTCTGCGAAGCCTTCATTTTCTCTTGAATTTGCTTTACCTTCTCGGTGGTCTCTCGCACGACCTCGGGTCAAGTACCACACCTTCTCTGCCTCACTCAAACACAATGGAGTCCTGCACCTCCTCCCATATAATGCCTCAAAGGGTGCCATCCCTATGCTAGAATGAAAATCGTTGTTGTCGTGAACTCAATTAGTGGTAGATCTGAATCCGACGCTCCTCCTTGCTCAAGAACACACGCTCTCGGCCAGTCCTCCAACGATCGGATGGTCCTCTCGACCGACCATCGATCTGTGGGTGATATGCCGAGCTCAGCGCAATTTCGTACCCAATGCGTCTTGCAAACTTCCCGAGTGCTCAAGTGAACCTTGGGTCTCGCATGCGAGATAATACTTGAGGAACCCCGTGTAGCTTTACGATCACTTGGATGTATATCTCGCCAACCTTGACATCGGATAGGTGATGTTGATGGGAATGAAATGAGCCGACTTCGTCAATCTATCCACCACTACCCAAATGGTATCAAACTCTCCTTCTTGTACTTTCGCAAAACCGGTTACAAAGTCCATCGCAATACTGTCCCACTTCCATTCCGGAATCTTCAATGGTTGCAACAACCCTGCTGGCTTCTGATGTTCTACCTTGGCTTTCTGACAAACCAGACAAGCGTACACAAACCGAGCTACGTCACTCTTCATACCGTGCCACCAAAACAACCCCTTCAAGTCTTGATACATCTTGGTCGCGCCTGGATGGATACTCAGCTTACTCCTATGACACTCTTCTAAGATTGCTCTCTTGATCCTCTCGTCTTCAGGGACACAAATCCGAGTTCTATACCTTAGCAATCCTTGCGCATCCAACTCGAAATCTTTGTTCTCAGCTCGGCCAATACCTGCTGCCACGTCTACAAGCTTGACGTCCAGCCTCTGTGCCTCTTTGATGTCACTCAGAAATTCATTTGTGATTCTCAGCATCCCCAACTTAATGCTTTGAGGAGTTAGCTCACACACTAAGCTAAGGTCTCGAATTGCTCAATTAGCTCTAGCTCCTTCACCATCATTCTTTGATGCATGCAACGATTTCCTACTTAGTGCATCGACCACCAAATTTGCCTTTCTGGGGTGATAGTTCAACCCAAAATCATAGTCCTTCAAGAGCTCCAACCATCTCCTCTCGCCTCATGTTCACTCCTTACGATCAAACAGAATCTCGCAAACTCTTATGGTCACTAAACACTTCAACCTTGAACCATATAGATAATGCCTCCATATCTTCAATGCAAACACCACTACGGCAAGCTCCAAATCGTGTGTAGGGTAGTTCTTCTCATGAATTTTCAATTGCCTTGAAGCGTAAGCAACTACCTTACCTTCTTGCATCAGCACACAACCCAAACCCATCTTCGACGCATCACAGTACACCACAAACGGCTCATTTGGATTAGGCAACGTCGGGGACGGAGACGTTGTCAATCTCTTCTTCAATTCTTGAAACTTTCTTCACACTTTATGTCCCCACACAAATACCTTCCCTTACAGTCAATCGAGTCGGTAACAACGCCAATTTGGAAAACCCTCTATGAACCTTCAGTAATACCCAAACCAAACCTGAAAAACTTCTCACCTCGTAGCCGACTTGGGTGCTTCCCATTGCAACACCGCTTCTACTTTGGAAGGATCAATCGCTATACCTTCACTGGAGATCACATGACCTAGGAAATTCACTGCCCCCAACCAAAATTCACACTTGGACAACTTGGCGTACATCTTCTTATCCTTCAATACCTCTAACACCAATCTCAGATGCTCGGCGTGCTCCTCTTCTGACTTGGAGTAGACTAAAATGTCGTCAATGAACACTACCACAAACCGATCCAAATATTCATGAAAGATACGATTCATATACTCCATGAATACCCCAGAGCATTAGTAACACCAAATGGCATCACCGAATACTCGTAGTGCCCATACCGGGAGTTCTAAATCTTTGTCTTAGGAATGTCCTCGTCCTTCACCTTGATCTCGATGGTACCACGACCTCGGTCAATCTTTGAAAATACGTGCGCACCCACCAGTTGATCCATCAAATCATCAATCCTTGGGAGTGGGTACTTGTTCTTAATTGTTACCTTGTTCAACCATGCGTAATCCACGCATAACCTCATACTTCCGTCCTTCTTTTTCACCAATAACACAGGTGCGCCCCAAGGCGACACACTTGGCCTTATGAACCTTTTCTCCAGCAACTCTTCCAACTGCTTCTTCAACTCGGCTAGCTCAGCTGCAGACATCCTATAAGGTGCCATAGACACCGGCCTAGTTCCTGGTACTAACTCAATGCTGAACTCGACCTCTCTTTCTGGTGGAACCTCAGGAATCTCGTCTGGAAACACTTCTGCAAACTCTCGCACCACTGGCACTTCACCAATTTTAGCTCGGCTCTCTGCAGACATTGTCACACTCAACGCAAACAACGTAGCCCCTTCCTTCATTACCCTGCGCAGCTGCTCGGTAGACATCAGAACAGATTCTTCCACCTCGGAAGAAGGGAAACTTAGCGACCTACTAGCGCAATTGATATGAACTCGGTTAGCCACTAACCAGTCCATACCCAGGATGACGTCCATCCCTTCCAAAGGTAGACAGATTAAATTAACTACGAAGTCTCTGCCAAAGGCTAACAGAGGACACTTCAAACAAACGAGAGAGGTAGTCACTGA
This sequence comes from Oxytropis ochrocephala, assembly GCA_020916435.1. Lineage (NCBI taxonomy): Eukaryota > Viridiplantae > Streptophyta > Magnoliopsida > Fabales > Fabaceae > Oxytropis > Oxytropis ochrocephala. Next base: position 71,335,162 of record CM037090.1, read on the forward strand.
CCCCTTTGCTGGAGTGTCAATAACCATCTCCCTCACCATAGTAGACAACACTAAATCCAATCTTTTAGCACACAATGCAGAAACAAAAGAGTGCGTGGCACCAGTGTCCACGATTGCAATCAAAGGAATTCCATTTATAAAACACGTACCTTTTATCTCATTCACCACCTCGGACCCAGCTAGCGCGAACACCTTACCAACATTCCTTTCCTTCTTCGGCTTGGAACACCTCGAACTGATATGCCCTACCTCCCCACAGTTGTAGCAAATTATATCCTTCTTCTCGAGTGCGAGCCTTGTGGCCTTCCTTGCCACACTTAAAACACTAAACGGTGAAGCGATCAAAACTTTTGTGACCCGGTTTTCCACATTTGAAACATATAATACTCGGAGGAGCATCTCCCCCACTTGGCGCCTTGGCCCAACCAGCTTTCCACTTCCCTTTACCCTTTCCACGAGAACCCTCGTATGGCTTAGCACTGTGCATCGAGAATTCCCGCTTCTCCGCTTCGGCTTTATAGGTGGTAGTCGCGCCACCTTGTCTTCCTCGAATATCCTGCGCACTATTCACCAAATGCAAACACCCTTATCTGCGATACCCAATGGCCTCGCTTGATGTCGGGCCTTAATCCATTCTCAAACTTAATACACTTGGAGAACTCAAAGCAGAGCTCCGGTGTAATGGGGGTAGAACTTCACCAACTCGGTGAACTTGGCGCGTGCTCGGCTCATCGTCTTATTCCCCGTTCACTCTAAGAATTCCATTTCTTTCTTTCACCGACATCCTCGGGATAATACTTCATCAGAACTCCCTTTTGAAAATATCCTGGTGATTTCTCCTTCAAAGAACCTCCAACCTTTGAAGATTTTCAAGCCACTACCATCTCACCTCCTCGGCTAGCATGTGAGTTCCAAATCTCACATTTTGCTGCAATCGAACACTCCATCACTCGAAAGATCCTTTCTATTTCCTTTAACTAGGCCATAGCTCCGTCGAGATCATACCTCCCTTTGAAAGTAGGAGGATTCTCCTCCAGGAACGTAGCCAACCTCCTCGCTCCAAAGATCCTCACGTTCTGCGAGGCCGATTCCCTATAGCGGCAGACCATCGCTTCCAAAGCAAAGCAGCTTAACGCAAAGATCATGCCTCCCAGCTCTTCCAGCCATTACACTAAACACATAAACAAGTCTACTTAGAACGAGCCATAAACTCGAAATTTTGGGAACTCAAGACTCAACACTTGGTCGGACAAGACCGGACTTTTGCTCTGATAACACTATTGTAACACCCCCTTAAATTCTAATACTACTTAGCAATTAAATCAGAGTTTTCAAAAACCACTCAAGGAGTGCTACATTTTTCTACAAGGACTTAACCAAACCAAAACAATGAAACACAACAAGTTACATTTGCGCAGCTAAAACAGTGGTAGTGTAGTGTACATACAGTACCTCGGCCAAGAAAGAACTGAGCTCAACAAGTCATATATTATCAGTTACGACATAATCAAAATAATACAAGTCCAAAAAGGCATAGGTTTACAACACCACATAACCTACATACAGACCACTACACTACTCGGCCCCCAGTGTTACACTACCAGAGCAAAATGACGACGCCAATGACTCTGAGTGAGAACTGACCTCTAATCAGGGATACCTGCAAGTTGCCACATGAGAGCAACATAAAAGCAGCTAGGGTGAGTCTCTAAACACATATAATAAGGTTTATGACAAGTATCATGCTAAGCAAACACATATAAACACCTCGGCACAACACACAAATAACACGATTATTTAGTGCATGAGTTATATGAATGATGCAGACCCATACTTCCAGGGTATATGCATGATGGATCCATTAAGACCGAAGTCTTCTGCTATCACCTTCGGACCGAAGTCCTTAGGACCGAAGTCCTCTGCTACAAGAATTACGTAATATACCGGCGCCCAATTTCCGGCGGATTGTATCCGCCTGTAAATTACCGGCGGCTTTGGTCAATTTCCGGCGGAATGAATCCGCCTGTACATTACCGGCGGTTTTTAAGTGTTTTCCGGCGGATTTATTGCCGCCGGTAATATACCGGCGGTTTTTTGATATATTACCGGCGGATTTGATAGTATTTGTAACCGTTATTTTATTTAAAAAAAAAATTAAAAAACGTCGCCGGTAATGTCGGTTTCCGGCGGAATTTTTAAAAAAAACCGCCGGTAATTTTCCGCCGGTAATGTCGTTAAGCCGCCGGTAATAATAACTCGAAAGTCACGCATTAAAGCCGCCGGTAATGACACGTGTTCCGCCGGTAACAACATGAGTCCGCCGGTAATTTCAAATTTGAAAATCGGACCGTTTGGTTCCTTTCTTTTTATAACGATCCACACCTCCTCTCCTCTCTTCACTTCTTACTTCTTATCTTCACTTCTCACTTCTTCTTCTTAATTTGTCTCACATTTTTCATTTCTTTCACTTTCTCTCAAATCTCTCTACAAAATTCATTGTTCTCTCTGAGAATTCTATCGTTTCTCTCTACCGATTTCTTCTCTTAAGGTATGTTTCTTTGATAGTTTTAGTTAAAATTTTGTTTTAAAATATTAGTTAGTTACTAATTCAGATATTATTTGTTTAGTAATTAGTTGAGTTTGGGTGGAAGTTTGCTTGAGTTTGGGTGGAAGTTTGTTCGAGGGTATCTGGAATTAGCGCAAAGTCAGAGACTTCTCGGCAGTACCGGTTAGTGATTACTGTTATTTGATTTTGTAGTAGAAAAAATATTATTTGATGTGATTAAATTGAAATTACTATTAGTTTAATTTTTTTTTTATAATTCGTGTATGGAAATTAGAATTAAAATCTCTATTACTATTATTTACTCAAAAACATTATTTGAAAAATCATTATTTGAAATTTAATTTTAAAAATTTTCATAAAAATTAAAGTCACAACTATTTATGTTTATTTTTTTTAAAAAAAATAGGAATTATTTTAATGGTATTATAATATTAAGATTAGATATTTGTTATTTTAATGTTATTATAATAGTAATATTTTAGTTATTTAGTATAATATTTAGATGAGGTATTTGTTATTTTGTATAATATTTAAATTAATATTACTATTATTTAGTCAAGAATTTTATTTGAAATTTAAATTTAAAATTTGTCACAAAAAAGTAATACATTGAGATATAGTTATTTTTTTCAACAACATTAATAGAGTTACCGGCGGAGTTAGTTATTTAGTAACACATTAATATATTAATTTATTGACCAACATTAATATAAACGCATTAATATAATTGTTTTTAACAACAATAATAGAGTTATTTTTACAAGAACATTAATATAGTTATTTTTTTGAACCACGTTAATTGGTTTTTTTAGAAGAACATTAATGTAAATAGTTAATAAATATTATGTGATAGTAAATATTATTTAATGTAATAAATATTATGTGATAGTAAATATTATTTTGTATAATATTTAGATTAGTTATTTGGTAATATTTGTTTCACATTAGTATTATTATTATATAGTAAAGAATGTTATTTGATTTAATGAATTGAAATAATTAGGATTATAGTAAAATATAATAGTTGAAAGTTTATTTAAATTTTTGTTAGTCTACAAAGATAATAGTAGCTAAAATATAAAAATGAAAATGTCTATTGTTCTGATAGACATATATGTTGTAATAAATTTAATTAGGACATCCACAAAAATGGATCGTAGTTGGATGTATGATCGATTATATCCTGGAAGAGCGGGGTTGAAACGACGTTTTGTTGAAGGAGTTGAAGAGTTTGTTCTTTTAGCTAAGCGTCAAAAAGAATTTGAGCAACAAGGTGGAATTAGATGTCCCTGTTCGAAATGTATCTTTCGATCCATAAAAAATGAAGGTGACATTCGACTTCATTTGTACAACAATGGATTTAAGCCAAATTACTGGATATGGACTCGTCATGGCGAGGTAGCAGCTGGAGTTTCTCGTGCCAATATAATTAATGTTCATCCGGTTGATATTGTTCCTGTCCAAGAAGTAGAAGGTGGCACTTCAAGTCCAGTCGTAGAAGGTGTTGGCTCATCGACTATGGGAAATCAGCCGTTTGATGTTGTTCAGGGGATGATACGTGATGCTATCGGTGTAAATTTGGATTTTGAGGAACCACAATATGATCTCTGAAGAAGTTCCGAATGAAGAAGCTCAGAGGTTTTATATGTTTTTGAGTGAGACAAATCAACCATTATTTGAAGGATCTAACGAATCTAAATTATCAATGTGTGTTCGGTTGTTGGGTCTCAAGTCTCAATTTAATGTTGCTGAATTGTGCATGGAATATATGACAAAAATGATGTTGGATGCAACCCCCATTAGAGGACTTTTGCCGCAGAGTTATTATGATGCTAAAAGATCGTGTCGAGCTTGCTTGCTTAAAATCTAAGAGAATTGATTGTTGTGTGTCGGGTTGCATGTTATATTATAGCAATGAGTTTGGGATAAATGATGGAGAGTTGTCGGAATGCAAGTTGTGTGGAGAGCCACGCTACCGTGCCAGCAGGAAAGGGACGAGTAGAGGCACACCGGTTCCACGGAAAGCAATGTTCTATCTGCCTCTTATACCAAGGCTACGAGAGGATGTTTACTTCAAAGGAGATGCGGGTAAAATGTCATGGCACTATGAAAATAGAAACAATTACTCGTGAATTACGCCACCCATCCGATGGTGAAGCTTGGAAGCATTTCGATCGTGTTCATCCGCATTTTGCTAGTGATCCACGCAATGTTCGCCTTGGTTTATGCTCGATGGTTTCACACCGTATATTCAAGCATCGGCATCACCGTATTCTTGTTGTCCGATTATTGTTACCCCGCACAACCTTCCTCCGTAAATGTGTATGTCTAAACCATACATGTTCTTAAATGCCATTATTCCAGACCACACAATCCAACAAATGGCATTGACATATATTTGCAACCTTTGATCGATGACCTAAAAAGGTTGTGGCATGGTGTTTTAACTTATGATGCAAAGACGCAAACAAAATTTTCTCATGAGGCGGCTTTGATGTGGACCATCAATGACTTCCCTTCCTATGGAATGTTGTCGGGATGGGGACACATGGTAAGATGGCGTGTCCGATTTGCATGGTTGACACAAGAGCTTTTACTCTTAAATATGGAGGAAAAACATCATGGTTTGACTCACACCGTAGGTTTTTACCTAGCGATCATCCATTTAGAAGGTCAAAATATGCATTCATCAAGGGAAATATTGAAACAGTGAACCTCCCGTAGGTGACACACCGAAAGAAGTTTGGAACAGTGTCAAGGATATCCTCCGAAGAGAAGTCGTTGCGGTGTTGTTTCTCGTCCGGATGGTTATGGAGTATGGCATAATTGGACAAAAAGAGTATTTTTGGGAACTTCCATATTGGAAAGATAATCTCTTGAGACACAATCTGGATGTCATGCACATTGAAAAGAATTTTTTGATAACATATTTAACATCGTTATGAATGTAAAAGGTAAAACAAAAGACAATGAGAAGGCTAGGAAGGGCGTGGATCATTACTGCGCAGCGAAAGGATTTGTCGTTGGTTGAGCGGGTACTAGGGCGTTGAAACCCAAAGCCAATTATACTTTATCTACCGAACAAGCGAAAAGAAGTTTATCGGTGGATAAAACAGTTGAAAATGCCAGACGGTTATTCTTCCAATTTAGCAAGATGTGCAGATGTGGATAATGGGAGGTTGCATGGGATGAAGAGCCATGATTGTCATGTATTCATGGAGTGCTTACTTCCTATCGCTTTTAGTTCGCTTGCCAACACATGTTTTGAATCCGCTCATTGAAATAAGTCAATACTTTAAGAATTTGTGTTCTGCAACGCTTAAAGCGGATGATCTGACAAAAATGGAACAAGACATCCCACTTATCTTATGCAAGTTGGAGAGAATTTTTCCCCCTGGTTTCTTTGATTCTATGGAGCATGTTCTTTGTTCATCTCGCAAATGAAGCTAAACTTGGTGGACTGTCCAATACAGGATGGATGTATCCGTTTGAAAGGTCGATTAATATACATATGAAAGAAGTTAACTACAATTTCAACACATTATTATTAACATATAATTTTCTATAGGTTCATGGGTGATTCAAAAAGATCGACCAAAAATAAAGCTAGAGTTGAAGGATCGATATGTTCGTCTTACTTGCATCATGAAACAACTCATTTTTGTTCATATTATTTCAACAATGATTTGGCTCCTACAAGTAGTCGAAATGAAATCAACATTGAACCACCAAGACATCGTTTAGCTTTGTCTGTCTTTTGTCTCCCTGGTCGTCCGTCTGGAAAAGAGTCAATTCACTGGCTAACAGAAGAAGAGTTAAACTCAGCCCATGTTCATGTCTTGATAAACTGTACCGAGGTCCAACCATTCATTGAGTATGTCTTTCTCAACCTAGCTAGTTATCTTAATTTCTTTATAAATTAAAGAAATCTGCTGTGTGTAACAATTGTTAATTTCTCATTAGGGAGTTTTTGACATCAGAGGGAGTAAGTGAAGAACAATCGTCTGCTCATATTCATGCGCATTTTCCAATGTGGTTTAAGCGGCGTATGTATTCCCTTCCGCCAACTCCTACCAACCAACACCTGAGAAACTTATCTGATGGTCCTCGAAGATGTGTTAAAGAATGGCACACATACTTTGTGAATGGTTACAAATTTCACAATCACAAATGGACAGAAGGTAGAGAAACATTGAATAGTGGAGTTTGCATGAAGGGTGACACTGGGAGAGGCGAAGATGATTTCTATGGTGTTGTTGAACACATTTATGAACTTGCATACCCTTATCTTGATTATCATCAAAAGATAATCGTTTTTCTCAGTAATTGGTTTGATCCGTCCCTCGAGGAACAAAGTTTAACCCAAAGACAAATACACAGTGGACATTAAAATGAGTGGTAGATATCGACTGTACGATCCTTTTGTGATTGCACAAAATGTGAGACAAGTCTACTATGTCTCTTATCCATCAACACGGACTGATCGGCGTGGTTGGTGTGTCGCAAGAGGTTACATCGAGACAAATGACACAGTGGAAGATGTGCCATATCAGTCAGAAGAAATGTCCAATGTAAATGAAGTGATTGAAGTTGAGATCATTACTCGTTTACGTGATGAGTCCAACACTGCTGATGAAGTTAATGAAGACGAAGATACAGATCATGAGGACGCAGTCGATCACGTCGGTGTATCGGGAGTTGACTTATCTGATGATGATGGTGATTTTGAGAAAGAATGGGATTCTAATTAATTAATGTCATGTTATCTTATTTAAATAATTTGTTGGTTTGTAATATTTATATTTATCAGACTTGATATATATTTGCCTATGTTATTCAAAGTTCAATATTATTTGTTGTCAAATAATATTTATATTTATCAGACTTGATATATAATTTGTTGGTTTGTAATATTTATATTTATCAGACTTGATATATATTTGCCTATGTTATTCATCATTAAAAGGAATTTGTTGTTAAATAATATTTATATTTATCAGTCTTGATATATATTTGCCTATGTTATATATTCATCATTTATATATGTTATTAACTTTTTTTTATAGCTACAGAATAGTTATGGCATCGTTACGAGCTGGTGACTCACCACATGATGAGGACCCACCCGTGCCGCCTCAGGATAAAGGAAAGAAGATATGTACTTCTTTACGCGGCCGTAAGCGTAAGATAGTATATCGACTTGTTCATGGCAACTATGTGCGTATGCCATCATCGAGGAGCGAGCTCGTATGCGTTGAACTCGTGCGCGCTCCACCCTGTAGTATGGCACCCCTCGCTGATCCGATACGCGCCACGCGTGTATGATGCGCAAACCGACGTGGTTGATATTTTGGATGACGGTCGTATTGTTGTGGAGGTTGTTGGAAATCGGTAAGTATTTATTATATATATTTGTATTTGTAATTGTATTTGAAATTTGTCTTTTAAATTAATATCATTTTAATTTTTCTTTCTTATGTACTGACTTTGATCCCGGGAGGATTGTGTCCAAAGCGATAACAAGTATAATCAAGGCAAATTACACAACTTTCAGGTTAATTGGTGGAGGTTAAAAAGATCCATGATCCAAATTTTGGAATCAATTTAGGGTAAGTTTTTTACTATTTAATTAATTTTTAATTATTCCAAATTCTTGAATTCATTAAGTTGTTTTTTCTAACAAGTTATTTTATTTTGTGCAACCAGGCAACATTCGCATGGAAACCTGAGGATGACCATGCAGTTAAGAAAGTCTTCAATTCAAGAGCTTCTCACCGCTTTTTCCGAATGTCATGGGAAGAGCGTGACAAGCCACCGGAGTAGAGCATTCGATTGGATTGGTCCGCCTATATGGGATCAACTCCAACCGAAATGGGCGCATGATGATTATAAAAAAATGTCGAGAGCTGCGCGAATCGGGCTTCGAGAATGGTGGTTGCTTAAATCAAGCGGTTCTATCACCATATGATCATGCTAAACGCCTGGTAATATTTTATATATCTTTCTTTTTAATTCTTCAAATTTTATATTTTATTAAATACTAATATTATAAATTAATACTATATATATACAGGAGGCTTTTCTTGGTCGGCCACCTACTTTGCTTGGAGATACACGTGCAACTTCATATGCGCGAGGACACCGTGAGTTTCTGAAGAGCGCCAAGGATGATTCAGAAGCATTCAATAATTGGCGGCGGGAGTATCGGCAAACACAGGAGAGTAAGCGGGGTGAGGTTGATCCCGATGAGGAGGCTCGATTGGCCTTAGCAAAATGGAAAGAACTTGCGGGTCCATCGCCAAGAAAAGGTCGCTTACCGTGATCCGTGGTATGGGCGGCGTTCTTTTCCAAATTCCATTGTTCCGAATTTCACGTCAAATTCCTCTTCAACAACAAGTACTGGACCGTTCTAATGTCCCCACTCTAAGAGCCAGCCGAGGTTGCGGTTATTGACCGAGAAATTGAGCAACTATGAGCGTGAGATTCGGGAGATGCGAGAGCGACAAGTCAAGAACGCAGAATCAATGAGAATTCGGGAAGCAAGTAATGGATAGTTTGTCTCATGCAAGGCCATCTATGCCATCATCATCCTCATCGACCTTATCCACCGCCGTGGATGCGAATTTCTACGGAGGTGCTTTCGATATACCACGGTGCCTTCCAGCCTCCAATCAACTATGAGCAGCCTGCCTTCAACTGTCCGCCATACCCATATGGTCAGCCCTCATATGGTCAGCCGAGCCTCGATTTGAACTCTCCTCCGCAGCCCATTCCACCTCGGCCCATCAAGAGCCCACGTCGGCCACGTCATGTCTCCTCCCGCGGCAACTCCAACAACCGTCCCCAAAGAATTTCCAGACCCGACCACGTCAACCACAACCCCAACAAAGGGGACGATGAAGAAGATGATTGGACGACGAGCGCTTTTACATCCGGATCCCAACAAAGACCCCAAACCCAAATAGGCCTTATTATTAGTGGTTTGTTGTTGGATAATTTTTTTGTGACTTTGTTGTTTTTATTAGTTGTTTAATTTGTATGGATAATTTTATTGTGACTTTGTTGGTTTTATTGTTGGTTTAAAATTTATTGTGACTTTGTTGGTTTTATTATTGGTTTAAATTTTATTGTGAGTTTGTTGGTTTTATTAGTTGTTTTTAAAATAATTTTCAAATTTTAATAATTTACTTTTAAAATATTTAAAATTAGATTTTCAAATACTTTTAAAAATAAATTTCAAATTGTTAAAAGAGATTTTAAAATTTAAATATTATTTTCAAATTATTAAATTAATTTATAATTTAAATATTAAAAATTTAAAAATGTTTTTAATATTTAAATTTATAATATTTAAATAATTTAAAACTAATAACGGTTTTTAATATTTAAATTTATAATTTAAATATTAAAAATTTAAAATTAAAATAAATTTTTAAAAACGTTTTTTTTTAAAAAAAATATATATTACCGGCGGCTTATATTAATTACCGTCGGAGTGTTTTAAAAAAAAAATTAAATTCAGAAAACATTACCGTCGGATATTATATTGTTACCGGCGGCTTTTATATCAAAAAAAAAAAAAAAAAAAAAAAAAAAACTTCTGTGGATTTGGTGTTATTACCATGATTCTATTAAAAATAAATAAATAAATAAAATTACCATGGATTGTTTGCACTTACCGCGCTTTTTCCGCCGAATTATCTCGCACTTACCGCGGCTTTTTCCACGGAATAAATCAAGTAGTTCTGCGCGGATTTTCCGCCGGTAAGTGTTACGTCGACGTTTTAACCGTGCGGAAAATCACCGGAAAGTTCCGCCGGAAACATTCACTTACCGGCGGTTTTTTGGCTTTACCGGCGGCTTAGGTCCGCCGGAAAACCTTGATTTTCTTGTTTTGGCGGCTTAGGTGCCACCAAAACAACCCCTTCAAGTCTTGATACATCTTGGTCGCGCCTGGATGGATACTCAGCTTACTCCTATGACACTTTTCTAAGATTGCTCTCTTGATCCTCTCGTCTTCAGGGACACAAATCCGAGTTCTATACCTTAGCAATCCTTGCGCATCCAACTCGAAATCTTTGTTCTCAGCTCGGCCAATACCTGCTGCCACGTCTACAAGCTTGACGTCCAGCCTCTGTGCCTCTTTGATGTCACTCAGAAATTCATTTGTGATTCTCAGCATCCCCAACTTAATGCTTTGAGGAGTTAGCTCACACACTAAGCTAAGGTCTCTGAATTGCTCAATTAGCTCTAGCTCCTTCACCATCATTGCTGATGCATGCAACGATTTCCTACTTAGTGCATCACCCACCAAATTTGCCTTCACCGGGTGATAGTTCAACCCAAAATCATAGTCCTTCAAGAGCTCCAACCATCTCCTCTCGCCTCATGTTCACTCTCTTCGATCAAACAGATCTCGCAAACTCTTATGGTCACTAAACACTTGAACCTTGAACCATATAGATAATGCCTCCATATCTTCAATGCAAACACCACGGCAAAGAAACTCCAAATCGTGTGTGTAGGGTAGTTCTTCTCATGAATTTTCAATTGCCTTGAAGCGTAAGCAACTACCTTACCTTCTTGCATCGACACACAACCCAAAACCCATCTTCGACGCATCACAAGACACCACAAACGGCTCATTTGGATTAGGCAACATTCCACACAAATACCTTCCCCTTACAGTCAATCGAGTCGATGGCAACGCCAATTTGGAAAACCCCTCTATGAACCTTCTGTAATACCCACCAAACCCGAAAACTTCTCACCTCGGTGTCCGACTTGGGTGCTTCCCATTGCAACACAGCTTCTACTTTGCAAGGATCAACAGCTATACCTTCACTCTGGAGATCACATGACCTAGGAAATTCACCGCCTGACCAAAATTCACACTTGGACAACTTGGCGTATCTTCTTCTTATCCTTCAATACCTCTAACATCAATCTCGGATGCTCGTGCTCTCTTCCGCCGACTTGGAGTAGACTAAAATGTCGTCAATGAACACTACCACAAACCGATCCAAATATTCATGAAAGATACGATTCATATACTCCATGAATACCCCAGGAGCATTAGTAACACCAAATGGCATCACTGAATACTCGTAGTGCCCATACCGAGTTCTAAATGCTGTCTTAGGAATGTCCTCGTCCTTCACCTTGATCTGATGGTACCCTGACCTCAGGTCAATCTTTGAAAATACTTGCGCACCCACCAGTTGATCCATCAAATCATCAATCCTTGGGAGTGGGTACTTGTTCTTAATTGTTACCTTGTTCAACTGTCTGTAATCCACGCATAACCTCATACTTCCGTCCTTCTTTTTCACCAATAACACAGGTGCGCCCCAAGGCGACACACTTGGCCTTATGAACCTTTTCTCCAGCAACTCTTCCAACTGCTTCTTCAACTCGGCTAGCTCAGCTGCAGACATCCTATAAGGTGCCATAGACACCGGCCTAGTTCCTGGTACTAACTCAATGCTGAACTCGACCTCTCTTTCTGGTGGAACCTCAGGAATCTCGTCTGGAAACACTTCTGCAAACTCTCGCACCACTGGCACTTCACCAATTTTAGCTCGGCTCTCTGCAGACATTGTCACACTCAACGCAAACAACGTAGCCCCTTCCTTCATTACCCTGCGCAGCTGCTCGGTAGACATCAGAACAGATTCTTCCACCTCGGAAGAAGGGAAACTTAGCGACCTACTAGCGCAATTGATATGAACTCGGTTAGCCACTAACCACCCATACCCGTGATGACGTCCATCCCTTCCAAAGGTAGGCAGTTAAATTAACTACGAAGTCTCTCGCAAAGGCTAACAGAGGACACTTCAAACAAACGAGAGGTAGTCATCGACCCACTTTCTTTGGAGTGTCAATAACCATCTCCCTCACCATAGTAGACAACACTAAATCCAATCTTTTAGCACACAATGCAGAAACAAAAGAGTGCGTGGCACCAGTGTCCACGATTGCAATCAAAGGAATTCCATTTATAAAACACGTACCTTTTATCTCATTCACCACCTCGGACCCAGCTAGCGCGAACACCTTACCAACATTCCTTTCCTTCTTCGGCTTGGAACACCTCGAACTGATATGCCCTACCTCCCCACAGTTGTAGCAAATTATATCCTTCTTCTCACAGTCTGGAGCCTTGTGGCCTTCCTTGCCACACTTAAAACACTAAACGGCTGGGCAGTCAAAACTTTTGTGACCCGGTTTTCCACATTTGAAACATATAATACTCGGAGGAGCATCTCCCCCACTTGGCGCCTTGGCCCAACCAGCTTTCCACTTCCCTTTACCCTTTCCACCAGAACCCTCGTATGGCTTAGCACGGTACTGAGAATTCTGCTTCTCCCTTCCAGCTTTATAGGTGGTAGTCGCGGCCACCTTGTCTTCCTCGAATATCCTGCAGCTATTCACCAGCTGAGCAAACACCCTTATCTGCTGATACCCAATGGCCTGCTTGATGTCGGGCCTTAATCCATTCTCAAACTTAATACACTTGGAGAACTCAGCAGTAGCTCCAGTGTAATGGGGTAGAACTTCACCAACTCGGTGAACTTGGCGCGTGCTTTCGCTCTTGCCTTATTCCCCGCTCAACTCTAAGAATTCCATTTCTTTCTTTCCCCGACATCCTCGGGATAATACTTCATCAGAACTCCTTTGAAAAATATCCTGGTGATTTCTCCTTCAAGAACCTCCAACCTTTGAAGATTTTCAAGCCACCACCATCTGCCTCCTCGGCTAGCATGTGAGTTCCAAATCTCACCTTTGCGCAATCGAACACTCCATCACTCGAAAGATCCTTTCTATTTCCTTTAACTGGCCATAGCTCTCGTCAGATCATACCTCCCTTTGAAAGTAGGAGGATTCTCCTCCAGAACGTAGCCAACCTCCTCGCTCCAAAGATCCTCGTTTACCTCACGAGGCCGATTCCTATATAAGAGCGACCATCGCTTCCAAAGCAAAAGCAGCTTAACGCAAAGATCATGCCTCCCACTCTTCCAAACATTACACTAAACACATAAACAAGTCTACTTAGAACGAGCCATAAACTCGAAATTTTGGGAACTCAAGACTCAACACTTGGTCGGACAAGACCGGACTTTTGCTCTGATAACACTATTGTAACACCCCCTTAAATTCTAATACTACTTAGCAATTAAATCAGAGTTTTCAAAAACCACTCAAGGAGTGCTACATTTTTCTACAAGGACTTAACCAAACCAAAACAATGAAACACAACAAGTTACATTTGCGCAAATTAAAGCGATGGTAGTGTAGTGTACATACAGTACCTCGGCCAAGAAAGAACTGAGCTCAACAAGTCATATATTATCAGTTACGACATAATCAAAATAATACAAGTCCAAAAAGGCATAGGTTTACAACACCACATAACCTACATACAGATCACTACACTACTCGGCCCCCAGTGTTACACTACCAGAGCAAAATGACGACGCCAATGACTGCGAGTGAGAACTGACCTCTAATCGAGGATACCGCAAGTTGCCACATGAGAGCAACATAAAAGCGACTAGGGTGAGTCTCTAAACACATATAATAAGGTTTATGACAAGTATCATGCTAAGCAAACACATATAAACACCTCGACAAAGACACAAATAACACGATTATTTAGTGCATGAGTTATATGAATGATGCGCACCCATACTTCCGGTGGTATATGCATGATGGATCCATTAAGACCGAAGTCTTCTGCTATCACCTTCGGATCAAGTCCTTAGGACCAAAGTCCTCTCGCTATCACCTTAGGACCAAGTCCAAGACCGAAGTCTTCTACTATCACCTTATGCTTATGATTTATGCGACGCCATGAACAATGCATAACACACAACATATACATTATTTAATTAAATCATAACACCATTTCGATCCACTCACCAATTAGACCATGACCTTTTTATTCATAATAGGACCAAGTCCTCTGCTCACCTCTAGGACCAAAGTCCTCTGCTTTCACCATTTTCATTTATTCAATGCCCTCGTGGACTTCCACGTTTAATTAATTCTCTACTCGTAGCCTACGGCCAAAATGCGACTCTCATACGTCATTCTGGCACTAAGTGCCGACGTCCCTTCATCGACTTTCTCAAGCTAAAGTGCATCGCCTCGGCTCATCAACCACCTCGGCGCCTAGTAGTGGACCAAATAGTCACTACGAGGACTGCCATGTTACTTAGGACTAAAACGTCTATTAGGGACTAAAACGACTACACATTTAACCCCTCACGCACTTGACACTTCAAAGCGACACTCACAGTCGCGCCCTGCAACAACCTTCGCGACGCTAGCATTAAAACCACACCTCGGCACCTATAGCATCTCAGCTCACTCGGCACCTCGGCATGCTGCGCTCCGCTCGCTCATAGTCACTCTACTTCACACTAAACGTACATCTCACCTTGTCAAGTGTACCTAGGTATGATACACTCTACGCCTCAGCCATAACACCTCGGTTACTTCACGCTACACGTTGTCATCGGCTTTTCAGCAGCTAAGTCTAGGTACTTTACCTCGGCCTAAACATCTCGGCCTACCTACTCTACTCCTCAGCAAGCCCAAACCGATCCTTATACCTAGTCCTATGTACTCGTACACTTAGTTACTTGTGCTATATCACTCACCTCGGCTTCTATGACCTCGTTACTACGTTTTGACTTACGATCATCACTTAAAGCCGTTACACTAGTGGTAGGTAGATACACCTCTACAACCCCAAGTCAACCCCTTCGCTTAAGCTCAGACACACGTTCTCTTGTTATGAACACTTAACTCCAAATCTACACCTCGGTAGTCTAGTGTTCGACTCCATAAAAGCCTTACACTCTCACGTTTCTCACTTTAGCTCTCACTCTAGCTCACTGGGACTGAGAGTTTCCTCAGCTCCCATTTCACTCAGTAGCCTCTCGTGACCAACACCTCCACCTCTCCACACAACCTCACTGAAAACGAGCTAAACACATATTTAGCAGAATCAGAAATACACAACATGCAACACAGCTCAAAGAAGGAACAAATATAACTACTCACACATAACACTCATCATACTACAATATTATACGTGAGAAGAGAGCCTCTCTTCACTGATTCCTCCAGTTAACACTTGCAGCAACACGTCTCCGTTGAGCTTGAGCTTCTTCTTCGCCAAGATGCTCTCCCTTCTCTCTAAAAATCTGATCTCACCTACCAACTTCTCTCTCTTACTTCTCTTTGACTTTTCTAAGATTATCTTTGGTGGAAACATGCTTCCTTACCTTCGACACTCCCCTTTAATGCAAGACCTTGGGCTTCTAAAGATTCATGGGCCTCATTTGGCTCATGGGCCTCTACGCTCACTTCTCCATTTCACTTAAGCATCCCCTAAATGAAATAAACTCCTAATTAATACTTAGCTTAATTAAAAAGTTGTAAACCTTAAATAACTCAACTAAATAATTAATTGAACTATTTTGGGGTGTTACACTTGACCAAGGTTAGTTATATTGACTGAACAACAACATCATCAAGGTTAGTCATATTGACTCGACAACAACATCATCAAGGCTTAGTCATAGTGACTCAACAACAACAAAATTCAACGTTTGGCCATAGGCCTACAACAACACAACAACAACAACAAAATTCAACTTCAACCTATTCAACAAAATAATCGTTCTTATTCAACGTTCAAGCTAATCTACATAAACTCAGGTGCAGAAAATTCTGTAACTATGCGCCTACTTTGGCGAATTAATTAAAATAGTAAACGACATCGGATTTCGACAAATAAATACTTGTTGGAAAGCCCTATGAGTCTATTTCTTATCCCTAAGTTCAGTTTTTGAAGGAGAGTGTTCAATAGGTACAGTTTTCAAAAATACACATACTAGTTTAAAAAGAGGGCAGTTTCTGTCCTTCAAATTCAAGCAGTTCTAAAATGACCAAAACTCAATCAAATTGAATGAAACTTGTGCATAAACTGGAGCAAATTCTGTTTAGTTTTCAAAGAAATTGGATTCGTTCGAAAAGGAGTTCTTTTGAAAACGCTGTAGCCAAAACACTGACCCTATGTCCAGATTGTTTCCAGAATCTTACCTTAACTTGTGGAATTCATATCTCGAGCTACACAACTCTAAATGCAACCAAACCAGTGCCACATTAACAAGCATTAAGTCTATTTTCCAGATAAATAAACCACATAATTTTTCAGTCAATACAACGTTCCCAGTTACCGAAATACTGTACCCATACCCAAATCGTTTCCAGAATTTTAACCTAACTTGTATCGCCTATAACTCGAGCTATACAACTCCAAATGCAACCAAATCAGTGCCAAATTAACAAGCATTCAATCAAGTTTTCGAAGTGACAAACCACATAATTTTCCAATCAGTAAAACGTTCTCAGTCACTGAAATACTGAACCTATGTCAGAACATCTCAAAACAGTGAATTCAACAACACAAACAATCATCACAATTCAGCCACCAATTCAAACACTATCAATACATTCATCAAACACCTTATATGCAACGTTTTACCATCAATTTCATTCAAAGCCATCAACACTCAAAACAACACCAACAACATATATATTTCATGATTCATTGCAAACATATAAGCAAACATGTCCTAGGCATTGTAGATTCTACTTCCCACATACATCCCATCATGCATCCCTTTATACAATTTAACCCACCCTTACCTTAGAATTTGATGGAGACAAGAACCCTTCTATGAATCACCAACAAGAACCACGGCAACAAGTTCGTTCTTTCTTCCTTCCTCCTTCTCTTCGCGATTTCTCCCTCCTTTCTCTTCTCTTTCTCCTCTTCTTTTCTTTGTCGTCACACTCTCTTCTCTTCTCTCTTCTCTTCTTTTCTTTCTTTCTTTCTAAAATGAGTGAGACACTAACCTAGACCTTATATAATGTTGGGCTCATGCGCTATGGGCCCTATTTACCACCCACTTAATTTCTCATACCACTCCCTATTTAATTAAAATACCACCCACTCATTTACTACACACCACTCCTTATTTAAATTAAAACACCGTGTATTTATTTTATTATAACCAACCAACATAACACCTAAATAAATTAATTAAATAAATACTTGAATTATTTTTTTTGCGGCGTTACAGATAGTATTTCTATGGATTTTGTGACTGGTTTGCCTAGTACAGTGAAGGGGTATGACGCAATTTGAGTGATTGTTGATAGGCTAACGAAGTCGTCTCACTTTGTTCCTATTAACATCACATATCCGGTGCCGAGTGTAACACCTTATTTCTACCCGACAGTTTATAGTAAAAATCAGAGTTTAAAAATTATTTCTTTTAATTCATCCAAACGGGATGCTACACTTACTTCAGTTACAACAACAACAAAATCACACAAATCATTTACTACATCAAGATAATACGCAACACCCATCAATGGGATGGAATTATCAAAAATTTATTAATTAAGTACACGCACTAGAAAAGTAAACATCACGCAGCGGAATAAAATCAAATCTCAGAAAAAGGAGCTACAGTCTCAACAATGACATAATAGTCTCAACCAAAATATTTCAACAGAGAAACAAAGTAAAACAACTAGAAGTCTAAGCCCATCCCCTAGGTGCTACGTATCAGAGCAGACCGACTCGGGATGTGAAGGAGTAAGACTTCACTCATGGTTACCTGTGGTAAATAACAACAGAAGGGGTGAGTCTCAAACCACATAATAAAGACTATAATAAGCAGTAAATCAGTTCATAGAATTTAATCAACCACAACATCACATATCATTCATACAGCAGTCACATTCACATCATATTACATCCAACAGAACATTAAACATTTATGGGAATGAATGTAATGAAATGCAATCATGTATGTGGTACCATTCATCGTCAATAGTTTTAGCCACTATGGGCATCATCGTCAATAATTTGAGCTTTATCATCGTCAATAGCTCAGGGCCGAAGCCTCTCATCGTCAATACACATCGTCAATAAAATGCACATGTATGCATGAGACTCCATGAGCAACCAACCATCATCATTCATGCATCATCAACATCACATCCCACAATATCATCAATTTTAGTTTGGTCAATAGACCCATCGTCAATAACATTATCATCATCTTTAGTTTTGGTCAATAGACCCATCGTCAATAACATCATCGTCTATTCATACATCATCAACTTCGTCATTATAAAATATGTCACAAGGACTAAACACCACTAGAGGACCAAAACATCACTCAAGGACCTAAACAGCACATCAAGGGCCAAAACATCACTTAGGGACCAAAACATCACATCAGGGACCAAATCATCACTTAAGGACCAAAACAACACATCTAGGACCAAAACATCACTTAGGGACCAAAACAGCACCTTTAGGACCAAAACAGCACCTAAGGCACAAAAAGGCAGCACCAGGCGCCAAAACCACCAACAGCGACGCCACCAGGGCAACACACGGCCACGGCGCCAATAGCACAACAAATCGGCGCCCAGGCAACATGAGCACAAGGCGCCCAAAACACAAAGAAATCGGCGCCCGTGCAACACGACCACATCGGCACCAAACTGGGCAACATTGGCGCCCAGGAATGCAACAAAGACTTAGACACAAACTAAGACACAAACTGAGACACTGTCTTAGACACAGGCGCACACACAGGCGCCATGGGCAGCCAAACTGGCCCCCAGCCTAGACACAGGCAGCTACTTGGGCGCGCCAGGGCAACCATTTGGCGCCCTGTGCTGCGCCACACGCACCCTGCCACACAACCTAGCGCCACACTAGGCGCCATGGGCAGCAAAATTGGCGCCCAGCACTTAGACACGCCACATCACCAGCAACATGGCGCCACACCAGGCGCCACAGGGTAGCCACATTGGCGCCCTGCACTTGAACAAGCACACACAGGCGCATGGGCAGCCACATTTTGGCGCCACGCACTGCACCTGAGACACAAGATACACTGCAAACACACACCACACTGGCGCCATCACGGGCGCCTGGGTAACCATTTATGGCCTGCCTGCGAGCACACAGTGCCACAGTACCTGCAGTGCCGTGCGGGCGACAATCGCGCGCCAAACGATAGCACACACGCACCACACTGCTGCCGCACGACCAAAGGCACAGGTGCCATTTCCCCTAGCATTTAGCGCCCTATGACACTTAGGGTTCCCTAAAACCCAATTTTCTCAAATTTTCCTAAACTCATTCATCATCAACCATTTCAAAACATTCTGTAATTACTCTAGCACCATCAAATACACTTTTCAACAACAATTTATGTGCAAATCGATTCCCTACACAATTCTCACAATTCATTCAATCATTCAATCATTTCAAAGATCAATGGAAATACAATTTCATCAATCAAACACATCAAACACACAATTAATATCCTAACCCTAACATACAACCCATTATATCCCTTATTATAGAGCAAGACCCACCCTTACCTTGATTGAACCGAAGAAATAGCTCTCTCTACGGAGTCACCAACAAAACCACAGCAACTAGAGCTCTTCTTCTCCTTTTCCCTTGATGCGATCAACCCTTCTTCTCCTCTCCTTGCTTGCGCCGAATTCACCTCTCTCTTCTCCTTTCTCTCTTCTTTTTTTCGTTTTCTTTCTTTCTTTTACCAAATGGTGCGAATTGCACCAACCCTAGGAGCCTAAGTCATTGGGCTTGGGCTCTTGGGCCAATACTTGCCATCCCGGAATTATTGATACCACGCCCTTCAATTATAATTAAAAGACTATATTAATAAATTAATATAATTAAAATAATGCAACACTTAAATAATTTAATCAATTAATTAATTAAATCATTTAGGGTGTTACAACTCTCCCCCACTTAGGAAATTTCGTCCTCGAAATATACCTGATTCAAACAGCTCTGGATAAGACTCCCGCATCCTACTCTCCAGCTCCCAAGTCATGCTCTCACCGGCAGTTCCCAACCAAACCACCTTTACCAATGCAATGTCCTTCCCTCTCAGCACCTTCACTTCTCTATCGTCAATTCTCATCGGCATATTCTCCACAGTGAGATTATCTCGTACCTCTACATCATCCATGTGAATCACATGAGACAGGTCTGGAATATACTTCCGAAGTTGTGACACGTGGAACACGTCATGCAAGTTCGAAAGGTTAGGCGGCACGCCCAACACCAGTCATAGGTGTAACCCTCAAAAACACATGGTCACCAGCCTGGAATTCTAAGTCTTTTCTCCGACCATATAGTGTCTCGAAAGGAGCCATCCCTATACTCGAATGGTAACTGTTGTTGTAAGTGAACTCAATCAACGGGAGATAAGTATCCCACACACCTCCCTGCTCTAGAACACATGACCTCAATAAATCTTCTAATGACTGAATGGTTCTCTCTATCTGTCCATCAGTCTGAGGATGATAAGCTGAACTCAACCTCAATTTGGACCCCAATGCCTCTTGCAAACTCCTCCAGAAATCAGAAGTGAACCTAGGATCTCTATCAGACACAATGCTCATCGGAACACCATGCAGCTTCACAATCACCTGAATTTATATCTCAGCCAACCTCGACACCGGATACGTGATATTGATAGGAATGAAGTGAGCAGACTTCGTCAACCTATCCACAATTACCCAGATAGAATCAAACTCCCTTATGGTATTTGGCAACCCAGTCACAAAATCCATGGAAATGCTATCCCATTTCCATTCCGGAACCTCTAATGGTTGCATCAACCCCGCAGGCTTCTGGTGCTCAACCTTTAAATTCTGACAAGTCAAACAGGCATATACAAACTGTGCCACATCCTTCTTCATACCAGGCCACCAGAACAACTTCTTCAAGTCGTGATACATTTTTGTAGCCCCTGGATGAATACTCAACTTGCTCCTATGGCTCTCCTCAAGGATCATTCTCTTCATCTCAACATCATCAGGAACACAGATTCTATCCCTGAATCTCAACACACCCTGGGAATCCAACCTGAAATCCCCATCCCTAGCCTGATCACCTGCAATTAACAAGTCCACCAGCTTCACATCCAACTTCTGGGCGTCTCGGATACTAGCCAAAAAGTCATTGCCAATCTTTAGCATACCCAATCTAACACTCTGCGGTGTTACCTCACAAACTAGACTCATATCACGGAATTGCTCAATCAACTCCAACTCCTTCACCATCATTGCTGACATATGCAAAGTCTTTCGACTTAAAGCATCAGCCACGACATTAGCTTTGCCTGGATGATAGTTCAAGCCGAAATCATAGTCTTTTAGCAGCTCTAACCAACGTCTCTGCCTCATATTCAGCTCCTTCTAGTCAAACAAATACCTCAAGCTCTTATGGTCACTAAACACCTCAAATCTAGTACCATACAGATAGTGCCTCCAAATCTTCAGCACAAACACAATTGCAGCCAACTCCAAATCATGAGTAGGGTAGTTCTTCTCATGTGTCCTCAACTGTCTGGACGCATAAGCTACTACCTTACCATCCTGCATCAACACACCTCCCAAACCCATCTTGGAAGCATCACAATACACAACAAATGGTTGATCCGGAACATGCAATATCAGAATAGGAGATGTTGTCAACCTCCTCTTCAACTCTTTGAAGCTCTCTTCACACTTAGCATCCCACACAAAAGCTTTTCCCTTACACGTCAATTGAGTCAACGGAAGGGCTAGCTTAGAGAAACCCTCAATGAACCTCCTATAGTAACCAGCCAACCCCAAAAAGCTTCTGATCTCAGTCACTGACTTTGGGCTCTCCCACTGCAACATTGCATCAACCTTGGCTAGATCCACAGCTATACCATTACCAGAAATAATATGACCCAAAAAGCTTACCTCATTCAGCCAGAACTCACACTTTGACAGTTTAGCATATAGCTTCTTTTCTTTCAACACCTCTAGCACCAACCTCAAGTGCTCTGCGTGCTCCTCTTCAGTCTTAGAATACACCAGAATGTCATCTATGAATACTACCACAAACCGATCCAAGTAACTATGGAAGATACGGTTCATATACTCCATAAACACCCCTGGTGCATTGGTGACACCAAACGGTATTACAGAATATTCATAGTGCCCATATCTAGTTCTGAATGCGTTTTTCTGAATGTCTTCATCTTTCACTTTGATCTGGTGATAACCTGACCTCAAATCAATCTTGCTAAACACCTTAGCACCTACCAACTGGTCTATCAGATTATCAATTCTCGGGAGAGGATACTTGTTCTTGATTGTTACTTTGTTCAGCTGCCTATAATCTACACAAAGTCTCATACTCCCATCCTTCTTCTTCACTAACAATACCGGAGCTCCCCATGGTGACACACTAGGCCTCACAAATTTCTTCTCAAGTAACTCTTCTAGCTGCTTCTTCAATTCAGACAACTCAGAAGCTGACATCCGGTACGGTACCATAGACACAGGCCTAGTACCAGGTACAAGATCAATCCCAAACTCCACTTCCCTCTCTAGCGGCACACTAGGAATCTCATCAGGAAACACTTCAGGGAACTCACACACCACCTGCAACCCTTCAACTATAGCTTGGTTCTCAGCAGACAAAGATGCCATCAAAGCAAACAAATGACCACCCTCCTTCATTACCTTATGCAACTGACCAGCAGACAATAAAATAGACTCTTCCTCTTCTGGAGGAAGGAAACTCACAGACTTACTAAAACAGTTGATGTGAACATGGTTATCTACTAACCAGTCCATACCAAGAATGACGTCCAACCCACCCAAAGGCAAACAAATAAGATCAACCAGAAAATCTCTGCCGAAGACTGACAGAGGACACTTAGCACACACTAGAGAGGTAGTCACCAACCCTTAGCCGTGAGTGTCGATAACCATTCCCCTCTTCATAGAAGATATAACTAAATTCAACTTTTAAAGACACACAAAAATAATAAAAGAGTGCGTAGCACCAGTATCAACAATAGCAATTAACGGGGTACCATTAATAAAACATGTACCTCGTATCTCATTGGCCTCCTCTGAATCTGCTAGAGCAAATACCCTTCCACTGGACCTCTCCTGCTTTGGTTTAGGACACTTGGTGCTAATATGACCTCCTTCACCACAATTAAAACAAACTATCTCCTTGCGGTCACAATCAGATGCCAAATGACCTTCCTTGCCACAACGGAAACACATTCTTCCCCCAGACTTGCAATCGAAGCTCTTGTGACCCGGCTTGCCACACTTAAAACATACAATATTAGCGGGAGCATCTCCCCCACTTGGCTTCTTGCCCTCAGCAGATCTCTTACCATCAGAAGACCTATTACCACCAGCATACCTCTGTTTACCTCTATCAGCAGAAGCCTCATATGGCTTGCTACGGTTCGAAATTTACCCTCTGATCCTCATGACCCTAGAGCGAGCATTACTATCCTCCTCATAGATCCTGCAACTGTCAATCAAATCAGCAAAGACCCGAATCTTCTGGTACCCAATAGCTTGCTTGATGTCTACTCTCAACCCATTCTCAAATTTGATACACTTGGAGAACTCAGAACCAGCCTGAGAGTAGTGGGGATAAAACTTAGCCAATTCAGTGAACTTGGCAGCATACTCTGTCACGGACATATTTCCTTGCTTTAGCTCAAGGAACTCAACCTCCTTCTTCCCCCTAACATCCTCTGGAAAGTACTTCCTCAGAAATTCCCTACGGAATACAGCCCAAGTAACTTCCTCATGAGCAGTCTCTGACCTCCAACCACCAGTCATCAGCTTCCTCTGCTAGAGTGTGGGTACCATACCTGACCTTCTGCGCATCATTGCAGTCCATCACTCGGAAAATTCTTTCAATCTCTTTCAGCCATGCTAGAGCACCATCTGGGTTGTACCTCCCCTTGAAGGTAGTACGGTTTTCCCTCTGGAATGTGGCCAGACTACGAGTCTCAGCATTTTCACCAACATTCTGCTGGTTCCCAACAGCCTGAGCTATAGCTTGCAAAGCAAAGAAGAAGAGCGAAGATCATCCTCCTAGCCATTTCAAACTAGCACTGCAAATGAGACAACCATTTAGAACTAGTCTAGCAACACCTAGTTGTCATAAAACACTATGACAGATGCACTTGGCGAGACGGATCGAACTTTTGCTCTGATACCACTAATGTAACACCCCATTTCTACCCGACAGTTTATAGTAAAAATCAGAGTTTAAAAATTATTTCTTTTAATTCATCCAATCGGGATGATACACTTACTTCAGTTACAACAACAACAAAATCACACAAATCATTTACTACATCAAGATAATACGCAACACCCATCAATGGGATGGAATTCTCAAAAATTTATTAATTAAGTCCACGCACTAGAAAAGTAAACATCACACAGCGGAATAACAACATAATAAAGGCTATAATAAGCAGTAAATCAGTTCATAGAATTTAATCAACCACAGCATCACATATCATTCATACAGCAGTCACATTCACATCAGATATCATCCAACAGAACATTAAACATTTATGGGAATGAATGTAATGAAATGCAATCATGTATGTGGTACCATTCATCGTCAATAGTTTTAGCCACTATGGGCATCATCGTCAATAATTTGAGCTTTATCATCATCAATAGCTCAGGGCCGAAGCCTCTCATCGTCAATACACATCGTCAATAAAATGAACATATATGCATGAGACTCCATGAGCAACCAACCATCATCATTCATGCATCATCAACATCACATCCCACAATATTATCAATTTTAGTTTGGTCAATAGACCCATCGTCAATAACATCATCATCATTTTTAGTTTTGGTCAATAGACCCATCGTCAATAACATCATCGTCTATTCATACATCATCAACTTCGTCATTATAAAATATGTCACAAGGACTAACCACCACTAGAGGACCAAAACATCACTCAAGGACCTAAACAGCACATCAAGGGCCAAAACATCACTTAGGGACCAAAAGATGACATCACGGACCAAATCATCACTTAAGGACCAAAACAGCACATCTAGGACCAAAACAACACTTAGGGACTAAAACATCACCTCTAGGACAAAAACATCACTTAGGGACCAAAACAGCACCTCTAGGACCAAAACATCACTTAGGGACCAAAACAACACCTAAGACACAAAATGGCAGCACCAGGCGCCAAAACTCTAGCAAACTGGCGCCCCCAGTGGCAACATAGCCACCAGGCGCCAAAAGCACAAAGAAAATGGCGCCCAGTGCAACACGAGCACACAGCGCCAAAAACCGCAAGAAATCGGCGCCCCAGCAACACACCACACACGCCCAAATCGGGCAACATTGGCGCCCAGGAATGCAACACAGACTTAGACACAAAATAAGACACAAACTGAGACACTGTCTCAGACACAGGCGCACACACAGGCGCCAGGGCACCCATTTGGCGCCATGTGCTGCGCCACACGCACACACGCACCCTGCCACACAACCTGGCGCCACACTAGGCGCCATGGGCAGCCAAATTAGCGCCCAACACTTAGACACGCCACACCACACCAGGCGCCACAGGGCAACACATTGGCGCCCTGCACTTGAACAAGCACACACAGGCGCATGGGCAGCCACATTTTGGCGCCCTGCACCTAGACACAGTACACACATCAGCACACACACCACATTGGCGCCATCACGGCGCCACAGGGCAACCATTTGGCGCCCTGCACAGCACACTGATGCCACAAAGCACACAGCGCCATTCTGGCGCAGCAATGGCGCCCAGACGATGCACACACACGCACCACATCTGCACAAAGACAAAGACAAGGTGCCATTTCCCCTAGCATTTGGCGCCCTATGACACTTAGGGTTCCCTAAACCCAATTTTCTAAAATTTTCCTAAACTCATTCATCATCAACCATTTCAAAACATTCTGTAATTACTCTAGCACCATCAAATACAGTTTTCAACAACAATTTATGTGCAAATCGATTCCCTACACAATTCTCACAATTCATTCAATCATTCAATCATTTCAAAGATCATTGGAAATACAATTTCATCAATCAAACACATCAAACACACAATTAATATCCTAACCCTAACATACAACCCATTATATCCCTTATTATAGAGCAAGACCCACCCTTACCTTGATTGAACCGAAGAAAAAGCTCTCTCTACGGAGTCACCAACAAAACCACAACAACTAGAGCTCTTCTTCTCCTTTTCCCTTGGTGCGATCAACCCTTCTTCTCCTCTCCTCTCCTTGCTTGCGCCGAATTCACCTCTCTCTTCTCCTTTCTCTCTTCTTTTTTTCGTTTTCTTTCTTTCTTTTACCAAATGGTGCGAATTGCACCAACCCTAGGAGCCTAAGTCATTGGGCTTGGGCTCTTGGGCCAATACTTGCCATCCCGGAATTATTGATACCACTCCCTTCAATTATAATTAAAAGACTATATTAATAAATTAATATAATTAAAATAATGCAACACTTAAATAATTTAATCAATTAATTAATTAAATCATTTAGGGTGTTACACCGAGATTGGCAGAGATTTATATCCGAGAGATTGTGAAGCTTCATGGAGTTCCTTCAAGTATTATTTCAGATAGAGACCCGAGATTCACCTCGAAATTTTGGAAGGGTTTGCATGAGGCGTTGGGTTCTAAGTTGCGGTTGATCTCGGCGTATCACCCTCAGACTGATGGTCAGTCAGAGAGGACCATTCAGTCGTTAGAGGATTTATTGAGGGCTTGTGTTCTTGAGCATGGTGGTGCGTGGGATTCTTATCTTCCATTAGTTGAGTTCACCTATAATAATACCTATCATTCTATTGTGGGGATGGCACCCTTTGAGGCGTTGTATGGTCGGAGATGTAGGACTCCGTTGTGTTGGTATGAGTCGGGAGAGAGTGTGGTGCTCGGACCCGAGATTGTTCGAGAGACCACTGAGAAGGTGAAGCTGATTCGTGAGAAGATGAAAGCTTCACAAAGTAGGCAAAAGAGTTATCATGATAAGAGGAGGAAGGATTTGGAATTCCAAGCCGGTGATCATGTGTTTCTGAGAGTCACCCCTGTGACTGGTGTTGGTCGTGCTTTGAAGTCTAAGAAGTTGTCTCCTCGTTTTATTGGGCCATACCAGATTTTGGAGAGAGTTGGGAAGGTTGCTTACCGGGTGGCCTTGCCACCTAATCTTTCGAATTTGCACAATGTGTTTCATGTGTCGCAGCTGAGGAAGTATGTTCCAGACCCATCTCATGTGATTCAGATGGATGATGTGCAAGTGAGAGATAACCTCACTGTTGAGACAATGCCGATTAGAATTGAGGACCGAGAAGTGAAGATTTTAAGAGGGAAGGAGATCAATTTGGTGAAGGTAGTTTGGTTGGGAGCTGCCGGTGAGAATGAGACTTGGGAGTTGGAGAGTAAGATGCATGAATCATATCCAGAGTTGTTTGATTCAGGTAAGATTTCGAGGACGAAATATTCTAAGTGGGGGAGCGTTGTAACGCCACAAAAATAGTTCAATTATTTATTTAATTGGGTTATTTAAGGCTTACAACATTTTAATTAAGTCAAATAATTAATTTGGAGTTTTATTTTAATTAGGAGGTGTTTGAGTAATGGAGGGAGTGTGATTAGCGGCCCATGATCCATTAAGAGGCCCATATACTTGATATATGTTTAGTGTCGATGGGGAGAAGCTCATTTGCAACCAAAAATCAAAGAAAAGTCAAAGAGTAAAGTAAGAGAGTAGAGAGAGAGAGAGAGAGGTGCGAAAGCTTTAAGAGGAAGAAGAAGAGAGGAGAATGGCGTGGAGAGCTCTAGTTCAAGGAAGAGGGGCTTGATTTTTGGGGGATCGTGAAGTCTTGGTGAAAAGAGTACTTATTCTTCAATTTATTGAGGTAAGGGGCTCTCTTTCATCTATAATAGTGTATATGGTGAGTATTATGTGTGAGTTAGACTCTAGGATGATCCTTGAGTTGTTTGTGTTGCTTGTTGTGTGATTGATGTTGTGGTTGCTTCACTTTGGTGAAATTGTGATGTGTGTATGTGTTGTTGGTGAGTTGGTCATATGAGGGACCTGGGAGAGAAATGGGAGTTGAGGAACCCTCAGTCCTAGGGCGTTATTGTTGGTGTTGACCCTTTGTTGAGTACTTTGATGTGTGTTGAACAAATTTCAAATGAATAGGTGTTGTAGTATTTGTGGTTTAAGTTTGATCATAGTATGAGAATCAAAGAAAAGAGAAAAGATGAAGGTTAGGTGCCTAGGGCGACATAGGAGCCGAGGTGTAGTTGCCTAACTGTAGATGTGTCGAAGTCTATGGAAGTCGACGTGTAAGTGTCTTGAAGCGTAGGTGACTAAGTGTAGGTGACGAAGTGTAAGGGTGTGTGAGTCGAAGTGTAGGTGTCGATTTGTAGTTGCCGAAGTGTAGCGTAAGTAAACCGAGGTGTAGTTGCTGAAGTGTAGTGTATATATACCTAAGTGTAGTTGCTGAAGTGCAGTTGTCGAGGTATAGTGTATATTTACTGAGGTGTGAGTGCACCGAAGTGTAGATGTACCGAGGTATAGTGTATGTATGTCGAAACGAGTGTTGCCGAGGTGTAGGTGTGTTGAATTGTAGGTGTATCGAAGCGTAGGTTGACGAAGTGTAGTGAACCGAGATGCAGTGTAGTGTACCGAGATGCAGTGTAGTGTGCCGAGGTGCCATGTGAGTCTTTGAGGTCTTTGTTTGACACCAGGTGTAGCGTAGGTTCTTTGCCAGCGCAATCGTGAGTCTTCTTGGGGCGAATATGTCTAAGTGGCTGAATGGTGGAGCCAGTTTGGTCCTTAGGTGACGGTGCGGTCCTTGTAGTGACAGTTTAGTCCACTACTTTTGGTGTCGAGGAGTCTGGTGAGTTGGACGTCAGCCATAGGGTTGTTGACCGATGATGTCTTGGTGATGTTAGCCTTAGAGCTATAATTGGAGGTGTGTTAAATAATGATGTTCCTAATGGGAAAATTATTTATTGGTGATGGGTCTATGACCTCTTTTGTGTGATGGTGAGTTAATTAATAGCAATGGTGAGTCTATTAATTATTGGTGATTATGTTTGTTTGCTCAATATGGTGAATATGGTGTGTTATGGTGCATTGTTCATGGTGTCACATAAACCATGTGCATTTATTGGTGAGCAGAAGGCTTCGGCCTTATTATAAACTGTGAGTGCCCTCAAGGCTTATTTTTGTGATGGGATCCACATGCATATGCCCTTGGTGTTGGGTTGCATTTATGCATATACTCATGCGATTGGTGATGTTTCTTGTTGATTATGATTTGATGTGCTATAACTTAATGAGGTGTGTTTGTTGATTGAGCCGAGGTGTTTCTAGTTGTTTCTCTAACATGATGTTTATCATACATCCTATTATATGTGTTAGAGACTCACCCTTCTGCTTTTATGTTGCTTCTTATGTCGGCAACGTGCAAGTGATCCTGAGTGAAGGTAGACCTCATACCTTCTCATAGTCGGTTGTGGCGTCTTGCTCTGATATGTAGCACTGGGGGGCCGAGTAGTCTATTAGTGTTTTTAACTTATTGTTGAATTGTAACTTGGTGGTGTATTTGAATATGTTTATTCTGCTGCGTGGTGATTATGTGAACTATTATGTCCTTAAACCGATGTGGTTGGGACTTCGTCCCTTTGACCGTGGTGCTATGTATCATACTGTTGTTTGTTAGATTGCGCTATTGATGTTTGTTGGTTTTCATGAAGTAAATGTAGCACTCTCTTGTGGGTGATTTTCGAAAACTCTGATTTTAATAATTAAATATTAATTAGAAGGGGGTGTTACACACCTGACCCAGTAACTGTTGTGGCAAGTTCAGAAGAATATGGTTTTAATCTTGAGCTTAAGCGACGTGTTCCTTTTGGTTCAAACCCAGCACAGTCACCTGACCCAGTACCTGTTGTGGCAAGTTCAGAAGAATATGGTTTTAATCCTGAGGTTAATCGACGTGTTCCTTTTAGTCATTAGATAAAAAGACTTGTTTCTGGAGGCACAAACACGACTATGGAACCTTCTTCTGTGAATTTATAGTCATAATGCTTCATTTAAAGGCTTGTAGTTTATGAAATAAATACAGACGATCTTCTCTAAATAAATAATAAAGTATTCTTATGACTAGACTTTCAATCAAAATTACTGTCCTGCACCATTTGGTTATAATTTAAGGTGTATTTCCAATCATACTGATTGTCACTTACTGGCCGGTCGCTGAAGTGGACCGGTCTTGGCCGCCCGCAGGTGGTACCTGCAATGACACTCCGACGTTCAAGTCAGTGCAATGCTCGGGCAGGATCACAAGGTAGAATAACGTACCTGATACTGTAGATGGGGGTGATATTTATATCGTTGAGGCGCCTTGTCAATTGCGTGGAATGCGGCCCGGGAGCGAGAATTGCGCACCACGCTACGCTTGGGCCGAGTTGGGCCGTTTCGCTGGTTTGGACCGCTGACCCATTTTTGATGTGGTAGTCTGTTGGGCTTGCTGGCCCACTCCGGAACACATTCGAACATACATAACTATATAAATATAAAAAGGCTTAATTACAGTTTTGGTCCCCTTATTTTCACTAACTCACGATTTTGGTCCCCCAAGAATTTTTTTCACGAATTTGGTCCCCCTATTTTCACTAGTTCATGATTTTAGTCCCCCAATAATTTTTTTCACGAATTTAGTCCCCCTATTTTCGCAAATTCACGATTTTAGTCCCCCTATTTTTTCAATTTTTAAAATCAAAGTCTCCCTCTAGGAAAAATAGGGGGACTAAAATCGTGAGTTTGCGAAAATAGGGGGACTAAAATCGTGAGTTGGTGAAAATAGGGGGACTAAATTTGTGAGAAAAATTATTGGGGGACTAAAATCGTGAGTTACTGAAAATAGGGGGACTAAATTCGTGAAAAAAATTCTTTGGGGATCAAAATCGTGAGTTAGTGAAAATAGGGGGACCAAAACTGTAATTAAGCCATATAAAAATTATGATCGTTAGCTGAAAAACAGTTGAATGAATATTTTAAGATTAGATATTTTATTTGTATCGCTTCGAAAATAAAAAACTATATGCTGATTATCTACCAAAGAGATCTTCTACTTAATAGTTAGTTAAATGCAAGTTACTATCTTATTATTTGATTATAAAACATGTATAAAAATATAGTTAATAATGGTAGTTTATGGCATCGAAAATTGTAAGAGAAAAGGACAAAATTGAAATAACGGTGGTACCAAGGAGATTTTAAAAGTAAAAGAATTATTTAGGGAATCACTAAAAATCTATAAATTTCATCTTGTCATAGCATATTGTTGAGTACTCTAGGTGGAACAATCATATTCAGATTAAACGCAGTGTTGGGGTAGTTGTAGCATCAAAGAAATGATAAAATAGAAGTGTTCTTTTAAGAGATCAAATTGTCGCACAATAGTGCTTCCGATGTTGATTCTGACAACAATCCTACTTTTTACACATTCCTTTGGTCCTCCATCTTCCGAAATCCACGAACATCCAAACATAACCATAACCCCTAGGATAACCATATAGTATGGAACGTGTCCTGCCTAATGAGAAGTAAGGCTTTAACACTCAATGAATTCAGTCTTCCTGGGATTATGGCAAGCTTCAACGCTTTGGAAAATTGAACTTCCTATCCTTTCGGTATTCAAGTGAGGTGCCTAATGATTTAAGGCTTTTGAAGACACTACGGGTTGCTGAAAGAATATCACTACTAATAACTGTCTATGAGAGATAGACCTTTTGGAAACTACAAGAAACATCGTCCGAAAATTAGGTTTATCTAAAAGAGCTCTCCAGCGTCCGCATACTTCATCTTGATGGTTGTGAATGTACTTCCAACTTGTCAAGCCTTTGTAAGGTTCATGTTCTACAAATGCTTTTGGGTTTAACTGTATAAGGTAAAGCAGGCGTACACTTAAGAACACAACTATAAACATAGTCCAAAAACCTACTCAGCTGTGTAGACATTTTCGTTAGCTTTCCAACACATCTTGGAACATAATAATTTGAGTTCCGGATTAGAAGTTATGAGTTAAACAAGTCGCATAACCAGCGTAAATTTCTCACAAAACAAGACTGGAATGCTTTTAAACCGAGAGTTATAAGAAGGATACATATATTCACGTCATCTACTGATCTCATCTAGAAAGGGATTTGGTCTAGAACCCGTGATCGGAAACTAATCCGGTCAACATTTTATAATCCTAGTTGACGACACTAAGATTGCACTAGAGTTGACTCTGAGGAAAAACTATTTATGGGCCGAGGCCATGTGCTACAACACAGGGTTCTCTTGCTTATGGCCAACCCTCGATATATATATATATATATATATATATATATATATATATATATATATATATATATATATATATATATATATATATATATATACATCACAGGGTAAGGAATATATGTTTATTTATCTCCCATGCATACACATAAAAGTTATATAATATATATAATTTTCAAAAAAACTTGTATGGAATATTTGTAACATCCCTAATTTCGTTAATTTCAAATTAAGAAATTAACGAAGGAATTATTACTCGAATAGGTAATAAATCAAGTCACGGATAGGAGGTGGTCATGAAATCAATTTATAGTTGCTAGAGTAAATAATTCAAATGGAAATTAGTACTCTAAGGGTATTTTAGGATTTATACCACTCATGCTAAATGAGCTCTAGGATACCAAAAATATCCAAATACTCCGTAATCCCTCACTTGTGTGAAATAAAGAGAAAGAGAAAGTCAATATAAGAAAAAGAATAAAAGGGAGAGGGAGGACACGGGTAAAGAGGAAAAAGAAGGAAAAAGAAGGAAAAAAACAAAGAGAAACGAGAGACAGAGAAGAAGGCGAGAGAGTGAGACGCGATGGAGGAGAAGGAAAAAGGAGAGAAGATCTCCTTCGATTTAGCACCGAGTAAGGGGCTTCTTATACCGCTTCTCTTCCATTTTTCATCCTCTACCTATTGATACCAATTTCATACCCTAATTTCTTCTCTAACTCAAATCACCATTGTTGAACCTTAGAGCTCAAAGTGGAGAAAAATCGAAATTGAGTGAAATTGAAGCTTGATATTGATGAATGGAAGCTCAACAACGATTTGGAGTGCTCGGTTCCGGGTTTGGAGCGGATCCGAGCGTGTTCGTGCGTTATGTGTCGAGCGAGCTTGGAGAAGCTTTCGGTATTGTGCGATTTTCATCACACGAGGTGAGTTTTACTCGCTTAGGGAATTTTAATGATTGTTTGTGTGTTATGTTTTAATGGTTTTCAAAATTCGGCGTTTCGCGAATTTTAGAGTCAAAACGGTATTTTACGAAAGTACGCGTGTTTGAAATTTAAATAGAAACCATATTCTTTGATTGTCGAATTGTATCATTTGGACTGGAATATATGTGTGCATGGTCAGACGTGGTTGTTTAGGACTGAAATACCGTTTGGGATCGATCGGAGAACGAAACGGAACGGAATTGGGCATTAAGTCGAGAAGTTCCTATGTCCCCAATATCCCATGTTTTGTTTCGACGCTCCGCTCGGCTTCAAACTTCTTTTAAATCCTTTTCCTAACCACCTAGAGCATTTATGTGGAATAAAGTTGTTTGGTGTGAATCGGTTGAATTTTCAAATCTATTGGAAAACCGTGAATATTTGTATATGTGCGAAATTAATGATTTTTGAACAAAATGATGTCTGGACTGGATATACAGGTAAAAGTATTTTTGGGATGTCCATATTTCAGAGGAAACTCTGTCGAATTTTCGTTAGAAATTTTGATACCTGTTCAAAGCGGTTTTGAATTAAACGGTTAATGTTACGAATATTTCGTAAAACATAGTATACGTGTGAGAATCAAACTTTTGAATATAAAGTGATGATTGGACCGTGATATAGGTTCTTGATTGTTTTAGTATGGTATAATAACATACCATAGATTGAATTATGTTTTGATATATAAATTATATCGAGTATAGGACATATGTTTTGGAAAGGGAATTGAACAAATTGTTCCATTTCTTAATTTGTAATTGGCTCGGGATGATTATATTCATCTAAACCGGCCCACGTTTCACGATATATAAGAAATATCGAATATTGAACAAATTGTTCAATTTCTTAATTTGTAATTGGCTCGGGATGATTATATTCATCTAAACCGGCCCACGTTTCACGATATATATAAGAAATATCTAATTGAGGTGACGACCTCCATGTGTTTAGTATACTAGGAGAGGGAAGTCATGAGCCCCAGTCCTAGGCCCCCATGTTAAAATTATATCCGCCTTTAAGAGTTGTACACTTATTGGCTATGTTGGGGTTCACCCATGCTTCTTTAGGTTGTTGGTGGTGTACTAAAATTAATAAAACTTTTAAATGTATATATTGTGATTTTGTCACCCAAGCTTCTTTAGGTTGCTGGTGACAGGTCACAAGTGTTTGATTGTATATTGTAATTCTTTTGAATTACTAATTATGGTTTTATAAATGGACCGAGTGATAGGTAAGGGGTCACGGTAAGACTCACTGAGATATGTTATCTCACCCTACAAATGTTGTTGTTTTTACAGAGAAACAGGGAAATAAGTTCCTTTACGGACGCGAGTAGATGGCGTGCGAGAAGAAATTGAAGACGTAGTTCTTCTAGCTCTATTTATGGTTTTTCCTTGTATCTTTGTATCTCGATTTGTAACTTAAATTTGTTTTAAGTTATGTATCGTTTCCGCTATTCTTGTAAGATGTAAATCTAAACAGGAAATATTATCTCTGATGTATGCTAAGTTGTACACTTTAGTATTTCTAATAGATAGAAATATGAGGGTGTTATATTTTGGTATCAGAGCGGTTCAGTCGGACCTAGATTTTAGGAATCTTTACTTCTTTAGTCATGATTCTTATTGATATGCTATCCGACATTGAGCCTGATCAACTCAAATGCTTTGTGCATATCTTGTGGAATTATGGCCGGAGGGGGTGAAGTCACCAACGGATTTCCATTGTCAACGGATGCTGCATGTCATCGCGAGACGGTGGGAAATGAATCCTCCAATCATGAAGGGTGAGTCTGCCCCAAGGAAAGAACACTTCCGGTGGACGTTATGAAAGCATTTTCACCACCTTGTCATGTGACGAGAAGGAGAGTGAATTGTTCTTTGCTAAAGCTCGGATGAGGATGCGCATACCGGGTAGACTAACACTCATGCTAAGATGCAAACCCAAGGTATTCCTTCTACTCGGAATCATTTCAAGGAACGACTTCTAAATCAATTATTTCCTTCAGCACAGGGACTGTGTAAAAAGGCATAGCTATTAATTTAAAGCAGTGTTATGTTGGTTAGGAAGTATGATGTTATGTTTGAAAGATTAACTCGATTCTATATATTGGGAATATATATATATGCTATTGAGAAGCTGTTTAGAATATGACTATGTTTAAGGAAGGTCTTCGAGGTGATGTCGATCAAGGACTTAGTTCTTCACTGTGAAGAATTACCCGACTTTGGTTTAACAAGCTTACATTGTTGAAAAATATCTCAAAAAAAAAAAAAAAAAAAAGTATGCGGAGAAAAGGGTGTTAACTCAATAACTTCAAGGTGCGGTTGCTTTCTCAAGGAATTGATCTAAGGTCATGATATAATTAGATCGAGTGCGCAGCAGTGAAGCGTGTGGTAATCATGGATGATATTTGGGTGTACTCAAAGACTATTGAGGAGCTTGTGCAACATCTCCGTATTGTTTCGAGGTTACTTTGAGAGAAGAAGTTATATGTCAAGCCATCGCGGTGTGACTTCGGATGACGTAAGTGGAGTTCTTGGATCACGTGATTTCTCGGCAGAATTGCGATCGATCCTAGCCAGCGAAAGCAATGGTGAAGTCGAAGTTTTTAGGACTTCTTTGGTTATTATCGAAGAATTATTCAAGGATTCTAATAGTTAATTTTTCCTCTTATCTCGTAAGCTCGCGAGGGCCAACAATTTATTTGGAATGACGATTTGGAAGAATGCTTCCTAGAGTTGTAGTCGCAATTTACTTTTGCTCCAATCTTAATTCTCCGGATCCGTCATTTGGAAACTCAAAGTTACAAAGTGACGCATCGGGAAGGGTTTAGAAAGTGTGATTATTCGGAAAAATCGGGTGGTAGCTTATGCATCTAAATAGTTGGAGCCACATGAAGAAAAGTATTCAACTCATGATTAGGAGTTAGCGGCTATAGTTTGCTTGTGATAAAGAATTGGAGACACTATCTTTATGGGTCTAGTTGTAAAGTCTTTAGTGATCACAACAGTTTTGAAATATCCGTTCGATCATAACGAAATAATAACAATCAAGTAGGCAAAGTAACAATGAAGTTGAATGAGACTATATGTCTTATTCCATGTTATGTTTCCTTATATATGGGTATGTTTTGGTTTGTAACTTTGTGCTTATTATAAGTTGTATAGACCATTCGGCTATTCCAAATGCAGATCGACCAAGAAATGTTGTTTTGATTGGAAGGTAGCTAGTTAAAGCAATCACTCGTCTATATTCAATGAAATAAAGTCAAAGGACTTTGATCTGTAATCCATTTGTAATGCATGAAATTTTTGGTTCACAAGTTACATTAGCAACTCTGATCATTATTAGTTACTACCATTAATGATTACTGAGTTAGTAACGTTTGTATAATATTATTAATAGTCCCTAATCTAAAGAATATTTCGATATTTGTGATGGGTACATCCTTGTATCACTATTGTTGATGGAATCCAAGTGAATGAATAATAGATTCAGTTCAAGGGAATGGTTGGTTCTAGACTGGTTATCTGACGTATAGGTTTTGAAATACTTCCCGAATTTCGGAATTGTGTCTCAAAGACGGAGTCACGAGGTGAAGCTACATCTTATTAGTATTTCGGGTTAACGAAGAAACAAACACCTATGGGTAAGTGAGAAAATTATTTCATATTTAAATGTTTTCAAGAAACTTTTACAAAACCTTTACCCATTGGTGAGTCAGTTATGAACACTGTAGTGACAGAGTTTAACCCAAAGTGCTAATAAGGTATTTAATAAAACAGAAGGGTATTGTTACCTAGTTTTCCCACAAGTTGGGGTGCTTCCGTGTTACTTATTGAAAAGAAAGGCGGGAGCAGGAGGTCGTGTATGGATTATCGTTAGTTGAACAAAGTTATCATTAGGAATAAGTATCCTTTGCCAAGTATATATGATTTGCTTAATCAGCTTCGAGGTGCAGCAGTGTTTTCAAAGATTGGTCTAAGGTCGGGTTATCTTTAATTAAAAGTTAAGACTTAGATATTCCGAAGATAGTTATCCATACTAGATATGGACATTACGAGTGAGTGATGCTCTTTGGTCTAACTAATGTCCCTACGGTATTCATGGATTACATGAACCAAGTTTTTCACCCGTACTTAGACTAGTTGTTGAATTGTCACTGATAACATCTTAGTATACATTAAGACCACTATAGAATATGATTGACGTCTCCGCCTTGTTCTGAATATACTCCCGGAGGAGAAGTGATAGGCTAAACCCTAAAAGTATGAATTATGAGGGTTTGTGGTGAAATTTTTGGAACATGTGGTCTTCAGTCTGTTGTGGCAGTAAATTCTAGTAAAGGTGAAGCTGTAGCGAATTTGGACTTGTCGTCCTCAGTTACCAAGTAAAGAGTTATGAGAACAGATTGATTTGTATGGTAGGTTTATCGGAAGAATTCTCACAATAGTTCTTCCACTCATTCTGCTAACTTGTAAAGGTCGTAGTTTGGATGAAATTTCGATTGTGAGGAATATTTCTAGAATTGTAAGAGGATTGATTTACGCTTCAATCCTCATTCTTCTGAATCCGTCCCTGGGTTTCTAAATGCACAGTGACGCCTTGAGAAGAGTTCAGGAGGTGTTTTGATGCTGTATTAACAAGAGGTAGTTTATGTATTCACGTAAGAGAAGCCTCATGAAAAGATTTTCCGACTCATGATTTGAAATGGAAAACTATTGGTTACGTAGGGAGAATTGAAGGTAGCTCGAGTCGGCAAAAGGGTTATGATGACAAAAGGAATAAACCACTAGTGTTGGATCCGATGATCCCGTATTGTAAGAATTTCACAACCGTTGAGTTAGGATGGATGGGTCTTTGATTAATTCGTCATTTTAGCCATATTCAAGTCATATCTTAGGTCATGGAGAGAAAATGCTTCGGACGAGAACAATTCCATTGTTTAAGGAGTTTGTAATCGTTTTTTGGTCCCAGGAAGCTATGTGGGAATTGGAGGACGATATGCGGATTAGATATCCGTATATATTCTCTTGAAGTATGTTTGTCAAATTTTGAGGACAAAATTTTTCAAGTTGGGGTGATTGTAACATCCCTAATTTCGTTAATTTCAAATTAAGAAATTAACGAAGGAATTATTACTCGAATAGGTAATAAATCAAGTCACGGATAGGAGGTGGTCATGAAATCAATTTATAGTTGCTAGAGTAAATAATTCAAATGGAAATTAGTACTCTAAGGGTATTTTAGGATTTATACCACTCATGCTAAATGAGCTCTAGGATACCAAAATATCCAAATACTCGTAATCCCTCACTTGTGTGAAATAAAGAGAAAGAGAAAGTCAATATAAGAAAAGAATAAAAGGGAGAGGAGGACACGAGTAAAGAGGAAAAAGAAGGAAAAAGAAGGAAAAAAAAGAGAAACGAGAGACAGAGAAGACCGAGAGAGTGAGACGCGATGGAGGAGAAGGAAAAAGGAGAGAAGATCTCCTTCGATTTAGCACCAGGTAAGGGGCTTCTTATACCGTTCTCTTCCATTTTTCATCCTCTACCTATTGATACCAATTTCATACCCTAATTTCTTCTCTAACTCAAATCACCATTGTTGAACC
Organism: Oxytropis ochrocephala; assembly: GCA_020916435.1. NCBI lineage: Eukaryota > Viridiplantae > Streptophyta > Magnoliopsida > Fabales > Fabaceae > Oxytropis > Oxytropis ochrocephala. The sequence continues at coordinate 71,374,670 of CM037090.1, forward strand.
TTAGAGCTCAAAGTGGAGAAAAATCGAAATTGAGTGAAATTGAAGCTTGATATTGATGAATGGAAGCTCAACAACTGATTTGGAGTGCTCGGTTCCGGGTTTGGAGCGGATCCGGAGCGTGTTCGTGCGTTATGTGTCGAACGAGCTTGAGAGAAGCCGGTATTGTCGCGATTTTCATCACACGAGGTGAGTTTTACTCGCTTAGGAATTTTAATGATTGTTTGTGTGTTATGTTTTAATGGTTTTCAAAATTCGGCGTTTCGCGAATTTTAGAGTCAAAACGGTATTTTACGAAAGTACGCGTGTTTGAAATTTAAATAGAAACCATATTCTTTGATTGTCGAATTGTATCATTTGGACTGGAATATATGTGTGCATGGCTGTACGTGGTTGTTTAGGACTGAAATACCGTTTGGGATCGATCGGAGAACGAAACGGAACGGAATTGGGCATTAAGTCGAGAAGTTCCTATGTCCCCAATATCCCATGTTTTGTTTCGACGCTCCGCTCGGCTTCAAACTTCTTTTAAATCCTTTTCCTAACCACCTAGAGCATTTATGTGGAATAAAGTTGTTTGGTGTGAATCGGTTGAATTTTCAAATCTATTGGAAAACCGTGAATATTTGTATATGTGCGAAATTAATGATTTTTGAACAAAATGATGTCTGGACTGGATATACAGGTAAAAGTATTTTTGGGATGTCCATATTTGGAGGAAACTCATTCGAATTTTCGTTAGAAATTTTGATACTGCTTCAAAGCGGTTTTGAATTAAATCGGTTAATGTTACGAATATTTCGTAAAACATAGTATACGTGTGAGAATCAAACTTTTGAATATAAAGTGATGATTGGACCGTGATATAGGTTCTTGATTGTTTTAGTATGGTATAATAACATACCATAGATTGAATTATGTTTTGATATATAAATTATATCGAGTATAGGACATATGTTTTGGAAAGGGAATTGAACAAATTGTTCCATTTCTTAATTTGTAATTGGCTCGGGATGATTATATTCATCTAAACCGGCCCACGTTTCACGATATATAAGAAATATCGAATATTGAACAAATTGTTCAATTTCTTAATTTGTAATTGGCTCAAGGATGATTATATTCATCTAAACCGCCCACGTTTCCACGATATATATAAGAAATATCTAATTGAGGTGACGACCTCCATGTGTTTAGTATACTAGGAGAGGAAGTCATGAGCCACGGTCCTAGGCCCCCATGTTAAAATTATATCCGCCTTTAAGAGTTGTACACTTATTGGCTATGTTGGGGTTCACCCATGCTTCTTTAGGTTGTTGGTGGTGTACTAAAATTAATAAAACTTTTAAATGTATATATTGTGATTTTGTCACCCAAGCTTCTTTAGGTTCTTTGGTGACAGTCACAAGTGTTTGATTGTATATTGTAATTCTTTTTGAATTACTAATTATGGTTTTATAAATGGACCGAGTGATAGGTAAGGGGTCACGGTAAGACTCACTGAGATATGTTATCTCACCCTACAAATGTTGTTGTTTTTACAGAGAAAGCGAGGGAAATAAGTTCCTTTACTGCACGAGTAGATGGCGTGCGAGAAGAAATTGAAGACGTAGTTCTTCTAGCTCTATTTATGGTTTTTCCCTTGTATCTTTGTATCTGATTTGTAACTTAAATTTGTTTTAAGTTATGTATCGTTTCCGCTATTCTTGTAAGATGTAAATCTAAACAGGAAATATTATCTCTGATGTATGCTAAGTTGTACACTTTAGTATTTCTAATAGATAGAAATATGAGGGTGTTATATTTTGGTATCGTGAGCTGGTTCACTTGATCGGACCTAGATTTTAGGAATCTTTACTTCTTTAGTCATGATTCTTATTGATATGCTATCCGACATTGAGCCTGATCAACTCAAATGCTTTGTGCATATCTTGTGGAATTATGGCCGGAGGGGGTGAAGTCACCAACGGATTTCCATTGTCAACGGATGCTGCATGTCATCGCGAGATTCGGTGGGAAATGAATCCTCCAATCATGAAGGGTGAGTCTGCCCCAAGGAAAGAACACTTCCGGGTGGACGTTATGAAAGCATTTTCACCACCTTGTCATGTAACGAGAAGGAGAGTGAATTGTTGCTGCTAAAGCTCTGGATGAGGATGCGCATACCGGGTAGACTAACACTCATGCTAAGATGCAAACCCAAGGTATTCCTTCTACTCGGAATCATTTCAAGGAACGACTTCTAAATCAATTATTTCCTTCAAAGACGAGGATGTGTAAAAAGGCATAGCTATTAATTTAAAGCAGAGTGTTATGTTGGTTAGGAAGTATGATGTTATGTTTGAAAGATTAACTCGATTCTATATATTGGGAATATATATATATGCTATTGAGAAGTCATTTAGAATATGACTATGTTTAAGGAAGGTCTTGAGGTGATGTCGATCAAGGACTTAGTTCTTCAACATGAAGAATTACCCGACTTTGGTTTAACAAGCTTACATTGTTGAAAAATATCTCAAAAAAAAAAAAAAAAAAAAAAAAAAAGTATGCGGAGAAAAGGGTGTTAACTCAATAACTTCAAGGTGCGGTTGCTTTCTCAAGGAATTGATCTAAGGTCATGATATAATTAGATCAGAGTGCGCAGCAGAAGCGTGGTGGTAATCATGGATGATATTTGGGTGTACTCAAAGACTATTGAGGAGCTTGTGCAACATCTCCGTATTGTTTCGAGGTTACTTTGAGAGAAGAAGTTATATGTCAAGCCATCGCGAGTGTGACTTCTCGGATGACGTAGTGGAGTTCTTGGATCACGTGATTTCTCGGCGAAATTGCGATCGATCCTAGCCAGCAAAGAATTGAAGTCGAAGTTTTAGGACTTGCTGGTTATTATCGAAGAATTATTCAAGGATTCTAATAGTTAATTTTTCCTCTTATCTCGTAAGCTCGCGAGGGCCAACAATTTATTTGGAATGACGATTTGGAAGAATGCTTCCTAGAGTTGTAGTCGCAATTTACTTTTGCTCCAATCTTAATTCTCCCGGATCCGTCATTTGGAAACTCAAGTTACAGTGACGCATCAGGGAAGGGTTTAGAAAGTGTGATTATTCAGAAAAATCAGGTGGTAGCTTATGCATCTAAATAGTTGGAGCCACATGAAGAAAAGTATTCAACTCATGATTAGGAGTTAGCAAACTATAGTTTTGCGCATAAAGAATTGGAGACACTATCTTTATGGGTCTAGTTGTAAAGTCTTTAGTGATCACAACAGCTTGAAATATCCGTTCGATCATAACGAATGAATAACAATCAAGTAGGCAAAGTAACAATGAAGTTGAATGAGACTATATGTCTTATTCCATGTTATGTTTCCTTTATATGGGTATGTTTTGGTTTGTAACTGTGCTTATTATAAGTTGTATAGACCATTCGGCTATTCCAAACGGATCACCAAGAAATGTTGTTTTGATTGGAAGGTAGCTAGTTCGGCAATCACTGCGTCTATATTCAATGAAATAAAGTCAAAGGACTTTGATCTGTAATCCATTTGTAATGCATGAAATTTTTGGTTCACAAGTTACATTAGCAACTCGATCATTATTAGTTACTACCATTAATGATTAATGAGTTAGTAACGTTTGTATAATATTATTAATAGTCCCTAATCTAAAGAATATTTCGATATTTGTGATGGGTACATCCTTGTATCACTATTGTTGATGGAATCCAAGTGAATGAATAATAGATTCATTCAAGGAATGGTTGGTTCTAGATCGGTTATCCGACGTATAGGTTTTGAAATACTTCCGAATTTGAATTGTGTCTCAAAGACGAGTCACGAGGTGAAGCTACATCTTATTAGTATTTCGGTTAACGAAGAAACAAACACCTATGGGTAAGTGAGAAAATTATTTCATATTTAAATGTTTTCAAGAAACTTTTACAAAACCTTTACCCATTGGTGAGTCGATTATGAACAACTGTGAGTGAGAGTTTAACCCAAAGTGCTAATAAGGTATTTAATAAAACAGTAAGGGTATTGTTACCTAGTTTTCCCACAAGTTGGGGTGCTTAGTGTTACTTATTGAAAAGAAAGGCGGGAGCAGGAGGTCGTGTATGGATTATCGTTAGTTGAACAAAGTTATCATTAGGAATAAGTATCCTTTGCCAAGTATATATGATTTGCTTAATCGACTTCGAGGTGCAAAGAGTGTTTTCAAAGATTGGTCTAAGGTCGGGTTATCTTTAATTAAAAGTTAAGACTTAGATATTCAAGATAGTTATCCATACTAGATATGGACATTACGAGTGAGTGATGCTCTTTGGTCTAACTAATGTCCCTACGGTATTCATGGATTACATGAACCAAGTTTTTCACCCGTACTTAGACTAGTTGTTGAATTGTCACTGATAACATCTTAGTATACATTAAGACCACTATAGAATATGATTGACGTCTCCGCCTTGTTCTGAATATACTCCCGGAGGAGAAGTGATAGGCTAAACCCTAAAAGTATGAATTATGAGGGTTTGTGGTGAAATTTTTGGAACATGTGGTCTTGATGCATTTGTGGCGAGAAATTCTAGTAAAGGTGAAGTGTAGAGCGAATTTGGACTTGTCGTCCTCGGTTACCAAGTAAAGAGTTATGAACAATGCATTGATTTGTATGGTAGGTTTATCGGAAGAATTCTCACAATAGTTCTTCCACTCATTCGGTTAACTTGTAAAGGTCGGCCGTTTGGATGAAATTTCGATTGTGAGGAATATTTCTAGAATTGTAAGAGGATTGATTTACGCTTCAATCCTCATTCTTACGAATCCGCCCTCGGGTTTCTAAATGCACAGTGGCGCGCTTGAGAAGAAGTTCGGAGGTGTTTTGATCTCAGTATTAACAAGAGGTAGTTTATGTATTCACGTAAGAGAAGCCTCATGAAAAAGATTTTCCGACTCATGATTTGAAATGGAAAACTATTGGTTACGTAGGGAGAATTGAAGGTAGCTCTGAGTCGGCAAAAAGGGTTATGATGACAAAAGGAATAAACCACTAGTGTTGGATCCGATGATCCCAGACAAAGAATTTCACAACCGTTGAGTTAGGATGGATGGGTCTTTGATTAATTCGTCATTTTAGCCATATTCAAGTCATATCTTAGGTCATGGAGAGAAAATGCTTCGGACGAGAACAATTACAATTGTTTAAGGAGTTTGTAATCGTTTTTCGGTCCAGGAAGCTATGTGGGAATTGGAGGACGATATGCGGATTAGATATCCGTATATATTCTCTTGAAGTATGTTTGTCAAATTTTGAGGACAAAATTTTTCAAGTTGGGGTGATTGTAACATCCCTAATTTCGTTAATTTCAAATTAAGAAATTAACGAAGGAATTATTACTCGAATAGGTAATAAATCAAGTCACAGATAGGAGGTGGTCATGAAATCAATTTATAGTTGCTAGAGTAAATAATTCAAATGGAAATTAGTACTCTAAGGGTATTTTAGGATTTATACCACTCATGCTAAATGAGCTCTAGGATACCAAAAATATCCAAATACTCCGTAATCCCTCACTTGTGTGAAATAAAGAGAAAGAGAAAGTCAATATAAGAAAAAGAATAAAAGGGAGAGGGAGGACACGGGTAAAGAGGAAAAGAAGGAAAAGAAGGAAAAAAAAAAGAAAACGAGAGACAGAGAAGACCGAGAGAGTGAGACGCGATGGAGGAGAAGGAAAAAGGAGAGAAGATCTCCTTCGATTTAGCACCAGGTAAGGGGCTTCTTATACCGTTCTCTTCCATTTTTCATCCTCTACCTATTGATACCAATTTCATACCCTAATTTCTTCTCTAACTCAAATCACCATTGTTGAACCTTAGAGCTCAAAGTGGAGAAAAATCGAAATTGAGTGAAATTGAAGCTTGATATTGATGAATGGAAGCTCAACAACTGATTTGGAGTGCTCGGTTCCGGGTTTGGAGCGGATCCGGAGCGTGTTCGTGCGTTATGTGTCGAACGAGCTTCGGAGAGCTTCGGTATTGTCGCGATTTTCATCACACGAGGTGAGTTTTACTCGCTTAGGAATTTTAATGATTGTTTGTGTGTTATGTTTTAATGGTTTTCAAAATTAGGCGTTTAGCGAATTTTAGAGTCAAAACGGTATTTTACGAAAATACGCGTGTTTGAAATTTAAATAGAAACCATATTCTTTGATTGTCGAATTGTATCATTTGGACTGGAATATATGTGTGCATGGTATGCGTGGTTGTTTAGGATCTGAAATACCGTTTGGGATCGATCGGAGAACGAAACGGAGCGGAATTGGGCATTAAGTCGAGAAGTTCCTATGTCCCCAATATCCCATGTTTTGTTTCGACGCTCCGCTCGCTTCAAACTTCTTTTAAATCCTTTTCCTAACCACCTAGAGCATTTATGTGGAATAAAGTTGTTTGGTGTGAATCGGTTGAATTTTCAAATCTATTGGAAAACCGTGAATATTTGTATATGTGCGAAATTAATGATTTTTGAACAAAATGATGTCCGAACTGGATATACAGTAAAAGTATTTTTGGGATGTCCATATTTGGAGGAAACTCTGTCGAATTTTCGTTAGAAATTTTGATACTGCTCAAAGCGGTTTTGAATTAAACGGTTAATGTTACGAATATTTCGTGTAAAACATAGTATACGTGTGAGAATCAAACTTTTGAATATAAAGTGATGATTGGACCGTGATATAGGTTCTTGATTGTTTTAGTATGGTATAATAACATACCATAGATTGAATTATGTTTTGATATATAAATTATATCGAGTATAGGACATATGTTTTGGAAAGGGAATTGAACAAATTGTTCCATTTCTTAATTTGTAATTGGCTCGGGATGATTATATTCATCTAAACCGGCCCACGTTTCACGATATATAAGAAATATCGAATATTGAACAAATTGTTCCATTTCTTAATTTGTAATTGGCTCGGGATGATTATATTCATCTAAACCGCCCACGCTTTCACGATATATATAAGAAATATCTAATTGAGGTGACGACCTCCATGTGTTTAGTATACTAGGAGAGGGAAGTCATGAGCCCTGGTCCTAGGCCCCCATGTTAAAATTATATCCGCCTTTAAGAGTTGTACACTTATTGGCTATGTTGGGGTTCACCCATGCTTCTTTAGGTTGTTGGTGGTGTACTAAAATTAATAAAACTTTTAAATGTATATATTGTGATTTTGTCACCCAAGCTTCTTTAGGTTGCTGGTGACAGGTCACAAGTGTTTGATTGTATATTGTAATTCTTTTTGAATTACTAATTATGGTTTTATAAATGGACCGAGTGATGATAAGTAAGGGTCACGGTAAGACTCAACCGAGATATGTTATCTCACCCTACAAATGTTGTTGTTTTACTGAGAGAAACAGGGGAAGAAGTTCCTTTACTACACGAGTAGATGGCGTGCGAGAAGAAATTGAAGACGTAGTTCTTCTAGCTCTATTTATGGTTTTTCCCTTGTATCTTTGTATCTGATTTGTAACTTAAATTTGTTTTAAGTTATGTATCGTTTCCGCTATTCTTGTAAGATGTAAATCTAAACAGGAAATATTATCTCTGATGTATGCTAAGTTGTACACTTTAGTATTTCTAATAGATAGAAATATGAGGGTGTTATATTTTGGTATCAGAGCGGTTCAGTCGGACCTAGATTTTAGGAATCTTTACTTCTTTAGTCATGATTCTTATTGATATGCTATCCGACATTGAGCCTGATCAACTCAAATGCTTTGTGCATATCTTGTGGAATTATGGCCGGAGGGGGTGAAGTCACCAACGGATTTCCATTGTCAACGGATGCTGCATGTCATCGCGAGACGGTGGGAAATGAATCCTCCAATCATGAAGGGTGAGTGCGCCTGAGGAAAGAACACTTCCGGGTGGACGTTATGAAAGCATTTTCACCACCTTGTCATGTAACGAGAAGGAGAGTGAATTGTTCTTTGCTAAAGCTCGGATGAGGATGCGCATACCGGGTAGACTAACACTCATGCTAAGATGCAAACCCAAGGTATTCCTTCTACTCGGAATCATTTCAAGGAACGACTTCTAAATCAATTATTTCCTTCAGCACAGGGACTGTGTAAAAAGGCATAGCTATTAATTTAAAGCAGAGTGTTATGTTGGTTAGGAAGTATGATGTTATGTTTGAAAGATTAACTCGATTCTATATATTGGGAATATATATATGCTATTGAGAAGCTGTTTAGAATATGACTATGTTTAAGGAAGGTCTTCGAGGTGATGTCGATCAAGGACTTAGTTCTTCACTGTGAAGAATTACCCGGCTTTGGTTTAACAAGCTTACATTGTTGAAAAATATCTCAAAAAAAAAAAAAAAAAAATATGCGGAGAAAAGGGTGTTAACTCAATAACTTCAAGGTGCGGTTGCTTTCTCAAGGAATTGATCTAAGGTCATGATATAATTAGATCAGAGTGCGCAGCAGAAGCGTGGTGGTAATCATGGATGATATTTGGGTGTACTCAAAGACTATTGAGGAGCTTGTGCAACATCTCCGTATTGTTTCGAGGTTACTTTGAGAGAAGAAGTTATATGTCAAGCCATCGCAGTGTGACTTCTGGATGACAGAAGTGGAGTTCTTGGATCACGTGATTTCTCAGGCAGGAATTGCAGTCGATCCTAGCCAGCAAAGAATGTGAAGTCGAAGTTTTAGGACTTGCTGGTTATTATCGAAGAATTATTCAAGGATTCTAATAGTTAATTTTTCCTCTTATCTCGTAAGCTCGCGAGGGCCAACAATTTATTTGGAATGACGATTTGGAAGAATGCTTCCTAGAGTTGTAGTCGCAATTTACTTTTGCTCCAATCTTAATTCTCCCGGATCCGTCATTTGGAAACTCAAAGTTACAGTGACGCATCAGGGAAGGGTTTAGAAAGTGTGATTATTCAGAAAAATCAGGTGGTAGCTTATGCATCTAAATAGTTGGAGCCACATGAAGAAAAGTATTCAACTCATGATTAGGAGTTAGCAGCTATAGTTTGCGCAGTAAAGAATTGGAGACACTATCTTTATGGGTCTAGTTGTAAAGTCTTTAGTGATCACAACAGTTTGAAATATCTGTTCGATCATAACGAGCTGAATAACAATCAAGTAGGCAAAGTAACAATGAAGTTGAATGAGACTATATGTCTTATTCCATGTTATGTTTCCCTTATATGGGTATGTTTTGGTTTGTAACCTGTGCTTATTATAAGTTGTATAGACCATTCGGCTATTCCAAACAGATCAGTCAAGAAATGTTGTTTTGATTGGAAGGTAGCTAGTTCGGCAATCACTCGTCTATATTCAATGAAATAAAGTCAAAGGACTTTGATCTGTAATCCATTTGTAATGCATGAAATTTTTGGTTCACAAGTTACATTAGCAACTCTGATCATTATTAGTTACTACCATTAATGATTACTGAGTTAGTAACGTTTGTATAATATTATTAATAGTCCCTAATCTAAAGAATATTTCGATATTTGTGATGGGTACATCCTTGTATCACTATTGTTGATGGAATCCAAGTGAATGAATAATAGATTCAGTTCAAGGGAATGGTTGGTTCTAGACTGGTTATCTGACGTATAGGTTTTGAAATACTTCCCGAATTTCGGAATTGTGTCTCAAAGACGGAGTCACGAGGTGAAGCTACATCTTATTAGTATTTCGGGTTAACGAAGAAACAAACACCTATGTGTGTTGATTCTTATAATAGTCAAGTGATTTTATAATATTTAAAGTATACTTTTTTACATATAATTTATGTATGTGGCATGATTTGACATTAAAATGGCAACAAAGAAATATCAGTTTAAAAAAATGTGAATAGAATCAACACAAATGTCAAAATATCCATTCTGAGAAATAGAGTAACGGAAAAAATATCTATTTTCATATTTTTATCTAATTTAAGCGTTTTGGTACTCTTTATTTTAAAAAAATTATTCATTTTGATATTTACAAGTCAAACAAGATTTTCAGCTATAAAAAATTATATTTTTTGATTCTTCAAATCAAGTATGACTAAAAGCGGTCAACTATAATAAGAATTTTTGTAAATATTCAAGTGTTCTTATAATATATTAAAAATACCATTTTTTATTTAATTTATTAATGTGGACATTAAATTGACAACAAAGCATAAGTCAATTGAAAAAACGTGATTTGATTCAACACTAATGCTAAAATATTTATATTGAAAAATATAGTAATGGAAATTTATCCATTTTTATACTTTTTCTCATTTTACTCTATTTTTCTGAGAGTATGATTAAATATAGTCAACTAATAAGAATTTTATCTTTTTTAATTCTAAAAATCAGGTATGATTAAATGTAGTCAACAAATTAATTATTCAAAGTAAACTATAAATTCTAAAATTTAAATTATATTAGTATCTCAATGATTGAGTCTTTTGTAGGTTAAGTCAAAGGATATATATATATATATATATATATATATATATATATATATATATATATATATATATATATATATATATATATATATATATATATATATATATATATATATATATATATATATACCCATGTCACAAACACACATCATACATCCTCATTATTCCTACTTCGTCTTAGCGAACAACTTAAAAAAATGAGTAATCCAAAGATTTATTTGCTAGGCGTTATGTCTTTTGTGATCCTTTCTCTTGTTGCTGGTGACCGTCTCACAACTTATGGCATCAAGAAACTTGTTCTTACTGGTTCAAATGGAGCACAATCAATTGATCAAGTACCCGGGAAATCACAATCTTCTGTGATTTTCAAGGATCTTGGCTTCAATTATGAGATCAAGAGATTAGTTCCTACAGGTCCAAACCCAGCAGAATCACCTGACCCAGTACCTGTTGTGGCAAGTTCAGAAGAATATGGTTTTAATCTTGAGGATAAGCGACGTGTTCCTTTTGGTTCAAACCCAGCAGAGTCACCTGACCCAGTACCTGTTGTGGCAAGTTCAGAAGAATATGGTTTTAATCCCGAGGTTAAGCGACGTGTTCCTGTTGGTTCAAACCCAGCAGAGTCACCTGACCCAGTACCTGTTGTGGCAAGGTCAGAAGAATATGGTTTTAATCTTGAGGTTAAGCGACGTGTTCCTTTTGGTTCAAACCCACGATCCACACCACCCAAGACTGTTGCGGCAAGTTCAGAAGAATATGGTTTTAATCCTGAGGTTAAGCGACGTGTTCCTTTTAGTCATTAGATAAAAAGACTTGTTTCTGGAGGCACAAATACGACTATGGAACCTTCTTCTGTGAATTTATAGTCATAATGCTTCATTTAAAGGCTTGTAGTTTATGCAATAAATACAGATGTTCTTCTCTAAATAAATAATAAAGTATTCTTATGACTAGACTTTCAATCAAAATTACTGTCCTGCACCATTTGGTTATAATTTAAGGTGTGTTTCCAATCATACTGATCGTATCTGACCAATACGGATGGAGTATTGGTTGTCGCTATAACGCCGGGTCGATGAAGTGGACCGGTCTTGGCGCTCACGGTGTCTACAATGACACTCCGACGCTCAAGTCGATCTTTATTGCGCCCAAAAATCCGGTTTGGACTTTTCGTTTGACAACGTGAAAATAGTAGAGCCGCCACCAATATTTATTTAGGAAAACATTGAAAAAACCTTTTTTTTTGGAAAAAAGAGGGTGGTCTTTTGAAAACGCAGAGATGTAGGTTTGGGGGTCGGTTACGCATGGGGAAGGTATTAGCACCCCACGCGTACTTTCTACCGAAAGGGAACCATTAACTTGATGTGTGGTTTTAGGAAAAGTTGACTTGAAATGATTTTGTTCTACTTCTTTTCTTTTCTTTTATTATTTAGGAGTTTATTTTATTGAAAAAGAAGAGGGGAAAAAAGAATATTTTTGGTTATCTTTGAAAAGCGGAACAAAACAAAGATCTTTTTTGAAAAGGGTGCTTGACGGGACATGAACCCGGTCCCTACGTGCTTCACACCGGGATGAGGATCAAAGCTACGTAGTTCCCGTTTTTGCTTCTGAACACGGCTTAAGAGTTTTTCGCAATTTGGTGAGCGTTTGTGACGACCGAACAACAACGGTTAGAATGGCCTCACTACTAACTCTTTTGAAAATAAAATCGTCATCAATGACCTAAACGGCAACGACGCATTTGGTTATCAATGACAATTGGTTTTATTTAGTGGGGAAGAAAATGTTTTCGCAAAGACGGAAGTGTTTGTGGAGACCGAACAACAACGGTTAGAATGGTCCCACTACTAACTCGCTGGGGATAAGTAAATCACCATTAATAATCTAAACGGCAACGGCGCGATTGATTATTAATGACAATTGATTTATTTTTGAGGAATCAATAAGTTTTAGAAAATAGGATTGAGCTTTTGCGAAGACCGAACAACAACGATTAGAATGGCCTCGCTACTAACTCCTTTTGAAAACAAAATCATCATTAACAACCTAAACGGCAACGGCGCGATTGGTCATCAATGACAATTTATTTTATTCTTGTTTTGAAAATAAAAAATGAATCTAGGAAATGAATTTTAGAAAAGAAGTAGAACATTTCAAATCAATTCTAAATCCATAACCAAATGCAAATGAATGAATGAGACTCATACTTCAACAATTAAGCAATCATGAGCATGTAATCAACCAAGATTAAGCATGCCAATACAATCTAGGGATTCAATTATCAAAGATGCAAGACAAAGTTCTCAAAACAATTGTGTGTGTGTGTGCGTGAGAGGTGCATTTATCTTAATGACTCTATGCTACACAAGTAGTAGGCTTACGTCTTCATATAAGAGTACATGCATGGGAGAGGGATTGCACACAATTAAGTCAAGACCTTTAAATGGCATCATGAACAAGTGATACAATTAATTATAGGCATAGGATATTCTTAGTTGGATGATTGAACATGTAGGCAAAGATGCATGATTAGGTAAGCATGTGAATGCATGAGTATACAAGGAATGAATGTGCATTATTGAATGCAAGACATGGTATTAATGGATGCACGAACATTTAAGAATGGATGCAAAACATACAAGTAAATGAATGCTTAGCATTTCATTTATGAACGGGTGGCATACAAGGATGCATAAAGGATGTAAGGGACATAAGCATATGGGAATGCATGAGAGTATCACATAAACTAAGTAAGAATGAAGATGTATGAATATGAAAGTGTTTTGGTAAGGAATGGTAAAAAGTTTAAGTAAGAAAGTGGTAAAATGTTTTTGGGTTTTGGTGTTAAATGTTTTTGTCTTGAAAGTGGTAAAAATGTTTTGGGGTTTATTTTGTGAAGATGAAAAAGTTTGAAATGCAAGTGAGAAAATGTTTTGGGTATTTTTGCAAATTGATAAGTGGTAAAACTTTTAGTAAAAAGTTAGTGAAGGGTAAAGTAAAAATGCATGAGGTAAATGGTAATTATTTAATGAGATGGTAAAGTAAAAAGAAAGTTAAAATGTTTTTTTTTACTTTTGGTAAAAGGTTAATGAGTGGTAAGGTAAAAAAATAAATGAGTGGTTAAAAGTTAAAAACACATTAACACAATTATACTCATCTACACAAGATCAAACAACACATTTTAAGCACAAAAATAAGCACCACAAGGCCTCTAAGGCCGAAACCAAATCATGAACAAATCACCAATATTTTCATGCCAAAATGCACAATCAACACATTGAACAAAACACAAGGTTAAACCCTAAACTATCATGCCATGTTACAAGACACTAGTCAAACAAAATCATGCTTCTTATTCATACCAACCAAGGAAAAAACAACAAAACTCTAGGTTTTTTTAGTACTCAAAATCAAAGCCTTTATATCTCAACATCAAGCCAAAAACCAAATTTACACATCATGATATGACACAAGAAAATGCAAGATTAACATGAAACATATGATATGTAAAAAAAAATATTTATTTACAACATGACATTCAATGAAAAGAAAATGAAAAAATGAATGTGAAAATGCAAACCATATGGTTAAAACACAAGAACACTCTCATCAAGGCCAAGGGCTCACTTCAAACACCCAAGGCTCCCAATGTCCTTGTCATAATGTTTGAAATGAGCCCTCTAAGCCTCTTTTTGAGAGAGGAAGAGAGGAGTAGAAGAAGAATCTACATGCTAAAAAACTAAAAAAATGCAAAAGATATTAGGATTACCTCTAGATCCAAGCTAAACAAGAGTAGAAATGAAAATCAAGAGTAACAAATCACCAACAATCCTCAAGAGTCAACAACAATAGCCACGCAACCTTGAAGAAACAACCCCTTTGATGATGTAAAATGTGGAATTAAGGATGAAAGGAAGAAGATATATGAATATGGAGTGAGTTTGAGGTGATTTGGTGGATGAAAGTTGAAAAGAAAATGGAGGAGGAGGAGGAGGTTTCGGCCAAGAGAGGAGGAGGAGAGAGATAGTTGGGTGCTAGGGTAAAAATGAGAGTGTATTCCCCTTGGTCTCTTATTTTTTGGGTTTTATATGCGGTGCCACATTAAGGGTATATGAGTCATTGTGCTTTTTGCAAACCATTGAGATTTGAGATAGAATTCAAATCAAGGGCTGGGATTGCAATGCACATGGATTAGGGGTAATAAGAACACACAAGTGATGGTGAGAAGGGGGGGTAAGTGGCGCATACAAGAGCAAAGGGAGGCTTGTGTGTAAAATTCTATTTTTAGAATGAGATGTCATCTAGGAATAGGGTTAAGGGCATTTTTGTGAAGAAATGTTATTAAAGAGGGAACTTTGCATTTTTTGGTGAAGGGGTGAGTGTGAGTGGGTGAGAGTATTTACCAAAATGGGCAAAGTTAAGGATAATATCAAATCTATTCTTAATGAGTAAGAAATAGAAGAGTGTAGAAGATTTTTGTAAAAAAAAAAAAGAGGAGCATGTAGCGCATAAATGGCTGAAATAGGAGAGGAAAAAAAAAAAACTTGTTTTTGGTCTTTTGTCTTATTGAGGACACTTCCTTCTTTTGAATTTTTGAATTTTGAATTTTTGGGCATGCAAATGAGAATGCACCTATTGAAAATGTGTTACATATTTTTGGGCACCATAAAATAGCCTCCCCAATTATTCTAGACAACTAAAATTGTCATTTAATAATTGGAGAATTTTTAATGGTCTTTTAGTTTTTTTTTATGCAATAAAAATGGGGAAAATACATTTTTAATTATTTTGGGCTAGGATCTTCTCTCTAAAAATTGTACAAAAATTATCTTTGATAGAATAAAATGTACTTTTTGTGGATGCCTATTTTTGACGAGAAAATCATCCTGTTGTGAAAAATGACCAAAATACCCTTTACCTTAAAAACCCTGAAATACATGCAAAATGCTCTTCACTCCTCAATCTATTTATTTTTTGTGGAAAATTAGGGTTTTGACCTAAGCCGGACAAAATTGGGGTATGACAAGTGCAATGCTCGGGCAGGATCACAAGGTAGAATAACGTACCTGATACTGTAGATGGGGGTGATATTTATATCGTTGAGGACCCTAAACCCTAAACCCTGACCATTGCGCGGAATGCGGCCCGGGAGCGAGAATTGCGCACCACGCTACGCTTGGGCCTTGTTGGGTCGTTTTGCTGGTTTGAGCCGCTAACCCATTTTTGATGTGATACTCTGTTGGGCTTGCTGGCCCACTTCGGAACACATACGAACATACATAACTATATAAATATAAAATATTATGCTAGTTAGCTAAAAAACAATTGAATGAATATTTTAAGGTTAGATATTTTATTTGTATCGCTTCGAAAATAAAAAACTATATGTTGATTATCTACCAAAGAGATCTTCTACTTAATAGTTAGTTAAAGGTATGTTACTATCTTATTGTTTGATTATAAAACATGTATAAAAATATAGTTAATAATGGTAGTTTATGGCATCGAAAATTGTAAGAGAAAGGGACAAAATTGAAATAACGGTGGTACCAAGGAGATTTTGAAAGTAAAAGAATTATATAGGGAATCACTAAAAATCTATAAATTTCATCTTGTCATAGCATATTTTTGATTACTCTAGGTGGAACAATCATATTCAGATTAAACGCAGCGTTGGGGTAGTTGAAGCATCAAATAAATGATAAAATAGAAGTGTTCTTTTAAGAGATCAAATGGTCGCACAATAGTGCTTCCGATGTTGATTCTGACAACAATCCTACTTTTTACACATTCCTTTGGTCCTCCATCTTCCGAAATCCACGAACATCCAAACATAACCATAACCCCTAGGATAACCATATAGTATGGAACGTGTTCTGTCTAATGAGAAGTAAGGCTTTAACACTCAATCAATTCAGTCTTCCTAGGATTACCGCAAGCTTCAACGCTTCGGAAAATTGAACTTCCTATCCTTTCGGTATTCAAGTGAGGTGCTTAATGGTTTAAGGCTTTTGAAGACACTACAGGTTGTTGAAAGAATATCACTACTAATAACCGTCTATGAGAGATAGGCCTTTTGGAAACTACAAGAAACATCGTTCTAATCCAGCGTCCGCATACTTCATCTTGATGGTTGTGAATGCTCTTCCAACTTTCCAAGCCTTTGGAGGGTTCATGTTCTACAAATGCTTTTGGGTTTAAATGTATAAGGTAAAGCAGGCGTACACTTAAGAACACAACTATAAACATAGTCCAAAAACCTACTCAGCTGTGTAGACATTTTCGTTAGCTTTCCAACACATCTTGGAACATAATAATTTGAGTTCCGGATTAGAAGTTATGAGTTAAACAAGTCGCAGAACCAGCGTAAATTTCTCACAAAACGAGACTGGAATGCTTTTAACCCGAGAGTTATAAGAAGGATACATATATTCACGTCATCTACTGATCTCATCTAGAAAGGGATTTCATTTAGAACCCGTGATCGGAAACTAATCCGGTCAACATTTTATAATCCTAGTTGACGACACTAAGATTGCACTAGAGTTGACTATGTTGGCGCCATAACATTTTAAAAATATGGCTCGAGAGGAAAGCGATTCTTGATCAAGACTTGGGAGATATTCAAAAGGATGTCTCTAATCGTGACCTAAGCTAGGGTTTACTTGAACCATAAGGTATGGTTAACTACTTAAACAATATTTCGTGAATCGATAGGTGACCACGCATAGCGGTCAAGGTTTGAGGTGTCACTAATCTTAATAAGTATTAGAACAACGACGAACAATTTAGGGACATTATTCAAATTTTAAAAATTGGGCCCCTAATGGACTTATACGATTTTTTCTGCTTTCTATTGTTATATAGATACATTTATGTACTAACAATAGAATATATATTTTACTTGTGAAGTCAGACTGCAGTAAAGACGAAGTGGTGCAGTGATTTTGGCTGAATTTTCTAACCACAAGTAACAAGGATCGGTAAAAATTATAGCAACATGATTCGAATACACACTCCTAAACTCGTGGAATACATGCCTAACAAATTTGAGACAAGAAGAATTTTAATGACATTATCTAAATTACAACAATATATATGTGTTTCATAATTAACTTTGAGTCGCTGTGAAAATTTTGGGGCCCTAAAAAACTATTTATGGGCCGAGGCCATGTTCTACAACACAGGGTTATCTTGCTTATGGCCAACCCTGCTGATATATATATATATATATATATATATATATATATATATATATATATATATATATATATATAAAATACATCACAGGGTAAGGAATATATGTTTATTTATCTCCCATGCATACACATAAAAGTTATATAATATATATAATTTTCAAAAAAACTTGTATGGAATATTTCCCTGTGCAAGGCACAGGTAGGAATACTAGTAGAGTAATGAAAGAATATCTATTTTCATATTTTATTTCATTTTAATCATTTAGTACTCTTTATTTCAGAAAAATTATCCGTTTTGATATTAATTTAATTACATGTTACGGGATATTTTCATCTAACTTATAGTCAAGTGATTTTATAATATTTAAAGTATACTTTTTACATATAATTTATGTATGTGGCATGATTTGACATTAAAATGGCCACAAAGAAATATCAGTTTAAAAAAATGTGATTAGAATCAACACAAATATCAAAATATCCATTCTGAAAAATAGAGTAACGGAAAAAATATCTATTTTCATATTTTATCTAATTTAAGCGTTTTAGTACTCTTTATTTTAAAAAAATTATTCATTTTGATATTTACAAGTCAAACAAGATTTTCAGCTATAAAAAATTATCTTTTTTGATTCTTCAAATCAAGTATGACTAAAAGCGGTCAACTATTCTTATAATATATAAAATATACCATTTTTCATTTAATTTAGTAATGTGGACATTAAATTGACAACAAAGAATAAGTCAATTGAAAAAACGTGATTTGATTCAACACAAATGCTAAAATATTTATATTGAAAAATAGAGTAATGGAAATTTATCCATTTTTATATTTTTTCTCATTTTACTCTATTTTTCTGAGAGTATGATTAAATATAGTCAACTAATATAGTTTTTGAAAATATTGCAAGTGATTTTATAATATTTAAAATATACTCCCTTTTGCTTTTTGTTTACTAATAGGACCTGATTTGACATTAAAATAGCAATAAAGAAAATATTAATTAAAAAAGGCTGATTTTATTCAACACGAATGTTAAAATATATATCCATTTTGAGAAATGGAGTAATGGAAAAAATCCCTTTTATATTTAATTTCATTTTAATCGTAATACTCTTTATTTCGAGAATTTTATCAAGTTTGATATTTACAAGTCACATGTGATTTTCATATATAAAAACTTTATCTTTTTTTATTCTTCAAATCAAGTATGATTAAATGCGCAGTCAACAAATTAATTATTCAAAGTAAACTATAAATTCTAAAATTTAAATTATATTAGTATCTCAATGATTGAGTCTTTTGTAGGTTAAGTCAAAGGGATACAAATTATTATATATATCCTCATTATTCATACTTCGTCTTAGCGAACAACTTAAAAAATGAGTAATCCAAAGATTTATTTGCTAGGCGTTATGTCTTTTGTGATCCTTTCTCTTATCGCTGGTGACCGTCTCACAGTTTATGGCATCAAGAACTTGTTCTTTCTGGTTCAAATGGAGCACAATCAATTGATAAAGTACCCGGGAAATCACAATCTTCTGTGATTTTCAAGGATCTTGGCTTCAATTAGGAGATCAAGAGATCCGTTCCTACAGGTCCAAACCCAACATTATCACCTGACCCACCAATTGTGGCCAGTTCAAAGGAATATGATTTTAATAATGAGATTAAGAGATTTGTTCCTACAGGTTTAAACCCAGCAGAATCACCTGACCCAGTACCTGTTGTGGCAAGTTCAGAAGAATATGGTTTTAATCTTGAAGATAAGCGACGTGTTCCTTTTGGTTCAAACCCAGCAGAGTAACCCGACCCAGTACCTATTGTGGCAAGTTCAGAAGAATATGGTTTTAATCCCGAGGTTAAGCGACGTTTTCCTGTTGGTTCAAACCCAGCACAGTCACCTGACCCAGTACCTCTAGTGGCAAGTTCAGAAGAATATGGTTTTAATCTTGAGGTTAAGCGATGTGTTCCTTTTTGTTCAAACCCAACACAGTCACCTGACCCAGTACCTGTTGTGGCAAGTTCAGAAGAATATGGTTTTAATCCTGAGGTTAAGCGACGTGTTCCTTTTAGTCATTAGATAAAAAAACTTGTTTCTGGAGGCACAAACACGACTATGGAACATTCTTCTGTGAATTTATAGTCATAATGCTTCATTTAAAGGCTTATAGTTTATGCAATAAATACAGATGTTCTTCTCTAAATAAATAATAAAGTATTCTTGTGACTAGACTTTCAATCAAAATTAAGGTGTGTTTCCATTCATACGAACATACATAACTATATAAATATAAAATATTATGCTAATAAAAAACTATATGCTGATTATCTACCAAAGAGATCTTCTACTAAATAGTTAGTTAAAAGTATGTTACTATCTTATTATTTGATTATAAAATATGTATAAAAATATAGTTAATAATGGTATTTTATGGCATCGAAATTGTAAGAGAAAGGGACAAAATTGAAATAATGGTGGTACCAAGGAGATTTTGAAAGTAAAAGAATTATTTAGGGAATCACTAAAAATCTATAAATTTCATCTTGTCATAGCATATTGTTGATTACTCTAGGTGGAACATTCATATTTAGATTAAACACAACGTTGGGGTAGTTGTAGCATCAAAGAAATGATAAAATAGAAGTGTTCTTTTAAGAGATCAAATGGTCGCACGATAGTGCTACCGATGTTGATTCTGACAACAATCCTACTATTTTACGCATTCCTTTGGTCCTCCATCTTCCGAAATCCACGAACATCCAAACATAACCATAACCCCTAGCATAACCATATAGTATGGAACGTGTCCTTCCTAACGAGAAGTAAGGCTTTAACACTCAATCAATTCAGTCTTCCTGAGGTTTACCGCAAGCTTCAATGCTTCGGTAAATTGAACTTCCTATCCTTTGTTATTCAAGTGAGGTGCCTAATGGTTTAAGGCTTTTGAAGACACTACAGGTTGTTGAAAGAATATCACTACTAATAACCGTCTATGAGAGATAGACCTTTTGGAAACTACAAGAAACATCATGCTAATCCAGCATCTTCATACTTCATCTTGATGGTTGTGAATGCTCTTCCAACTTTCCAAGCCTTTGGAGGGTTCATGTTCTACAAATGCTTTTGGGTTTAAATGTATAAGGTAAAGCAGGCGTACACTTAAGAACACAACTATAAACATAGTCCAAAAACCTACTCAACTGTGTAGACATTTTCGTTAGCTTTCCAACACATCTTGGAACATAATAATTTGAGTTTCGGATTAGAAGTTATAAGTTAAACAAGTCGCAGAACCAGCGTAAATTTCTCACAAAACAAGATTGGAATGCTTTTAATCCGAGAGTTATAAGAAGGTTACATATATTCACGTCATCTACTGATCTCATCTTGAAAGGGATTTGGTTCAAAATCCGTGATCGGAAACTAATCCGGTCAACATTTAGTAATCCTAGTTGACGATACTAAGATTGCACTAGAGTTGACTATGTTAGCGCCATAACATTTTTAAAATATGGCTCTGAGGAAAAATAATCTTGATCTAGGCTTGGGAGATATTCGAAAGGGTGTCTCTAACTGTGACCTAAGCCGGGGTTTACTTGAACCATAAGGTAAGGTTAACTGTGAAACAATATTTCGGTAACTGATAGGCTGACCACGCAATGGTCAAGGTTTGGAGGTGTCAGCTAATCTTAATAAGTATTAGAACACTGGCAAACAATTTAGGGACACTATTCAAATTTTAAAAATTGGGCCCCTAATGGAGCTCTACAATTTTTCTGCTTTCTATTGTTATATAGATACATTTTCGTACTAACAATAGAATATATATTTTACCTGTGAAGTTGTACAATAAAGACGAAGTGATATGGTGATTTTGGCTGAATTTTCTAACCACAAGTAACAAGGATGGGTAAAAATCATAACGACATGATTCGAATACACGCCTAACCGCTGAGACAATAAGAATTTTGCAACATTATCTAAAATACAACAATATATATATATATATATATATATATATATATATATATATGTGTGTGTGTGTGTGTGTGTGTGTGTGTGTGTGTGTTTCATAATTACCTTTGAGTCGCTGTGGAAATTTTGGGGCCCTAAAAAACTATTTATGGGCTGAGGCCCTGTGCTACATCACAGGGTTCTCTTGCTTATGGCCAACCTTGATATATATATATGTTATACCCCAATTTTATCCGAGTTCTCTTTAATAGTTTTTAATTTGGACTTTTTCAACCATTTTATTTTGGACTTTTTCTGAAAATTACAAAAAAATAGTAGTTTTTTGCGTATTTTCGGGTGTTAGTTTTTAGCTACTATTCGAAGGAAATTTCTCTCTCCTTGGACCTCGTTTATACGATCTGAACGGTGAAAGTGAAGACATATTTCCCACGAACCCGCTGTAAAAAAATGAAGACGATCCGACGGTTAACGAATCCGGAATCACACTTTTACGATGAGAGGTTTGAGAAAAACGGACCAAAAACTGCAGCTATTGTGAAGGCAATTTCTCTCTCATCAGACCTTGTTTTAACGATCCGAACGGTGAAAGCGTAGATATATGTCTCACGAACCTACTGTCAAAAAAGAAAGACGATCCAACGGTTAACGAATCCGGAATCGCAATTTTACGGTGACAGGTTTGAGAAAAACGGGAATTGTGTTTTAAAGGGTAATTACTTTCTCTATCTTGTTTTAGTCTCACATCGCTCGCAAGAAACAAGAGCTCCCTAGCATTTGGATATAAAAGGGGTTGAGAGGTGAAGTCAAAGGGGGGATCATTGGCGAGTTAAGTGATCTTTTGGGTCAAAGCGTTCGCGGCCCATTTCACTAAAAGCCTGTCTTTGATCATTTGGACGTTTTGAGTCGGCTTTCCGATTCGCAAAGCGGTTCTTGCGGTCTTGGGGTCAAAATGGACCAGATAGGAGTCCGGTTTGCTTAGTCCGGTTCGGCACTCGTCGAGTCCAGGTTAGTTTTGTATTTATTTTGTTTATTTTTATGTACATATTTATTTATCATCTATTTATTTATTTATTTATTGTTTATGTATATATCTATTCATATTTATTTATGTATATAGTTATTTATTTATTTATTTTTTTAGCCTAGCCTTTATTTACTTATCAGTTTTTGTCTTTTTTTTATGCACAAATTAGTTTATTTCTTCAAAAATAAAATAAAAGACTAAGTCGGTTGTACAACCGGGTTAGTCATCATCCTAGGACCAATGAGCTGTACAGTTCAGTAATCCTAAAAACTTATAAGTAAATAAATAAATCACTTTTTCTAAAAATAGGGGATTAAGTCGGTTGTACAACCGGTTAGTCAGTGCGTTCTAGAACTAATGAGTTGTACAATTCAGAGTTCTAGAATACCTATTCTAAAACCAACTCACCTCACATCAAACAAACTTCTTTCAAAACCTCAAAAATACTTTCAAAAGTAGGGGACTAAGTCGGTTGTACAATCGGGTTAGTCAGCGTCCTAGGAATCAGTGAGCTGTACATTTCAAGGAATCCTTGGACCCTACACTAAAAAAACCACCAACCAACAAACCTTTTTCAAGAAGAACTACGTAGCTTTGATTCCTCCATTGCATCCGGAGTGCGTAGGAGCAAGTGTCCACTCTTGTCAAGCACTAAAAATTAAAAATTTAATTAAGTCTCTTTCTTTATAAATAAAAGGGTAAATATTAATAAAGCAATTAATTAGACAAAGGATGTCGTGGGGTGCTACATTCCCCACGCATAATGACTCCCGAACCCTAAACTCGCATTGTCCTAAACTTAAAGGGATTTTCCGAATTTGCCCTTAAACTAAAATTTGGTGGCGGCTTCCTTTTGAACCTTTCGAAGAATCCATTCTCGGATTTTTCGGTCGCTACAATATATATAAAATACATCAAAGGGTAAGGAATATATGTTTATTTATCTCCCGTGCATACACATAAAAGTTATATAAATACACTAATATATGTCTATTCCTTGATATGTACACATGTACACCCTTATTAGTAAATGAAAATATTTATATAATACATATAATTTTTAAAAAAACTTGTATGGAGTATTTCCCTGTGCAAGGCACGGCTAGGAATACTTGTAGTGAAGGCAAGCCACACGGCCAGGTTAGAAAGGGTATTTTCCGAAAGAGTGAAGTCAAAAGGAGGTCCTCGAGGAATACTAAACGACAAAACCCCAGGGGAGGTTACGCCAGAGGCCAATGAGCCTAGCCAAGGGAAAGTAATTGCCCTAGCCTATAGAGTGCCAAGGCATAGGTGACTCTGGTGCCTAAGACTGAGGAAAGGCGGGCATTGCTTGGAAGGCAAGACACGCCACAAAGATAGAACGTGGGAACGGTTGAAGTTCAAGCGGAAGAGCGAGGCCGAAAAGCGCGAAGCAACGAGCACTTACCCTACTAACCGCGCTAGTGGGATTGTGGCTAGTTCTTTGGGATTGTGGGTAGTTACTCTGCACCGTAGAGGGGCCTATGAAGCGACAAGAGCCATTTATCTTAGATCAATCCAACGGCAAGCAAATGTTGACTAGCATAGAGTGAAATGCAAAGACACACCAAATCAATCAAACTTTACGTTTGTTTCAATTTATCTTCCTTTATCACATTTTTATCTTTTACTTTATGCATTAGCGTATTATAATCCAACACTCGCGTCCCTTCACCGGCCCGACCCTTTCTAGAGGAGTCAGGAAACTTGGAAGGCACAATCGCTCAAGGCGAAAGAAATCGGGTCGCTGAGTTGTTGTGGGCCTTGCCAGCACCCCACGACACAGCGTATGAGCTCGAAATTGTGGAGGACTTTCTTGGACGGACTCGCCTCATACCGTCGTCCGTCGGGTGGCCAGCTTGGGTCGGACTTAGGTGAGAGGGGCATTGTGTTAAGTCGGGAGCCGTGGTCGCCGACGTACCTGCATGTAAGTAATGCGAATTTTGCAAGTAATTGAAAATTCACAAGGAGTAATTATGAAAACTTTTCTTTACTGAAGATAGGAAGTAGTACATTGTTCTTTGTAAACACAGATGCCTATACTTCACTTTTCATTGACGCATTATCACTTACTCTCTTTTCTCACTGGCACCTTTTGGTCACGTCGAGATCGGCAAGAATCGTTACCACTTGGTCATCATCAAAGAAAAACTTCATTTTGAAATTGACAGTTGACGTTACGGCCCCAAGTTTGCCCAAGGTCGGCCGCCCCACGATGTACTGATACGGGGACAGACAGGGTAGTAGGAGAAATCTTGTCTTGATTGTTATGGAAAGTTTATCATCCCCGTACATTACTTGGAGTTCTATGTAGCCCAGGGCGTCGTGCGGGAGTCGTTGAAGCCGATTAGATACAAGCCGTCGTAGGCTGATAAGTCGGAATCAACAATTTTCAGCTTTGGGAGTAACTCTTTGAACAGAAGATCGGCGGAGCTTGTAACGCCCCAAATTTTATTAGAAATTATTTGGAGTTGATTTGATAGGATAGTGGACCAAATTGGAGAGTTTTTGGCATAGGGACCATGTTGAGAAGGACTAAAATTGATGTTAGAAATACTTAATATAAGATTATTATTATTATTATTATTATTATTATTATTAATATTACTATTGTTATTATTAAGAGCAAGTTTCTAGGGAAAACCAAAGTGGTTATGGGAGGGAGGAAAAGTAGGAGGAAAAGTAGCGTATGGTTGGAAATTAAAAATCAAATTAAGAATAAGGTAATTAATTAATTAAGTAGTGTTTGGTGGGTTGTTTTAAAATAATAATAGAGTAATTAACTTAAAGGAAGAGTGGTGAATAGTAAAGAAGTGAGTGGTAATTTAACTAGGAAATAGGAGTAGCGTTAGTAATCAACCGGGTGGTGAGAAGGGCCCAAGTTAAGAGAACCCATGACTTAAGCTAGGGTTAGTTATTAGAAACTTGGAGAGAAAGAAAAGAAAAGAGGAAAAGAAGAGAGGGAGCGTGCGAGAGGGATAGGGAGAGACGACTAGGAGAAAAAGAGAGAGAGAGAGGAGGAGGAGAAGGAGTTGGGCGCAGAGGAAGGGAGAGAAAGAGAAGAGGAGATCGTCGTGTTCTTTGTAGTTACTGCGTCGGTGCTCTCATCACGTCTTCTCACAGAGCTTACGTATTCGAGGTAAGGGAGTCTCGCATTATAAGGGTTTATATAATGGTCAATATATGGGAGGTAGTCCATGACACCTAGGAGGTATTAGTTCTTGATCGTACCTTGACCAATGAAGTGTTGAAGTAGTTGTTGTTTCGTTGAATGGGCTGTCGTTGAATGAGTGAAGGGACCGGTCCTGGCTTCACGCTGAGCACCTCGGGTGGTACCTGCAAAGACACTCGACGATCTAGTGAGAGGTCGCTCGGGCGGAGATAACACAAGGTAAGAGAACGTGCACGATGCCATGCGTGAATGGCGTATATATCTTGCGAGGTCCGACCGTTTTGCGAAGTTTTCGCCGGCGAAATTGCGCTCTCAGCGGCGTGTTTGGGCGGTCATGATGGACTGGGCTGCGCAGCCCAATTGCTGCTGGCGCGCTTCGTATTTGCGATCGCCCAGAAACAATTGCCCCCGCCCTAGGTCGCTTAAGAGCGGCCGAGGCTTGAATCGATGCCCCGGAGTAATGTTACCTTGCTGAGATGGACGCGGCCGTTGGCTCTCTTGGTTGAACGGTCTCGGCCGCTCGTCAACCGTCGGCCGTCTTGTGCGACGGTTGGTCTTCACCGGCGTTTAAGACGTGGCGTTTGATGTTTCCGGTTGTTGTCCAAGACGGCTATTGGTGGGAAGGTGAAGCGTTGCGATGCTTCGTCTCCGGTCCCTTTCGCGCCATAGGTCCTCGCTATAAATACCCCGTCAGTTGAGATCATTTCTCACACTTTCACAAATTGCTCTGCCACAAACTAACTCGCCCGCCGCCGATTTGCATCCGTAGCTACTTTTGTCTTCTCGCGACCGATCTACTACATTTGTTTAAGGTATGGATCGATCTCTTTTTGCTTTTTAACTTGAGCTTTTCGCTTGAATGTCCTTCGCGCTTTTCCACGCCTCGTGGTAGGGGTCGTCGTCCGGGGCGGCCATGTCGCCCCTCTCACGAGTATTCGCTTTCTCGATCGACCGACTCGATCCTCTATCACGCAGTGCTTTTGCATGCCACGGACGAAACTGACCGCCCGTCTTCTCGGCAGACCGTTTCAATCTTTTGCTACCTACATGACGAGGCCGTCTGAGCCCAATCCCCACGAAGAGGAGTCTAAGTCGTCTTCGGGCGACAACCATTCTGGTTCTTCGAGCAACAGTTCTTCGAGTAGTACGAGCTCGAGCTCCCGTTCTTCTGGCCGAGGGTCGGCTAGCTTGAAGAGTTCTAGTTCTAAGTCCGTCCATTCTGACGTTCGACCGTGCAACACTCCACCACC
This sequence comes from Oxytropis ochrocephala, assembly GCA_020916435.1. Taxonomy (NCBI): domain Eukaryota; kingdom Viridiplantae; phylum Streptophyta; class Magnoliopsida; order Fabales; family Fabaceae; genus Oxytropis; species Oxytropis ochrocephala. Next base: position 71,401,785 of record CM037090.1, read on the forward strand.
GGAGGCAGTCGTGTCTCGAGCGGGAGTAGAGGAAGACGTAGAGGTGGTGATTATTGATGACGACGAAGTGCAAGGTACCATCCAAGCCGCGGACGAGGGGATGGTGGAAGTCGAAAGTGGCCGAGCTGAAGAAGCCAACGAGGAGGCGGTAGTTCAGCCCGCGGCTAGCTCTTCTGGTCGAGAGGCCAATAACGAAGGAGGGTCAAACGAAGAAGCGGCCGACATTCAAATCGATGTAGCCCGAGACCCATCTGATATGTCTTGGGTGTCAGAGACTCTTCGCTCGCACCGGAGTGTACTTACGGTCGGCCACCTCGCCTTGCCCGACCTTCAGCGCTGCTTCGACGAATCATCGGGCTGGAGGGTGAGAGGAATGAAAGATGGAGAAGATATTGCAACTTATTCCAACAATCTTAAGTTCACGATGTATCGGATCGTGCTCGAGAGGATGAATATCCTCCCACCTTTCACTGAGTTCCAACGTGACGTTCTGCGTCATATCGGGGTCGCCCCCTCTCAACTCCATCCCAATGCTTGGGCATTCTTGAAGACATTCGAAGTCCTGTTAACCAAACTTGGTCGGCCGGTGTCGATCATGCTATTCTTTGCCCTCTTTGAGCTAAGCTGGCTCAGGGAGAAAGCGAACAAGGAGAAGAGGGAGCAAGTTTCTTTCAAGATGCAGAAGACTCAGCATCGGTATTTCAAAGCTTATCAAGAGTCGCTGGGCGCGGCCTGGAGAGGCCACTACTTTTGGATCGTTCCCACCAAGGAGGCCGGTAAGGCCATATCTGAGGTCCAACCGGACGGGATGCTCGGTCCCCCTTACTTCCCAATTATGTGGAATGAAGCTCATTTCTTCCGGAGGCCGGGCGATTACATCTATTCTGCCAAAGATCTGGGCGAGGCCGACTTGGAATCCTTGGAGATGATTAAGTCTTTGGCGAGCATGATGCTTCTAGACCCTAAGGGCGACATACCTTGTCGTCCCTTCGTCTTGCTCACGGGCCAGGCTCTGGAAGCCGAGATTGGTTTGCTCCTGAACTTTGCCTTTATGCTTTGTTGTCAATACTCTTTTCTGACTTTTGACTTGTTGTTTTGCAGAAAGGATGGCCCGTAAATCTTGGGCCGTGATTGAGTCGGTTCTGAAACCCGCTGCAATTCCAGGAGCCGAGAGATTTGAAGGACCTCGGCCAAAGGGCGATCTGGAAGGGTCCTCAAAGGTGCCCCCTACTCCCAAGAGTCAGGGAAAAAAGCCAACTTCAGCCGTCCGGTCGCCCCCTCGCCAGGACGATCGCTCCCAAAAGCGGGCCAAGCTCGATGATCGGAGCGTGGATCTCGCTAAGGAGGATTCTCTGTTCTCTCGCGAGGTTTAGGGCAGTCGAGTTGGAGTGGTTCGGGAAGAAACCCATGGCGATGCAGTAGCTTCTCTCGCATGGGAGTAGACAAAGTCATGGAAGAGGCGGGTGGCGAAGCTAAAGGTATTTTACTTTTTATTTTCCTAGCCCGCTGTACTTTCGTCTTCGTTCGACCGACTAACAATCCATCGCTCTTTGCTTGCAGGGCTCGGGCCGAAAGAGAAGGCCTTGGCTGGGGCGCAGCAAAGGTATGACAAACTCGCCAAAGCCAAGAAAGATGCTCTTCAGCGGGGAGAGGAGGATCGGTCCAAATTATCCAAGAGGAACAAGGAGCTCGCCGGTCAGGTGACAAATCTGAAGACTGACGTAGATTCCTTAGAGAAGGATAAAGCTAGGCTGGAGGCCGAGAATGCCGAGCTGGAGGCTCGAGTTCGGACAATAGCCGAGCATGCTCGGAACGCAGCGGTCGAGCAGTTCTACAACGCTCTCGGGCAGGTGCGGGCACTGAATGCAGATCTGAAGATCAATTTTGATGAAAATATGATAAAGCCCGCCCATTACGTTGATAACAACAAAATCATGCTGCCCGAGGAACTTGATGATCAGGGTAATGTTGTCCGCCCCGCCTCGGTTCTCTTTTGAAGCCCGCCTGCGAGCGGAGAGATTTTTGTAATACTTTGACTTGCCTTCGGGCCTAACAATTTGAAAGCTGCCTTCGTGCAGCGATATATTGGAGCGCTCGGTTTCGACCGGGCGTTTCCGTTTTGTAATGACACTTTTACTTGTCTTTAATTACGTCTATTTGAATTTACATTGCTGCGTGTATCCGTTCTGTACGTTTATTTGTCTAAGCTTTTTCGAACTTACAGGCCGCTCGGCGACCGTTTCGTGCTATTTCGAAAGCGCTCGTACACGATTGGGCCATTTCGATGACACTCGATCGGGCCATTTCGATGGCACCTGTTGGGATCATTTCGATGATCTCTCGAGGTAGGTCGTTTCGACGGCCTACTATAACGGGCTATTACTTAACCCTTGGGCCATTTTCGATGGCACTCGGTTGGGACCATTTCGATGGTCGCTCGGTTTAGATCGTTTCGACGATCCGTTTATGTTTGATAAATCTTCGATCGCTCTTCTGCCACGAGCATGTTTGAGCGACCGGGCATACATTATTGCGTGAAAGTAATGAACAAGTCATATTTCTAAAGGTCAGGCCTCAGTAAAAAACCCAGTGGGAAAAAGAGCGCCTGCCTGCTTTTCATTTATGGATCGATCGTTCATTACATTCAAATCGTTCATTACATTCAAACGTAATATTTTCTGAGTTTCTCTGCATTCCATGTTCTGGGGATAGTCGCCCCATCCATGGTTTCCAGCTCGTATGCCCCCTTTCCGATCTTTTGATGACCTGACATGCGGACCTTCCCAATTTGGTGCCACTTTTCCACTGCCGAGCATTCTTGTTTCCCACATCTGCGCGTCTCAGGACGAGCTGGCCGACCGAGAAATCTCTCTTCTGAACTCGAGCGTTGTATCTGGCTGCGACCTTCTGTTTGATCAATTGCTCTCTTAGTGATGCTTGGGTACGCAGCTCTTCCACCAGGTCCAACTCTTCTCGTATAGCTCGGTCGTTGCTAACCACTGTAGGGGGATTCAAAGTTCTCCAATTTAGTTCACCCATTTCTATGGGTATCACAAAGATCGATCCCCATATACCGATGCGAAGGGGGGACTCCCGGTCGATGAATGAGGGGTTGTCTGTAAGGCCATAGAACGGATCGCGACTCTTCGACCCGATTCCGCTCGCTTCATCGAGTCTTCGCTTGAACCCACGCAGATAACTCGCGTTGGCGCCTACTTGGCCGTTAGTGCGAGGTGCTCGGCCGAGGTGAAACGCTGCTTTTACCCCTAAGTCGGCCAACGTTTCTCTGAACCTTTTGTCTGCGAACTGGGTGCCGTTGTCAGTTATTAATTGCTGAGGGATCCCAAAACGGGCCAAAACGCACCGGCCGAAGAATTTGCTTACTTTTGCCGATGTGATGGTCGCAAGAGGCTCGGCCTCGATCCACTTTGTGAAATAATCTACCGCCACGATCAAGAACTTGAACTGGCCTGGAGCAGGTGGAAACGGGCCTAGCAAATCCATGCCCCACCAGGCGAACGACCAAGGTGAGACAAGACTTTGTAATTCTGAGGAGGGTGCAATGTGGACATCAGCATGTACTTGACATATTTTGCACTTCTGAACAAGCTTCTTTGCATCCTCGTCCATGGTCGGCCAGTAATAGTCGGCCCTGAGAGCTTTCTTAGCTATGGAACGTGCCCCTTGGTGACTTCCGCAAATACCTTCATGAATATCCCTCAACAATGGGGAGGAGAATCCTCTTCTGTATAACTTTCCTTCTATTACCGAATACTTGGTCGCTCTGAGCCTGACCAACTTTGCTTGCTTCGGATCGCTCGGTTCTTCCCCTTCAACGATGTATCTCAAGATAGGGGCGATCCAATCTGAATCTGGATTGACACACAGAACGGCCAACGACTGGCTTGGCTTGGTCGACACACTCTCGCCGATTTAGAGTCTCCGAATCAAACTTCGTGATTCCACGGGTCTTTGTACTTGCAAGTTTTGATAGAATGTCCTTTCGAACATTTTCGGTCCGAGGCACATGAGTCACTTCGCCTTCGAATCGCTTGAGAAGCTCTCTTACTCGCTAGGTAACTCTTCAAAGACGTCGTCCTTAGCATCATATAATTCTTTGATCTGCGAGGCGACGAGTAAGGAGTCGATCGAAGTTCAACCCGGCCGACATTGAAGTCCTGGCGGTGCGAGCCGGTATATGCACGCCTCACACTCGGCCTGATTGTTTGATGTATGGAAAGCGAAAGTCAAAGACACCTCCACAGCCAGACCTTCTGAATTTTCTAATATTAGGCCTGCTCCACTTCCTTTGCTGTTGGACGACCCATCTACGTGCAGGACCCAGGTCGTTGTGGCTTGATCTTCTAGAGCCGGAGTCATTTCCGCTATAAAGTCGGCCATACCGCGCTTTGGCCGATCTTGATTCAAATTTGATACCAAATTCACTGAGTTCTACCACCCATTTTATCATTTGACCCGACAGATCTGGCCGATGAAGGACTTGCCTGATTGGCTGATCGGTCCTTACCACGACCTGGTGGGCCACAAATTAGGGTCTCAATCTTCGAGCGGCAACTAGAAGAGCAAGGGCAAATTTTTCTATTTTCGGTACCTCGGCTCGGGCCCTTGCATCACTTTCTCGATGAAGTAGGCCGGATTACCCATTTGGATCGTTCTCTCGACTAGCACAAATGATCGTAACCTCTTCCGTAATGGCCAAGTATAGATACGCCGTTTCGCGACAACGAACGGCTTGGTCATAATTGGTGGGCTAGTCAAAGCTTCCTTCAATTCGTTCAACGCTTGCTGGCATTGGTCGGTCCACTCAAAGTCTACGTCTTTCTTCGGAGTTTGAGCGATGGGCGCGACTTGCGGCCGCTTTTGGTATGAATCGGGCGGAGTCGCTACCATCCCGTTCACCGTTTGATTTCTTTTTTTGGTCTTTGGCGGCCTCATGCTCGGCGATCGCCTCTACACTTCTCGGGGTTTGCTTCTATCCTCTTTCGCTTAGGTGGAAGCCCAAAATCTGCCGCCTCACCCCAAAGGTACACTTCTCGGATTCACCAGGTGAATTCTTCCTAGCTTCTTCAAAGATTTCCCTCAGGTCGTTCACATGATCTGGATCGGTCCCACTTTTGATGATCATGTCGTCCAAGTACACCTCAGAGATTCGACCGATCTGCCTCTTGAAAATTTTGTTCATCATTCGCTGGCAAGTCGCTCTAGCGTTCTTTAGGCCGAAAGGCATCACCTTATCTTGAAAATTTCCCGATCGCATCATGAAGGCCGTCTTGTGTCGATCGGGTGGATACATCGTGATCTGATTGTATCCTGAGTAAGCGTCCAAAAAAGACAATAATTTATAGCCCGAGGCGCCATCGACCAATTTGTCAATGTTGGGCACAGGGAAGGCATCCTTCGGGCATGCCTTATTTAGGTCGGTGTAGTCTACACACATTCTCCATTTGCCATTCTTCTTTTTAACCAACACGACATTGGATAGCCAGGTCGTGTACTTGATCTCTTCTATGAAATTGGCCTTTATGAGGTCCTCAACGGCCTTTGCAGCGGCTTGAGATTTTTCCTCGTTCTGAGTTCGTCTTCTTTGAGCGACTGGCTTAACCCCTTCATCGACTGAAAGTTGATGGCAGGCTACTTCGATAGGAATGCCGGGCATGTCTGATGCCTGCCATGCGAACAGGTCAGCATAGTCTTTCAAACATTGTACAAGGTCTTGCTTTACTTGCTCTGGTAGGTCGCTACCGAGCTTAACTGTCTTTGTTGGGTCGTCTCCCAACTGCACATCTATCAGTTCTCCATGAGGTTCTGGTCTTTTAAGCCGATTCTTAAGCTCTCGAGCTAAAACATCGTCGTCGTCTTACTGGTCATTTATGCGGATCATAGCGAGCGTCCAGATCAGCGAGATTTACTTGGTGGCCTTCGCTGGTACTTTGAGCATTCGGGCGACGATCTATCTCATCACAAATTTCCTGATATAGGGCGTGGCTTCGCCTTGCTGATTTTAAGTCGGCCGCCAGGGTGACTACCTGGTTGTCTTTGCTGTAGAATTTCATCTTCAGATGTACTGTCGATGCAACGGCCTCTAGCTTGCCCAAAGTCGGCCTACCAATAATGCATTGATAGCGAGGATTTGATGGGAAGTACAAGGAACGTCGTCCGACCGTCCCCCGCATGGTACTTTCCCGTGTCATCACCAAATGTGACTAAAAGCTCGATCGTTCCCAACGGGTGGGTGGTCGCTCCGTTGAAGCTGTTAGAGGAGTGGGCTCGGCACGAGGATTATCTCGCCGATCAACTTTTAGCTTGTCAATCGGTTCAACAAACATGATATCGGTAGAAATTTGCCTTGAGTCGACTGTAATCTTTGCACCTCTGTGTTGGCCATAATCGCTCTTATCACCAACGGGACATAACTGTTTGGCTTGCCATCGTGTCGGTCGTTATCCCCAAAAGAGATGGGAGGTCTATTCGAGACCGGTCTTTCTGCTGAAGTTGATGCGACCATTAGAAGTTCATCCCATTTTCTCTTGGTGGCTTTGTTGGATTCCCTGCGATCCAACGGGTTCCCACCATGAATTACCATCGCAACATTACGGCCTTTAGATCACCGAGTGTCACGATCTTCGATCGGTCTTTGTCTTGGGTGCTCTCTGCGGCTAGAGGACCCTTTCCTCTGTCTTGATCAGGTTCTTTTGCTTTCTCTTGAGGTCGGTCGCCTTCCTCCGACCTCACATACTTACCCAACTTGCCTTTCTGAATGAGTTCTTCGATATCGTCTTTGAGGGCCATACAATCGTTGGTATCATGACCCTTGCTCTTGTGGTAGCGGCAATACCTTTTGGTCGGCCGTGCCCCCTTCTTGAGCACGAGTGGATCGGGCCGCTTTACTCCTACGAATTCATTGTTCTGGCACTCACTGTAGATATGTGCAATGGAAGTGTTCAGGCGAGTACGATGGTCAAATTTCTTGTCTCTGAAGTCCGGCCGGTTGTCTCGGCGACCTTCATGCCCTTTAGACGGCTTACTCTGCTCTTCCTTCGGTCGCGCACGGGCGGCCTTCCTTGCAGCTAAAGTCTCTTCATACGCCATGTGGACGTTTGCCCTTGTTAGGAAATAACTGAGATCCTGATAATGGTTAAGAGTGAATTCTTCTACGAATCGGTGGTCCGGTCGAATACCACGCTTCAGATATTTTAACTTGTCCTTGTCTGACAAGTCACGAACGGACTCGGCCTCAGTGTTAAACCGGTCGATGTACTGCCTCAGGGTTTCATTATCCCCTTGAACAATGGAATCCAAGTGCTCTTCAAATCGATATTGGCAGCGATTTGCGGTGTAGTGAGACAAGAAGATTCTGATCAAGTCTTCCCATGATGATATGGTGTTGGGCCGAAGGGATTCCCACCACTCCAATGCTCGGCCGTCCAACGACTGAGGAAACAGCCTGCATTTCATGGTCGGTCCCAGCTCTCTGTAACAGCAGTAATTATTAAAATAGCGGAGATGCTTGTCTGGATCGCTACGGCCGTCGAACTTGTTTAGGTTAGGCGGCTTCCTCAAATCTCTCGGAATTACAGAACGCCCGATTTCTCGGTGAATGGGCGTGCTCGCTCGAATGCCGCTCGACCCAGTGGTTGCATAGCGAGGCAAGCCTCGCGTGCCTAACATTCCATAGATTCCTCCGGATGGGCCAGATGGTGGGAGTTGAGGAGGTCTTCTGGGTCGTTCGCTCGACCTCTTCTCGGGCCGACGCGAAACGTCCCTAATTCTTCCATCCCTGTATTCTTCAAGCTCTTCACGAGAATCCCAAGACTCGCTTCTCGACGACGCGAACCGGACGACTCGTTGGATGAGTATCTAGTGGGCGGCGGCCGGTGTCGGGGCGGTAGCCGGAATCCTCATAATCGTCGTAAGATAGCGAGCGGCGTCTGCAAGACGTTCCTACTGGGGCGACCTATGCGCCCGCCGTCTTTGCAGAGAACGATGAGTAGTGCTCTCCCGTGAGAAATGCTCCTTCGAGGAGGGGGGAGCGATGTCTGCGTGCTTGGCCGTCGGCGTTAGGCGAGAGGGTTCTCCGCCTTCCGCACGCGGCGGCCGGAATAGACCTCTTTCATACTCGAGAGATGAGCGCGTCTCATCTGCGATCACCGATTCTTGCTTTGGAGGATCTCAGAGAACGGCTCGAGTGACATGCTCGCAATGGTTCTGAATGCCCGCCCGATCGATTCGGGCGGTAAATAATTAGGAGGCGGGCGCTCAATCTGTTGAAGAACGGGTCCACGGCCAGCAGTGCCTGAGGGCTCTGCCGTGGATGTCCTTGAGATTCGTGGATCGCCATCGCTCACGCCCCGGGTTTCTTTGCTTTGGGGATCTTTGCTGGAGGGGTTGAGCCGAGATGAGGCCCGCGTCTGGGGCCGGTCGCGTGGAGCCATGAGTGGAGTAGGATAGCGCTCGAGTCTCCCACTGTGGTCGCCAATTGATCGTACCTTGACCAATGAAGTGTTGAAGTAGTTGTTGTTTCGTTGAATGGGCCGGTCGTTGAATGAGTGAAGGGACCGGTCCTGGCTTCACGCTGAGCACCTCGGGTGGTACCTGCAAAGACACTCCAACGATCTAGTGAGAGGTCGCTCGGGCAGATAACACAAGGTAAGAGAACGTACCTGATGCCATGCGTGAATGGCGTATATATACTGCGAGGTCCGACCGTTTTGCGAAGTTTTCGGCCGGCGAGAATTGCGCTCCAAGCAGCGTGTTTGGGCCGGTCATGATGGATCGGGCGCGCAGCCCAATCTTTGCTGGCGCTTCGTATTTGCCGTCGCCAGAGAACGATTACTATGTTTAATTAGTTTGTTGAATTTTTGGTGTTGTTGCGAATTTAGAATGAGTTGTGATGTTGTTCACCATGTGGGATTTGTGATGCTTGCTACATGTTTGTGAATTATGGTGCGGTGTGTGTGTGCTTGTGAATCGAATTTGGTGTAATGGTTCCTCGAGAAATCAAACTGGTTATTTTTCATACTGTTGTAATATATAAACGTTGTTGTTTTTGCTACTGTTTTAGCATATAAACGTTGCTGTTTTTGCCACTGTTATAGCATGTAAACGTTGTTGTCTTTGCTACTGTTTTGCACTACAACATTTTGTAGAAACGGCAACGCCTCCTTTTCAAAAAACTTAAAAAACGTTGCTATAGTGGATCCAAATAAAACGTGTTCTGAAATACACGGGCCTCTTATACTTTTTACGCTGCAGCCTGTTATTTCCCAATACCCATTGGCTCTCGCTTATCTCCATCCCGCTCTCGCTCTCGCTGATCTCCATCCCGCTCTCGCGTTATCACTTGCTCTGCTCAATCACTCTCGCTCATCACTCTCTACTCCATGAGAATTGACTCTCGCCGTCAATGTCACCGCTCGTTTGGAGGTACAGCTTCTTCTTCAGCAGATTCTCATGATAATCTTGATTGTCAATGGCTTGCTCTTTTAGATGTGAGCGTTGAACAATGTCGTCCCTGTAAAATGAGCACCTCTCTCTTCCGCCTCTGGCTTGCATCGAAGTTCTTGTAAGCTGAACCATAATTTCGCTTGAACATCGCACCTTTCTATGTTGATTTTAGTTTTTGAACAATTCCCCCTTTTCTTGATTTACATTGATTTAGGTTTAGTTTAAATCATCTCTTGAATAATTTCTTAATCGTGTCTCCTAATTGACTCCCTCAGAAATTGATTTCCAAATTCACTCCCTCCGCTCGCAAATTGATTCACGTGCTTTTTTAATTCACTTCATCATAAATCATAAATTGATTTCCTTCTTCCGTCAGAAATTGCTCCTTAACTTGCAAGGTGAAATTTAAGTTGTTGATTCTCATATTTCATTCCCATTCTCAGCCAACACTCTCATTAATAGCTTGCTCTCGTTTCAGTACTGGTTTTCCTCTAATATTTTTCTGAAGCGTAAATATGATCTTCATTTGTATGTGGATCATTGGGCTATTGATGATTATTGTGAGAGCAGGGGATTGGTCAGCAATTACTTGAATTTGCAAGGTAAGCCTTTAAAGTGTTTGATAAAATGCTTATGAATATGTTAGTGTACTGCATAATTTGTAAACACTATTTGTTTGTGAATGTTTGAGATTCAAGAATATCTAATTTTTGGAGAGCTTTTACCAGGCAATAATTGACCTTGTGGTCTCTGGTGATTTTATGAAATCAAAGTACATATATTGCCATCATTTTTCTTCTACCAGCATGCATACTGAGGAGTGAGGATGTAGAAGAAATCAGGTGGTTTTGATAATTCCTTAGGTTCTTTTCCTTGTCAGGTTTTGAGTCACATATCAGTCATGATTTCTGGGGGTGTTCGGGCCCTATGGTGTTGAGAGTGTAGTGTGGTGATTACACCTTGAGGTTCTTTCATGGTATCATGCATGTCTCTTGTGTGGTACTGGCTATATTTTGGTTTTGGAAGGTGGTGATTATTGCTATATAGGACTAATCTATTTATTGTATCTTGGTGCGATAGCTTCGTTGCAATTTCAATGTGCATGCAGGTATAACATCAAGTAAGGAGTGTTGGCTGCATCTACCAAAATATAGTAGATATGCTGCAAGGTGTGTTGGCTGCAAGTTGCAACCATCAATTAAGGTGTGTTGGCTGCATTTATCACTATAGGAAAGCAGACTGCTGATGTAAGTGTCTAATCTATATCTCAAGTTTTTGGACTTCATTTTTGTTCCAATACCAATATAGGCTTATTCAAAAGTCGTCTTTGTCTTTTCATTTGTCAAAGTTTGCTTTATATTCAGGAATTAGATATTTGGTCTAAACCCAATAGTGAAAATCTCACTCAATGCGTGGATCTGCCAAAAAATCATAAAAGTATGAAAACACCCTATGAAGTTTACTATTCCAATTATGTTGTTGATATCCCTTCACTCACTTTCTACACTTTTTTTGACAGAGCTAGATGTAAAGACCAATGGCTACATTATTGTAAATGCGAATGGTGGCCTAAATCAGATAAGATTTGGGATCTAACTATTGATTTCTGATTGTATATTACGGCAAGTTAGGCAGCAAGCATAATCTAATGTCTAAATACATTTTGATTTCAGATATGTGATATGGTTGTTGTTGCTAAGATTATGAAGGCAACACTTGTTCTTCCTTCTCTTGATCATACCTCCTACTGGGCTGATCAGAGGTTGGTTTACATTTTTTACCTCCTACTATGGGTTTCTATAGTAGGTGTGTTTGCGTTACGATCACTTTGTATGTTGCTTCAGTTTTGTTTGTAAAAAGATCCTTTTTTTTACACTATCAATCAGGCTTATGATACTCAATTTTTTGTTTTGGTTTTTGTTTTATGGCTTTAGTTGAAAATGAAAATGTTTGAAGAGATGAGGAGATGAATTTTCTTGCTCTTCACCTGCAATAATCGAGTCGCTCATCATATTTCATTGTGATTACCAGTTTCTTAATTTATTGTCTAGTTATATTTGTCTTGACTTTACACTTGATTACTGACTCACTAACTGTTTGTTTTATTCTCTAGTATAGCTGTATAGGTCTCTTCCATCCAACCAGTTATATAGCCATGTATTCTTCCTCAATGCAAAGGCTAATTGCTCAATAAGTGGAAAGAATTCAAGTTTTGTTGTTCTACATGACCTTGTTTCTTGAATCCTGAGGCCCATCTATTTTGTTTAATACACTTTTCTGAATATATCAGATACTCTATCCATTTATCACAAACCATACTATGGACAATGTTTTCTCACTTCTTAATGGGATACAACTAAAACTAGTTGATCTATGTGTGTAGATGGTGTAGATGGTGTTGATCAAAAAGAATATACTTGCATGTCAGTGTATATCATTTTCAAATGTTCAGTGTAAATTTTGTTTGTCTATGGTTTTGACTTTTGTCAGGAGGAACCTATACTTGCATGTTCAGTGTGAATTGTTTGATTGCTATTTGGATTTTTTTCATTGTTTTGTTGAAACCTGGAATTAGTTCTGTTTAATTCTTCTAATAGATATTTACATTTTGTTTTGCAGGTAGAATTGTTCTGGAGAAGAAGATATTGGCCACCTTTTCCCCCAATTATTCATCACGATATTGCTAATGAAATTCCAATTCATCTTCAAAAATTGCAATATGTTGCATTTACTACACTGTTAGGTATGCTATGTATCCTCTTTTTTTGTGAGGGGGGTGTTCTTGGTTCCATTTATAGCATTGTTTTTTTAGCCAGCAGTTCCTGAGGCTGTTTATGCATATTTATTATCATTTTCATTCTTTTGGTCTTTGTTTTATCATATTTGCTTAGACTTTTTATTTTTTGTGCAGAAACTTCAAAAAGAATCAAGGATGATCAACAAGCAACAACTTGAATAGAGACTAGGATTATTAGTTTTGTTAATATAATGGCTTTTATCAGTGATGAGCATGTGTGCTTTGGGCTTTACTTAGTCTCTTCCCTATGTTGATGGGATATATTTAAGTAATTTTTCCTTAATATATTGTGAATTATAATGTTAGTTGTTTCCACCAAAATTAAAGTAGGAATCTAGGGAGGGTAAGTTTCTATAGTACATGTAACTTTTGTCTTAAATTTGAATTATATTATACCTAGTTTTTGTTCTCTTGCATATGGATGAAATGGACATCTAAAAATTCATTAATTTTTTTTAAATTTTTTTATCTATGACAACGGTTTTAAAATGTTGTATATGATGTGTATAGACAACGGTTTTATATTCGACAACGGTTGGAAACCGTTTTCATTGACTGCAACGGTTTTAAAGTGTCCTCAAAGAAAGTTAAAAAACCGTTGTCTTTGTACCCTCAATGGCAACGGTTTTGTGTGGGTGTTGCCTTTGATAGCAAAAACCGTTGCCTAAAGAATAGGCAACGCCAGCAAGAACAACGGTTTCAAAACCGTTGCCAAAGGCAAAGGCAACGGTTTTACGGATTTACGCAACAATTTTCAAGCGTTGCCGTAGGGTCAAAATGTTGTAGTGTTGGCATATAAACGTTGCTGTTTTGCTACTGCTTTCGCCGCATAATGTTGCTATTTTTACAAATAAAATGCTGCTTTTTCCATGATGTTTTTGCTGCTGTTTCAGCATATAAACTTGGTATCTTTCACGCCGTTATGCTGTTGTTTTTGTGTTGTTTTACTGCTGTTTTTGGCGCGTAAGATGCTGCTGTTATGCTGCTGTTTTGTGTCGTTTTATTGTTGTTTTTGCTGTAAAATGTTGCTGTTTTTTTTAGAATTTAAGTGGCTGTTTTTGCAATTAAATGTTGCTGTTTTTGAACTGATTTTACTGCTGTATTTCCTAAGTAAATGGGTTGCCGTTTTACAAAAATGAGAGGTCATTTTTATATTTGTAAAGGTGTCGTTTATGAAGTTGTATGCGAGTTAAAATGCGATGATTTCTAAACCAAAAGGGGATGCCTTCCAACTTAAAACGAGATGTTTTCTACAAATAAATTGTGATGTTTTCCACTCGTTAAAGGTGATGTTTTCTAAGGCTAAGTGTGGTGATACTCTCGATCTTAAGGGTGATGTACTCAACTTTTAAATGATGAAGTTTATGATGATGATGTTTATGAAGATGATATAAAAGCGATGATAATGATATTGTTGGGGCGGTTATGGCCAAGAGCGACGTTGAGGAAAATTGTGTTGTGATGTGTAATTGTTGATTTCTGTTTATTTATTTTGATGAGTGATGCATAGGGTCTCATACATGTCATGTCGCATTCGCGACGATGTGGGTCTGCGGCGGAGCTATGCTCAAAGCGACGATAAGCGACGATTGTATTTTTGCGACGATGGTACCTCATGCATATGCCCGGCGACGTGGGTACATGTGCACGAAAATGATGTAGTTGCTTGTGATGTATTTTTGATGTTGATTGCCGATGTTGCTCTGTGATGGTTGTAATGCGACGTTAAATGTGCTGTGGTAGTTATAGATATTGTCTTCTAATATATTGATTATTATTTATGCTGTTTGAAGACTCACCCTTTCTGCTTGGAATGTTGCTCTATTGTGGCAACGCTGCAGGTAACCGCGAGTGAAGGTTCTGCTGCCTTCTCTATTAGCTGTTGGGAGGTTGTCGAGTCGCTCTCTGATACTGTAGCACCTAGGGGGCGTAGTCGGATTTGTTAATGAATCAATTAACTGTATGAATTATTTAATTTGATGGTTATGAGATGTAACACCCCCTTCTACTACTTATTATTTATTTAATAAAAATCAGAGTTTTTTCAAAATTTGTCCACGCACCTCAAAGAGGGTGGTACATTTAACAAAACATCGTCAAAACGTATTTAAAAATTCAAACGCATCAAGTGCGTAAACTGCATATCATGGTCACATGGGATAAAACCCTAAAACCTGTTTAATGTTTACGATCATCCAAAAATAGTTCACAGCAGCGGAAAATAAAATTAAGTTCAACACCCTCATTATACAATTTAGATCAGTTTAGTCCAAAACATAAAAATGACAATACTAAGACCCCAATCCCGGGTGTTACTAGATCAGAGCCGACTCAAGACCCCAAAAGCCTAGATATCTTCACTCAGATTCACCTGCATGTCGCCACGAGAGCAGGCAACATAAAAATGCTAGGGTGAGTCTCTTTACATAAATAATAACAAGTAAGATAAGCATTATATTCGGAAAACATCTAGTAACAGCAAGTCATAGCAATTAAGCATTCACCATTCAATTAGAACATCAACAAGTCACAACAGAGGATTAATTAAGCATCAATGAGAATTCAAGGAATGCATGATGGTATGCATGTGTGCAATATGCATGTGGAGCAATAATCACCTCAAAAACCCCGTCGGGTACCCACCGCATGTGGCCGAAGCCTCCCACCGCAAATTGGCCGAAGCCACCCGTCGCGTAATGCATATGATTTATGTGACACTATGACAAATGCATCACAACACAACAAATTCACATCAATTATCAACTCACCTTTTTGGCCGAAGCCCCCACCGCTTTTTGGCCGAAGCCCCCACCGCTTTTTGGCCGAAGCCCACATCATTCATAAATTCATCACATCAAGTATTGACCCACCGCTTTGGCCGAAGCCCACCTCACCTCTTGATACCACCTCACCACCACGACTTATTTATTAAAATTAAATCCTACCTAAGGACCATTTAGACCCACCAAAGGTTACTCTAGTACTTAAAGGTCATTTTGACACATTATTAATTAATTTAGCACTTTGGGACTTATGTGGACGTATTGGGATTATTTGAACACTAAGGGATTATTTTGTCACGCCAAGGATTAATTTAATTCTTAGGGACTAATTTGTCACACCAAGGATTAAATTAATTCTTAGGGACTAAACCATCACTTAGACACATTTTTATTCAACAATTCAATTTCAATGTAATAACACTCATCTAAGTAATTAATCATCCTCATTAAATCCACACATTCTCACATTCCTTCACATTGAAGCATTTAATCAAACTTATAGCAGCAATATTAATAATACATTTATCTCCGATGATCAAGTATCATGACATCACCCAATCAAACATCAAAACAACAACAAACATAAGATTAACACAAAATTCACACAGTCGAGCCTTACTAGAGCTATTCCACACATAATACATATCATACGAGTTATTATATAGGTAAAGTAGAGCCCCCTAACCTTACGAGCTACCGAGACGTTCCGAAACCCACGACCCGAACTTCACGAACTCGCTCCTAACTCGTCCAACCGCTTCGAAACCGGAAACCCAACTACTCAAAATACTCCAAAACCGAATTCTAGCAGCTCCTCTTACAAGTTCCTATGCTTCCCAAACTCGAAAATCAAGCTCCAAATTGCTAGTTATGGATTCTATTTTCTAGCTTGCCATCCCATCTATGGTTTCTTTGATAGACTTTGCTAAAATCTCAAACTTTCAGCTAGTTACATGACTAACAAAACAACCCTGCAGACATGCGCGTTTTGCCCAGAATTTCAAAGAACTACTCCTTCCTTCAAGTCTTACTAACTCCACGAAAATGCACAACAAAACTTAGTTACAACCCCAATCACCTTCTCCTAAACTTCCTCTACTATAATTATAAGGTTTAGCTTCAGATTTAACCTCATACAATGACATGCAATGAAGGGTTAGGTTTTACGAAAAAGGGTTCCAAAACCTGTTTTAGAGCAAGGTTTCGGTTTAAGCTCCATTTGCGGTGAGGGTCGTAATTACACGAGTAGGACGGAACCACGGTTGAAGGAACAGAGATCAAATTCGGAATCAGCGGCGGATTTCGTGTGGGAAGCCGAGTTTTTGATGTTGGCCGTGGGAAGGAGGGTGAGAACGCAAGAGAGGAGAGATGAACGCGTGAGGATTTTGCTGCGGCTTGCGTTGCAGCTGCGCAGGGAAGAAGAGGAAGAAAGTGGGCCGGGTTTGGTCCATTGGGCTGGAAAACAGGGGGGTGTAAGCATCAAGGGAGGGGTTGTATGCGAGTAAAAGAGTAGAAATTCACCTCTAAATCATTTTAAAACCCCCAATTTCACTACAACTCTTATTTTATAAAAACAAAATAAATAAGTATAAATATGAATAACACTCATATATCACAAATAGCTTATAAAAATACATTTAAATATAAAAATATATTTATTCAACTAATTTAATGGCTCAACCACACAATAAATCAAAATAATGTAATCTTATCAAATCAACTCCAAATAATTTCTAATAAAATTTGGGGCGTTACAACTCTCCCCCACTTAGAATATTTTCGTCCTCGAAAATCTAACTATCATGGACATTTAAACTTAAACACTCACCACCAACAAACAATAGATTTCTAGTAAAGCATCCTAAATGAAACGCTAACTTCTAAATGTAACCATCACTCCTCCGAAGGCTCCGAACACGCCAGGACAAACACTCTCCCGATATACTTCTCCTTCTTCGGCTTTGGATACTTGGTACTAATGTGCCCCAATTCCCCACAGTTGTAGCAGACCACACCCTTCTTCTCACACCTAGCAGCTACATGACCTTCCTTACCACACTTGAAACACTGGTTGACCATGCAATCTGAACTCTTATGCCCCGGCTTACCCCACTTGTGACACACCATCCCCGCAGTAACGTCTCCCCCACTTGGCTTCTTGCCCGAACTCTCCTCTCCTTCACTATTTTATACGAACGATTGCTATCCTCTTCGACAATCTACACTAAACTCATGAAAGCAACATCCACTCTTCTTACCTCCTCTAACCGTTCCCATCCAAGTCCTATCGTACACCCAATAGATCACACACTCTTCCCTATATTCTTACTCCCCAATTTGGTATTCTAATCTGTAGGTTGTCAAACTCCTACCCGACTACCCAACACAAGGAACAACAACAATTATGGCCAGAGGCCCAACAACACTAACAACCGTAATTAACACAACAATACCAACCATCAAGAACAATTTATCATATATCCAACATCATTCACATCAACAGTTAACACGTCCACAACTACAACTTCAACTTTAACCAATTCAACAAATTCCAAACAGAACACCGAATAAACAAGGATAACAAACTATCATTATTGTATTCAAATATGCCATAATATGATCAATATCCAACACATAAAAACCAACAACGAAGCTCCAAATATTACATAGCATCATAATATCCATATAATAATGATGATTGAAATTCCAGCTTTAAAAAGAAAAACAAAAGCAAAAAGTACGGTTGCATCTTATTCAGGATTCAAGTACAATACAAACAAAGATATCCAATGCAATTAATTCCATTTTTCAATCCATTTTTTTTTTTTTGATGAAAAATTCGTAAAACAAAAGCAAAGAAGACTAACGAATCTGTATCGGTATTTCATGTAGTTAAGAACTCGTGTGTTTCTTGCATTCAAGAAAATGGAACATTTGGATAAAAATCTCCATGGAAACTTATTGGTTCTGATTTGCTAAGCTCAGTAGTGAATGAGTAGATTGATTTATGACAACAGGGAATATGGATTCACTAATAGACTATCTCGAGAGAGCATACATCCTAAATGAGAATTGATGAATTCATGAACAAAGCAATCCTCAACAACTCACTACCTTAAAACAGCCTTTTGAGTGTGTTTAGCGGTTGGGAGGATGGCTTGAGTACCGACTAACAATTTACAAGTAATAAGGAGAAAACTACTTCTAAAACCCTCCAAAGTTTGTCTTTTAAGTCCCATGGGGAAATCAAAATATGAACAAGGAAAGGACTTCACAGACTTCTTGAGAGTAATTTGTCCTCATAATACTAATAAATTACTAGGCATCAGCCTTCCCCTCCAAACCCCCAAACCCAACAGAGAATCATTCACCAAAGAAACATGAAAGATCGCAAGATGGAAATATCTCTACCATAGAGCACTCGTAAAAATTCACATATCAAGTTATCGCCTCTTATAAGACTTACATCACAAACCAATGATAAAATTTCACATATCAAGCTATTACCATAAACACACACAAATCTTCCAAAAGTAAAACCACTACAACGACTAACTTCAACTCTTCATCCAGTTCTGGAGACGGTGAAACAAAGAGCCTGGATTCAAGAAAATATCTTACGAAATCGAGATAAACCGATTCTCATTTCAACACCCAAGAGCAAAAGCCATAATCGAGCACATGTATCTAGTTTTATTCCTTAAGCAACAACCCAAATCACAATAAGAAGTAGAACCAACACTTTGCAGAGTACGTAGCAAAAACACTCAAAGAAAAAAAAAAAAAATACAACACAATAAAAACAAAGATTTATTGTTGTACTTTCTCAAATCTAGGATTTTGGTATCCCTATATTATTTTTAATGAATTTAATCCCCACACTTTTCATTTGCCTAAAAACAAATAGGACACTCCCAAAAACAAGAACAATAAAACCAAGAACGTGGCATTATAGAACAAACTTCAAACAGAACACTGAATAAACTAGGATAATAAGCTATGACTATTGCATTCAAATACACCATAATATGATCCAAAGACCTAAGTCATGTCACATTTTGAAATAAAAATCGAAAAACATCTCGGAAATGAATTCAAGACTAACTCTTACATTACGTTCATTCCTAATAGCACAAAAATTTTCCGAGTACCGCTTTTTCGAAACCACAGAATTCACAGTTTTGTCAAAAAGGAACCCACACGGAAGGCCCAACCTTACTATCACTTGAGCATGCAACCGTATAAACAACTACCTATTAGTTCAAAATTTAATTTCCGACATGCCCTAAGAAGTTAGGGAAATTAATCATTTAATTTTGACAAAACACATCATTCTCACGAAACGAGTCAAATTGAAACGCCGAAAGTGTCAAAACTTCAAATTATGCAATCTTAGTTGAGTTAATGAAAATATAGCCTTACACAACATTTCATTTTAGCATACTAATTTCGAGACAATTAAGCACAAATCAAATTTAACTCACATGCATCACAAAAACATTCAACTTATGGCAAGGACGTCACTCCAGTGCAATCAATTTCCAACAAGCAATCTTCAAATATTGTTCAGTGTGTACTTACTACGGTTAGGTCATACAAAAATTACTTTCTATATTCTAACAAGCTAATCAAGCAATCAACCAAATTAAAATTAGTGCATACATCTAAATTAATAATAACCATGAGTTATTGTTGCCTCTTTCATTGGGGATGAGTGATTGGGGTGATCAGTCCCTCCTACTCATGCAACCAACTAATTAAGGTCACAAAACTACTTCCTCTCAAATTTATAACTGCTACATTAAAAGACTTCTAACGCAGTCCGGAGTGCGAAGGCGTCGTCACGACTCCCACTCCTTTGACGTCGTTAAAACTCTTTTAATCACACTTATCCGAATGATACAGACAACAGTCACAAACAGACAAAATCAATGCTACAGCCATCAGTTACACAGTTCAGTCACATATACCTCAGTAGTGCAATATAACTTTCAATCGTAATCCAACAAATAAGTCACAAGGCACGTCAATGAATTAACAAACCAACAAAGTTAACAGTAATAAACAGCAACATAATTATGTTTTTAGAACGAGTACCAAGACTCGAGGATTAACAGACTCGACAACTTGGCCGGACGGACCGAACTGCTCTGATACCACTAATGTAACACCCCCTTCTACTACTTATTATTTATTTAATAAAAATCAGAGTTTTTTCAAAATTTGTCCACGCACCTCAAAGAGGGTGGTACATTTAACAAAACATCGTCAAAACGTATTTAAAAATTCAAACGCATCAAGTGCGTAAACTGCATATCATGGTCACATGGGATAAAACCCTAAAACCTGTTTAATGTTTACGATCATCCAAAAATAGTTCACAGCAGCGGAAAATAAAATTAAGTTCAACACCCTCATTATACAATTTAGATCAGTTTAGTCCAAAACATAAAAATGACAATACTAAGACCCCAATCCCGGGTGTTACTAGATCAGAGCCGACTCAAGACCCCAAAAGCCTAGATATCTTCACTCAGATTCACCTGCATGTCGCCACGAGAGCAGGCAACATAAAAATGCTAGGGTGAGTCTCTTTACATAAATAATAACAAGTAAGATAAGCATTATATTCGGAAAACATCTAGTAACAGCAAGTCATAGCAATTAAGCATTCACCATTCAATTAGAACATCAACAAGTCACAACAGAGGATTAATTAAGCATCAATGAGAATTCAAGGAATGCATGATGGTATGCATGTGTGCAATATGCATGTGGATCCATAATCACCTCAAAAACCCCGTCGGGTACCCACCGCATGTGGCCGAAGCCTCCCACCGCAAATTGGCCGAAGCCACCCGTCGCGTAATGCATATGATTTATGTGACACTATGACAAATGCATCACAACACAACAAATTCACATCAATTATCAACTCACCTTTTTGGCCGAAGCCCCCACCGCTTTTTGGCCGAAGCCCACATCATTCATAAGTTCATCACATCAAGCATTGACCCACCGCTTTGGCCGAAGCCCACCTCACCTCTTGATACCACCTCACCACCACGACTTATTTATTAAAATTAAATCCTACCTAAGGACCATTTAGACCCACCAAAGGTTACTCTAGTACTTAAAGGTCATTTTGACACATTATTAATTAATTTAGCACTTTGGGACTTATGTGGACGTATTGGGATTATTTGAACACTAAGGGATTATTTTGTCACGCCAAGAATTAATTTAATTCTTAGGGACTAATTTGTCACACCAAGGATTAAATTAATTCTTAGGGACTAAACCATCACTTAGACACATTTTTATTCAACAATTCAATTTCAATGTAATAACACTCATCTAAGTAATTAATCATCCTCATTAAATCCACACATTCTCACATTCCTTCACATTGAAGCATTTAATCAAACTTATAGCAGGCAATATTAATAATACATTTATCTCCAGTATCAAGTATCATGACATCACCCAATCAAACATCAAAACAACAACAAACATAAGATTAACACAAAATTCACACAGTCGAGCCTTACTAGAGCTATTCCACACATAATACATATCATACGAGTTATTATATAGGTAAAGTAGAGCCCCCTAACCTTACGAGCTACCGAGACGTTCCGAAACCCACGACCCGAACTTCACGAACTCGCTCCTAACTCGTCCAACCGCTTCGAAACCGGAAACCCAACTACTCAAAATACTCCAAAACCGAATTCTAGCAGCTCCTCTTACAAGTTCCTATGCTTCCCAAACTCGAAAATCAAGCTCCAAATTGCTAGTTATGGATTCTATTTTCTAGCTTGCCATCCCATCTATGGTTTCTTTGATAGACTTTGCTAAAATCTCAAACTTTCAGCTAGTTACATGACTAACAAAACAACCCCAGACACTGCGTTTTGCCCAGAATTTTAGCAACTACTCCCTTCCTTCAAGTCTTACTAACTCCACGAAAATGCACAACAAAACTTAGTTACAACCCCAATCACCTTCTCCTAACTTCCTCTACTATAATTATAAGGTTTAGCTTCAGATTTAACCTCATACAATGACATGCAATGAAGGGTTAGGTTTTAGGAAAAAGGGTTCCAAAACCTGTTTTAGAGCAAGGTTTCGGTTTAAGCTCCATTTGCGGTGAGGGTCGTAATTACACGAGTAGGACGGAACCACAGTTGAAGGAACAGAGATCAAATTCGGAATCAGCGGCGGATTTCGTGTGGGAAGCCGAGTTTTTGATGTTGGCCGTGGGAAGGAGGGTGAGAACGCAAGAGAGGGAGAGATGAACGCGTGAGGATTTAGCTGCGGCTTGCGTTGCATTGCAAGAGGAAGAAGAGGAAGAAAGTGGGCGGGTTTGGTCCATTGGGCTGGAAAACAGGGGGGTGTAAGCATCAAGGGAGGGGTTGTATGCGAGTAAAAGAGTAGAAATTCACCTCTAAATCATTTTAAAACCCCCAATTTCACTACAA
This sequence comes from Oxytropis ochrocephala, assembly GCA_020916435.1. Classification (NCBI taxonomy): domain Eukaryota; kingdom Viridiplantae; phylum Streptophyta; class Magnoliopsida; order Fabales; family Fabaceae; genus Oxytropis; species Oxytropis ochrocephala. The sequence continues at coordinate 71,424,314 of CM037090.1, forward strand.
CTCTTATTTTATAAAAACAAAATAAATAAGTATAAATATGAATAACACTCATATATCACAAATAGCTTATAAAAATACATTTAAATATAAAAATATATTTATTCAACTAATTTAATGGCTCAACCACACAATAAATCAAAATAATGTAATCTTATCAAATCAACTCCAAATAATTTCTAATAAAATTTGGGGCGTTACATGAGACGTGTTTGAGTGGACTAGTGAGTCATCGTTTATTTCCACTGTGATAAGATTATTTTGAAATTTAAGTATTGTGACGATTGCGTTGTTGCACAAACTTTGATGGTGCAGACGATGAGTTTTTACTTATGACGATGTGGCATTCCTTTCTATCAAATAAATTTATATTTTTGAAAATGAAATTACTATGATAATGACGTGTAAATTAAGGGGTAGAAAAGGGGTGTTACAGAGCTCCCCTAATCGATTAGGATTCTTTTCACTTCTGTCCCTGCCACGACAGAGACGATGAGAGGTTACCACTTGTTCGCTTTCCCATTGAGTAAGTCTGAGTCGTTAAAGGAGACCGGTGGTCTGTTTGACTTGACTATGACCGGAATCAGATTTTTTCCAACACTGAGGATTTCGATACATCTCCTATTCATAGAGCGTGGCATTTCCCCAACTTCCATAGGGTATCCCCCCATGATCACCATGGCGACGGGGCGCTCATGCTGTGACCTCGGCGTGTCCTCCGCCGAGTCGCTGTCGTCTGAAGGGGACTTAGCCACTTCATTGACTGCTGCTTTTGACTTCCGGGGTGAGCGCTCCCTTTTCTTTTCGTCCAAGTCAGCTTGCCTCGTTGGATGAGGTCTTCAATGTTGTTCTTCAGAACTCAACAATCCTCGGTGTCGTGCCCATGACTTGGTGCTATGCCTTTGTGGGATCGGCGCAGGCCACTTCACCTCGTTGAACTTGGGGTTACCACATTCTTGCAGGATTTTACTCTTTGATGCATTCAAGGGAGAGTAGTCCGTGAATCTCGATCTCCACTCCTTCGAGCTGGAGCCATTGTCTTTCTTAGTCTTTTCTTTTGCTTCTTTTCTTTTTCTTGAGGCCGAGGGCGTGCTTGGCTCGGCCGCGTCATCAGATTCTTCGTAGTCAATGTGGCATTGAGGGTACCCTTCTTCGCTGTTTGTTGATGTCGTCATCACGTATGTCCCCAAGAATGAGAACCAAGAAGCAAATGACTTGGCCCATCAAGCCCCAGGATACAAACGAGCAGTAGTCAAGGTATCAAGCCAAGACACTCTAGTCCCGTTTGCCAATGCTTGGATCAGAACATTGACGGAGTACCTCCCCAACCCAACTAAGGATGTCGACTTGAAGCTCAAACAAAAGGAACTTAAATACATCTTCATAGGGGACGACCTTTATAAGAGAGGCCCCAACAGATTACTGTTGCGATGCCTCAACAGGAAGGACTCTTATATGGTGATGACACAGATCCACGAAGGGATTTGTGGTGCCCACAAGTCTGGGCCCATCATGAAGTGGCTCATCTATAGACATGGCTACTATTGGCCGACGATCGCATCCGATTGTTTCTAATTTGCGAAGGGATGTGAGGCATGTCAGCTGCACAGACCGATCAAAAGTGTGTCGGCCGACGAGCTTCATCCGATAGTTAATCTGTGGCCATTCATAGGATGGGCTATAGACCTAATAGGTATGATATATCTGATAACTCTTATTTATAAGAGTTATTTATTCTTTCTTAGCTTAAATTATTGGGAATTCTAAAGTAATATTGTGCTTAATTAATCAAAATAGGTTGTTTAGTGTAAAAGAAGATTTAATTCTGGTTTGAAGTCATTTTGGCACTTTGGTTCCCCGTTTTGGGCTTTTATGTGTGTATTTTATTGCTACAACATCAGGTGTCGCAGCATTGCGTTCCTACGATAGATGAGAGAGAAAATGTTGAGGCGAGCTGTCAGAAAAGGATGGACACGCCTATTCTTTGGTACCAGTCATCATATGTTCAGAATATTCCCTTTTGTGGGCACATTGGCACATGTAATGACAAAAGTAACCTCCAAAGGATATTTCTTGGATCACGAAACCCTAGTACTATTTAAGGAGGCTCATCTTCCTCATTTGGGAGGCTAGTTCAGAAAGGAGGCTAGGTTTAGACATAGCCTTTCTCTCCATTTCGCTCCAAGCTCCATTTTCACAATAAAATTAAAAATTCTGCAGAACAGTGCTAGGAGTGATGCTGCAGCAATACAGGAGCTGACTTACTTGAAGATTTTCGTGGATTTGGGAGCTGTTTGTACCTCCATTATTACTCTTCTTGGAGCCCAACTTCAGTCTAACTCTTCTTAGTATATTTCTTCCTTGTAATTTCGGTTTTATAGCTTTAGATTTTACATCTATGCTTTATTTCTTGTGTTTGTTGTTCATCTTGAGCTAAATACTCTTAGTTGGGATGCTAGTAACTATGTAATGAAGTCTTAGTGTGTTTAATGCATGTATTTGATGTTTTAGCATTTTATCCTTTGTGTGATACTATTTCTAAACTTATTTTAGAATTGATCACCTAATATAAATACCATTTATAGATTCAGACATGGTTTATAAATTGATTTCAAAAGATAATATGGACAGTGTTCATTAAAAGAGATTTTAATGTTCCTTGCTTAAAACCTAGACATAGGAGGGCATATTTCATAGGGTGAATACAGTGGGGGCCTAAGCAAGTCTAGAGATAAACTTTTGTGAGGAAACCCTAGTGTGAAGTATTTGAGAAAATACATCTATTGCTGCAGCACCAAATGCTGCAACATTAGATACAACATTAATACATTATGATGACATTGCACAGTGAAAGACATTCCGGTTTACTTTCTTTCTAAATTTCTACTATTCCTTTATTTTACTTACTGTTGTGTGTTGATAAAACTTGGTTCTACAACTTGTTATTCTACAACAATATCCCCTGAGCTCAAAAGGTCACAACTTCATCATTGTAGCCACCGATTACTTCACTAAGTTGGTGGAGGCCATGCCCTTGGTGAGCGTCAACCAGGCCGCGGTGATTAGATTCATAGAGAGCTAAATCATATACAGATTTAGCATTCCTGAAACCATCACGGCCGATCAAGGAACGATTTTCAACGGGGAAGAAGTGGTGGCCTTTCCTCAAGAGTATGGCATTAAGATAAGGAATTCATTGCCATACTATGCATGGGCCAACAGACAAGCATAGGCTACCAACAAGATCATCATCGATCTCATTAAGAAGAACATACAGGACAAACCTCTCATTTAACTCTTGTATACCCTTGTAGAGAGGTTTCACACTCCAACCAGCTCGCCCCAATCCCCTAAGGCTCAAGTCCATAGTAGTCCGGCTCCAATTTTTGTAAGTTATATCCTTCAGCCCGTTTGTTGTACCTACTTCAACCGTCTCTTCTTCTTACCATTTCTTTCTCTACAGGAGCCTGCTTGTGCCACTATGGTGGCTGACTCACCCATCCTTTAGGGGGTCAATCCTCTTGTAGACCATCAGCTCGAGGGTCTTGCTTCCCCAACAATCGATGATGAGGAGTTGCAGCGATACTTCTCGAGTCTTGAAGCTCCAGAGTTACCCGAAGAAGTGGCTTACCTTAGAGCCAAATTATTCCGGGTCTTCACTATGCCAAAAAAAGGCTTATGACAACGGTTTTTTATGACCTAAGACAGCGCATAAAAGCACAGTCTATTCCAGTGCTATTATATGATATAACTGCGCTTTTAGCACTCAAGAAGCACTGATTATAGGTATCTTTTTAACAACACCTACTTTCTTTAAAGCGCTCTTATAGGTATCTTTTAACAACGCACTACAAAAATAGACACCAACCTAAATTACATTTGCTAAACTACATAAATAATAAATATAAAAGTCAAGCAGAGAAGACAAGTCTAATACATTAAGTTCAGGAGAGTTTATTGTGATTTGTGTACAATACATATAAAAGTAGAAATATGTGAAAATGCGAGTTCTCTGAATTTGGACTTTAAAGAAAACCACCAACCTAGCTACAAATATTTCACGGCTTGCTTTGGTATCTGCTTTTTGAGCTAATTTAGTTTGTTCTTTACCCTAGCCACATATAGAAACGGTTAGCATTATATATCAAGGTGGCCCATACTAAAGGATCAAACAAAATATAGGTATTTGATGTATAAACAAAATTGCATTGCTTTTCCCAAAGAAGATTTAACTTGGTCAGAAAGATATGAAGCATATGATCGATCTCCTTTGGTATATGCAGTTGAGGCCTGCAAAATTATGTCACTATTGCAATGCTCTCAACTGAGATCTCAATTCCATTATTTATCAAACTGACTTAAAAATCGGAAGTTAAAATCCAAAGAAAAAGCCAAATGTTAACTTACTTTCTGAAAATAAGATTTCACTGAATCTCAATCGTGCTTTGCATCTTCCTTAAACACTTGATATTCAACTCCTTTAGCTAAAATCCGTAGACATATTACGGACAATATGCCAAGGAGAAAATGAAACCCTAAGGTGTTGCACCCCGAAAATCCGGTTTGGGTTTCTCGTTGTACAACGTGGAAAGATTTTGAAGCCGCCACCAATATTTTAATTTTAAGACCAAAATATTGAAAAAATGTCTTTTGAACAAGGCAGATGGTCTTTTGAAAACTAGAGATGTAGGTTCGGGGGTCGATTACGTGCGAGGAAGGTACTAGCACCGCACACGTCCTTTCTACCGAAAGAGAACCTCTAACTAAATGTGTGGTTTTAACGTTTGATTTGAAAAATACCTAGATTTGCCTATTTATTTGTTGTTTGAAGATGAGTGGGAAAACTTAATGAAAATTTTTATTTTTGGCGCTTGACGAGAGTTGGCCTCTCGCTCCTACGTATCTCCTGGTGAGATGGAGAATTCAAAGCTACATAGTTCTTGGTTATCATGAAAAGGTTTTTGTTTTTTTATCTTTTTAGTGAGTTTTCGAAATAGGACGAGTATTCAGCGAATGATTAAACTAACAAAGGTTATGGGTAATTCCCGCTAAGTACTCTTGAAAAATGGGAGTCCCCGCCACTAGTCAGACGAACAAAGGTTCTGATTGACCGTTAGTAGTGACTCATTTTTTATTTGATCTTTTGAAAATGGTTTTCGAAAGAGATTAATTGGCACGAATGATCAAACTAACCAAAGTTATGGGTGACCATCGCTTATTGTTCTTTGGAAAAAGACATTGCCACCAATGGCTAGACGAACAAAGGTTCTGATTAGCCACTAGCAACAATGGGTTTAAAAATGATTCTTTTTTTGTTATGAAAAATGCTAATGTTTATGGTTGCGAAAATGATTTTTATTTGTTGCGCTTGACGAGAACGTGGCTCTACGTATCCCAAATGGGAATCAAAGCGACGTAGTTCTAATGAGCCTTGAAAGTGAAAGTCTTTTTGCTTTGGTTTTGAAAAGTGAAGGGCGTTCATAATGATCAAACTAACAAAGGTTATGGGTGATCATTACTAAAAACTCACTTAAATGCATGTAAAAATCTCTTTTGAAAAATGAAAGCCTTCATGATGACCAAACTAACAAAGGTTATGGGTGGTCATCACTAACAACTTGCCATAACTTTTGATGCTTAGGAAAATATCTTTTGAAATCAAAAGCGCTCATGATAATCAAACTAACAAAGGTTATGGGTGATTATCGCTAGTAGCTTATGCTTATGAAAACATCTTTTTTTGAAATTTAGGCTCTCATGACAACCAAACTAACAAAGGTTATGGGTGATTGTCACTAGTCACCATTTTCATGCTGAGCTATTTTGAAAAGAAAACAATGAATGCAAGAAGATTTGGAGATTCAAGCATGGCACAATCATTGAAATCGAATCCTTAGGCAAGCAACAACATGGACATAACTTGCAACTAATCTTATTTGAATTCTTGAGCAAATATTAGCCTAGACTACACATATTAGACCACAACACATAAATAGGCAAAGAAGGAACTTGAATTGGGCATTAAGCAAAAATGCAAGAGTAGGCAAGATTGAACCTAAATGCACATCTAATGGAAGATGCTAGGTGAGGACCATACTCAAACATTTCTACAAAACGCAAGGGAATCTAAATGCACATCTAGTGGAAGATGCAATGTAAGGAATGGACCTATCTAAGTATTGATGATACCACATGAGAGTAGACAAGGAAGTTGTAGGCACAAATGAATTCAAAAGAGTAGCCTCAAGTATGATCATTGGCAAACAATAAACAAGCAAGTCATCTTAGAAATCAAAGCATCAAAGTGTGTTGAATCACTTTGGTCAATCCTCAACACTTAAATTAGAGTGCACAAGTGCACAAATGTGAATCCTCTTGCCAATCATCAACAAAGACAAGTTTATTAAAGCAAGCATTTAGGAACAAACCCAAACCCAAATTCTTTTGAAGTGTGCGAAGCACATGAAGGGGTGAAGACCTTCTTATTATTTCACTAAATAACTTAACTAAACAAGCAAGTTAAAGTAAAAAGTTGGGGCAAAGTTTTGGTAAAAGTTTATGAATGCAAGAGGGTAAAAATGTTTTATGAGGTGAAGTGAAAATGTTTTGGTAAAAACTAAGTGAAATGGTAAAAACCAAAGTGGTAAAATGTTTTTATGTTTTTTGGTAAAAAAGTTAATGAAGTGGTAAAGTAAAATGGTAAAAAGTGAACAAACACAATTGCACAACTTGCATTTACTCAAACACAATCAAAATGATAATTTTCAAGCAATCAAAAGGGGCAAAAACATGGGCTCATGGCCAAATGCTATGCAAGCCATCATTATCATTTTATTTCATGCAAATCTTGACAATTGATCGTACCTTGACCAATGAAGTGTTGAAGTGTTTGTTGTTTCGTCAGATGGGCCGGTCGTTGAATGAGTGAAAGGACCGGTCCTGGCTTCACGCGTTGAGCACCTCGGGTGGTACCTGCAAAGACACTCCGACGATCTAGTGAGAGGTCGCTCGGGCAGATAGCACAAGGTTAGAGAACGTACCTGATGCCATATGCGAATGGCGTATATATACTGCGAGGTCCGACCGTATTTGCTGGGCCGCAGGTCCAATTGCTGTTGGCAGTTCTCGTATTTGCTGATACACCCAGGAACAGTTGCCCCCCAAGCCTAGGTCGCTTAAGAGCGGGCTGAGGCTTGAATCGATGCCCCCAGGAGTGAAGTTATTTTGACGAAACGGGCGCGGCCGTTCGCTTTCTCTGTAGGCCGCTTGTTAACCATCGGCCGTGCTGCCGCGACGGTTGGTCTTTCCTGACATTTAAGACGTGACGTTTGGTGTCTCCGAGGTTGTCTGGGGGCAACCATTGGTGAGAAGACGAAGCGTTGTGACTCTTTGTATCCCGGTCCCCTTCGCGCCAGAGATTTGCACTATAAATAGCCCTTCTGCTGAGTTCATTTCTCACACTTCCAAGAATTGCTCTGCCAGCGACCGAGTCGTCTGCCGCCGACTTGCATTCATAGCTGTTTCTGTCTACTTGCGACCGATCTTCACCATCTGCTTAAGGTATGAATCGATCGCTCCCTTCACTCTTTAAACTTGAATTTTTACTTGCAAGTGCTTTGTGCTTTTCCACGCCTCGTGATAGGGGGTGTCAGGTCGAGGGATGGCCAAATCGCCCCCTCTCACGAGTGCTCCGCTCGACCGACCTGACTCGTTCCCTTTATCACAGGTGTTCTTGCATGCCACGGACGAAACTGACCGCCCGTATTCCTGGAAAACCACCGCAATCTTTCGCCACATACATGTCGAGACCAGGCGAGCCCAATCTCCACGAGGAAGAGCCTAAGTCGTCTTCGGGCGACAAAGGTTCTTCTTCTTCGAGTAGTTCCTCGAGCAGTTCGAGCTCGACCTCCCATTCTTCCGGCCGAGGGTCGACCAGTTCGAAAAGCTCTGGGTCAAGGTCCGTTCATTCAGCAGAGCGACCGTGCAACATTCCACCGGGCGGAGAGGAAAACGTTGAGGTGGTGATCATTGATGATGAAGAGCCTAGCGCCGTCCCAGTCGTGGACGAGGAGATGGTAGAGGCCGAAGGCGGCCGAGATGGAGCGGCCCACGAGGAAGAAGTGATTCACCGAGGCGGTATTTACGTGCGGAAGTAAATATCGGAGGGTCGAACGAAGGGTCGGCCGAAGTCCAGGCTGATGTAGCTCGAGATATCTCTGACATGTCTTGGGTTTCGGAAACTCTTCGCTCTAACAGGAGCATTATTACTGTCGGCCACGATGCTTTGCCCGATCTGCGGAGCCGCCTTGATGACTCACCGGGCTGGAGGGTGAGAGGCATGAAGGAGGGCGAAGATATCGCGACTTATTCTCCCAACTTCAAGTTCACGATGTATCGGCTCGTGTTCGAGAAGATGAAGATTACCCCTCCTTTTACTGAGTTCCAACGCGACGTCCTGCGCCATATTGGGGTCGCCCCTTCTCAGCTTCATCCAAACGCATGGGCGTTTTTAAGGACCTTTGAGGTGCTGCTGACCAAGCTGGGCCGGCCGGTGTCGATGATGCTTTTCTTTGCTCTCTTTGAGCTGAGCTGGCTCAGAGAGAAGGCCAACAAGGAGAAGAGGGAGCAAGTCTCCTTTAAGATGCAGAAGACCCACCACCGGTTTTTCAAAGCATTCCAGGAGTCGTTGGGAGCGGCCTGGAAAAGCCAGTATTTCTGGATCGTTCCCACCGAGGAGGCTGGCAAGGCCGTTTCTGAGGTTCAACCGGACGGGATGCTAGGTCCCCCTTACTTCCCGATCATGTGGAATGAGGCTCATTTCTGCAGGCGGCCGGGCGATTATATCTACTCAGTGAAAGACTTGGGCGAGGCCGACCTGGAGACTTTGGAGATGATAAAGTCGTTGGCGAGTATGATGCGTCCAGATCCTAAGGGCGACATACCTTGCCGACCCTTTGTCTTGTACGAAGGCCAAGACCTGGAGGCCGAGATTGGTTTGCTTCTGAACTTTTTTGTCCTTATATTCTGTTATTGATTTTTTCTTTTAACTCATGACTCGGTTTCTGCGAAAAGAATGGCCGCAAAAATCGGGACTCGCCGCTTCAGATCTGAAGCTCGAAGGAGGGGTTAAGAGATACGACGCTTCTCGGTCGGGGGATATCCCTGAATCTTCCTCAAAGGTCCCCCAAACTCCTAAGAGCCAAGGGAAGAAGCCGGTCGGCAGGCCTCGGTCGCCTCCCCCCAGCGCCGATCGCTCACCCAAGCGGGCCAAGCATGATGGTCGGGTCTCGGCCCCTGCAACTGAGGAGGTTCCTATCATCTCGCTTGAAAGCTTGGGTCCGGCCGATCTGGAGCGGTACAGAAAGAAACCCATGGCGCTCTGCGCTTCTCTCTGCATGGGGCTCGAGAAATTCATGGCGGAGCTGGTGGCCGAAGCTGATGGTAATTTTTTTCTTAGTCTTGTACTCTTCATCTTACCTTTGTTCGACCGACTAACAACCCTTCGACCTGAATTTTGCAGGAAAGGACAAGGCTTTAGCTGAGGCGCAGCAAAAATATGACAAGCTTGCCCAGTCGAAGAAGGAGGCCCTCAAACGGGGGGAGGACGACCGTGCTAAGCTTGCAAAGAGGAACAAGGAGCTTGCTACGAACAAGAAAGAGGCTGCCTGGGCGGCCGATAAGGCCGCGCTAGAGGCAAAAATTCAAATGGTAGCCAAGGCCGGTCAGGAGGCAGCGATCGAGCAGTTCTATAATTCTCTCGGGCAGGTGCGGGCATTGAATCCAGATCTGAAGATCAATTTCGATGACAATATGATCAAGCCCACGCACTATGTTGACAAAAACAAGATCATGTTGCCTGCAGAAGTCGACGAGCAAGGCAATGTCGTTCGCCCGGCCACCATTCTCTTTTAAAGCCCGCCTGCGAGCGGTGTAATTTTTGTAACCGTTTAACTTGCCTTCGGGCACAACAATTTCTCTGCCTTCGTGCAGTTTTTGATCTGTGGACGCTCGGCTTCGACCGGGCGTCCCTTGTTTGTAATGACAATTTTCGTTTGGTTTGATTTACTTGTTTGCTCGAATCTGATTGCTTTTCTTTACGCGCCTTGTATGTTTATTTTTCTCTAAGTCTTCGAGTTTTAAGACCGTTCGGTCATCGTTTGCGCTTATTTCGAAAGCATTCTTTTCACGGGGCCTTGGATCGCTCGGCGACCTTCAATCAGGCCCTTTCGATGGCATTTATTGGGACCATACCGATGGTCGCTCGAGACAGGTCGTTTCGACGGTCTAATAGGATGGGTTATTACTTAACCCTTAGGCCATTTCGATGGCACTCGGTTGGGATCACTTCGATGACCTTTCGAGGTAGGTCGCTACGATGGCCTATTGCGATGGGTTATAACTTAACCCGTGGGCCATTTTCGATGGCTCTCGAGGTAGATCGTTTCGACGACCTAACGTTGTTGGGCCATTTTCGATGGCGCTCGTTCGAGTCAACTCGGTGACCGTCGTTTGCGCCGGCTCGGCGGCGCATGCCTCAGATCGTTTCGACGACCTGAAGTTTGCGGGTTATCTAACCCTTGGGCCATTTCGATGGCTCTCGAGGTAGATCGTTTCGACGATCTAATCAACTTTGATAAATCTTCGATCGCTCCTTTGCCACGGGCAATCTTGAGCGACCGGTCATACATTCTTGCGAGAAAGTAAAGAACACATCATGTTTCTAAAGGTCAGGCCTCTGTAAAAAACCCAGTGGGAAAAAGAGCGCCTGCCTGCTTTTCATTAATAGGTCGGTCATTCATTACATTCAAGTCGCTCGTTACATTCAAACATAATATCTTCTAAGTTTCTCTGCATTCCATGTTCTGGGGATAGTCGCCCCAACCATGGTTTCTAGCTCGTAAGCCCCTTTTCCAGTCTTGTTGATGACCCTGTATGGACTTTCCCAATTTGGTGCGAGCTTCCCTTGGCGCGCATTCTTATTTCCCACGTCGGCCCGTCTTAGAACGAGCTGGCCGACCGAGAATTCTCTCTTTTGAACTCGAGCGTTGTACCTGGCTGCGACCTTCTGTTTGATCAATTGCTCTCTTAGTGAAGCTTGGGTGCGCAGTTCTTCAATTAGGTCCAATTCTTCTCGGATAGCTCGGTCGTTGTCAACCACTGTAGGGGGGTTTGAAGTCCTCCAATTCAGCTCGCCCATTTCTATGGGTATCACAGCATCAGTTCCGTACACCAATCTGAAGGGCGACTCCCCGGTCGATGAATGAGGGGTCGTCCTGTAGGCCCATAGAACGGACTGCAGCTCTTCGACCAGATTCCTTTTTCGCTTCATCCGATCTTACGCTTTAAACCACGTGAGGATAACTCTGTTGGCGCCTACCTTGGCCGTTAAATGCGAGGATGCTCGACCGAGGTAAAGCGTTGTTTAACCCCTAAGTCGCCAACATTTCTCTAAATCTTTTATCGATAAACTGGGTGCCGCGTGTCGCTTATCAATTGCTTTGGGGATCCCAAAAGCGGGCTAGCACACACCGTCCAAGAACTTGCGACTTTGGCCGATGTGATTGTTGCAAGCGGCTCGGCCTCGATCCACTTAGTAAAGTAATCTATCGCCACGATCAAGAACTTGAACCGCACGGAGCGGGTGGAAACGGGCCTAGAAGATCCATGCCCCACCAGTGAACGCCAAGGTGAGACAAGACTTTGTAATTCGAGGAAGGTGCAATGTGGACATCGGCATGTACTTGGCATTTCTTGCATTTTTGTACGAGCTTCTTGGCGTCCTCATCCATGGTCGGCCATGAATAGCCGGCCACGAGGGCTTTCTTTGCTATGGAACGTGCCCTCGGTGGCTCCCACAAACACCTTCGTGAATATCTCGTAGCACATGGTCGGCCCGACCGACGTAAGCACCTCAATAATGGGGCGAGAACCCCTTCTATATAACTTTCCTTCGATCACGAGTATTTGGTCGCCCGAGCCCGACCAATTTCGCTTTCGCTTCGTCGCTTCGGTTCTTCACCTTCAACGATGTACCTTAGGATAGGCGCGATCCAATCGAATCGGAATTGACACAAAGAACGGCCGATGGATGGGTTGGCTTGGTCGACACACTCGGCGATTTAACGTCTCTGAATCAAACTCCGTGATTTCCGAGTCTTGGTACTTGCAAGCTTCGATAATATATCCGCTCGAACATTTTCGGTCCGAGGCACATGTACCACTTGGCTCGGTCGAATCTGGCAGCGATTCTCTCACTCTTGCTAGACAACTTTTCAGCACGTCGTCTTTAGCATCTTATAATTCTTTGATCTGCGAGACTACGAGTAGGGAATTCGATCTGAGTTCAACCCGGCGACATTGAAATCTCTCTCGCGGTGAAGGCCGGCTATGCATGCCTCGTACTCGGCCCGTTGTTTGAAGTGTGGAATGCAAAGGTTAAAGAGACTTCAACGGCAAGGCCTTCTGAATTTTCCAATATTAGGCCTGCTCCACTCCCTTTGCTATTGGACGACCCATCTACATGCAAGATCCAGGTCGTCTCGGCCGCTTTTTCCGAGATAGGAGTCATTTCAGCTATGAAGTCGGCCAACACCGCGCTTTTGCGGCGATCCGGATTCAAATTTGATCCCAAACTCACCGAGCTCCACCGCCCACTTTATCATCCGTCCCGCCCGGTCCGCCGATGTAGGACTTGCCTGATAGGCTGGTCGGTCCTTACCACGACCTGATGGGCCACAAAGTAGGGTCTCAATCTTCTAGCAGCTATTAGGAGTGCAAGGGCAAACTTCTCTATCTTCTCGTATCTCACTTCGGGCCCTTGGAGTACTTTACTTATGAAATAGATGGATTCTCGCTTTCGCATTGTTTTCTCGACTAATCCGCACTTAGCACCTCTTCTTACATATGGCCAAGTATAAATACAAGGTCGCGCCTGGCAAGCTTAGTCATAATCGGCGGGTTGATCAATGCTTGCTTTAACTCATCCAACGCTCGCTGGCATTGGTCTATCCACTCGAAATCCACCTCTTTCTTCAACAGCCTAAAGAGTGGAAGCGACTTGCAGGCCGCTTTGGGAATGAACCTGGACAGGGCGGCTACCATGCCGCTCACCGTTGTATCTCTTTTTAGTCGTAGGCGGCCTCATATCGGCGACGCCCGCACTTTTCGTGGTTTGCTTCTATCCTCTTTCGATCGTGGAAGCCCAAAAATCTGCCGGCCCTCACCCCAAAGGTACACTTCTCAGGATTCAGTCTGAGTGAGTTCTTCCTGGCTTCTTCAAATATTTCTCTGAGGTCGCTCACATGATCTGGGTCGGTCACGCTTTTAATGATCATGTCGTCCAAGTACACCTCAGAGATTCGACCGATCTGCCTCTTGAAAATTTTGTTCATCATCCGCTGGTAGGTCGCTCCAGCGTTCTTCAGCCGAAAGGCATCACCTTATCTTGAAAATTTCCCGATCCGTCATGAATCTTTGTCTTGTGTCGATCGGGGATACATCGTGATCCGATTGTACCCTGAGTAAGCGTCCAAAAAGGACGAGAGTTTGTAGCCCAAGCCCCATCGACCGACTTGTCAATGTTAGGCACGGGAAGGCATCCTTCGGGCATGCCTTGTTCGGATCGGTGTAGTCTACACACATCCTCCACTTTCCATTCTTCTTTTTTTGAACAACACGACGTTGGATAGCGGTCGTGTATTTGATCTCTTCTATAAAATTGGCCTTTATGAGGTCCTCAACGGCCTTTGCAAATGGCTTGAGATTTTTCCTCGCTCGACGAGTCGTCTTCTTTGAGCGACCAAGCTCGACCCTTCATCGATCGAGAGTTGATGGCGAGCTACTTCGATAGGGATGTCGGGCATGTCCGATGCCCGCCATGCGAACAGTCGGCATAGTCTCTCAAGCACCGCAGATCTTGCTTCACTTGCTCTCGGTAGGTCGCTCACCGAGCTTTCTTATTTTGGATGGGTCGTCACCCAATTGAACATCTACCAACTCTCCATGAGGCTCGGTCTTTTCACTGCTTTTTGACTCGAGCCAAATCATCATCATTGTCCTGCTGGTCGTTTATGCGGATCATACCGAGCGTCCCAAATCAGCGACATTGACTTGATGGCCTTCATTAGTGCTCTAAGCGTTCGGGCCACGATCTACCTCGTCACATATTTCTTGGTATAGAGCGTGGCTTCTTCTTCTTGCGATTCGAGGTCGGCCGCCCGGGGTAACCACTTGGTCGTCTTTCTTTGTAGAATTTCATTTTCGGATGCACCGTCGATGTAACGGCTCTAGCTTACCCAAAGTCGGCCTACCAATAATACATTGATAGCGGGATTTGAGGGGAGTCACGAGAAACGTCGTCTTGGCCGATCTGCATGCAGTATTATCCCGGTGTCGCCACCAAACGTGACTAGCGACTCGATCGTTCCCAACGGGTGGGTGGTCGCCCCATTGAAACTCGTTAGAGGGGTAGGCTCGGCACGGGGAATTATCTCGCCCGATCAACCTTTATTTTGTCGATCAAGTCTTCAAACATGATATCGGCCGAGCTACCTTGATCGACCAGGATTCTCTGCACCTCTGTGTTTGCCATGACAGCTCTGATTACCAATGGAACATAACTATTAGGCTTGCCGTCGTATAGGTCGTCGTCACGAACGATGGGGGTCCGCTCGAGACCCGGTGGTGGTCTTGAAGTGGATGCGACCATTAACAACTCGTCCCACTTTCTCTTGGTGGCTTTGTTAGATTCCCTGCGATCCAGGGGTTTTCCACCATGAATAACCATCGCAACATTACGGCCTTTGGACTGCCGAGTGTCACGATCTTCAGATCGATCCTTGTTTTGGGTGCTCTCTATGGCCAGAGGCCCCTTTCCTCTGTCTGGATCAGCTTCTTTCTGCTTCTCTTGAGGTCGGTCGCCTTCCTCTGACCTCACATACTTTCCCAACTTGCCTTTCTGAATAAGCTCTTCAATATCATCTTTGAGGGCCATACAGTCGTTAGTATCGTGCCCCTTACTCTTGTGGTAGCGGCAGTATCTTTTAGTCGGTCGTGCCCCCTTCTTGAGCACGAGTGGTTCAGGCCGCTTAACTCCCACAAACTCATTATTCTGACACTCGCTGTAGATCTGCGCAATAGAGGTGTTTAGCCGAGTGCGATGATCGAACTTCTTATCTCGAAAGTCAGACCGATTGTCGCGGCGACCTTCGTGCCCTTTGGCCGGCTTACTATTTTCTTCTTTAGGTCGTGCGCGGACGGCCTTCCTTGCTGCCAAGGTTTCTTCATACGCCATGTGGACGTTAGCCCTCGTTAAGAAGTAGCTGAGATCTTGGTAATGGTTAAGAGTGAATTCTTCTACGAACCGGTGGTCCGGTCGAATACCACGCTTCAGATATTTTAGCTTGTCCTTGTCTGACAAGTCACGAACGGACTCGGCCTCGGTGTTAAACCGGTCGATATACTGCCTCAGCGTCTCATTATCTCCTTGAACAACAGAGTCCAAGTATTCTTCATACCGATATTGGCAGCGGTTTGCAGTGTAGTGAGACAAGAATATTCTGATCAGGTCGTCCCATGAGGAGATGGAATTGGGTCGCAGAGACTCCCACCATTCCAATGCTCGGCCGCCCGATGGATCGGGGAAAGAGCACGCATTTCATGGTCGGTCCCAATTCTCTATAGCGTGCAGTAATTATTGAAGTAGCGGAGATGTTTATGCCGATCCCCTCGCCACAAACTTGTTGAGATTGGGCGGCTTGCGGAGATCTCTCGGAATCTTGTAACGCCTCGATCTCCCCGGAGAACGGGCGTGCTCATTCGAATGCCGCTCGACCCAAAGGGTTGCATTGCGAGGCATGCCTCGTTGCCGGCATTCCATAGAATCCTCCGGATGGGCCGTTGGTGGTAGTTGAGAGGCCTTCTCGTCGCCGCTTTGCCTCTCCTTGGCCGATGCGAAACGTCCCCGATTCTTCCATCCTCGTAATCTTCCAAATCTTCTCGAGAATCCCAAGATCTGCTTCTCGACCGACGTGACCGACGACTCATTGAGGAGTATCGGTGGGTGAGCGACCGCGGTGTCGGGGCGGTAGCTAGAATCTTCATAGTCATTGGACATCGAACGGCGTCTACGCTGCTCACCTGCCGGGGCGACCTGTCGCCTGCTTCGCTTCTTGCCGAGAGAACGATGAGTAGTACTCTCTCGGCGAGAAATGCTCCTTCGTGGAGGGGAGCGATGCCTTCGCGTCGGTCGGCGGCGAGCTGAAGGTTCTCCGTCTTCCGCACGCGGCCGGCCCGGAACTGAACCTCTTTCATACTGAGAGATGGCGCGCCTCGATGCGCAATCACCGATTTTTGTTTTGCGTGATTTGCAAAACGGCTTGAGTGACATGGTCCGCGAGAGTTCTCGAATGCCCGCTTCAATCAGCTCGGGCGGCAAGTCTCCAGGAACGGGCGGTTGAATCTGTTGGAGGACAGGTCCGCGACCGTTGTGCACCGAAGGTTCTTGTCGCGGAAGTCCTTGAGACTCGTGGACGGTGACGGCCACGCCCTCCGGGGTCTGCTGCTGATTCTGTCCGGAGGGATTGAGTGGAGAAGTGGCCCGCGTCTGGGGCCGGTCGCGTGGAGCCATGAAGGAGGTAGGATAGCGCACGGGCCTCCCACTGTGGTCGCCAATTGATCGTACCTTGACCAATGAAGTGTTGAAGTGTTTGTTGTTTCGTCAGATGGGCCGGTCGTTGAATGAGTGAAAGGACCGGTCCTGGCTTCACGCGTTGAGCACCTCGGGTGGTACCTGCAAAGACACTCCGACGATCTAGTGAGAGGTCGCTCGGGCAGATAGCACAAGGTTAGAGAACGTACCTGATGCCATATGCGAATGGCGTATATATACTGCGAGGTCCGACCGTTAGCGAGATTTTCGGCCGGCGAGAATTGCGCTCCAAGCAGCGTGTTTGGGCCGATCGAGATGGGCTGGGCCGCAGGTCCAATTGCTGTTGGCAGTTCTCGTATTTGCTGATACACCCAGGAACAACAATTAACACATAGAACAAAACAAGATAAAAAGACCTACACTATCATGCATATCCCTAAGGTAAAACATCAAATAAATCATGCATACTCACACAAGAATCAAAGATTGCAAGAGAGGAATATGAACCCAAATTTTGATGTTAAAACCTAGGAACATACATACCCTAAATCAACTATTATTTATCCCCAAATCATGAAATAAACAAAAGCATTCAACAACCCTAAACCTTGGCCCATGGCCGAATGTTATCAAGCTTGAAATGGATTTCTTATTTTGTGAAAATTATGTAAACAAGAGTGAATATGCAAGGAAATATGAGAAAACACAAGAACAACCCCTTCAAAGCCAAGGAGCCACCTCAAACACCCAAACCTCCCTAAGTGTTTGTCATAATGTTTGAGATGGCTCCTCAAAGCAACAACAACAAGATATGAAGAAGTTGAAGTGGGGAGAAGAGAGTTTATGCGAGAAATTTAAAGATGATGCAAAGGTTCAAGGCTTACCTCAAATCCAAGCTAGGAAATGCAATGAGATGAAGAAACTAGAACCCAAATCAACAAGAACCTCCAAGGAACCTCAACTCCAACCCATGAGAACTTGATGAATCTTCCTTGATGATGATGTTTGAACTTGAATGAAGAAGATATGTGAAAGAGGTACGAAAATGAGGTGAAAATGGTGTTGTTTGGATGAAGGAGAGGGAGGTGAGGGCTACGGTTTTGGAGACGGGGAGGAGAGGGGTGAGTTGTGTGTGTGAGAAAAATGAGAGGCAAAAGATCCTTAGGTGTGAAAATGAGAGGGTATTTATAGAGTTGTTTTAGGTCTAGGGGTAATTATGTCATTGTTCCTTACTAGATGCTCTAGGATTGAGTTTTGAATTTGAATGAAGGGCTAGGATTAGAGATCACTTGGATTGTGGGTAGTGAGAAAACACAAAAATGAGAGTGAGGGGGAAAGTTTGTGTGAAAAACTTGTCTTATTGTGGGGTCAAGGGTATAATTGAGATGGAATGTTACCAAAGAGGAAATTTTGTGTTTTCTTGTGAAGAGGTGAGTGTAAATGGGTGGGGTAATTTACAAAAGAGGGCATAACTCTATGAGGGAAGAGAGAGAATTCGAAAATGGGGAAAAATGGGGGGAAATTGCCTCTCTTTTTGGTCTTTTGTCTTATTGAGGACACTTTGTACTTTTTATTTGAATTTTGAATTTTTGGGCATGTAAATGAGAGTGCACCTATTGAAAATGTGTCCCATATTTTTGGGCCATATCTTAGGAATCAATGATTGGGCCCAAAATTACATGATACCACCATCCCCAAAATTGATTTGATACCTCACCTTGAAGGAAATTCCCATTTTGCCCTCTCCTTTAAATTTGAATTTTTATGCAAATAATTGACATTCATGCGCATAAAAATAAATTAAGCACATTCTTCCTCAAATAATTCCCCTGACAATTGTCCAGTGATTTGTGATGGAAAACCAATTTTGCTGTGAAATGACCAAAATACCCTTTTTGACCCTAAAACCTTAATTTGCCCAAAAAGTGCATTTCAACCCTAAAAATGATTTCAAGAACCTTGGAATGACTTCTAGGACCCAAAATGCAATGTATAATGCTCTTCACTCTTCAATTTATTTATTTTTTTGTGGAAAATTAGGGTTTTAACCTAAAGTTCGGACAAAATTGGGGTATGACATGAGGAATACATCAAAAGATACAACAAGGAAGCCGATGAAGTGCACAACGTGTCCGGACGTAAGTACGATGATGTTTATGAGGCATGGTCTCAAGAAAGGAACTCTGTCCCATGTTAATGCGGACTCAAGCCCACAAAACACCCTCGATGAATTCTTAAGCGCGTCCCAAAGCCACATTGACTATGAAGATCTAGTCCAACAATGCGGTGGAAGCCGTGACCACCCCGACCCTGGGGAAGGGCAAAGAAGCTAAAGACAAGTCTAAAAAGGATGGTGGCCCGAGCTCTAAAGAATGGCGCTCGAGATTCACTGACAATTCACCCTTGAACACGTCCAAGACAAAAATTCTCCAACAGTGTGCCAACGCTAAGTTCAATGAGGTAAAACGGTCGGCGCCGATACCTCAGAGACACACCACAAACAAAATACCTACTGTTGTTATCACCGAAGCCACGGGCATGATACTGAGGACTACCGAGTTTTGAAGGACGATATCGAAGACCTCATCCAACGGGCAAACTAAAGCGAAGACCTCAAATCAAGACAAAAGAAAGAACGCCTCACCGGAAAGGCTATTGTCAATGAAGTGGCGGCCACCGCTCGTAACGACTCGGCGTAAGATTCAATGAGGTCGCAGCGCCAAAGACTTGTGGCAATGGTGATCATTGGTGGATACTCCTTGAAAATCGGCGAAACATGCCGATCTATGAAGAGAAGGTGGAATGACACTCTAAACATCGGGAAAAGCACGACCCCAGTCATTGTCAAATTTAACCGACCTCCCCTCTCTTTTGATGATTCTGATCTCCTTAACGGCAAGACTATTCCGGGGTGTATCAGAAATAACAGGAGGTGCAGTCAGAAATGGGCCAGCGGCCCATTCTTGCGAAACGGCCCAAGCCCGTGGCTTGGTGCGCAATTCTCGGCGACCGGCCGAATTTCTCGCAACGGCCACACTAGTACAAAATCTGCTTTAAGAAGCACTATTAGGAGTCGGTTGTTTAAGGAACCGATTCCAAATGCATACACGGTGGCAATTTTGCAATTAAACGGAAGTTTTAGAGATTTTTGACACATATGGAATCGGTTATTTAAGGAACCGATTCATAATGTATCTGGAGATAGACCTTTGGAATCGGTCTTTTATACATAACCGATTCGTAAAGTTATTTTATCAAAAAAAAGGCTAAAAGTTTCACGCGGGCTTTCTCGCGCTCACACTCTCCCCAAAAATTCTCTCTCACGCTCTATTCTATTTTGCTCTCTTCCTGTCTTTGCTCTCTCTTCCTCACCCTCTCAGGTTGCCCTAGCCTCCCTCCATAGTAAGCTCCCTTCCTCTTCCTGGTTGGTTCTCTTCTTACCTTCTAGCTCTCTTCCTCTCTTGCTCTCTTTCTCTCACTCGCTCCTGTGAAACCCTCACATCATCGCTGAACATAATGAAAGAATCCCCGACTCAGAACGAAAGGAGAATAGCTGGATTTGCGATAGGGCATCCGAGCCAGGGCCATAGGTGAAACCTTCATTATTTCAAGCTCTTCATAAACAATAGCATAACTTTGTTTCTGGAATTTTGATGTTATTTTCTTGTTATTGATGTTAGGGTTTTGCTCTGTGGTGGTAGCGATCGTCAACCAGTTGGTTTTGCATTTGGTTAAGCATAGAACTAGTAATATAAATCCCTTTCCCTTCAACCGCATGCGTTTTGCTATTATTAGGTCACCAAAGTAATGGCTAGGTCTGCTTCAGCTGATATTATGTGTGTTGGACAAAAATCTGTTCGAGAAAAATTTACTGGCATCATTAGGTATGCTACAACTTTGCCTTTTATGCTACAGCTTGTATTCTTGTATGATATTGTAATCACCAATTTTCTTGTAAAACTTTGTTTAATTGCATGCCTGCTATAAACTGGATTACTATCATTTTGTAGATATTCTTTCCTTATCATTTGTAGTTTTAGAGGACTTTGCCAATTACATTAAAAAAAGGAAGAAAATGGTTCCAAGCATTGTCGTTTTAGATGGAATTTAGCAATTACATGTAAAAATGGAAGAAATGGTTTCTTTGGAATTGTAGTCTGCTTAAATCTTGTGTGTTTGGTTTGAATTCTTGAAATTATCAGATCTTTGTATATGTGCATAACCATCTCTCAGATCATGAATTTCATGTGATTGTCATTTGTGATTCGAATATCATTTCTAGTTTTATGTTTAAAAATGTTTGAGTATTCACGATTCTTATTTTGGCAGTAAACAAGATGTTAGAGCAACCGAGATAGATAAAGTAGACATGCACTTATCTTATCGTCCGGGTGACATTGTTAAAGCTCTTGTGGTATTATTATCGCTTTAAGAGTTTAATAAGTTTTTATTTTTATTTTCAAATTATCCAAATTGCTCTCAAATCAACTGGTTGTTACTTGAACATCACTTTAATTCAATCACTTTTTATTAGCTTTCCTTGGAGATTCACGGGTGCATTTTCTCACAACCGCAAAGAATGAACTTGGTGTTGTTTCGCAGAAAGCATTGCTTGTGAGTTGTGTTCATATTGTTTTAGTTGCACTCTAGGTTTTTGCCGTTTCCTCTAGTTTATATTATGTTACTTGGCTTATCGCTTGTTTATCCGGATTTCTGCATTCTCTAGTCTAATTGATTGTGTGGCGACATTCTTGTTGTCCCCTCCCCTCTATTTAGTGCCTTCGTTTTTCTCCTGCTTTCTCATTTTGCTTGAGACCTAGAGCACAATAAAGGCCCCTTCTAAGTTGGTTTCCTCAACCATTTCAATTTATAGGTCATTGATCTCTCTTTGTTTCTATTTTAACTATATATGATAAATTTTTTATAATTAACTATAATTAACATGATGGTTTTAGTGCAATGGAGTCTCGGGTGGACACTAGATGGTTGTTCCCGAAGGTAATTAACTATAATTTACGCATTCATTACTCTTTGCTACATTTGTATAAGTGAAGCTAACTTTATTTTTGTGTAGGTGGCACGACAACAAAATAGGTATCACTGTGGATATTTTGTGATGAAATATATGCTCACGATTGTGAATGCCAATTATCACGGATATACCGGAGGAGGTACATTTTCTTATTTTAAATTTATGTTGGTGTTGCAACATGGTATTGGCTGGTGTATGTGTCTTTTGGTTCTCATTGTGCTGAGTTTTTTGTATGGACATTTGTAGGTATTTGATAACACAAAAGCATACACTCATGAGGAAATTTTAGAGGCCCGCAAGCGCCATGGAATTCTATATGAAGATTCGTCCCATTGGGAAGTCATTGATTGACTAACAAGTTTGATAGAAGTATTTTGTTATGATTTGAAAGAAACATGCACCTACTTTTAAGTATGAATTGGTGGAATTTTGTATAACTTTGAAGTTTATGAGTTGGTGTAATTTTGTATACTTCCAAGTTTATGAATTTCAAGTTTATGAATTGGTGTTTGTGGTTATAGTACTTTTAAGTTTAACGGAAGTTTATGAATTATTATGAGTTATATGTAAATTGGTCAATTGCTGAAATTATATTGGTGAATAGGTGGAAAAAAATTACAAAAAAAAAAGGAAGGGAGAAGTTGCAAAAAGAAAAAAAACAATAGAATCGGTTATCTTTATATAACCGATTCATAAAGTGTGTCACTAAGCGCTTTATCAAAGTCAATATGAATCGGTTCTTACAGAACCGATTCATAATAACTCATTATGAATCGGTTATATAACCGATTCAAAAACGCCTACTTTAGGAATCGCTGCGCTTGAATCGCAAATAACCGATTCCAAATGTGCCAAACAACCGATTCAAAATGCCTTTTTTGCACTAGTGCCAGGTCGCCCCAGTGGTATAAGTACCACCTCCATCCACAGTACCAGGCACGTTTTCCTACCCAGCGATACCTTTCCCGTTAGCACACATCTAACTCGAGCGTCGGAGTGTCTTTGCAGGTACCACCCGAGGTGCTCTTAAGACCGGTCCTCATTCATCTACAACGACCGGACAACGGAGCAACAAACAACATCAACACTCAGTGATCAAAGTACGATCAATTGGCGAACACAGTGGGAGTCCCGAGCGGTATCCTACCTCAGACATGGCCCCGAAGAGACCTACTACGCGGGGATCGACGCAGCACGACCCTACCGGACAAGACGTTCGTCCGCTGCAAACCCCAGAGGGCGTGCCTGTAACTGTTCACGAATCCCAAGGCAATCCTCGCCAAGAACTCTCAGTTCAGGGCGGACGAGGACCGATCTTGAACAAGTACAGCAGCTGGTTCCACACCAGCAAATCTCGGCCGAGCTGGCGGAAGCCGGGATCATGGAGCCTCTACCGGAGCACGTCACCCAGGTTGTTCTCCAACTGCTTCAGAGTAAGAATCAACTCATCGCTGACCATGACGATCTGATTCACGTCTTGAGAGAGAGTCGATCCCAGCCCGCTAGCGAGCGGACCACGGAGAACCCTCCGCCCAAGCTCGTCCTTCACGCAGAGCCAGAACGCCCCTTCGAAGGAACATTCGTCATCAAGGGAGCACCTCTCGCCATTCTCCATCACGAAGGGTCCGGGCACGAAGGTCGCCCGCTCGGAGGAACGTGCGCAGTCGTCGTTCCCCCTCATACGACTACGATTATTCAGACTCCATCTACCATCCTGAGTCGGACCGCTCGTCTACGAGATATTCCTCGTGCGAATCCTCTGGCTCCCGGAGATCTAGAAGCCACTCTTGGGACCCCTATGACGAGCTGAATGATTATCGCAATGGGGAAATCAGAGATGTTTCCCGGCGGCCAAGGAGGTATCACTCCGTCTGAAGCAGAGGGCGATCACCCCAGGTGCCTCCGATGTATGGCCATCCGGTCGGTGGCGGGTTCTACGGGATGCCGACCAGCGAGGCATACCTTGATATGCAGCCTTTTGGGCCTAGTGATATCCCGACCAGCCATGGTCCCTTCACGAGGGAGATTCGGCGCTACCGTATTCCAAGGGATCTCAGGAAGCTGCCCAACCTGAACAAATTTGATGGTCGTGGGGATCCTGACAAGCACATCAGATACTTCAACAACTATTGCAGCTACAGGGAGATGGGTTCTACAATGAAATGTCGTTTATTTCCTCAGTCGCTCGATGGCCGGGCACTGGAATGGTGGGAGTCACTGCGACCGAACACCATCTCTTTCTGGGAAGGTCTGATCAGGGTCTTTCTAGCAAACTACACGGCCAACCGATGATAGTACCGCTATGAGAAACACTTGGACACGGTCATCCAAGGCGACATCGAACTGTTATAGGAGTACATAGACCGCTTCAATTCTGAGGCTGATACCATTCGCGACCTGACGGACAAAGAGAAGTCAAGTATCTCAAACGAGCATCGTGCCGACCATAGGTTCGATGAAGAGTTCACTTTGAACCACTACATTGATCTCAATATGTTCCTTCGCAGAGCTAACAATCACATGGCTTACGAAGAGACACTAGTCGCAAGGAAGGCGCCAGCGTGCGACCTAGAGAAGAGCAGAGCAAGCCGTTCAAGGCTCAAGACGACCATCGTAACAACAAGCCGGAGTTCCGGCCTAAGAAGTACGAGCATCGAACGAGGCTCAATACACCCATCGCCCAGATATTTTCTGAATGTCAGAACAATGAGTTCGTTGATGTGAAGTGGCATGATTGGTTAGTGCTCAAGAAGGGTGCCCGGGCGACCAAGAAGTATTGTCGGTACCACAAAAGCAAGGGGCACGACACAAATTACTGCATGGCCCTAAAAGATGATATAGAAGATCTTATCCAAAAGGGCAAGTTGAAGCAGTATGTCAGAACTGAAGGTGCCGAGCGGCCTGCAGAAAGAGCCGGGGGACAACCCTCTCAACCAAAAGGAACGGCCGTGACCGCAGCAGCCATAGAAGCGGTCGGGGACAAGGACACCTCCGAAGAGGACGTCCGGCAATTTAAAGGCCGCAGGGTGGCCATGGTCATCCATGGAGGGAACCCTTTGGATCGCAGGGAATCAAAGAAGGCCATGAAGAGGAAGTGGAACGACATTCTGATGGTTGGAACGACTTCAGCCGAGCGACCGACCTCGAATAGGCAACCCATTTCCTTTGGAGATGAAGACTTGCTCGATGGACGAACTAATAGCTACGTTCCGTTGGTGGTCTCAACGGTCATGGCCAACACCAAGTCCGCACTGCAGTCGACTGCTGGTAGTTCTCGCCGACATTATATTTGAAGAGTTAATCGACAAGCTGAGCGTAGATCAGAGTGATATCAACAGGCCGATCCAACTCCACTGACAGGCTTTAACGGGGCGATCACCTACCCTTTGGGACGACTGAACTCTTGGTCACTTTTGGAGATAACACAGGGGAAAGCACCCTATACAGGACGCTCAGGACGACATTCCTGGTCCTTCCCATCAAGTCCTGCTACCAATGCATCATAGGCCAGCCGACACTTGGGAAGCTGGAGGCCGTTGCCTCAACAGTCCACTTGGAAATGAAGTTCTACAACAAGGACGATCAAGTTGTGACCCTGATGGCCGACATGGAAGCGGCTAAGCGAAGCCATTACTTGTACCAAGATATCTGCGACGAGCAAGATATGAGTTCTAACACGCAAAGTCTTGAAGAAAGACACCAAGTTAACCTTGCCGACCTGGACGCCCGATATGATCCTCGATAAATGACCCAGATGATGGTGATGATGATCTAGCCCGTGAGATAAAAACAAATTGAAGAGGCCAAAGCCCCATGGAGAATTGATCGACGTCCCAACTAGAGGAGCGACCTTAAAAGATGGTCAAGCTTGGAAGCGACCTACCTGAGAAGGTCAAGCAGGATCTTATAGCCCGTCTTAGGGATTATGCAGATTTGTTTGCGTGGCAGGCATCAGACATGTCTGGGATTCCAATAGAGATTGCGTGTCATCAACTCTCAGTGGATGAGACAGCTAGGCCGGTCGCCCAGAGAAGGCGAACTCAGAATAATGAGAAGGCTCAAGCAGCAGCACAGGCCGTTGACGACCTGATCAAGGCCAACTTCATTGCAGAAATCAAGTACACGACCTGGCTGTCTAACGTCGTGTTAGTGAAGAAGAAAAATGGTAAGTGGCGCATGTGCGTCGACTATACCGACTTGAATAAGGCTTGCCCGAAGGATGCCTTCCCGGTGCCCAAAGATCGATAAGTCGGGTCGATGGAGCATCGGGCTACAAGTTGCTATCATTCCTGGACGCTTATTCTGGGTACAACCAAATCAAAATGTATCCTCCAGACCGTCATAAGACCGCATTTGTAACACCCTAAATGATTTAATTAAGCAATTGATTAAATTATTTAAAGTGTTACACTGTTTTAAATTATAATAGCATATAAAATAGTGTTTATAATTCAAGAAATTATTTTAATTGAAGGGGTGGTGGAAGAAATGGACAGGGTGTAAAAGGGCCCAAGGTGCGCTTGGCCCAATGTACATATACCCAAAAGTGGAATTTTCTTTCATTTGTGAAGAAAGAAAGAAAGTTGCGAAGGAGAGGAGAGAAAGGAGAGAAGAGAACGACGCAAACCCTAGGAGAAGAGAAGGAGAAGAGCAATTTCGTGACTTGAAGGCTTGGATTGTTGCAGTGGTTTTGTTCGTGACTCTATTCCTGCTTCTTCACTGTTAATTTGAGGTAAGGGAGTCTCACTCTATAATAGAGGAGATAATGGGTTATATGTATATCATAGGGGTTGTTTTACGTTAATTGATGATTATATGATGATTTGATGTCTTGAAATTGATGAATTCCTTGGTGAAATCGATTTATAGCTTGAGTTAGGGTTTCATGATATATGATTTTGTGATTTTGATGTGATTGATGATTTGAGCATGCAATTGGTTGTTTGATTATGAAATTAGGAGTGTTAGAAGCATTATTGAGTGAATTGGTTTGGAAGATTTTGAGAAAATTGGGATTTTGGGGTTTGGGCGCCAAGATGCTAGGATTCAGCGCCACGTATCTGCTGCTCACGTGTTGAATTGAGAGTTTGTGCAGGAATGTTACTGCCAGGGCGCCACATTGCTGGGGAAATGGCGCCACGTACCTTGCTTCACGTCTTTGGAAGGTGTTCTGCGCGCAGTGTGTTACGCCAGGGCGCCAAGTTCTTTGGGAAAATGGCGCCACATGCCTTCGCTTTGTGTGTTGGGTGCGTGTGTGCCGATGTGGGCGCCAAATGCCGCCCAGGTGCCTGCCAGAATGGCGCTGTGTCACCGTGAGCGTTGTCCGGGTGAGTGAGTTCTTTGTCTGGCGCGAGAATGTGGGTATTTTGGAGCCCGGGAGTGAAACTTGTATTTCTGAACATATTTCCTCGTGCAAATTTTGTATTCACCGCCAACTTTCAATTTTAAATGTTTTGGCTCGAGTGGTTTTCTGTTGCGGTGTTATTTTGAAAATGTCCCGGTGGGGCTTGTTTTGTGTGTGTTTTGGGGCTGGGTGAAACTTGTATTTAAACATATTTCCTCGTACAAATTTTGTATTCACTCATGACTTTCATTTTTAAATGTTTTGGCTCGAGTAGTTTCTCGAGTACAGTCTTATTTTAAAAATGTCTCGGTGGGGGTGATTTTGGGCGTGTTTTGGGGGCCGGGGAGTGAGACTTACTTTTCTAGGCATATTTCATCATACCAAATTTTGTATTTACCTCGCCCAAATTCATTTTTAAACATTTTGGCTCGGGTGGTTTTTGGTTTGAAAGTGTTGGGTGAGCTGGGTCACAGTGGGGCGCCAAACTGTGCTTTGCTCGTGTCTTAGTTTGTGTCTGGCTCGTGTCTCGAGTTTGTGTCTAGGTCATGTTGCCTGGGGGCGCCAGTTGCTAGAAAAGTGGCGCCCGATGGCGGTGTTGCCACGGGCGCCAAAATCTTTGAGCTTACGGCGCCTAGTCTTTGTGTTGCACCGGGCGCTGAATGTGGGGAAAATGGCGCCTAGTCTTTGCCAAGTGCCTAAGAGGGTGCTTTGTTTTGGTCCCTAGGTGACGCTTTGGTCCCTAAATGATTGTTTTGGTCCTAAATGGTGGTTTAGGTCCTCGGGTGAGGTTGAGTACTCTAGAGGAGAATAGTCCTGGTGGGACTTAATGGTGTTGAGGGTTTATAATGAGGTGATTGAGCATGCCATGGGGGCATGGGCGGAGGCCAAGCGAGGAGGGCTATAAAATGAGATTGACACCGAGGTAAGAGTTAATGGGTGTGTTGAGTCGCTTTGAAATGGTGTTTGTGATGTACATGGAGTCTCATGCATACATTGGGTCATGATCGTAGAGTTTATAATATGATTTGTGAAGCTCGAGGGTCGCCGGGGCCTTATAAAATGATTGTGAAGTTCGAGGCGCGTAGGAGGGCCTTATAATATGATTGTGAAGCCTGAGGGCGGCCGGTGGGCCAATGGTACCACATGCATACTGACATTGCATACATTCCCATTAGTGCATGAATATTGTTGATTGATGATTGGTGTGTTTGAGTATGCTGTAAACTATGCTTATATATTGCTTATTATCACTTTTATTATATAGTTCGAGACTCACCCTTTCTGTTGTTATTTACCACAGGTAGTCAGGAGTGAGGGCTTTCTACCTTCACTACTCCCCGAGTCGGTCTGCTCTGATACGTAGCACCTAGGGGTTGGGGGTTATGAACTACAGTTGTCTTGTTTTGCTCTTGTTGAGCCTTCTATGTATTGCTGTGAGACATGCTGAATTATTTTGTTGGATTCCTGATTACTTTCCGCTGCATTATATGAACCTATAGTTCCACGAGTTGATTTGCTGGTGTTACGTATTTTGATTTTATTATGAGATGTGTGACGCTCCATTTTATTGAGGATTGTTTTATGTTATACTATTAGTGTGCTGAATGACTATGGCTAAACTGTGGTTCGCCACTAAGGCCGGAATTTCTTTCGCTGGTGTATTTACAAGGGCATCACTGAGAGCCTTGCAAAGGAGGTCAATGCCTGTTGCAAGTAGTATCAGTTACCTGAGTAATCCCATAGTCAATCAGTCCACTATTTTATAACACACTAAACTAAAAGATGACCTGAAAAGATTTTTGTATACTCTGATTTTTGGTTTAAATTACCGGGTAGAAATGGGGTGTTACATTAGTGGTATCAGAGCAAAAGTTCGGTCTGTCCGGCCAAGTGTGTCAGTCTGTCATAGTGTGTATGACAACTAGGTGTCTTAAAGTAATTACGGCCGGTTGTTTATGCTTTGCAGTTGTTAGGGTTATATGGCCGTAAGGATCGACATCGCTTCTTCTTGAGGCCTTGCAAAGCTATAAGCGCAGATCGTGGGTACCCAACGGAATAATGAGACCCGCAATCGCGACGTTCTGAGAGAAGAACCCCTACCTTCAAGGGGGAGGTACAACCGGATGGTGCCTTGACTTGGCCGAAGGAGATTGAGAGGATCTTGGTGGTGATTGGGTCAGACCGATGAGCGAAAGTCGATATCTGAGTACTCATACTTTATCTGAAGAGGTCGATGGTAGTGGCTAGAGACCGAGAGAGATTGGGTGCTTTGCGGAGGAGATCACTTGGGGCGTGTTCGGCGGGAATTCTTGAGAAAGTATTTCCGGAGGACGTGAGAGGTAAGAAAGAGTGGAATTCCTTGAACTGAGGCAGGGGAGTATGACTGTTACTGAATATGCTGCCAAGTTCACGGAGTTGGCCAAGTTCTATCCCCACTATGCTGAGGCTGGGGCTGAATTCTCAAAGTGCATCAAGTTTGAGAATGGACTGAGAGTCGATATCAAGCGGTGCCGTGGGGTATCGTAAAATTAGAGTATTTGTCGATCCGGTAGATTCTTTGCAGGATATATGAGGAAGACAAAGAATGCCCGCTCTAGGGTCATGAGAGACCGAGGGGGAAATTTCATCACGGGGTAAGCCTTATGAGACGCTGCCCACCGACAAAGGGAAGCAAAGGTATTCGGGTGGTAACAGTACAATGGTGGAAACAGTCTCCGCGAGGGTAGGAGGCACCATGAGGGCAAGAAGCCAAGTGGGGAGACGCCCATCCGATATTGTGTGTTTCAAGTGTGACAAGCCGTGTCACAAGAGTTTTGATTTGTAAGATGGAAGTGAAGAGATGTTTTAGGTGTGGAAAGAGTGGTCACATGGCATCTCGAGTGTGATCGCAAGGAAGTCAGTATGTTTCAACTGTGGTGAAGCCGGGTCACATTAGCTTCAAGTGTCCCAAGCCTAAGAAGGAAAGATCTCTTCGGGAGGGTGTTTGCATTGGCGGTGTTCGGAGGGACCTAATGATATCCGAGGTACATGTTTCATCTCTGGTACACCTTTAGTTGCTATTGTTGACACGGGTGCTACGCACTCTTTTATTGCATCTGTTTGTCTTTGAAAAGTTAAATTTAGTATTGTCTACTATGGAGAGAGGATGGTTATCGACACTCCACGGCTAAGTCCGGTAACTACTTCTCGATGTGTGCTAGGTGTCCTCTGTCGCCTCTTGGCGAGAGATTTTCCGTTGATCCGATTTGTTTGCCTTTGGGTGGGTTAGACGTGATTACGGGCATGGATCGTTAGTAGATAACCACGTGCACATCAACCGCTACGATAAGTCTATTAGTTTTCTCCTTCCTCGAAGAGGAAGAGTGCGCTCTTCATCTGTCACGAGCAATTGCGCAGAGGTAATGAAAGAGGGTGGTCGGTTGTTTGCTTTGATTGCGTCCATGTGTAACACCCCATTTCTACCCTAAGCAATTTAAATCAAAAATCGTGAGTATACAAAAATCTTTTCTCGGTCATCTTTTAGTTTAGTGTGTTATAAAATAGTGCACTTTGCCGACTATGGGATTACTCGGTGTAATCGATACTACTTGCAACAGTGCATTGGCCACCTTTGCAAGGCTCTCGGTGATGCCCTTGTAAATACACCAAATGAAGAAAATCTAGCCTTAGTGGCGAACCACGCTTTAGCCATAGTCATTCAAAGACACTAATAGTATAACATAATTTAATAATCAACGAAATGGAGCGTCACAACTCTTTATCATAAACCAAAATCCGAATACGTAACACCGATAGATCAACTCATAGAAATATAGTTTCACATATTGCAATGAAAAGTAATCATTATCTCAACAAAGATAATCCAAAGAATATCAAACAAATACATAAGGCTCAACAAGGAGCAAAACAAGCAACAACAGTCTAAACCCCGACCCTAGGTGCTACGTGATCGAAGCGGACCGACTCGGGAGGAGTAGTAGTGAAGGTAGAAAGCCCTCACTCCCGACTACCGTGGTAAATAACAACGAGAAAGGGTGAGTCTCGAACTATATAATAAAAGTGAT
Source organism: Oxytropis ochrocephala (assembly GCA_020916435.1). Lineage (NCBI taxonomy): Eukaryota > Viridiplantae > Streptophyta > Magnoliopsida > Fabales > Fabaceae > Oxytropis > Oxytropis ochrocephala. The sequence goes on from CM037090.1 coordinate 71,455,399, forward strand.
AATAAGCAATATATAAGCATAGTTTACTGACACACTCAAACACGCCAAACATCACCAACAACATTCATGCACTAATGGGAATGTATGCAATGTTGGTATGCATGTGGTACCATTGGCCCACCGCAGCGCCTCGAGCTTCACAATCACTTTATAAGGCCCCGGCCGCCTCAAGCTTCACAATCACTTTATAAGGCCCCGGCCGCCTCAAAGCTTCACAATCATTTATAAGGCCCCGCCGCCGCCCTCAGCTTCTTCACATCATATTATAAACTCTACGATCATGACCAATGTATGCATGAGACTCCATGTACATCACAAACATCATTTCAAACAATTCAATACACCCATTACTCTTACCTCGGTTGTCAATCTCATTTTATAGCCCTCCGGCTTGGCCCACCGCCCATGCCCCCATGGCATGCTCAATCACCTCATTATAAACCCTCAACACCATTATGTCCCACCTGGACTATTCTCCTCTAGGGCACTCAACCTTACTCGTGGACCTAAACCACCACTTAGGACCAAAACAATCATCTAGGGACCAAACTCATCACCTAGGGACCAAAATAAAGACTCCTCTTAGGCACTTGGCGGCACTCAGCGCCATTTTCCCCACATTCTCGCCCCCGTGCAACACAAAGACTAGCGCGCCGAAACTCAAAGATTTTGGCGCCCCTGTGGCAACACACCCCTCGGGCGCCACTTTCCTAAGCAACTGGCGCGCCCACAGGCAACACGCAGACCTAGACCCAAACTCGCATACGCTTTGGACACAAACTAAGACACAGCAAAGACACGATTGGCGCCCCCGCTGTGACCCAGCTCACCCAACACCTTCAAATCAAAACCACCCGAGCCAAAATGTTTAAAAATGAATTTGGGCAGGTGAACACAAAATTTGGCACAATGAAATATGCCTAGAAAAGTAAGTTTCACTCCCGGGCTCCAAAACACACATAAAACGAGGCCTACTTTGGGACATTTTCAAAAATACACTTGAAATCGAAAACCATTCGAGCCAAAACACTTAAAATTGAAAGTTGGCGGTGAACACAAAAAGTTGGCACGAGAAAATATGTTTAGAAATACAAGTTGCACTCACCGGGCTCCAAAACACACCCAAAACGAGCCCTACCGGAACATTTTCAAAAATACACTTGCAATCGAAAAACCACTCGAGCCAAAACACTTAGAATTGAAAGTTGGCGGTGAATACAAAAGTTGGCACGAGAAAATATGTTTAGAAATACAAGTTGCACTCCCGGCTCCAAAATACCCACATTCGCGCGCCCGGACAAAGAACTCACTCACCCAGACACAAGCATAGATGACACAGCGCCATTCTGGGCACCACTCGAGGCAAAGATTTGGCGCCCACATCACCGCACACACGCACTCCAACACACAAACGAAAGGCACGGGCGCCATTTTCCCAAAGAATCTTGGCGCCCGGCGTAACAACCTCGCACAAAACATATTCCAAAGACATGAACGAAGGCACGGCGCCATTTTCCCAAAGAATGTGGCGCCGGGCAAAGAGTATTCTGCACCAACTCTAAACTTAGCCATGAAATAGCATACACGGCGCTGAATCCTAGCATCTTGGCGCCCCAAACCCCAAAACCCCAATTTTTCCAAAATCTTCCAAACCAATTCACCCAATAATCCTTCTAACACTCCTAATTGCATAATCAAACAACCAATTGCATACTCAAATCATCAAATAACATCAAAACAGCCCCTATGACACATATAATACCCATTATCTCCTCTATTATAGAGTGAGACTCCCTTACCTCAAAATAACCGTAGAAAGAACCTAACGGAGTCACGAACAAAACCACCGCAACAATCCAAGCTTCAAGCCACGAAATTGCTCTTCTCCTCCTCTTCTCCTAGGGTTTGCGCCGTGAGCTCTCTCTTTTCTCTCCTCTCCTTCGCAACTTTCTTTCTTTCTTTCACAAAATGAAAGAAAATTCCACTTTTGGTTATATGTATATTGGGCCAAGTGCACCTTGGGCCCTTTTTACACCCCGCCCATTTCTTCCACCACTCCTTCAATTAAAATAAAATACTAAATTATAAACACCATATTATAATTTAATATAATTAAAAATTAGTGCAACACCTAAACAATTTAATCAATTTCTTAATTAAATTATTTGGGGTGTTACAACTCTCCCCCACTTAGGAGATTTCGTCCTCGAAATTCGTACTGAGTCAAATAACTCGGATGGGACTCCGCATCTTGCTTTCCAGGCTCCCAAGTCATACTCTCACCAAAGAGCCTCCCAACCACACTACCTTGACCAAGGCAATGTCTTTCCTCTCAACACCTTCACTTCTCTATCCTCAATCCTCACCGGCATAGTCTCCACAATGAGGTTCTCACGCACCTCCACGTCATCCATGTGAATCACATGAGACGGAGTCCGAATATACTCCGGGCGTGACACGTGGAAGACATCGTGCAAGTTCGAAAGATTAGGTGGCAAGGCCACCCTATAAGCAACCTTTCCAACCTCTCGGTGATTTGGTGCGGTCCAATAAACCTTGAGTTAACTTCTTTGCCTTCGAGCACGCCCAACACCACCATATAGGCGTGACCTCAAGAACACATGCTCACCAGCCTGAAACTCCAAGTCCTTCCTCCTCTTATCATGATAACTTTTCTGCCGACTCTGAGACTCTTTCATCTTCTCTCTGATCATTTTCACCTTCTCAGTAGTCTCCCTAACCAACTCTGGTCCAAGGACAACACTCTCCCCGGACTCATGCCAACACAAAGGAGTTCTGCACCTCCGCCCATACAGTGCCTCGAAGGGAGCCATCCCGATGCTCGAATGATAGCTATTATTGTACGTGAACTCAATCAATGGAAGATGTGTATCCCACGCACCTCCCTGTTCTAGTACACAAGCTCTCAAAAGATCCTCCAAAGACTGGATGGTTCTTCTCGTCGACCATCGGTTACGAGGATGATAAGTGAACTCAACCTCGGCTTGACCCCAAAGCCTCCTGCAAGCTACCCCAAAACTCGGATGTAAACCGCGGATCTCTATCCGACACAATACTCTTCGGGACCCCATGAAGCTTCACAATCACCTGAATGTAAATTCTAGCCAACTTTGGCACAGGGAAGGTGATGTTGATAGGGATGAAATGGGCAGACTTGGTCAACCTATCCACAATCACCCAAATAGTGTCAGACCCTCTCACAGTATTTGGCAACCCAGTCACAAAGTCCATGGAAATGCTGTCCCACTTCCATTCCGGAATCTCCAAAGGTTGCATCAACCCCGCAGGTCTCTGGTGCTCAATCTTTGACTTCCGCAAGTCAAACATGCATATACAAATCTGCGCGCCACATCTCTCTTCATACCAGGCCACCAAAATAGTTTCTTCAGGATCATGGTACATCTTAGTGGCACCGGATGAATGCTCAACTTACTCCTATGACTCTCCTCAAGTATCATCTTCTTCAACTCAAGATCATCCGGAACACGATTCTCGCCCCTCGAACCTCAACACACCCCAGGAATCCAACTCAGTAATCCCCATCGTGAGTCCGCTCACCAAAGAACCACCAAATCTACCAACTTCACATCTAACTTCGGGCGCCTCGATACTAACCAAGAAGTCGCTTCCCAATTCTCGGATCCCCAACTGACACTGCGGGGTGTCACCTCACTAAACTCAAGTCACTAATTGCTCAATCAATTCCAACTCCTCACCATCATAGTGACATATGCAAAGTCTTCCGACTCAAAGCATCCGCCACGACATTAGCTTTTCCGGGGTGATAGTTCAAGCCGAAATCATAGTCCTTCAACAGCTCTAACCAACGCCTCTGTCTCATATTCAGCTCCTTTTGGTCAAATAAGTACTTCAGACTCTTGTGGTCACTGAACACTTCGAATCTAGTACCATAGAGATAGTGTCTCCAGATTTTCAACACAAACACAATCGCAGCCAACTCTAAGTCATGAGTAGGGTAGTTCTTCTCATGGGTCCTCAACTGTCGGGACGCATAAGCAACCACCTTCCCATCCTGCATCAAAACACCTCCCAAACCCATCTTGGAAGCATCACAGTACACAACAAATGGTCATTTCGCACAGTAACACCAACACTGGGGACGTGGTCAACCTTCTCTTTAGCTCTTGGAAGCTCTCTTCACACTTTGCATCCCACACAAATGCCTTTCCTTTACAGTCGTCAAAGTAGTCAATGGAAGGGCTAGCTTAGAGAACCCTTCAATGAACCTCCCCAGTAATAACCACCAACCCCAAGAAACTCCCGATCTCGATCCGCAGACTTTGGGCTCTCCCACCAGAACACTGCATCTACCTTGGGCCGGATCCACCGCTATACCATCACCGAAAATAATATGACCCAAGAAGCTCACCTCATGCAAACGAATTCACACTTCGACAACTTGGCATACAACTTCCTCTCTTTTCAAGACCTCTAGTACCAACCTCAAGTGTTCTCGCATGCTCTTCCTCGATTTTGAGTACACCAAAATATCATCAATGAAGACCACCACAAACCGATCCAGATAGCTATGGAAAATTCGGTTCATGTACTCCATAAACACCCCTGGTGCATTTGTGACACCAAACGGCATTACAGAGTACTCATAATGCCCATACCTTGTTCTCGAATCTTTGTCGCTACGGATATCCTCATCCTTCACCTTAACTGGGTGGTACCCGACCTCAAGTCAATCTTGCTAAACACTTTAGCACCCACTAGCCGATCCATTAGATCATCTATCCTCGGGAGAGGATACTTATTCTTGATAGTCACTTTATTCAATTGTCTGTAGTCCACACACAGACGCATACTCCCATCCTTTTTCTTTACCAACAAAACTGGAGCTCCCCATGGTGATACACTAGGCCTCACAAACTTCTTCTCAAGAAGCTCCTCTAATCGCTTCTTCAATTCACCAACTCGGTCGACATCCGATCACGGTGCCATAGACACAGTGCCTAGTACTGCACAAGCTCAATCCCGAACTCCACTTCCTCTCTGCGGGGCACACTAGGAATCTCATCCGGAAACACTTCGGAAACTCACACACCACCTGAACCCATCAATCACAAATTGCTTCTCGTGGACATATAGACGCCACCAAAGCAAACAACCGACCACCCTCCTTCATTACCTTGCGCAATTGCTCGTGACAAAGAAAGCGCACTCTTCCTCTTCGTGAAGGAGAAAACTAATAGACTTATCGAGCGCTTGATGTGCACGTGGTTATCTACTAACCATCCATGCCCGAATCACATCTAACCCACTCAAAGGCAAACAAATCGATCAACTGAAAATCTCTGCACGCCAAGACCGACAGAGGACACCTAGCACACATCGCAGAAGTAGTTACCGGACCCTTAGCCGGAGTGTCGATAACCATCCCTCTCTCCATAGTAGACATTACTAAATTTAACTTTTCAAAGACAAACAGATGCAATAAAAGAGTGCGTAGCACCCGTGTCAACAATAGCAACTAAAGGAGTACCAGAGATGAAACATGTACCTCGGATATCATTAGGTCCCTCCAACTCCTTAATGCAAACACCCTCCCAAAGAGATCTTTCCTTCTTCGGCTTGGGACACTTGAAGCTAATGTGACCAGCTTCACCACGGTTGAAACATACAGTTCCTTGCGATCACACCTGGATGCCATGTGACCACTCTTTCCACACCTAAAACATCTCTCGCACTTCCATCTTACAGTCAAAACTCTTGTGACTGGCTTGTCACACTTGAAACACACAATGTCGGATGGGCGTCTCCCCACTTGGCCTCTTGCCCTCTCATGGTGCCTCCTACCCTCAAGCAGACTGCTTTCCACCATTGTACTGTTACCACCCGAGTACCTTTGCTTCCCTTTGTCGTGCAGACTTCTCATAAGGCTTACCTCCGTGATGAAATTTCCCCTCCGTCTCTCATGACCCTAGAGCGGGCATTGTTTGTCTTCCTCATATATCCTGCAAAGAATCTACCAGGATCGTGAAATACTCTAATTTTTTCTCGATACCCCACACTGCTTGATATCGGCTCTCGATCCATTCTCAAACTTGATGCACTTTGAGAATTCAAATTTCACCTCAAAGATATAGTGGGGATAGAACTTGGCCAACTCCGTGAACTTGGCAAAGATATTCAAGAATACTGATCATACTCCCCGCCTCGGTTCAAGAAATTCCACTCTTTCTTATTTCTCACGTCCTCCGGAAATACTTTCTCAAGAATTCCCTTCGAACACACGGCCCAAGTGATCTCCTCCTGCAAAGACCCAATCTCTCACCGGTCTCTAGCCACCACCATCGCCTCTTCATATAATGTATGAGTACTGTGACGACTTTCTCGCTCATCTCAGCAATGCGACAATCACCCCAAGATCCTCTCAATCTCCTTCACCAAGTCAAGGCACCATCCGGGTTGTACCTCCCTCAAGGTAGGGGTTCTCTCTCGAACGTTGCCAGCCGGCGGTCTCATTATTCTGGCTGGGTACCCACAGATCTGCGCTTATAGCCTGCAAGGCCTCAAGAAGAGCGATGATCGATCCTTCCAGCCATATCAACCTAACACCTGCAAAGATAAACAACCATTCGAATTACTTTAAGACACCTAGTTGTCATACACACTATGACAGATCGACACACTTGGCCTGGACAGACCGAACTTTTGCTCGATACCACTAATGTAACACCCCATTTCTACCCTAAGCAATTTAAATCAAAAATCGAGTATACAAAAATCTTTTACGGTCATCTTTTAGTTTAGTGTGTTATAAAATAGTGCACTGGCCGACTATGGGATTACTCGGTAATCGATACTACTTGCAACAGCATTGGCCACCTTTGCAAGGCTCTCGGTGATGCCCTTGTAAATACACCAAATAAAGAAAATCTAGCCTTAGTGGCGAACCACGCTTTAGCCATAGTCATTCAAAGACACTAATAGTATAACATAATTTAATAATCAACGAAATGGAGCGCGTCACAACTCTTTATCATAAACCAAAATCCGAATACGTAACACCAAAGAGATCAACTCATAGAAATATAGTTTCACATATTGCAAATGAAAAGTAATCATTATCTCAACAAAGATAATCCAAAGAATATCAAACAAATACATAAGGCTCAACAAGGAGCAAAACAAGCAACAACGCCTAAACCCCGACCCCTAGGTGCTACGTATCGAAAGCGGACCGACTCTCGGGAGTAGTGAAGGTAGAAAGCCCTCACTCCCGACTACACCGTGGTAAATAACAACAGAAAGGGTGAGTCTCGAACTATATAATAAAAGTGATAATAAGCAATATATAAGCATAGTTTACAAAGACACTCAAACACGCCAAACATCACCAACAACATTCATGCACTAATGGGAATGTATGCAATGTTGGTATGCATGTGGTACCATTGGCCCACCGGCCGCCCTCGAACTTCACAATCACTTTATAAGGCCCCGGCGCCTCAGAGCTTCACAATCACTTTATAAGGCCCCGGCCGCCTCAAAGCTTCACAATCATTTATAAGGCCCCGTAGCCCTCGAAGCTTCACACATCATATTATAAACTCTACGATCGCAACCAATGTATGCATGAGACTCCATGTACATCACAAACATCATTTCAAACAATTCAATACACCCATTACTCTTACCTCGTTGTCAATCTCATTTTATAGCCCTCCCGGCTTGGCCCACCGCCCATGCCCCATGGCATGCTCAATCACCTCATTATAAACCCTCAACACCATTATGTCCCACCGGACTATTCTCCTCTAGGGCACTCAACCTTACTCGGGACCTAAACCACCACTTAGGACCAAAACAATCATCTAGGGACCAAATCGTCACCTAGGGACCAAAACAAAGACTCCTCTTAGGCACTTGGCAAAGACACAGCGCCATTTTCCCCCACATTCTCGCCCCTCAGTGCAACACAAAGACTAGGCGCGAAACTCAAGATTTTGCGCCCCGGCAACACACTGACCCACCGGGCGCCACTTTCCTAGCAACTGGCGCCCCCCGGGCAACACGCACCTAGACCCAAACTCGCACACGCTTTGAGACACAAACTAAGACACAGCAAGACAACAGGCGCCCCCCATTGACCCAGCTCACCCAACACCTTCAAATCAAAACCACCCGAGCCAAAATGTTTAAAAATGAATTTGGGCAGTGAACACAAAGTTTGTACGAGTGAAATATGCCTAGAAAAGTAAGTTTCACTCCCACGGCCGCAAAACACACATAAAACGAGCCCCTCTACCGGGACATTTTCAAAAATACACTTGAAATCGTAAAACCATTCGAGCCAAAACACTTAAAATTGAAAGTTGGCGGTGAACACAAAAGTTGGCACGAGAAAATATGTTTAGAAATACAAGTTGCACTCACCGGCTCCAAAACACACCCAAAACGAGCCCTACTCTAACATTTTCAAAAATACACTTGCAATCGAGAAAACCACTCGAGCCAAAACACTTAGAATTGAAAGTTGGCGGTGAATACAAAAGTTGGCACGAGAAAATATGTTTAGAAATACAAGTTGCACTCCCGGGCTCCAAAATACCCACATTCTCGCGCCCAGACAAAGAACTCACTCACCCGCACAACGCAAGCTAAAGGACACACGAGCGCCATTCTGCAGGCACCCCGAGGCAAAGATTTGGCGCCCATCATCGCACACACGCACGCAACACACACACAAGCGGTGCCGCAGGCGCCATTTTCCCAAAGAACTTGGCGCCTCGCGAACAACCTCGCACAAAACATATTCCAAAGACATGAATAAAGATTACAGGGCGCCATTTTCCCAAAGAATGTGGCGCCGCAGAGCATTCTGCACCAACTCTAAACTTAGCGATGAATAAGCATACGGGGCGCGAGATCCTAGCATCTTGGCGCCCAAACCCCAAAACCCCAATTTTTCCAAAATCTTCCAAACCAATTCACCCAATAATCCTTCTAACACTCCTAATTGCATAATCAAACAACCAATTGCATACTCAAATCATCAAATAACATCAAAACAGCCCCTATGACACATATAATACCCATTATCTCCTCTATTATAGAGTGAGACTCCCCTTACCTCAAAATAACCGTAGAGAAGAACCGGAACGGAGTCACGAACAAAACCACCGCAACAATCCAAGCTTCAAGCCACGAAATTGCTCTTCTCCTCCTCTTCTCCTAGGGTTTGCGCCGTGAGCTCTCTCTTTTCTCTCCTCTCCTTCGCAACTTTCTTTCTTTCTTTCACAAAATGAAAGAAAATTCCACTTTTGGGTATATGTATATTGGGCCAAGTGCACCTTGGGCCCTTTTTACACCCCTGGCCCATTTCTTCCACCACTCCCTTCAATTAAAATAAAATACTAAATTATAAACACCATATTATAATTTAATATAATTAAAAATTAGTGCAACACCTAAACAATTTAATCAATTTCTTAATTAAATTATTTGGGGTGTTACACCATGTCTGCTGAGAACAGAGCTGTGGTTGATGGGTTACAGGTGGTGTGTGAGTTCCCTGAAGTGTTTCCGGATGAGATTCCTAGTGTGCCCCCAGAGAGGGAAGTGGAGTTCGGGATTGAGCTTGTGCACAGTACTAGGCCCTGTGTCTATGGCACCGTACCGGATGTCGCCTTCTGAGTTGGCTGAATTGAAGAAGCAGTTAGAGGAGCTTCTTGAGAAGAAGTTTGTGAGGCCTAGTGTATCACCATGGGGAGCTCTAGTTTTATTGGTAAAGAAGAAGGATGGGAGTATGCGTCTGTGCGTGGACTACAGACAGTTGAATAAAGTGACTATCAAGAATAAGTATCCTCTCCCGAGGATAGATGATTTGATGGATCAGCTGGTGGGTGCTAAAGTGTTTAGCAAGATTGACTTGAGGTCCGGGTATCACCAGATTAAGGTGAAGGATGAGGATATCCAGAAGACAGCATTCAGAACAAGGTATGGGCATTATGAGTACTCTGTAATGCCGTTTGGTGTCACAAATGCACCAGGGGTGTTTATGGAGTACATGAACCGAATTTTCCATAGCTATCTGGATCGGTTTGTGGTGGTCTTCATTGATGATATTTTGGTGTACTCAAAATCTGAGGAAGAGCATGCAGAGCACTTGAGGTTGGTGCTAGAGGTCTTGAAAGAGAGGAAGTTGTATGCCGTTGTCAAAGTGTGAGTTCCAGTTGCATGAGGTGAGGTTCTTGGGTCATATTATTTCTGGTGATGGTATAGCTGTGGATCCAGCCAAGGTAGATGCAGTGTTACAGTGGGAGAGCCCAAAGTCTGCGACTGAGATCAGGAGTTTCTTGGGGTTGGCTGGTTATTACAGGAGGTTCATTGAAGGGTTCTCTAAGCTAGCCCTTCCATTGACTCGATTGACCTGTAAGGGAAAGGCATTTGTGTGGGATGCAAAGTGTGAAGAGAGCTTCCAAGAGTTAAAGAGGAGGTTGACCACGCCTCCAGGTGTTAGTGTTGCTGTGCGCAGCAACCATTTGTTGTGTCTTGTGATGCTTCCAAGATGGGTTTGGGAGGTGTATTGATGCGAGGATGGGAAGGTGGTTGCTTATGCGTCCCGACGCTTGAGGACCCATGAGAAGAACTATCCCACTCATGACTTAGAGTTGGGCTGCGATTGTGTTTGTGTTGAAAATGCTGGAGGCACTATCTCTATGGTACTAGATTCGAAGTGTTCAAAGATCACAAGAGTCCAAGTACTTGTTTGACCGTAGGAGCCGAATATGAGACAGGCGTTGGTTAGAGCCGTTGAAGGACTATGATTTCGGCTTGAACTATCACCCCGGCAAAGCTAATGTCGTGGGTGATGCTTTGAGTCGGAAGACTTTGCATATGTCGACTATGATGGTGAGGAGTTGGAATTGATTGAACAATTCCGTGACTTGAGTTTGTTCGTGAGGTGACACCTCGTAGTGTCGATTGGGGATGCCGAGAATTGGGAACGAATTCTTGGTTAGTATCGAGAGACGCCCGAGAGACTAGATGTGAAAGGTAGTACTTGCTTGGTTGCGGGTGAGCAAGGCTGCAGGGGGATTACAGGTTGGATTCCCGTGGTGTGTTGAGATTCGTGACGTAAATCGTGTTCCAGATGATGCTGAGTTGAAGAAGATGATACTTGAGGAGAGTCATAGGAGTAAGTTGAGCATTCATCCAGGTGCTACTAAGATGTACCATGATCTGAAGAAACTGTTTTGGTGGCCTGGTATGAAGAGGGATGTTGCGCAGTTTGTATATGCATGTTTGACTTGCCAGAAGTCAAAGATTGAGCACCAGAAGCCTGCGGGGTTGATGCAACCTTTGGAGATTCCGGAATGGAAGTGGGACAGCATTTCCATGGATTTTGTGACCGGATTGCCAAATACTGTGAGAGGGTCTGACACTATTTGGGTGATTGTGGATAGGTTGACCAAGTCTGCTCACTTTATTCCTATCAACATCACTTTTCCTGTGCCAAAGTTGGCTAGAATTTACATTCAGGTGATTGTGAAGCTTCATGGGGTTCCGAAGAGTATTGTGTCGGATAGAGACCCGCGGTTTACATCAGAGTTTTGGGGAAGCTTGCAGGAGGCCTTGGGGTCCAAGCTGAGGTTGAGTTCACTTTATCATCCTCGGTGATGGTCGATTGAGAGAACCATCCGGTCTTTGGAGGATCTTTTGAGAGCTTGTGTGCTAGAGCAGGGAGGTGCGTGGGATACACATCTTCCACTGATTGAGTTCACGTATAATAACAGCTATCACTCGAGCATTGGGATGGCTCCTTTTGAGGCACTGTATGGACGTAGATGCAGAACTCCTTTGTGTTGGCATGAGTCCGGAGAGAGTGTTGTTCTTGGACCAGAGTTGGTTAGGAGACTACGAGAGAAAGTGAAAATGATCGAGAGAAAGATGAAAGAGTCTCGTAGTCGGCAGAAAAAGTTATCATGATAAGAGGAGGAAGGACTTGGAGTTTCAGTGGTGAGCATGTGTTCTTGAGGGTCACGCCTATGACTGGTGTTGGGCGTGCTCTGAAGGCAAAGAAGTTAACTCCAAGGTTTATTGGACCGTACCAAATCACTGAGAGAGTTGGAAAGGTTGCTTATAGGGTGGCCTTGCCACCTAATCTTTCGAACTTGCACGATGTCTTCCACGTGTCACAGCTTCGGAAGTATATTCCAGACCCGTCTCATGTGATTCACATGGATGATGTGGAGAGTGCGAGAACCTCACCGTGGAGACTATGCCGGTGAGGATTGATGATAGAGAAGTGAAGGTGTTGAGAGGAAAGACATTGCCTTGGTCAAGGTAGTGTGGTTGGGAGCTCACCGTGAGAGCATGACTTGGGAGGCGGAGAGCGAGGATGCTGGAGTCGTATCCGGAGTCATTTGAATCGGTATGAATTTCGAGGACGAAATTTCCTAAGTGGGGGAGAGTTGTAACACCCTAAATGATTTAATTAAGCAATTGATTAAATTATTTAAAGTGTTACACTGTTTTAAATTATAATAGCATATAAAATAGTGTTTATAATTCAGTAAATTATTTTAATTGAAGGGGTGGTGGAAGAAATGGACAGGGTGTAAAAGGGCCCAAGGTGCGCTTGGCCCAATGTACATATACCCAAAAGTGGAATTTTCTTTCATTTGTGAAGAAAGAAAGAAAGTTGCGAAGGAGAGGAGAGAAAGGAGAGAAGAGAACGGCGCAAACCCTAGGAGAAGAGAAGGAGAAGAGCAATTTCATGACTTGAAGGCTTGGATTGTTGCAGTGGTTTTGTTCGTGACTCTATTCCGGTGCTTCTCTACGGTTAATTTGAGGTAAGGGGAGTCTCACTCTATAATAGAGGAGATAATGGGTTATATGTATATCATAGGGGTTGTTTTACGTTAATTGATGATTATATGATGATTTGATGTCTTGAAATTGATGAATTCCTTGGTGAAATCGATTTATAGCTTGAGTTAGGGTTTCATGATATATGATTTTGTGATTTTGATGTGATTGATGATTTGAGCATGCAATTGGTTGTTTGATTATGAAATTAGGAGTGTTAGAAGCATTATTGAGTGAATTGGTTTGGAAGATTTTGAGAAAATTGGGATTTTGGGGTTTGGGGCGCCAAGATGCTAGGATCTCGCGCCACGTATCGCTTCCAAGTTGAATTGAGAGTTTGTGCGGGAATATTCTTGCCAGGCGCCACATTGCTTTGGGAAATGGCGCCTGTACCTTGCTTCACGTCTTTGGAAGTGTTGCAATGCGGTGTGTTTCGCCAGGCGCCAAGTTCTTTGGAAAATGGCGCCACAATGCCTTTGTTTGTGTGTTGGGTGCGTGTGCCGCGGATGTGAGGCGCCAAATGCTGCCCCAGGGTGCCCGAATGGCGCTGTGTCATCAGTATGCTTGATGTCCAGGTGAGTGAGTTCTTTGTCTGGCGCCGAATGTGGGTATTTTGGAGCCCGGGAGTGAAACTTGTATTTCGAGCATATTTCCTCGTGCAAATTTTGTATTCACCGCCAACTTTCAATTTTAAATGTTTTGGCTCGAGTGGTTTTCTGTTTGCGGTGTTATTTTGAAAATGTCGGTGGGGCTTGTTTTGTGTGTGTTTTGGGGCCCGGGGTGAAACTTGTATTTCTGAACATATTTCCTCGTGCAAATTTTGTATTCACTGCCAACTTTCATTTTTAAATGTTTTGGCTCGAGTAGTTTCTGAGTCTGTGTCTTATTTTAAAAATGTCTCGGTGGGGGTGATTTTGGGCGTGTTTTGGGGCCGGGAGTGAGACTTACTTTTCTAGGCATATTTCATCATGCCAAATTTTGTATTTACTGCCCAAAATTCATTTTTAAACATTTTGGCTCGGGTGGTTTTTGGTTTGAAAGTGTTGGGTGAAATTCGCAGGGGGGCGCCAAACCTTTTGCTGTGTCTTAGTTTGTGTCTGCAAATCGTATGCGAGTGTGTGTCTAGGTCTGTGTTGCCCGGCGCGCCAGTTGCTAGAAAAGTGGCGCCAGATGGCGGTGTTGCCACGAGGGGCGCCAAAATCTTTGAGTTTCTCGGCGCTGGTCTTTGTGTTGCACCGGGGCGCTGAATGTGGGGAAAATGGCGCCTAGTCTTTGCCCAGTGCCTAAGAGGTCTTGTTTTGGTCCCTAGGTGACAGTTTGGTCCCTAGATGATTGTTTTGGTCCTAAATGGTGGTTTAGGTCCCTGGGTGAGGTTGAGTACTCTAGAGGAGAATAGTCCGGTGGGACTTAATGGTGTTGAGGGTTTATAATGAGGTGATTGAGCATGCCATGGGGGCATGGGCCGGAGGGCCAAGCCAGGAGGGCTATAAAATGAGATTGACACTGAGGTAAGAGTTAATGGGTGTGTTGAGCTGTTTGAAATGGTGTTTGTGATGTACATGGAGTCTCATGCATACATTGGCTGCGGTCGTAGAGTTTATATGAACCTATAGTTCCACGAGTTGATTTGCTGGTGTTACGTATTTTGATTTTATTATGAGATGTGTGACGCTCCATTTTATTGAGAATTGTTTTATGTTATACTATTAGTGTGCTGAATGACTATGGCTAAACCGTGGTTCGCCACTAAGGCGAAATTTCTTTATTTGGTGTATTTACAAGGGCATCAGAGAGCCTTGCAAAGGAGGTCAATGCTGTTGCAAGTAGTATCGATTACTGAGTAATCCCATAGTCAATCACCCACTATTTTATAACACACTAAACTAAAAGATGACCTGAAAAGATTTTTGTATACTCTGATTTTTGGTTTAAATTACCGGGTAGAAATGGGGTGTTACAGAATTCATGACCGATCGGGGGAACTTCCAATACAAGGTCATGCCCTTCGGCTTGAAGAACGCAGGAGCGACCTACCATCGAATGATGAACAAAACATTCAAGAAACAAATCGGTCGAGTAGCAGAGGTGTATCTAGACGACATGATCATGAGCAAGACCGACCAAGATCATGCGAACGACCTGAGAGAGGTCTTTGAAGAAGCAAGGAGGAATTCCTTAAGGCTGAATCCAAAGAAATGCACCTTTGGAGTTAGGGCCGGCAAGTTTCTGGGGTTCCGTCTTACAGAAAAGGGGATAGAGGCTAACCCAGATAAGTGCAGGGCGGTCGTTGATATGAGGCCGCCCACCACAAAGAAGGAGATCCAACAGTTGAACGGCATGGTCGCTGCTCTGTCAAGGTGCATACCTAAGTCTACATGTAAGTCGCACCCCCTATTCAAGCTGTTGAAGAAGGATGTAGAGTTTGAATGGACCGACCAATGTCAGCGAGCATTAGAGTAGTTGAAGGAAGCTATGACCAACCCGCCCATCATGACCAATCCGCTGCCGGAGGAAACCCTATATCTATACCTGGTAATAACAGAAGAAGTCTTGAGCGCTGTCTTGGTCAGAGAGAATGACCTGAAGCAAAACCCGGTCTATTTCATCAGTAAGGTGCTGCAAGGACCAGAGTTAAGGTATTAGAGGATCGAGAAATTAGCCCTTGCACTACTGGTGGCCGCCCGGGGATTGAGACCTTACTTCGTGGCTCACCAGGTCGTGGTAAGAACGGACCAGCCAATAAGGCAAGTCCTTCATCGACCAGACCTGGCGGGACGTATGATCAAATGGGCATTTGAACTCAGCGAGTTCGACATCAAGTTCGAATCCAGGTCGGCCGCTAAAGCCCAAGTGTTGGCCGACTTCATTGCTGAAATGACTCCAACTCAAGACGGCGACCAGAAACGATCTGGACATTGCATGTGGACGGCTCTTCCAATAGCAAAGGGAGTGGAGCAGGCCTAATCCTAGAGAATTCAGAAGGCCTTGGAGTAGAAGTGTCCTTGACGTTTGCGTTCCACACATCCAACAATCAAGCTGAGTACGAGGCATGCATAGCCGGGCTGCAGCTTGCCAAAGAATTCAACGTTGATCGAGTCGAATTACACTCAGACTCCCTCCTGGTCGTGTCCCAGATCCAAGAATTGTATGACGCAAAGTACGAAGTGTTGAAGAGCTACTTGGCCAAAGTGGGGGAACTACTCCGGCAATTCGACAGGGCAGAGGTCAAGCACGTGCCAAGGACCGAGAACGTCTGAGCTGACATCCTGTCAAAGTTGGCCAGCACAAAGACCCCCGACAATCATAGAAGCTTGATCCAAGAAACCCTGACTCGTCCGAGCATCTCTGTAACACCCCAAAATAGTTCAATTAATTATTTGATTGAGTTATTTAAGGTTTACAACATTTTAGTTAAGTCAAGTATTAATTAGAAGTTTATTTCATTTAGGAGATGCTTAGGTGAATGTGGAAGGTGGGTGTAGAGGCCCATGAGCCATGAGAGGCCCATGAGCCATTAGAAGCCCAAGTTGTTGACTCATAGAAGAGTGTCGAAGGAGAGGGAACATTCATTACCAAAAATTATCAAGAAAAGTCAAAGGGAAAGTAAGAGAGAGAAGTTGGTAGGTGAGATCATTTTCTAGAGAGAAGGAAGAGCTTTCGGCGTAGAAGAAGCTCAAGCTCAAGCTCAAGGGAGAAGAGTTGCTGCGAGTGTTAACTGGAGGGTTTCAGCGAAGGGAGTGTGTTCTACTCAACTGAACAAGGTTAGGGGGCTCTCTTCTCACGTATAATTTTGTGTTATGATGAGTTGTTATGTGTGACTAGATTGTAGTTATGTTTCTTTGAGTTGCTTTGCATGCTTGATGTGTTTTGATGTTTTGATGTTGTGTTTTGGCTCACTTGGTGGAGTTGTGTGGAGTGGATGAGAGAGTTGATCATACGAGGGATCAAGGAGTGAAATGGGAGTCGAGGAAACTCTCACCCCAAAGAGAGCTAGAGTGAGTGAGGGTGAGCAACATAATCATGGAGAGGTTCTTAAAGAATAGGCTTAGGATAACAGAGGAGTAAATAAAACGTACATCATAAAGTGACGAGTGTGCGTGTGAGTTAAATGGAGTAGTCGGTTTAGGATTGCCGAGGTGAAGTTACTTGCCATCGTGAGTGGAACTTAAGTGAATAATCGTAAGTGTCAAGAACGTAAATAACGAGGTCATAGGAGCCGAGGTGAGTGATAGAGCACCAGTAACTAAGTGTATGAGTACCTGAGACTAGGTATAAGTATCGGTTTGTACTTGCCGAGGTGTATGGTAAGTAGGCCGAGATGCTTAGGCCGAGATAGAGTACTTAGGCGTAGCTGCTGAAGTGCCTTGATAACGTATAGCGTGTAGCAACCGATGTGTTATGGCCGAGATGTAGAGTATATCATACCTAGGTGTACTTGCCGAGGTGAGATGTTGCGTTCAATCGCGGTGTGTTCAAGCGTAGAGTAACTAGGTGGTATTATAGAGGAAGTAAAATACGTTCGTGTGAAGTGAAGTGACTATGAGTGGAGTAGAGTGTGGGCATGCCAAGGTGCCAAGCGTCTTGAGAGTGCCGAGAGTGTCTTGAGGTGCTATAGGTGCCGAGGTGATGTTTTAACGCTAGTGTAAGCGCGGAGTTATTCTTTGGCGCAACTGTGAGCGTCGTTTTGAGTGCCAAGTACGTGAGGGGTTAAATGGTGCAGTCATTTTAGTCCCTAATTGACGTTTTAGTCCTAAGTGTCATGGTAGTCCTCGTGGTGACTTCTGGGCCACTACTTGGAGCCGAGATGTTTGGTGAGCTGAGGGCGACAGTCTTAGCGCTGTAGGCCGATTCAGAGACGTCGGCCTTAGTGCCGTAATGATGTGTGAGAGTTGTTTGGCCGTAGGGCTACGAGTAGAGGAGTAATAAATGTTGAAGTCCCTGAGGGGCATTAAATAAACGAAAAGGGTGAACGCAGAGGACTTCGGTCCTAGAGGTGAGCAGAGGACTTAGGTCCTAATTATGAACAGAAGGCTGCGGTCTAAATGGTGAGTTACTGGAATTGTGTTATGATTTAATTGAATGATGTATATGATGTGTGTTATGCATTGTTCATGGTGTCGCATAACTCATAAGCATAATGGTGAAAGCAGAGGACTTCGGTCCTATGGTGAAAGCAGAGGACTTCGGTCCCTAAGGTGATAGCGAAGACTTGGTCTTAATGGATCCATCATGCATATGCCCTCGGAGTTTTGGGTCTGCATCATGCATATACCTCATGCACTAAATAATTGTGTTATTTGTGTGTTGTGCCGAGGTGTTTATATGTGTTTGCTTAGCATAATGCTTGTCATAAACCTTATTATATGTGTTTAGAGACTCACCCTCTTTGCTTTTATGTTGCTTCTCATGTTGGCAACTTGCAGTACCCCCCCAGTAGAGGTGTCCTCACTCGATGTCGTTTAGGCGTCGTCATTGCTCGATATGTAACACTAGGGTAGAGTAGTTTAGAGGTCGTTTTGGGTTGGTTTTTGAAATGTAACTTGATGTTATTTTGGAACATGTTTTATTCCGACTGTGTTGTAAATTAAAACATGTGTTTTTATGAACTCGTTCCATTTGGCCGAGGTGTTATATGTCACGCTGATAACTGTTGATGTGCGCCATTTCTGTATGTTTGATTGTCTTGTAGAAAATGTAGCACTCTCTTGTGAGTGGTTTTTGAAAAACTCTGATTTAATTTGCTAAGTAGTAGTAAAAGTAAGGGGGTGTTACAGTCTCAACCAAGCCAAGTCAATCCTTGGCCGTTCTCACCATTGAAGTGGAAGAAGAGTGGATCGCTCCAATATTGCGCTACATTACGACGTGTGAAGAGCCGACCGACCCAAAAAAGGCCAAGACCCTGAGATTGCGGTCTACCAAATATTCTGTGATCGAAGGGAAGTTATACAGAAGAGGTTTTTCATCCCCGCTACTAAGATGTTTGTCGTCGGTCGAAGCCGGCCATGTCTTAAGGGATATTCATGAGAGGTGGTGTGGCAGGCATCAGGGCAGTCGGTCCATAGCAAACAAAGCGCTCAGAGCAGGCTACTACTGGCCGACCATGGACGAAGATGCCAAGAAGCTGGTGCAGAAATGCAAAAAGTGCCAAGTGCATGCAGACGTTCACGTCGCCCCCTCATCGGAGCTGCAAAGCCTCACCTCACCTTGGTCGTTCGCTTGGTGGGGGATGGATTTGTGATAACTCATATTTATATGAGTTATTTATACCTCTAATCATTAAATTTGGCTAAATTACTGTTTTGGTCCTTTATCTTTGGCCTTGATTTCATTTTGGTCCTTTATCTTTTTTTTTTCTCGTTTTGGTCCTTTATGTTTCAGTTTTGTGTCAATTTGGTCCTTTTTTGTGTCAATTTGGTCCTTTTTTTGTGTCAATTTGGTCCTTTTTGTGTCATTTTGGACCGAAACTACAAAAAGGACCAAATTGACACAAAACTGAAACATAAAGGACCAAAACGAGAAAAAAAAAAGATAAATGACCAAAATGAAATCAAGGCCAAAGATAAAGGACCAAAACAGTAATTTAGCCTTAAATTAAGTAAGTTCTCAAGTAATAATAGTATAGTATTTATTGCATTTATGTTAATATTAGGAAAGGAAGGGCTAAGCACTGCTTTGCTATGAAATTGGCATATTTAGTGCCCTTGTGAATGTTTTGATGTATTTTGTGAGTAATGCAGTGTTTAGCGCTATAGCGTCTAACGCTATAGCGTCTAGAAGGTAGATCAGCTGAGCATCTAAAGTAAAAGTGCATTTTTGGCGCCAAGCTCATTAATCCAAGCTCCATATCTTGTGTCCACTTGTTTACGACATGCCCGGATTTTATTGGATCTTTGTGGACACTTGGCATCGCGTGAGTGAAGAATAGTGGAGTTGGTGAAAAGCAAACATCAACTTTATTGACTTTTGAGAAGACATGCACCACATGCTAGTAGACTACAAGATCTTCCCTCTCCCCTTCCCTTAGTGTGACCGAGAGTTAGAGAGAGTTTTAGAGAGAGATAGAACTTGATGCATTTTCTTCTCCATTGAAACACTTGAAGCTTTTGGAGTTTATTTTTCTCCTCTTTTGTAATTTTCTGTTTTTCTCATGGTGTGAAGCTGATGATGTACCATCTTTGCGTGGATGATTAGGAGACTTCAAGATTGTATCTTTTGCACTTGTAATTTCCTACTTACCTACGGTAATGCAAGTATGTTTGTTTGAGTTATTTTGATGATGCTCAACATGAGCTAAACTCCTTGAGTTGGGTTGCTAGAACTTGTAATGAACCTTTAATATTACGTATATAATTTCTCATGCTTTGTGTTTTAATCCTTGTGTTATAATTCTTCCCAACTTGTTTTATATTTGGCCACGTAAAACAAGTATTTTTGTGGATTCAGACATGAACCATGGAAAGATCTCAAGGATTAATATAAACGATAAGGTTGGTTAAAGACATTTAACCAATTTTTGCCTCCTCTAGACATAGAAGTTGCAATAGTTTATAAGGCTTAAGCCGTGGGATCTTGATTATACAGGTGAACTTATTTAGAACCTAGACATAGGCATCTTGTAATGAAACCACGGCGTTAGTGGATTGAAAGGCACAAAAATTTGCACAATAACGCTTAACGCTATAGCGTGTGACGTTATAGCGTCTTATTTCTGGGAACTTACTTAGTGAAAGCAATCCAACTTATTTCTCTTGAATCTTAATTACCTTTTAACTTGTTACTTTAACCACTCTCTGTTTAACTGAACTTTGCTACTCAATTACTTGTTACTTGTTCCTCTAAGTGTAATTCCTTTTTAAACTCTAAAATTAATACCAATCCCTGTGGAGACGAACTTTACTTATCAATATATTACTTGTTGCGATTGTGTACACTTGCACATCACCTTTTCGCACAACAAGTTTTTTTGGCGTCGTTATTAGGGATTGCATTTAATTTTTATTGTTTAGAAATTATTACATCCTTAGGGAGGTTTTACCTTGGCATTTGTCTGTGGTGTGTTACAGGAAGTGCTATAGCGTTTGACGTTATAGCGTATGCCCAGATCAGAACCACCTACTTTTGAGTTTGATCCAGAACCCGAGAGAAGATTCAGAAGGCTAAGACGCCAACAAAGGCTACAACAACTCAGACCAACTATGTCTGAGCACTCTCATCATACTGGTAGAGTCTCAATTGGGGGAAGAACTCCCTCACAAATAGGAGGAAGAGGTCCAAGAGGTGGAAGGCAAGTTCCTTTTACCCATCTTCGAAGTTGATAACGAATCTTGCAGTGCAGACGCGATTCATTAATCAAGGACACGATCAAATGGTAAATGACAGAGAGCAGGCCAATGAGAGATTATGCTGTGTTTGATCCACATTCCATGGAAACAAGCATCACCAGGCCTGTTGTGACTAATACTCACTTCGAGTTTAAGCCTATGATGTTCCAAATGCTCCAAACAACTGGACAATTTGGAGGGTCCACTCAAGAAGATCCTTTTGCTCATCTAAGAAACTTTCTAGAAGTGTGCGGTAATTTCATTATCCTGGGGTGAGTGAGGATGCTTTCAGTCGCAATCAAGTTTCCTTATTCTTTAAAAGACAGAGCTAAAGCTTGGTTGAATTCCTTGGAGTCCAACTCCGTCACAACTTGGGAAGATATGACAAAGAAGTTTCGGAGAAGTATTTCCCACTTTGTTCTCGGGTGTATTAGCAAAAACGCGAGGATCGCCAGCGGCAATTGGACTGCGGCCCGACCCGTCTCGATCGGCCCAAACACGCCTGGCTGGGCGCAATTCTCGCCGGCGAAATCTTCGCAAAACGGTCGGACCTCGCGGTATATATCGCCATTCGCATATGGTATCGAGTGCGTTCTCTAACCTTGTGCTATCTGCCTCGGCGACCTCTCACTAGATCGTTGGAGTGTCTTTGCGGTACCACCCGAGGTGTTCTACGGCGTGAAGCGGGGCCGGTCCTTTCCATCATTCAACGACCGGCCCATCTGACGAATCCATCAACACTTCAACACTTCATTGGTCAAGGTACGATCAATTGGCGACCACAGTGGGAGGCCCGTGCGCTATCCTACCTCCTTCATGGCTCCACGCGACCGGCCCCCGGCGCGGCCGCTTCCCCGACTCAATCCTCCGGCCGAATCAGCAAGAAACCCCGAGGCGTGGTCATCACGATCCACGAGTCTCGAGGACTTCCACGACAAGAGCCTTCGGTGCACAACGGTCGCGGACCTGTCCTCCAACAGATTGAACCGGCCGTTCCTGGAGACTTGCCGCCCGAGTT
Source organism: Oxytropis ochrocephala (assembly GCA_020916435.1). NCBI lineage: Eukaryota > Viridiplantae > Streptophyta > Magnoliopsida > Fabales > Fabaceae > Oxytropis > Oxytropis ochrocephala. The sequence goes on from CM037090.1 coordinate 71,477,602, forward strand.
GTAACACCCCCTTCTATTTAATCTATTATTTTAAATAATTCGAACAATCAGAGTCTACGAAAAGCCTTTAGTGCGACCACTAGAGGGTGCCACATTCAAACAACCACATTAAACTCCAAATAATAATTAAAATAACTCCAAAAGGTGATACATAGCACCATAAATTAAATGAGGATAGAAATCGTAGCAAATGAAATAACAACCAAAATACGGTGAATACTGATTATCCAAGGAAATTAAAGTATAACATAACATAAACGATAAAATCTAGCTATCCTCCCTGGTGCTACGTATCGAGCCGACTTATTAATACTAGCGGAAGGTGCTCACGTCACCTTCGATCATCACACACTGCGGCGTTGCCACATAGGAGCAACATTCCAAGCGAGAAAGGGTGAGTTTCATTTCATAGAAAATAGTAAATAAAACATGCAACACGAATCGGATAAGCATTAGCACACAAACACCGTAAAGATTCAAGCAATTTCATCAATGGTCATACACACCCAAACAAACACCGGGACATATGCAAGTGCATGAGAATGCGACCAACGCCAAGGGCATATGCATGTGGATCCATCACCAAAAAGGCCCGAAGGCATTCACCAATCACCAAAAAGCCCGAAGGCATTCACCAAAAATATTTTATGAGGCCGAAGCCTATTCACCGAAAATAATGCACATGCCTATGCGACGCATGACTATGCAACACCACACCAAAAATACAACGAGAATAGCACATAGAATATTCGCCAATAATTTTACTTGCACCTAATCACCAATAGGGGTCATATACCCTCAATCACCCAAAATGAACTCACCGTTAATTTCATCACCATTAAAACAACCACAATAGCTAAACGCCACACCAAAAAGGACCAATTCAACATCATAATAATTATTTTTGGCACCTCGGGGCTAATTTAACACCATAATATTTATTTCAGCACCTAGGGATTAATTTGACACCATAGTATTTATTTTAGCACCTAGGGATTAATTTGACACCATAATATTTATTTTAGCACCTAGGGATTAATTTGACACCATAATATTTATTTTAGCACCTAGGGATTAATTTGGCGCTCACCTAGGCCCCCTTGCACTCCTAGCGCCAAAACAAGCACACCTGGCAGCCAATTGGCGCCCATACACTATTCACTGCACGGCAAAGAACACGCGTAAGTATCACATACCCAGCGCCATTTCGAGGAAACTCGGCGCCCCATCCGCACTACACGCACACAAAGACACACAGAATCCACACCACACACGCGCCATTTTCAGGGGAATTTGGCGCCCCCTCCCCTGCCTGCACTACACCTACACATCACACACCAGAATTCACACACAGGGCGCCATTTTCAGGGGAATTTGGCGCCTCCCTGCCTACCTACACCAGCACTCACAGTCCCACACCAAACAGCCCTCAGGCGCCATTTTCAGGGGAATTTGGCGCCCCTCTCTGTCACCTGCACAAACACACACTGACACACTCCAAAACAGAACACAGGCGCCATTTTCAGGGGAATTTGGCGCCCCCTCCCAGTCTGCCTGCACAACAACACAGACACACACCATCCCACTCACCAGGCGCCATTTTCAGGGGAAATTGGCGCCCCCTCTCAGTCTGCCTGCAAAACACATACAACACACACACAATGCTCACACAGGGCGCCATTTTAGGGGATTTTGGCGCCCCCCCCTCAGTCTGTCTATGTATTTTCTTCCTTAAATACCAACAACAACCTATATACATTTTTTAAGGCACCAACCAGCAGCATGTATGTGTTTTTAAAACTCAGACAGCAACATATATATTGGTAAAACGCAAAACAGCAACTCATATATATTTTATAGAACCTTGACAGCAACTTATACATTTTATGAATGGTGACAAAGAAAGACATATACATGTTCGAAAACAAAGACAACAAAGAATATACATATTCTATACCACAGCAATAGCACCTATACATTCAGAAATCAGTACAAACAGCAATTATATATATTTCATACACAGCGACAGCACATATACATCCAGAAATCAGCACAGTTCAATCTCTCCATATCCTAATACTCAATCCTATGGTCCCATGTTTTAGAAACTATTGGCTATAAAAGGAAACTCCCCTTACCTCGAAAGAGTCAAAAATTCGAAATCACCACCAACGGAAAACCAACGGCAGCTCCTCCTTTTCCTCCTTCACAACGTGAGCGCACCCTTGAGGAATTGAGGAACAGCAACGATGGAATTAAGGGGTGAAGGCTTCAACATACAAAAGAGAAGAATAATTGGAAGAGAAAGGATCAAGAACCCTCACCTTGAGCAACTTGTGAAGCTTCCTTTCTCCTCTTTCCTTCCCACGGCGCGCTGCAATTCCCTCCTGATTCTCACGGCTTCTCTTTTTTTTTGGATGGAATGACACTAACTTGGAGACCCACTAGGTTATTAATAGAAATTGGGCCAACTAATGGGTTTGGGCCCTATTCACACCCCTCCTTTTAATTCAAATCACCTCCTGAAATTAAATAACTCCTAGTTAGTTAATTTATTTAAATAATTATTGTAAACCTCAAATAACTTAATTAAATAATTAATTAAATTATTTCGGGGTGTTACAATCCTCCCCCACTTAGAACCTTTCGTCCTCGAAATTACCTGAGTCAAATAACTCCGGATAGGCCTCCTTCATCTTGCTCTCCAATTCCCAAGTCGTGCTTTCGCCCACGGCCCCTAACCAAACCACCTTCACCAGATTGATTTCTTTACCCCTTAGGACCTTCACCTCACGGTCTTCGATTCTTACTGGCATCGTCTCTACAGTGAGATTCTCTCTCACCTCCACATCGTCCATCTGAACCACATGGGATGGGTCGGGAACATACTTCCTCAGTTGAGATACATGAAATACGTCATGTAAATTTGAAAGATTGGGTGGCAAGGCTACTCTGTAAGCAACCTTCCCTACTCTTATCGTGATAACTCTTCTGTCTACTCTGCGAGGCTTTCATCTTCTCACGGATCATTTTAACCTTCTCTGTAGTTTCACGGACTATTTCAGGACCAAGTACCACACTCTCTCCTGACTCATACCAACACAGAGGAGTCCTGCACCTCCTACCATACAATGCCTCGAACGGTGCCATCCCAATACTCGAATGATGACTGTTGTTGTAAGTAAACTCGACCAAAGGTAGATGAGAATCCCACGAACCTCCTTGCTCAAGAACACACGCCTCAAAGAAATCTTGAGCGGCGATTAGTTCTCTGTCATCCCATCTGTCATGCGGGTGGTACGCGAACTCAACCTCAATTTAGAACCCAGGGCCTCTTGTAAATTCTTCCAAAATTCGAAGTGAATGCGGGATCTCTATCGACACAATGCTCATGGGGACACCGCGCGCCTTCACAATCGTCTTCACATAAATTTACGCCAACTTCGAACCGGATAGGTAATATTAATAGGCAAGAAGTGAGCAGACTTCGCGATCTATCCACGACACCCAAATAGCGTCAAATCCTCTTGCGGTGCTCTCAGCAACCCAAATACAAAATCCATGGAAATGTCATCCCACTTCCATTCCGGGATCTCCAACGGCTGCATCAACCCCGCAGGCTTCTGATGCTCCACTTTTGACTTCTGACAAGTTAAACAGGCATATACAAACTGAGCCACCTCACGCTTCATACCAGGCCACCAAAACAACTTCTTTAAGTCTTGATACATCTTCGTAGCTCCCGGGTGAATACTCAACTTACTCCTATGGCCCTCTTCGAGAATTGCCTTTTTAATCTCTTCATTATCAGGTATACAAATCCTCCCACGGTACCTCAATACACCTTGCGCATCGATCTCATAGTCTTTATCATCAGAATTATCAATCCCTACTGCGATCTCCACCAGCTTAATATCCTGCTTCTGAGCTTCTCTAATAACATCCAAGAATTCATTATGGATCTTCAGCATACCCAATCTGACGCTCTTAGGTGTCAGCTCACAAATCATACTCATATCCCTAAACTGCTCCACTAATTCGAGCTCCTTAACCATCATTGCTGACACGTGCAAGGCCTTCCGACTCAAGGCATCTGCCACCACATTAGCTTTACCCGGATGATAATTTAAGCTGAAATCGTAATCCTTCAACAACTCTAACCATCTCCTTTGCCTCATGTTCAACTCCTTCTGATCAAATAGATATTGCAACCCCTTATGATCGCTAAACACCTCAAACCTCGAACCGTACAGGTAATGTCGCCAAATCTTCAATGCAAACACAATTGCCGCTAGCTCCAAATCATGAGTGGGGTAATTCTTCTCATGGACTCTCAATTGCCTAGATGCGTAGGCCACCACCTTACCATTTTGCATGAGGACACCTCCTAGTCCCATCTTAGAAGCGTCACAATACACTACGAAAGGCTCTCCTGATTTTGGTAACGTCAACACAGGCGAAGTGGTCAACCTCCTCTTCAATTCATTGAAACTTTCCTCACAGCGAGAATCCCAAACGAATGCCTTCCCTTTACAAGTCAGCTGAGTTAGCGGGAGTGCCAACTTCGAGAACCCTTCAATGAACCGTCTATAGTAACCGGCTAGCCCCAAAAAGCTTCTAATCTCAGTAACCGACTTATGGAGCCTCCCACTGCATTACCGCATCAACTTTGGATGGATCTACATCGCTATACCATCCTCGTAAATGATATGCCCGAGGAAACTTACTTCCTTCAACCAAAAATCACATTTAGATAGTTTAGCATACAACTTCCTATCCTCAAGATCTCCAATATCGACCTCAAATGCTCGACATGCTCTTCCTCGGACTTGGAATAAATCGTAATGTCGTCGATAAAGACCACTACTGAAACGATCCGGATATTCATGAAAAATGCGATTCATGTACTCCATGAATACCCCTGAGCATTTGTAACTCCAAATGGCATCACCGAATACTAGTAGTGCCCATACCGAGTCCTAAATGCCGCCTTCTAATATCTTCATCCTTAACTTTTATCCGGTGATATCCCGACCTCAAATCTATCTTCATCAATACACGAGCACCCACCAGTTGATCCATTAAGTCATCGATCCTTGGGAGCGGATACTTATTCTTGATTGTAACCTTGTTCAACTGTCGATAGTCTATGCAAAGCCTCATACTCCCGTCTTTCTTCTTTACCAAAGAACACCGAGCTCCCCACGGAGATACACTTGGCCTTATGAATTTCTTCTCTAGCAAATCTTCAAGCCGCTTCTTCTTCATTCCGACAATTCTGCTGGCAGACATCCTATACGGTGCCATAGACACGGCCTAGTGCCGGCACCAAGTCAATACCAAATTCCACCTCCTCTCCGTGGCACATCGTGGGATTTCATCAGGAAATACTTCAGAAAAGTCCCGCACTACTGGCAACTCGTCGATCTTAGTCTGGCTCTCAAGAGACAGCGACGCCATCAAGGAAAACAACTTAACTTCGTCCCTCATTATCTTATGCAACTGGCCAGCAGGCAACAAAGCAGATTCTCCTTCGACCGGAGGACAGAAATCCACAGATTTATTAAAACAGTTGATGTGGACATGGTTGTTCACTAACCAGTCCATACCTAATATGATATCGAGCCCTCCTAGTGGCAAGCAAATTAAATCCACAAGAAACTCTCTATCGAAAACCAATAGGGGACACTTAACACACACGAGAGAGGTAGTCACCGAACCCTTAGCTGGAGTGTCGATGACCATCTCCCTTTTCATGACAGATAATTCTAGGTTCAACTTATCAGCACATGCAGCAGAAACAAACGAATGTGTGGCACCAGTATCAACTATAGCAAGCAATTGAGTACCCTTAATGAAACACGTACCTCTAATCTCGTTAGCGCCTCGAACTCGCGAGAGCAAACACTTTCCCACTCGCCCGCTCCTTCTTTGGCTTGGAACACTTAGTACTAATATGCCCTGTCTCCCCGCAGCTTGTAACATACGACATCCTTCTTATCACGCTTGGAAGATATGTGCCCCACTTTCCCACACCGATAACACCTCTTCTCATCCTTGCTCAAGGCAGTCCGGACTCTTATGACTGGTTTCCCACACGTGTAGCAAGTAATACCTGCAAGAGCATCTCCCCACTTCGCTTAGGCCCACCAACAAACTTCCCTTGCCCTTACCGGAAGGTACCTCATACGGCTTACTCCGACCGAGAAGTTCTTGTGTTTTTCTTTCATAACTCGAGGTGAGCATCATTGTCCTCCTCAAAAATCCTGCAGCCTATTAACCAACACGGAGAACACGCGAATCTGTTGATACCCTATGAATTTCTTTATGTCAAGACGTAACCCGCTTCTCAAACTTGATGCATTTAGAGAACTCAAAGATCCGCCCATCATAGTGCGGATAGAACTTGGACAACTCGGTAAATTTGGCAAAGATATTCAATCCACGGACATATTACCCTCGCCGAGCCTCGTAAACTCAACTTCTTTCTTTCCACGGACATCCTCCGGGTAGTACTTCCTCCGAACTCTCTCTCGAACACACCTCTGTGATCTCTTCATTGTCGACCATCAACCTCTCGCCTAATACCATCCACTACCATCGCCTCTTTCTTCAAAGACGTATGCGTACCATAACGAACTTTCTGAGCATCAGTACAGTCCATCACGCGGAATATTCGCTCCATCTCTCCCAGCCACTCAAGGGCACCATCAGGGTTGTACCCGCCTTCGAAAGTAGGAGGGTTCTCCCGCTGGAAGGTAGCCAAACTGCGCGTTCCAGGGTCCACAACACCACGCAGATCACCCACAACCCCAGCCATAGCCTGCAGTGCAGCGGCAAGTGCAGCGTCGTTCCGTCCTGCCATTCTAGTACTGCAACAGAAAACAGAATTCAGAATCGATGAATAAAACTTAAGTGCTACATAACTTGACGACTCAACTACCGGCCGGACAGACCGAACTGCTCTGATACCAATTGTAACACCCCCTTCTATTTAATCTATTATTTTAAATAATTCGAACAATCAGAGTCTACGAAAAACCTTTAGTGCGACCACTAGAGGGTGCCACATTCAAACAACCACATTAAACTCCAAATAATAATTAAAATAACTCCAAAAGGTGATACATAGCACCATAAATTCGTACGAGGGATAGAAATCGTAGCAGCGGAAATAACAACCAAAATACGGTAATACAGTTATCCAAGGAAATTAAAGTATAACATAACATAAACGATAAAATCTAGCTATCCCTCCCCGGTGCTACGTATCAGAGCCGACTCGACAATACTAGCGGAAGGTGCTCACGCTACCTTCAACCATCACACTGCAGTTGCCACATAGGAGCAACATTCCAAGCAGAAAGGGTGAGTTTCATTTCATAGAAAATAGTAAATAAAACATGCAACACAGTCAGATAAGCATTAGCACACAAACACCGTAAAGATTCAAGCAATTTCATCAATGGTCATACACACCCAAACAAACACCAGGACATATGCAAGTGCATGAGAATGCAAACAACGCCAAGGGCATATGCATGTGGATCCATCACCAAAAGGCCCGAAGGCATTCACCAATCACCAAAAGCCCAAGGCATTCACCAAAATATTTTATGAGGCCGAAGCCTATTCACCGAAAATAATGCACATGCCTATGCGACGCATGACTATGCAACACCACACCAAAAATACAACGAGAATAGCACATAGAATATTCGCCAATAATTTTACTTGCACCTAATCACCAATAGGGGTCATATACCCTCAATCACCCAAAATGAACTCACCGTTAATTTCATCACCATTAAAACAACCACAATAGCTAAACGCCACACCAAAAAGGACCAATTCAACATCATAATAATTATTTTTGGCACCTCGGGGCTAATTTAACACCATAATATTTATTTCAGCACCTAGGGATTAATTTGACACCATAGTATTTATTTTAGCACCTAGGGATTAATTTGACACCATAATATTTATTTTAGCACCTAGGGATTAATTTGACACCATAATATTTATTTTAGCACCTAGGGATTAATTTGACGCTCACCTAGGCCCCCTTGCACTCCTAGGCGCCAAAACAAGCACACGGGGCAGCCAATTGGCGCCCCATACACTATTCACCTGCACAGCCAGCAACACGCAGAAGTATCACATACCCAGGCGCCATTTCCGGAAACTGGCGCTCGCCTCTGTCGCACTACACGCACACAGCACACACAGAATCCACACACAGGGCGCCATTTTCAGGGGAATTTGGCGCCCCCCTCCCTGCCTGCACTACACCTACACATCACACACCAGAATTCACACACAGGGCGCCATTTTCAGGGGAATTTGGCGCCCCTCCCTGCCTACCTACACCAGCACTCACAGTCCCACACCAAACAGCCCTCAGGCGCCATTTTCAGGGGAATTTGGCGCCCCTCTCTGTCACCTGCACAAACACACACTGACACACTCCAAAACAGAACACAGGCGCCATTTTCAGGGGAATTTGGCGCCCCCTCCCAGTCTGCCTGCACAACAACACAGACACACACCATCCCACTCACCAGGCGCCATTTTCAGGGGAAATTGGCGCCCCCTCTCAGTCTGCCTGCAAAACACATACAACACACACACAATGCTCACACAGGGCGCCATTTTAGGGGATTTTGGCGCCCCCCCCTCAGTCTGTCTATGTATTTTCTTCCTTAAATACCAACAACAACCTATATACATTTTTTAAGGCACCAACCAGCAGCATGTATGTGTTTTTAAAACTCAGACAGCAACATATATATTGGTAAAACGCAAAACAGCAACTCATATATATTTTATAGAACCTTGATAAAGAACTTATACATTTTATGAATGGTGACAAAGAAGACATATACATGTTCGTAAACAAAGACAACAAAGAATATACATATTCTATACCACAGCAATAGCACCTATACATTCAGAAATCAGTACAAACAGCAATTATATATATTTCATACACAATGACAAAGACATATACATCCGTAAATCAAAGATAGTTCAATCTCTCCATATCCTAATACTCAATCCTATGGTCCCATGTTTTAGAAACTATTGGCTATAAAAGGAAACTCCCTTACCTCGAAAGAGTCAAAAATTCAAATCACCACCAACGGAAAACCAACGGCAGCTCCTCCTTTTCCTCCTTCACAACGTGAGCGCACCCTTGAGGAATTGAGGAACAGCAACGATGGAATTAAGGGGTGAAGGCTTCAACATACAAAAGAGAAGAATAATTGGAAGAGAAAGGATCAAGAACCCTCACCTTGAGCAACTTGTGAAGCTTCCTTTCTCCTCTTTCCTTCCCACGGCGCGCTGCAATTCCCTCCTGATTCTCACGGCTTCTCTTTTTTTTTGGATGGAATGACACTAACTTGGAGACCCACTAGGTTATTAATAGAAATTGGGCCAACTAATGGGTTTGGGCCCTATTCACACCCCTCCTTTTAATTCAAATCACCTCCTGAAATTAAATAACTCCTAGTTAGTTAATTTATTTAAATAATTATTGTAAACCTCAAATAACTTAATTAAATAATTAATTAAATTATTTCGGGGTGTTACACGAGTTGATTGAAGCGGGCATTCAGGAACCTCTACCGGATCATGTCATTTCAAGCCGCTTTGCGATCCTCGCAAAACAAGAACCAGTGATCGCGACGAGACGCGCGCCATCTCTCTCAAGACGAAAAGAGGGTCAATTCCGGGCCGCGTGCGAAGACGGAGAACCTTCGCTCGCGCCGATCGCACGAAGGCACCGCTCCCCTCCTCGGAGGAGCATTTCCCGCCGAGAGAGCACTACTCATCGTTCTCCGGCGAGACGAAGCAGGGCACACAGATCGCCCCCGAGCAGGAACGCGCGTAGACGCCGTTCAGTGTCCTATGATAATGAAGACTCTAGCTACCGTCCTGACACCGGCCGCTCGCCCACGAGATACTCCTCCAATGAGTCGTCCGGGTCACGTCGGTCGAGAAGCAGATCTTGGGATTCTCGAGAAGAGCTAGAAGATTACAGAAATGGAAGGATCAGGGACGTTTCACATCGGCCAAGGAGAGGCCAAAGCGAGCGACCCAGAAGACCTCCTCAACTTCCACCAACCGCCCATCCGGAGGATTTTATGGAATGCCGGGAACGCAGGCATGCTCGCAATGCAACCCTTTGGGTCGAACGGCATTCGAGCGAGCACGCCCGCTTCTCCGGGAGATCAGCGTTACAAAATTCCGAGAGATCTACGAAAGCCGCCCAATCTTAACAAGTTTGACGGCCGAGGAGATCCGCATAAACATCTCCGCACTTCAATAACTCTCGGCTGTTATAGGGAATTGGGACCGACCATGAAATGTAGGCTTTTTCCCCAGTCGTTGGACTACCGAGCATTGGAATGGTGGGAATCTCTGCGACCCAATTCCATCACCTCATGGGGACGACACTGATCGTAATCTTTCTCGCCTCACTACACCGCAAAACCGCTGCCAATACCGGTTATGAAGAATACTTGGACTCGTTGTTCAAGGAGATAACGAGACGCTGAGGCGCTAGATATCGACCTATTCAACACCGGCCGAGTCCGCTCGTGACTTGTCGCACAAGGACAAGCTAAAATATCTCGCGTGGTATTCGACCGACCACCGGTTCGTAGAAGAATTCACTCTCAACCATTACCAAGATCTCAGCTACTTCTTGGCGAGGGCTAACGTCCACATGGCGTATGAAGAAACCTTGGCAGCAAAAAAGGCTGTCCGCGCACGACCTAAAGAAGAAAAAGCGAGAAGCCGACCAAAGGGCATGAAGGTCGCCATGACAATCGGTCCGACTTTCGAGATAAGAAGTTCGATCATCGCACTCGGCCAAACACCTCTATTGCACGCATCTATAGCGAGTGCCAAAATAATGAGTTTGTGGGAGTGAAGCGGCCCGATCCACTCGTGCTCAAGAAGGGGGCACGACTAAAAGATACCGCCGCTACCACAAGAGCAAGTGGTCATGATACTTAACGATCGTATGGCCCTCAAAGACGATATTGAAGAGCTCATTCGTAAAGGCAAGTTGGGAAAGTATGTGAGGTCGGAGGAAGGCGACCGACCAAGAGAAGCGAAAGAAGCCGATCTCGACAGAGGAAAGGGCGCTCTAGTTGTTTCAAGCACCCAAGACAAAGACCGGTCTCGAGGATCGAGAAGCTCCACGATCCGTGGGTCGCAACGTCGCGATGGTCATTCACGGCGGAATCCGCTTGGACCGTAGAGAATCAAATAAAGCCACAAAGAGGAAGTGGACGCGAGCTCCTCGATGGTCGGGCTCAACATCGGTCCCACCCCACCGGTCTCGAATAGACCCCCATCTCGCTTGGAGATAGCGACTTACACGATGGTAGGCGACAGCTTATGTTCCGCTGGTAATCGTGGCGCTTATGGCCAATACCGGTTCAAAGAATTCTAGTCGACCGGTGGTAGCTCGGCCGACATCATGTTTGAAGGCTTGATTGACAAGATTAAGGTTGATCGGAGCGAGATAATTCCCGTGCCGAGCCTACTCCTAACGGGCTTCAACGGGGCGGTCACTTACCGCTTGGGGACGATCGAACTCATGGTCACATTTGGTGACGACACTGGAGATAGCACTTTGTACAGAAGGTCCGCACGACGCTCCTTGTACTCCCCCTCAAATCGTGCTATCGCTGCATCATTGGTAGGCCGACCACAGCAAGCAAGCTAGAGGCCGTGGCGCCAACAAGATACACCAAGATGAAATTCTACGCAAGGGCGACCGTAGTTACCTGGCGCGCCGACCTGAAGCGCAAAGCAAGACGAAGCCACGACCAGTATCAGCAAATTTGCGATGAGGTAGATCTTGGCCCAAACGTTCAAAGCACCGTGAAGGCCACCAAGTCAACGTCATCGATTTGGATGCTCGGTATGATCCGCATAATGCGACCGTGGAGGATAACGATGATGATTTAGCCCGAGAGCTCAAAAACAAAGTTGAAAAGGCGAAACCTCATGGAGAGCTAATAGATGTGCGGTTGGGAGACGACCCAACAAAGATAGTTAAGCTCGGTGAGCGACCTACCGAGCAAGTGAAGCAAGACCTTGTGCAATGTTTGAGAGACTATGTTGACTGCTTCGCATGGCGGCATCGATATGCCCGCATTCCTATCGGTAGCTCGCCATCAACTTTCGATCGATGAAGGGTCAAGCTTGGTCGCTCAAAGAAGACGTGCTCGTAACGAGGAAAAATCTCAAGCCGCAAAGGCCGCTGAGGACCTCATAAAGGCCAATTTCGTGAGGAGATCAAATACACGACACGGCTATCCAATGTCGTGTTGGTCAAAAAGAAGAATGGCAAATGGAGGATGTGTGTGAGACTATACTGACAAAAATAAGGCATGCCCGAAGGATGCCTTCCCCGTACTCCAACATCGATAAGCCGGTCGATGGGGCCTCGCTACAAATTACTCGCTCTTTTCTGGGCGCTTACTCGTGGTACAATCAGATCACGATGTATCCCCGATCGACACAAGACATATTCATGACAGATCGGGAAATTTTCAAGATAAGGTGATGCCTTTCGGCTCAAGAACGCTGAGAGCGACTATCGTGGATGATGAAAAAGATTTTCAAAAGGCAGATCGGTCGTATCTCAGAGGTGTACTTGGACGACATGATCATCAAAAGCATGACCGACCCAGATCATGTGAACGACCTCAGGGAAATATTTGAGGAAGCTAGGAAAAACTCACTTAGACTGAATCCGGAGAAGTGTACCTTTGGGGTGAGAGCCGGCAGATTTTTGGGCTTCCACCTGACTGAAAGAGGGATAGAAGCAAACCCTGAGAAGTGCAGGGCGGTTGCCGATATGAGACCGCCCACGACTAAAAAAGAAATACAACAGCTGAATGGCATGGTGGCCGCTCTGTCCAGGTTCATTCCCAAAGCGGCCTGCAAGTCGCTTCCACTGTTTAGACTACTGAAGAAAGACGTGGATTTTGAGTGGACTGACCAATGCCAGCAAGCGTTGGATGAATTGAAGCAAGCTTTGACCAATCCGCCCATTATGACTAAGCCGCTGCCGGGCGAGACATTGTACCTATACTTGGCTATCACAGAAGAAGTTCTGAGCGCCGTGTTGGTCAGAGAATGCGAGACATTAGTAAAGTGTTGCAAGGGCCCGAGCTGAGGTACCAGAAAATAGAGAAGTTTGCTCTTGCACTCTTGATCGCTGCTCGAAGGTTGAGGCCCTACTTCGTGGCCCACCAGGTCGTGGTAAGGACCGATCACCAATCGAGCAAGTCCTCCATCGGCCGACCGGCGGGACGAATGATAAAGTGGGCGTGGAACTCGGTGAGTTTGGCATTAAATTTGAATCGGTCGGCCGCAAAAAGCGCGGTGTGTAGCCGACTTTATAGCTGAAATGACTCCTATCCCAGATGACCAAGATGAAAGGACCTGGATCTTGCATGTAGATGGGTCGTCCAATAGCAAGGGGAGTGGGGCCGGCCTAATTCTAGAAAATTCAGAAGGCCTTGCCGTGGAGGTCTCTTTAACTTTTGCATTCCACACTTCGAACAATCAGGCCGAATATGAGGCGTGCATAGCCGGCCTACAGCTCGCCAGAGATTTCAACGTTGACCGAGTTGAACTTCGATCGGACTCCTTGCTAGTCGTCTCACAGATCAAAGAATTATATGATGCTAAGGATGATGTGCTGAAAAATTACCTAGCCAGAGTGAGGGAGCTTCTCAAACAGTTCGACCGGGAAGAAGTGACTCATGTGCCTCGGACCGAAAACGTTCGAGCAGACATTCTATCCAAGCTTGCAAGTACAAAGACCCCGGGGAATCATAGAAGCTTGATTCAGGAGACTTTAAATCGGCCGAGCGTTTCGACCAAGCCAAGTCAGCCGTTGGCCGTTCTGTGTGTTGACACGGATTCAGATTGGATCACCCCTATCCTGAGATACATTGTTGAAGGGGAAGAGCCGAGCGATCCGAAGCAAGCTATGTAACACCCTAAATGATTTAATTAAGTAATTGATTAAATTATTTAAAGTGTTGCACTATTTTAATTATATTAGAAATAATATAGTGTTTTATATTTAGTATTTTATTTTTAATTAGAAGGAGTGGTATTAGAAATACCAGAGTCATTGTTTGGGCCCGTGGAGCCCAAGCCCAATGACTTAGGCTCCTAGGGTTGGTGCATTTCGCACCAAAGGAAGGAACAAAGAAAGAAAACGAAAGAGAGGGAGAAGAGAGAAGAGAGGACGGCGCACCAAGAGAGGAAAAGAGAAAGGGCTTGATCGCAAGGGAGAAAGGAGAAGAGGAAAGCTCCATAGTTGCTGTGGTTCTTGTACGTGACTTGGTTAGACTCAATTTCTGCGGTTAATTCGAGGTAAGGGAGTCTCACTCTATAATAGAGGAGATAATGGGTTTTATGTGTATCATAGGGTCCGTTTGATGTTAATTGATGATTGCATGATGATTTGATTTCTTGAATTTGATGAATTTGTTGGTAAAATTGATTTAGAGCGTGAGTTAGGTTTTACAATATATGATTTCGTGATTTTGATGTAATTGATGATTTGGGTGTGCAATTGTTTGTTAATTTGTGAAATTGGAGGTGTTAGAATGATTATAATGTGGATTGGTTTGAGAGAATTTGTAGAATTTGGGGATTTTGATGTTGGGGCGCCATATGGCTAGGAATGGTGCGCCCAGTGCATCGTGATGCGGGAGGTTTCGGGAATGTTGAAGTGCGGCGGCGCCAATTTCCTAGAGAAATGGCGCTTTGTGTCACCGTAGAGTGCTGGAGGGTAAGTGTGTTTGCTTTGTTTGGGCGCCGAATGTGGGTATTTTGGGGCCGGGAGTGAAACTTGTATTTCTGGGCACATTTTCTCGTGCAAATTTTGTATTCACCTGCCCAAATTCAATTTTAAGTGTTTTGCTCGAGTAGTTTTCTGTTGCAGTGTGTTATTTTGAAAATGTCCCTGGGGCTTGTTTTGTGTGTGTTTTGGGGCCCGGGAGTGAAACTTGTATTTCTGAACATATTTCCTCGTGCTAAATTTTGTATTCACCTGCCAACTTTCAATTTTAAGTGTTTTGGCTCGAGTGGTTTTCTGGTTGCAGGTGTTATTTTGAAAATGTCCCGGTATGGCTTGTTTTGTGTGTGTTTTTGGGCCCGGGGGGGTGAAACTTGTATTTCTGAACATATTTTCCTCGTGCAAATTTTGTATTCACCTGCCAACTTTCAATTTTAAGTGTTTTGGCTCGAGTGGTTTTCTGGTTGCAGTGTAATTTTGAAAATGTCCTGGGGCTTGTTTTGTGTGTGTTTTGGGGCCCGGGGAGTGAAACTTGTATTTCTGAACATATTTCCTCGTGCCAAATTTTGTATTCACCTGCCCAAATTCATTTTTAAACATTTTGGCTCGGGTGGTTTTTGGTTTGAAAGTGTTGGGTGTCTTTGGTCGAGGGGGCGCCAAACTCAGGCCGCCCAAGGCGCCTAGTCTCGCCGCACAATATGTTCGAGGATGTGGTTCGAATCGTGGGTTCGAGTTTGTGTCTAGGTCATGTTGCCTGTGTGGGGGCACCAGACAGCTAGAAAAGTGGGGCCCGGTGGGCGTGTTGCCTGAGGGCGCAAATCTTGAAGCCGCGCTTAGTCTTTGTGTTGCACCGGGGGCGCTGTATGTGGGGAAAATGGCGCCTAGTGCTGCCAAGTGCCTAAGAGTGTGCTGTTTTGGTCCCTAGGTGACAGTTTGGTCCCTAGATGATTGTTTTGGTCCTAAATGGTGGTTTAGGTCCCTGAGTGAGGTTGAGTACTCTAGAGGAGATTAGTCCTTGGGACTTAATGGTGTTGAGAGTGTATAATGAGGTGACTGAGCATGCCATGGGGGCATGGGCCGGAGGGCCAAGCCATGAGGGCTATAAAATGAGATTAACTACTGAGGTAAGAGTTAATGTGTGCATTGAGCTGTTGGGATTGTGTTTGTGTTGTACATGGAGTCTCATGCATACATTCGGCTGCGGTCGTAGAGCTTATAAAATAATTGTGAAGTTCGAGGCGCCGAGGCCAAATTGTGAAGCTTCGAGGCGCGCGAGGCCGAATTGTGAAGCCTGAGGGCGGCCGGAGGGCCAGAGTCATGAGGACTCCATTATTGATGAGAATGCCGGAGGGCAAATGGTACCACATGCATACTTACATTGCATACATGCTCATTAGTGCATGAATATTGTTGAGTGATGATTGGTGTGTTTGAGTGTGCTGTGAGCTATGATTATATATATTGCTTATTATCACTTTTATTATATAGTTCGAGACTCACCCTTTCTGTTGTTGTTTACCACAGGTAGTCATGAGTGAGGGCTTTCTACCTTCACTACTCCCCGAGTCGGTCTGGCTCGATACGGTGGACCCAGGGGTTGGGGTTATGAACTATAGTTGTCTTGTTTTGCTCTTTGTTGAGCCTTCTATGTATTTGTTTTGAGATCTATTTGAATTATTCTGGTTGAGATCATGAGTACTCTCTCATTGCATTATGTGAAACTATAGTTCCACGAGTTTATTTGCTGGTGTTACGTATTTTGATTATGTTTATGAGATGAGTTAACTATTGAATGTTTTAAGAGAGATGTGTGACGCTCCATTTTATTGAGGAATGATTTATGTTATACTATTAGTGTGTTGAATGACTAT
The DNA here is from genome assembly GCA_020916435.1 of Oxytropis ochrocephala. Lineage (NCBI taxonomy): Eukaryota > Viridiplantae > Streptophyta > Magnoliopsida > Fabales > Fabaceae > Oxytropis > Oxytropis ochrocephala. Next base: position 71,494,321 of record CM037090.1, read on the forward strand.
GGCTAAATTGTGGTTCGCCACTAAGGCGCGAAATTTCTTTTCGCCGGTGTATTTACAAGGGGGCATCACCGAGAGTCTTGCAAAGGAGGTCAATGCCTGTTGTAAGTAGTATCGCTTACTCGAGTAATCCCATAGTCAATCGGGCTTCACTATTTTATAACACACTAAACCAAAAGATGACCAGAAATGATTTGTTATATACTCTGATTTTTGATTTAAATTACCGGGTAGAAATGGGGTGTTACAAGCTAAGTTGGTCAGGCTCAGAGCGACCAAGTATTCGGTTATAGAAGGAAAGTTGTATAGAAGAGGATTCTCCTCTCCATTGTTAAGGTGTCTTACGTCGGTCGAAGCCGACCATGTGCTGAGAGACATTCACGAAGGTATTTGTGGAGTCACTGTGGCGCTGCTCCATAGCTAAGAAGGCTCTCGTGGCCTAGGTTATTATTGGCCGACCATGGACGAGGATGCCAAGAAGCTCGTTCAGAAGTGCAAGAAATGCCAAATGCATGCTGATGTCCACATTGCACCTTCCATAGAGTTGCAAAGTCTTGTCTCACCTTGGCCGTTCGCTTGGTGGGGCATGGATCTGCTAGGCCCGCTTCCACTGCTCCGGGCCGCCAAGTTCTTGATCGTGGCGGTAGATTATTTTACTAAGTGGGTCGAGGCCGAGCCTCTTGCAACCATCACCTCGGCGAAAGTAAGCAAATTCTTCGGCCGGTGTGTGTTGGCCCGTTTTGGGATCCCTCAGCAACTAATAACAGACAACGGCACCCAATTCACAGAAAAAAGATTCAGAGAAATGTTGGCCGACTTAGGGTAAAACAGCGTTTCACCTCGCCGAGCACTCGAAAACGGCCAAGGTCAGGCGCCAACGAGTTATTCTGCGTGGGTTGAAGCGAAGACTTGATGAAGCGAAAGGGAACTGGGTCGAAGAGCTACAGTCCGTTCTTTGGGCCTACAGGACGACCCCTCATTCAACGACCGGGGAGTCCCCCTTCAGACTGGTGTATGGGACCGATGCCGTCATACCCATAGAAATGGGTGAACTGAACTGGAGAACCTCGAACCCCCCTACGGTGGTCGACAACGACCGAGCTATCCGGGAAGAATTGGACTTAATTGAAGAGCTGCGCACCCAAGCATCACTAAGAGAGCAATTGATCAAACAGAAGGTCGCAGCCAGATACAATACTCGCGTGCAGAAGAGAGACTTCACGGTCGGTCAGCTCGTTCTGAGACGGGCCGACGTAGGAAACAAGAATGCACGCCAAGGGAAGCTCGCACCAAATTGGGAAGGTCCGTACAGAGTCATCAACAAGACTGGAAAAGGGGCTTACGAGCTGGAAACCATGGATGGGGCGACTATCCCCAGAACGTGGAATGCAGAGAAACTTAGGAAATATTACGTTTGAATGTAATGATTGATGTGAATGTAATGAACGACCGACTCATAAATGAAAAGCAGGCAGGCGCTCTTTTTCCCACTGGGTTTTTTACAGAGGCCTGACCTTTAGAAATATGATGTGTTCTTTACTTTCTCGCAAGAATGTATGACCGGTCGCTCAAGATTGCCCGCGGCAAAGGAGCGATCGAAGATTTATCAAAGTTGATCAGATCGTCGAAACGATCTGCCTCGAGAGCCATCGAAATTGCCCAAGGGTTAGATAACCCCCCAACTTCAGGTCGTCGAACCGATCTGTAACACGTGCCACCGAGCGCCGGGATGTATGATCCACCGAAGTTGACTTGAACGAGCGCCATCGAAAATGGCCCAAGGGTTAAGTAATAACCCATCGCAATAGGCCGTCGAAACGACCTACCTCGAGAGATCATCGAAATGATCCCAAAAGGTGCCATCGAAATGGCCCAATCGAGCGCCATCGAATTGGCCCAACCACGAGCGAGCACTTCGCAGTAGCACGAAACGGTCGCCGCGCGGCCTATACGAACGCGAAAGGAACTTAAACAAATAAACGTGCGAAACAGCGACCTAAAACTAAAGTTCGTAAGCTTTGAAAAATAGACGCGAAACAATCAGATTCAAGTAAACAAACAAAGTAAATGAAAAGAGATTGTCATTACAAACACGGGACGCCCGGTCGAAGCCGAGCGCCCATTAACTGAAAACTGCACGAAGGCAGGAAAATTGTTGTGCTCGAAGGCAAGTTAAACAGTTACAAGAATTACACCGCTCGCAGGCGGGCTTCAGAGGCTTCAGAAAAGAACGGTGGCCGGTCGAACAACATTTCCCTGTTCGTCGACTTGCTCAGGCAGCATGATCTTGTTATCCTCCACATAATGGGCGGGATTTATCATCTTCTCGTCAAAGTTGATTTTCAGATCCGCATTCAAGGCACGCGCCTGAGCAAGAGCGTTATAGAATTGCTCGATTGCTGCCTCCCGACCGGCCGTAGCCACCATTTGGATCTTCGCCGCCAGCTCGGTATTCTCGGCCTCCAACCTGGCCTTATCCTTCCCCACGGATTCAAGGTCGGTTTTCAGACTGTTCACTTGGCCAGCAAGCTCCTTATTCCTCTTGGCGAGTTTGGCCCGGTCCTCCTCGCCCCGCTGAAGAGCTCCTTTCTTGGCCTTGGCGAGCTTGTCGTACTTCACTTGCAGCTCGGTCAGAGCCTCCTTAGCAGCACGAGCACCTGCCAACAGGGATCGTCCAGCTATCAGTCGGTCGATCTAAGACAAAAGAAATAACGGACTGAAAAAGTAAAGTACCTTCAGCTTCGGCCCCGACCTCGGCCATGATTTTGTCTATCCCCAAGCAGAGAGAAGCGCAGACCTCCATCGGCCTCTTTCTGAACCAATCGAGCTCGACCTGTCCTAAACCCTCGAGCGAGAGAATAGGAAGGTCGGCCTTGGCGGAATCCATGTTCCGGTCGTCGAGCCTAATCCGCTTGGCGGAGCGATCATCAGCACGAAGGGGCGACCGAACAGCTTGGCAAATTTGTGCTGGCTTTTTCTTTTGGCCCTTGGGAGTGGGGGGCACCTTGGAGGACGACTCAGGAGCATCCCCCGGCCGAGATCCGTCGTACCTCTTAGCCCCTGGAATTGCAGCAGGGTTCAGAACGGACTCGATCACGGCCCAATTTTTACCGGCCATCCTCTCTGCAAAACGACAGGTCAAAAGGTTAGAAAAGAGCATTGACAATAAAATATAAAAGCGAAGTTCAAAAACAAACCAATCTCGGCCTCCAGATCCTGGCCCTCGAGCAAGACAAAGGGTCGACAAGGTATGTCGCCCTTGGGATCTGGCCGCATCATGCCCGCTAGCACTTTGATCATATCCAGAGACTTCAGGTCGGCCTCCCCCAAATCCTTGACAGAATAAATATAATCGCCCGGCCGCCTGCAGAAGTGAGCCTCGTTCCACATGATGGGAAAGTAGGGGGGACCGAGCATTCCGTCCGGCTGGACCTCAGAAACGGCCTTACCAGCTTCCTCAGTGGGAACGATCCAAAAATACTGGCTTCTCCAGGCCGCTCCCAAGGATTCTTGATATGCTTTGAAGAACCGGTGATGAGTCTTCTGCATCTTAAAGGAGACCTGCTCCCTCTTCTCCTTGTTAGCCTTCTCCCTGAGCCAGCTCAGCTCAAAGAGAGTAAAGAATAGCATGATCGACACCGGTCGACCCAGCTTAGTCAAGAGAACTTCAAAGGTCTTCAGAAACGCCCAAGCGTTAGGATGAAGTTGTGAAGGGGCGACCCCAATGTGACGAAAGACGTCACGTTGAAACTCAGTGAAAGGAGGGACGATGTTCATCCGCTCGAACACGAGCCGATACATCGTGAACTTGAAGTTGGGGGAATAAGTTGCAATATCCTCGCCGTCTTTCATACCTCGCACCCTCCAGCCCGGCGAATCTTCGAGACAGCTCCGCAGATCGGGCAAAGCGACGTGGCCGACCATAATGATGCTCCTATGAGAGCGAAGAGTTTCCGATACCCAAGACATGTCAGATACATCTCGGGCTACGTCTACTTGTACTTCGGCCGACCCTTCATTCGACCCTCCAATGTTTACCTCTGGACCAGAACTGCTGGCAGCGGGTTGAACCACTTCTTCCTCGTGAGTTTCTTCGGCTCGGCCACTTTCGGCCTCTACCTCCTCTTCGTCCGCGACTGGGACGGCGCACTGCGTTTCATCATCATCGATTATCACCACCTCAACGTCTTCCTCTCCTCCCGGTGGAGTGTTGCACGGCCGCCCTTCAGAATGAACGGACCTTGAGCCAGAGCTCTTTGGGCTGGCCGATCCTCGGCCTGAAGAATGGGAACTCGAGCTCGTGCTGCTCGAGGAACTGCTCGAAGAACAAGAATCTTTGTCGTCTGAAGACGACTTGGGCTCTTCCTCGTGGGGGTTGGGCTCGCCCGGCCTCGACATGTAGGTAGCAAAGGATTGCGGTGGTTTTCCGGGAATACGGGCGGTCAGTTTCGTCCGTGGCATGCAAGAACACCTGTGATAAAGGGATCGAGTCAGGTCGATCGAGCAGATTACTCATGAGAGGGGGCGACTTGGCCATCCCCCGACCTGACACCCCCTATCACAAGGCGTTGAAAAGTACGAAAGACTTGTAAAAGAAAAAACTCAAGCTTAAAAAGTAAAGGGAGAGATCGATCCATACCTTAAACAGATGTTGTAGATCGGTCGCGAGTAGACAGAAACAGCTACGAGTGCAAGTCGGCGGCATACGAGTCGGTCGCTGGCAGAGCAATTCTTGGAAATGTGAGAAATGAACTCAGCTGAAGGGCTATTTATAGCACGGACTCGTGGCGCGAAGGGGACCGGGAGACGAAGCGTCGCAACGTTTCGTCTTCTCACCAATGGTTGTCTCGGACAACCTCGAGACACCAAACGTCCACGCCTTAAATGTCGGGAAAGACCAACCGTCCGCGACAAAGACGGCCGATGGTTGACAAGCGGTCGACACCGCCTACAAAGAAAGCGAACGGCGCGTCCGCTTCGCCAAGATAACTTCACTCCTGGGGGCATCGATTCAAGCCTCGGCCCGCTTCTTAAGCGACCTAGGCTTGGGGGCAAATCGTGTTCTCGGGTGTATTAGCAAAAACGAGGATCGCCAATGGCCCAATTGGACTCGCGCCCACCATCTCGTCGCCCCAACACGCCGCTGGGGCGCACTTCGCGGCCCGAAATCTTCGCAAAACGGTCGGACCTCGCGGATATATCGCCATTCGCATATGGTATCGTGCGTTCTCTAACCTTGTGCTATATCGCGGAGCGACCTCTCACTAGATCGTCGGAGTGTCTTTGCAGGTACCACCCGAGGTGTTCTACGCGTGAAGCCAGGACCAGTCCTTTCCATCATTCAACGACCGGCCCATCTGACGAATCCATCAACACTTCAACACTTCATTGGTCAAGGTACGATCACCCACCAAACAAGAATGCTAGGATGAGGAATGACATCACATCCTTCAAGCAAAAAGAAGGTGAGACATTACATGAGGCTTGGGAGAGATGGAAGTAATTGCTTAGGAAGTGTCCACATCATGGAATTCCTATAGTAATTCAGATGGAGACTTTCTACAATGGGCTGGAAGCGCCTACTAGGTCGATGTTAGATGCCTCATCTGGAGGTGTAATTCTTAACTCATCATATAATGAAGCTTGTGAGCTCATAGAGCGCATTGCCATTAACAGTTCTTCATGGCCTACTGAAAGGTTGAATTCTACAAGGAAAGTAGCTGGAGTTCATGAAGTGAGTGAGGTTTCTGCTCTCTCAGCCCAAGTGGCAACTCTGACAAACATGATAAAGGAATTAAATACTGCCAACGCTATAGCGTCTGATGCTATAGCGCCTAAAGAGTCAACTGTGGCTGCAATTGAACAAGCTCCTCCTGGAGAAGCTAGTTGTGTATACTGTGGAGGGGCTCATCTTTATGAAGAATGCACAACAAATCCTGCTTCAGTCAATTATGTGTGTTACAACAAGGGTAACAACCCTTATTCCAATACATACAACCCTGGTTGGAGGAACCATCCTAACTTTAGATGGGGGGGAGGAAATAATGTTAACACAAGCACAAATGCTCCTGCTATTCCCCCAGGCTTTCCAAGACAACAACAACAACAACCGCCAAGACAGACAGCTCCTACTATGGACAATTCAATGGAGTCTCTGCTAAGGTCATTCATCAGTGATTGTAAAACAACTATGCAGACTCATGAAGCATCCATCAAAACTCGAGAATCAAGTGGGACAGATTGCATCCGCTCTCACCAAAGGCAAAATGGTGGACTCCCATCTACTATCAACACGCTTCATCTCATGCACCGTGCAAGGAGCAAGTGAAAGCAATAACCACCGAAGTGGCATGGAGGTAAGATCGCACTCCAAGAATTTAGAGTCAAGTGTTCTTTGAAAATGAAAAGAATTTTCCGACGCTTATAGCACTGACGTTATAGTGTCAAATGCAAACAGAACACCGAACCTAAATTGGTGTCTGAATATCCTGCTCCACCTTACCCTCAAAGGTTAAAAAAGGCACATGAGGACAAACAATTTAACAAATTCCTTGAGGTGTTAAAACAATTGCACATAAATGTACCTCTAGTTGAGGCATTACAACAAATGCCCAACTATGCCAAATTCATGAAAGATGTTTTGACAAAGAAAAGAAGGTTGGGAGAATTTGAAAGCGTGGCAATGACTGGGAATGTAGCATGTTGATGCAAAATAAACTCCCTGAAAATTAAAGGACCACTGGTAGTTTCACAATACCGCCCATAGGAAATTTTTATTATTCGTCGTGCTTTATGTGACTTAGGGGCTAGTATTAACTTAATGCCTAAGTCCATTTACACAACAGGTATAGAACCTGCCAGCCTACTGTAAAGCCTTCAACTAGTCGATAGGTCACTTGCCTATCCCGAGGGAATCTTGGAGGATGTTTTAATTAAAGTAGATAAATTTGTTTTTCCTGTTGACTTTGTTATTTTAGATTTTGAAGCAGATGCAGAGGTACCTATAATTCTGGGTAGACCATTTCTGGCTACAGGGAAGACACTAATTGATGTACAAAAAGGAGAATTGACAATGAGAGTTAATGATAAAGAAGTTAAGATCAATGTTCTGAATGCATTAAAGCTCCCAGATGTCAATACTGAAGAGTGTTCCTTTGTGGTTTCTCTTGACCAAGTGGTGCAAAAACATTTTCAAAAAACTAACAACCACTTGGGAAAGGTGCTTAGCAATACTGAGGAACATGGATTGTGGGAAGAAGAGGAATTTCAAGAAGAAAAGCAAGCTGTGAATGAGGTTTGGGCTAGAAGATATGTGTAACACCCCATTTCTACCCGGTACTTTATAGTAAAAATCAGAGTATAAAAATCATTTTTCATTTGAAAATCATCCAATGGGATGTTACATAACTACTTCATCAAACTCAACAACAAATAACTTAACGTCTCTTTACTCAAAAATACGTAACACCATCTCAAAGATAGAACTCACAAACTTTAGCAATTAAAACCACGCACCATAAAAATAAGTGCCACGCAGCGGAATAAAACACTATCTCAACAGTACATAAAATATCAATATAAAAGCTCAACAGTGAGCCAAACAACAGCTAAAGTCTAAATCCCAACCCCTAGGTGCTACGTATCAGAGCAGACCGACTCGGGGAGTAGTGAAGGTAGCAAGCCCTCACTCATGACTACCTGTGGTAAATGTAACACCCCATTTCTACCCGAAATTTAAAAATCAAAATCAGAGTTTATAAAAATCTATTCTGGTCATCTTTTGGTTTAGTGTGTTATAAAATAGTGAACTGATTGACTATGGGATTACTCAGGTAACTGATACTACTTGCAACAGGCGTTGGCCACCTTTGCAAGGCTCTCAGTGATGCCCTTGTAAATACACCAGCGAAAGAAATTCTGACCTTAGTGGCGAACCACAATTTAGCCATAGTCAATAAGCACACTAATAGTATAACATAAATCATTCCTCAATAAAATGGAGCGTCACACTTCTCTCTTAAAACACTCAACAGTTAATTCATCTCATAAACATAATCAAAATACGTAACACCAGCAAATAAACTCGTGGAACTATAGTTTCACATAATGCAGCGGAAAATACTCATGATCTCAACAGAATAATTCAGCAGTCTCAAAACAATACATAGAAGGCTCAACAAAGAGCAAAACAAGACAACTATAGTTCATAACCCCAACCCCTAGGTGCTACGTATCAGAGCAGACCGACTCGGGGAGTAGTGAAGGTAGAAAGCCCTCACTCATGACTACCTGTGGTAAACAACAACAGAAAGGGTGAGTCTCGAACTATATAATAAAAGTGATAATACGCAATATATACAATCACAGTTCATAGCAACATCAAACACACCAATAATCACTCAATAACATTTATGCACTCATGAGAATGTATGCAATGTAATCATGCATGTGGTACCATTTGCCCTCCGGCGTTCTCAATATTGCCCTCCGGCATTCTCATCAATAGTGGAGTCCTCATGACTCTGGCCCTCCGGCCGCCCTTAGGCTTCACAATTCATTTTATAAGCTCTACGATCATGAAACAAATGTATGCATGAGACTCCATGTACAACACAAACACAATCTCAAACAGCTCAATACACACATTAACTCTCACCTCAGTATTCAATCTCATTTTATAGCCCTCATGGCTTGGCCCTCCGGCCCATGCCCTCATGGCATGCTCACCACCTCATTGTATACTCAACACCATTAAGTCCCAAGGACTAATCTCCTCTAGAGTACTCAACCTCACTCAAGGACCTAAAACCACCATTTAGGACCAAATCCATCATCTAGGGACCAAATCTGTCACCTAGGGACCAAAACAAAGACACTCTTAGGCACTTGGCGGCACTAGGCGCCATTTTCCCCACCTTCTCGCGCCTCAGTAACACAAAGACTAGCGCCAGAAACTTCAAAGACTTCTCGCCCCTGTGGCAACACAACCACTGGGCGCCACTTTTCTAGCAATCGGGCGCCTCTGGGCAAAGATGCACCTAGACACAAACCTGCACACCAACTAAGACACAAACCTGCACACGTGCACCACTCAGCGCCTGGGCAACACAGGGCTTGTCGCCCCAACCGACCCCAAAGACCTGACACTTGCAAACCAAAAACCACCCGAGCCAAAATGTTTAAAAATGTTTTTGGCGTGTAAATACAAAATATGGCACAGTGAAATATGCCCGAGAAAAGTAGTTTCACCCAACCCACCCCATTTACACACACAAAGTCACCCCACCGAGACATTTTTAAAATAACACTGTAAATCGTGAAACCACTCGAGCCAAAACACTTAAAATTGAATTTGGGCAGTGAATACAAAATTTGGCACAATAAAATATGTTCGAAATGTGAGTTTCCTCAACCCACCCCATTTACACACACGAAACTACCCCACCGGACATTTTCAAAATAACACCTGCAACCAGAAAACCACTCGAGCCAAAACACTTAAAATTGAATTTGGGCAGGTGAATACAAAATTTGGCACGAGCAAATGTGCCCAGAAATACAAGTTTTACTCACCGGGCCCCAAAATACCCACATTCTGGCGCCCAGACACGCAAACACACACTCACAAAGACTCAAACGGTTGCATCGCGCCATTTTCCCAAAGAACTTGGCGCCCGCAAAGAACACCACTGCACTCCAACACATTCCAACATGAGAGCAGGTGCGGCTGGCGCCATTTTCCCAAAGAATGTGGCGCCGCGGCGTAGAAACAACTCGGACTCAAACATTTTCCTGCGTGAACGATACATTACGGGCGCCAAATCCCTAGCACCTTGGCGCCCATGACCCAAAAACCCCCAATTCACAAACCCTTTCAATTCTAATCATCATATACTACTCAAATACATTGTATAACAATATCAACACATTCTATTGCACGTCATAGCACTCAATCATGCATCAAAACCCACCCAAGAACATAAAACCCCAAATTCAAGCCCTAAATCGATTCCACATGCAATTATTTTCAATTCAATGACTCAATTCACCAAGACAATCATCAATTAACACAAAACCGAACCTATGATCTACATAAAACACATTATCTCCTCTATTATAGAGTGAGACTCCCCTTACCTTATTTCAACCGTAGAAACGTTCCTTTCTCCGTGTCACCACCAAAAACCACAGCAACAAATGAGCTCTCCTTGCTTGGCACGATCAAAATCTTCTTTTCTCCCTCTCTCTTAGCGCCGTTCTCCTCTTCCTTTCTCTTCTCCCTTCGTTTCTTTCTTTCTTTTCTCACCAAATGAGAGCAAATGCCTAATTTGGCTATATATACATTGGGCCAAACGCACTTGGGCCCTTTTTACACCCCCTCTCCATTTCTTCCACCATCCCCTTCAATTAAAAAAAATAAAAGACTATATTAACGATTTAATATATTTAAAATAATGCAACACTTTAAATAATTTAATCAAATAATTAATTAAATCATTTAGGGTGTTACAGTAAACAACAACAGAAAAGGTGAGTCTCGAACTATATAATAAAAGTGATAATAGGCAATATATACAATCACAGTTCACAAGACAATCAATCATACCAATCATCACTCAATAATGTTCATGCATTCATGTGAATGTATGCAATGTAATTATGCATGTGGTACCATTTGCCTCCCAAGCATTCTCAATATTTGCCTCCTCCGTAGCCTCATCATCAAATGGAGTCCTCATGACTCGCCCTCCGACCGCCCTCGAGCTTCACAATCAATTTATAAGCTCTACGACCATGACCAAATGTATGCATGAGAGACATGTAACAACAACACAAACACATTCCCAAACATCTCAATTTACTCACTAACTCCTACCTCATTATTAATCTCATTTATAGCCCTCATGGCTTGGCCCTCCTACTCATGCCCCCATGGCATCCTCGGTCATCTCAAGGTACACGCTCAACACCATTAAGTCCCAAGGACTAATCTCATCTAGAGGACTCAACTCACTCAAGGTCCTAAACCACCATTTAGGACTAAAACAATCATCTAGTGGACCAAACTGTCACCTAGGAATCAAAACAACACCCGCTTAGGCACTTGGCGGCACTAGCGCGCCAACTTCCCACATTCTCGCGCCCGGTGCAACACAAAGACTAGCGCCAGAAACTCAAAGAACTTGGCGCCCCGTGGTAACACACGGCCATCGGGCGCCATTTTTCTAGCAACTGCGCCCTGCGGCACCACAAACCCTAGACACAAACTAAGACACGCCTGCACACGCCTCTGACGCAGAGCACCACCTAGCGCCTGGGCGGACAATTTGGCGCCCACAACCGACCAAAGACACACAACACTTGCAAACCGAAAACCACTCGAGCCAAAATGTTTAAAAATGTTTTTGGGCAGGTAAATACAAAATATGGCACGGTGAAATATGCCCAGAAATGCAAGTTTCACTCAACCCGCCCCATTTACACACACAAAACCACCCCCACCGGGATATTTGTAAAATAACACCTGCAACCAGAAAACCACTCGAGCCAAAACACTTAAAATTGGATTTGGGCAGGTGAATGCAAAAGTTGGCACGGGAAAATATGTTCAGAAATGTGGGTTTCACTCAACCCACCCCATTTTACACACACAAAACCACCCCCACCGGGACATTTGTAAAATAACACCTGCAACCAGAAAACCACTCGAGCCAAAACACTTAAAATTGGATTTGGGCAGGTGAATGCAAAAGTTGGAACGGGAAAATGTGCCTAGAACTCTAAGTTTCACTCCCCGGGCACCAAAACACCCATATTCTGGCGCCCAGTCACTGACACACCTGCACCCAGACATAATTCCAGCACGTGAACAGTAACCCAGGCGCCAATTCCTCAACAAGGTGGCGCGCCGAGAATAAAGAACACAAAGACCATAGCCTCATCACATAAAGGTTACAGGCGCTGCAATCCTAGCCATATGGCGCCCTAAACTCAAAAACCCCAAATTTTCCAATTTCTCCTAAATCAAACCACTCCATAATCACTCTAATACTCCTAATTTCATATTATGACAATCAATTTCATGCTCAATCATCACACACATCACTAATCACGAAATCAACATGTTATAAACCCTAAGTTAAGCCCCAAATCGATTTCACATGCAATTTATTCAATTCAATGACTCAATTCACCAAACAATCATCAATTAACACAAATCAAAGCCTATGATCTACATATAACATATTATCTCCTCTATTATAGAGTGAGACTCCCCTTACCTTGGATTAAACCGTAGAAACTCTCTTTCTCCGAGTCACGTACAAAACTCACAGCAACAAGAGCTCC